>JAKWBJ010000514.1:277500-1477500 GCA_023159175.1 Wohlfahrtia magnifica
CAATAACAACAACAACAAAAAGAAGAAGAAATCTTTACATTTACAACAACACCATCTTAAATAACCATCTCAAGCGAAATTATATACAAAAAATCAAATTCAAAATCTCGAAAACCTAAAAAAATCTTTACGAAAAAAAGAAATCGAAAAAAATAATAAAGAAATCAAAAATCAGCAAAATAACAGGCCCTGTCAGCTATAAAGAAATGCGCCATCAGAGTTACAAAATCCAATCGCATATCTTCGAAATGGTTTCCATACTATAGGGTGGTGGCAAATTGAAAATTTAGTTTAAATTGAAACCAGTGGTTATTTCGATTCTGGCAATACTTCAATTCATTCTATTCCGTCACAAAATTCGGTAAATTATCACCACTGAATGAAATGAATCGATTTACGCTTAAGCAACGTTGGGATTTAATGGAAATCTATTTCCAAAACAAAGACACTTGATTGCTAATTCACGAAAATGTCGTACAAAATTTGGTCGCAGAGAAGGACCAACAGTGCCTGGCATAGACAAGTTTATTGCTAAAGTTCGAGAAACTGGTGTCATTGATGATGCTCCAAGACGTCCAAAACATCGAAGCTGTGGCTGAGAGTGTGTATGAGAATCCATCAACATCAGCTCGTCATCGTTCTCAAGAATTGAACATTTCACGCACTAGTTTACGTCGAAATTTGCAAAAATATCTCGTTATGACGTCTTACAAAGTTCAATTGGTTCAAGTGTGAAAGCTGCATGACCATCCGCTTCGTTTTCGCTTCGTTAGTTGGGTCAACGGGAAACTGCACGATGATGTCGAATTTGCCAAAAAATCGTCATTTCGAATGAAGCTCATTATCATCCTGGTGGGTACGTCAATGAGCAAAATTGCCGTATTTGGTACTCAGAAAACCCAAATGTGGTCTTATAGAAGTAAATGCACCCATTACGTGAGACTATTTGGTGCGGCTTGTGAAGCAGAGGTATCATTGGCACATATTTCTTTGAAAATGAGGACGACGCAACGATTACCGTCAATGGAGATACCTATTGCACCATGATAACCGACTTTTTTGTGCCCTCTCTTCATGGTATTGATGTGAACGGTGTTTGATTTCAGTAAGATGGTGGAACTTAACACTCATCTCATGTCACAATCGATTTATTGCGTCAAGCGTTTGATGACCGTACAATTAGGCGAAATGGTGATACCAGTTGGCTGCCAAGAAGCTGCGATTGGACTATTTTCTGTGGGGCGCCATTAAAGACAAGTGTTATGCCGACAAACCAGCAAAAATTGAGACTTTAAAGTCCAACATTCGTAATGCCATTGTGGATATACGTCCCAACACACTCGAAAAAGTTTTTGAAAATTGGTCCGACCGAATGGGGTAGTGTGAAGCCAGCCGAGGCAGCAATATAAATGAAATAATATTTCTAGATTCTGGACTAGATTCTATTTTTAGACTCATGGAAAGGGATCCACAGTTTAACGTCGGCTGGCGACAGATAAATTAGGCAGATACAACCGGAATACTGTTAGCACCAACCGCGGCAGCCATATGATCGAAAAATTATTTAACTTCTAACCGGAACAATTGTACTTCGCAACAAAAAAATAAATTTGAAAAAATTTCGAAACGTTTTTGTTTTATTGCATTTTAAAATTTCAACTTTTAAACTGCCCACCCTATATTATCACCGCTACAAGTGCCTTGATCATTAAAGACGGTGTATGAAATACTTCAATTCACTGATCTCTTTAAGATCTATATCCGACTTAGCACGGAAAACAAATCTCATGTATGGGCCGGTGCTTCAAATTCTATTTTGGCGAAAGTGTTTATTAATTGCGGTTGGGTAGCCAACTCTACCGATTCATTAGAGCATCGTTACAATGTGGCGTGTGTTTCATTATTCTATCGATACTTGATGATCGATGTGTTCTGATGAAATTAGAGTTTAATTCCCGTTAATCACATATTCTTACGTAATACCCGTATTTCTCGTAGAACGTATTCCTTTGTAGGTGATTGTTCAGCGAATCGCATAACGCATTATAAAGACAATTCGTACTTTAGTCGCACTGTTCATTTGTGAAACAATCTGAGGGCGAAAGTCTGTCCTGACACTTCTTATTATTATTATACCTGACCAGGCAATATTTCGGACACTGTGACCCATGGGATCTATTGCGCCCTTTCCGGCTTATTCATTGACGGCATAACACTTGTCTTTAACGCCGACAGAAAATAGACCAACGGTGTCAAATTGCAGTTTCTTGGCGGCCAACTGACATCACCATTTCGGCCAATTAAACGGCCAACAAACGTTTGACGCAATAATTCCAATGTGGCATGAGATGTGTGGTAAGTTGCACCAAATATCGTTACCATCAATACCTTGAAGAGTGGGCACAAAAAATCGGTTATCATGTGGCGATAGGTGTCTCCATTGACAGTAATGGTTGCGTCGTCCTCATTTTCAAAGAAATATGTGCCAATGATGCCTCTGCTTCATAAGCCGCACCATATAGTCTCTCGTAATTGGTGCATTGACTTGTGTAAGACCACGTTTGGGTTTTCTGAGTACCAAATACGGCAATTTTGCTTATTGAAGTACCCACCAAGATGATAATGAGCTTCATTTGAAAAGATGATTTTTTTTTGGCAAATTCGACATTATCGTGCAGTTTGTCGTTGGCCCAACTAACGAAGTGGAAACGAAGCGGATGGTCATGTAGCTTTCACACTTGAACCAACTGAACTTTATAAGGCATCATACCGAGATCTTTTCACAAAATTCGACGTAAACTGGAGCGTGAAATGTTCAATTTTTGGAAACGACAACGAGCTGATGTTGATGGATTCTCACTCGCACTCTCAGCCACAGCTTCGATGTTTTCGGGTGTACGCACTGTGCGAGCACAATTACGTCTTGTGGCATCAACAGTGAAACCAGTGTTTCGAATTTTAGCAATAAACTTGTTTATGCCAGGCGCTGTTGGTTCTTCTCTGCGACCAAAATTTTGTACGACATTTTAGTGCAATTTCCGACCAACTGTCATTGTTTTGGAAATAAATTTCCAATAAATCCCAAGGTTACTTAAGCGTAAATCGATTCATTTCGTTCAGTGGTGATAATTTACTGAATTTTGTGACAGAATAGGATAACATAGGTATTGCTAGAATCGAAATAACCGCTGGTTCAAGCCGATAGATGGCCCATGTGTATGTATTACGGAGAAAGCAATTTACAAACAGCGTTATGAAAGAGTAAATTTACATTTGCATTTAAGGCACTAATTTTCGTACATGTGGCTTTGCTTTGGCTTTATAAAACAATAATACAAAAACAATTTTATTTATGGTCCTTCGAGCCATAGAAATACCACACACTTATGCGTAAAATAGCTTAAGAGTTCTTTTAGGCTAGTGGTACACTTTAATTAGTTAGATCACGATCTATCTAACCGTTAACATTTCTAAATAAAGCCAAATTAACAGCCCTTTAGCCATTTTTGGTTTTAAAAACACGTACAGACCTAAATAGACAGCATTTAAGAGAGCGATGGTTAAAACACTGATTGTGATAAACCCAAAAAGAAAAAAAGAAAAAACGAAAACATAAAAGTACAAAATCAACATTAAAAGAAATCATAAAAAATAGACGACATTACGTCTTCGTTAACGCCTACAAGCATTACGAAATAAAGACAAAAAAATATCAAAAAAATTTTATTTCAAGAAATCATCCTCTAAAAACGTAATTGAAACGACAGGAATAAGAAGCAAATGATAAAAAAAATTGAAATTGTTTGTCAAACAGGCATAAAACTACGGCTACTGTCATCTAGGATAACTGTAATAGAAATTAAAATCATAAGATAAGAAATAATAAGAAGAACAACAAACATTAAGATTAATACACATTCGCCGACCGACTCTGTTACTAAACGATCAGCAAAAGATAATTTTTTTTTCGCAATATTCAACCGAAGGGAAAATAAGTCTTAGAAAATAGGAAATAAAGCGAAAACAAATCTTATGCTCCTTCAAAATGGGAAAATGAATCACAAAAATGCAGATGACAAACAGCAAACACACAAACAATTCTCTCTCTCCTGTTAGAAACAATAAAACACTCACTCAGGTAGTAACCTAACGACTAACAACAGCAAATTGTCTCATAACCACTTTGCAATACAGACAGACAGACACACAGACACATATTCTTACACAAAAAACCAACCTAATGACGATAAAGATGATAATGGTGATGATGATGACAATGACAACGATGACAACAATAAAGGGCAGTTTCTTTAGTTTTAAACCTAAAATTATATCATTGATGACACAAATATGCCGCTAGGCTTTTAAATACAACAACAACAACAACAACAACAACAACAACCACAACAACAATGACAGTATAAATAATAATTGCCACTAAAGAAGTTTCTGTTGTTGCTGCTGTTTCTGCTGTTGCTGCGTCTGTTGTTGTTGGTGTTGTTGGATAGATTGAAATGATTAAAAATTAAAATTTGTTTCGTAATATTCAACTCAAATGGTAACACTCTGAGACAGACAAACAAACATTCGTTAACTCACTCGCTAAGAACTGTCAGTTTTCATGGTGACAAAACTATGGTTTTTGATTATTTAAGCAGCCATTTAGCATAAGTAATAAAGGAATCTAAAATACCCTACAGGGTAAAAAGAAAATTGAAAAAAAAAATATTGCGGTGGACGGTGGTCAAACAAGTCCAGAATTAGCCGAAAAATTGAACTGCGCTCATAAAACGCTTATCAACTATTTTCATTGAATGGGATGTACCGAAAGATGGGGGATAGATGTTAGCAAACTCTGGTTATTTTTTCTTTTTTTTTTAATTTGAAAGTGTATTTGGAAAAAGTTTTCAATTTTGTAATAATCGCTGGACTTTTATTATGACTTGCTTTACTAAACATTTAATAATTTCGTCAAATTCCAACAGATTTCTAAGCACTAATTCACATTTTCATCATAACTTCTAGAATTTATTCACTAACTCATAAACGGTACGGTTTCTATATAAAATGGTGCTCAAAAACTCATCTAAGCTTGAAAAAGGTGGTAAAAATTTGGTAAAAAATTCTGTTGTTTGAGAAATACACCCAGATTCTTCAAGGCTACTTAAACGACATATGCAGCAGTAGTAGCGGGTGGCGTGGTGTAGTGGTTAGAGCGCACGCATAACAACACAAACGACCCAGGTTGGAGCCTCAGCAGAGGACATGACGAAGAACATATTTAATTGTGGTTTTGAATGTTTAATAATAAAAAAAGGCTTCAACTTCTTCCCTCCAGACAACTCCACCAAAAAAATATTTTTTTTTTTTTTAATAAAAAAGCCCCCTGACCCTTCTCGCATACCTCTGGCGATGATGACAAACATCAGACGAATGAGCAGGAAAAAACATGCCACCTACTGGGCAAACATTACAATGCTAAAGTAAAGATCACCACCAATTAGCAAGGATCTTCACCACTACACACACAAAAATCATATGGAGGAAGCTACAGCGGATTAATCATCTACTCTGCTTAAAAATATCAAATTGATTAAAGAAACTGAAACAAAGCAATCAACAGAGGAGTGACGGAGAAAAAAAATGATATCCCTGAACGTCTCACAAAGAACGTGCGAACCAAGGTAGACCGAAAAGTATGTGCACTCTTGAGCAAAAATAACCTTATTCTCATCTTCTGTAGATAAATATTGATTTTTATATATGGAGAATGATCAACTAGACTCATTGCAAGCCCACAAACCCACAAACGTCGGTTCCGAACGGCAGATATATTACTTAGCGAAGTTTCTCACTGCGTAAAGATACGTAATTAGTCGCTAGTAATGGTGTGAGGTGGTAACGCTGTTGAAAATTGTCAGATGGTGTGGCCTGACATTGAACCGAAAACTTATTGGTTGGAAGGTGGGTTCTTACCCAACATACCACAGTGACACACACACTATTAAATATGAGGTGCATAAATTTACATACAGTGCTACTCGAAATCTTAGCAAATTTTCTTGTCGACGCAATTAAGGACTCGTCTATTATTAATAGGTATGCCGCTGTGGTATGGTAGGTAACACACCCGCCTACCAACCAGAAGGTCGTCGATTCAATACCGGGCCAGATCATCTTGAAAAAGAAAAAAGTTTTTCGACAGCGGTAGCACCTCATAACATTAGCTAGTAACTGGTTATGAGTATAAATACTTCTCTAAATGCATTTGCCGTTCGGTGTCCGCATTAAACTGTAGGTCCCTTTCAATGAATTTAAAAATAGAATCGGGTGCAGTTCATTGACTGAGAGAAGTTCCTCCCATGTCCCTTCTTGGAATGTTATGGGAATCAATAATATTACTAATGGATGTATTCAAAGTAAAACATTTAAGTTTTGTTATCTTAGGCACCTCTAGAGGAGTGACGGAAGAAAAAGAAAACAATAGTAGACATTGCGCAGTAGTGGATTAGCAGTAGGGAAATCGATTATTCGACTTTTTCAAAAACCGGTTTTCTAATAATTCGAAAAGTACCACTTTTTAATAAGCCAGTTTTCGGTTAATATTAATTAAAATAACCGCTTAACCGGTTCTTTTATTCAAAAAAAAAAAAAAATTGTTCCTAATTCTTGAAGCGCAGAACTGGACCACGTCGTTTTAAAAATAAACAGAAGCTGACGGAGAGCTTAAAATTAAAGTGGCAATCAATACTAAAAATAATTCTAACAAATCTCATAAAAACTATACCAAAACGGTTTGCGGAGGCCATAAAAAACAAAGTTTATTACACAAAGTTCTGCAAAATGCTTAAGTTTCGAACCGCTACTTGGTAGAGAACGGAGTTAAATATTTGCGATTATAGTTTTAATTTAGGTGCCTAAAATAACAAAAATTAAATGTTTTACTTTGAATACATTCATTAGTAATATACGAGTCCTTAATTGCCTCGACAAGAATATTTGCTTAGATTTCGAGCAGCGCACTGTATGTAAATTCATGCACCAGGTATTTAATAGTATATATTAAGTAAGACACCCACCTTCCAACCAAGAATTCGTCGTTTCAATACCAGGCTACATCATCTGACAATTTTCAACAGTGATATCACCTCAAAACCTTACTGACGACTGGTTATGTGTATGTACGCTGTGAAAAACTTCACTAACTAATATATCTGCCGTTCGGAACCGGCGTTTGTGGGTTTGTGGGCTTGCAATGAGTCTAGTTGATCATTCTTCCATATATAAAAATCAATATTTTCCACAGAAGATGAGAAAAAGGTTATTTTTGCTCAAGAGTGCATATACTTTTCGATCTACCTTGGCTTTCACGTTCTTTGTGAGACGTTCAGGGATATCATATTCTTTTTTCTCCGTCACTCCTCTAGAGAGCATATTGGCTTTCCACAAAGCATCTATTGATTGCTTTGTTTCAGTTTCTGTAATCAATTTGATATTTTTAAGCAGAGTAGATGATTAATCCGCTGTAGCTTCCTCCATATGATTTTTGTGTGTGTAGTGGTGAAGATCCTTGCTAATTGGTGGTGATCTTTACTTTAGCATTGTAATGTTTGCCCAGTAGGTTGCATGTTTTTTCCTGCTCATTCGTCTGATGTTTGTCATCATCGCCAGAGGTATGCGGGAAGGTCAGGGAGAGGAGCTTTTTTATTTTTATTTTTTAAATGGATTTGTCTGGAGGGACGAAGTTGAAGCCTTTTTTTATTATTAATAAACATTCGAAACCACAATTAAGTTTGTTCTTCGTCATGTCCTCTGCTGGGGCTCGAAGAACCTGGGTCGTTTGTGTTGTTATGCGTGCGCTCTAATCACTACACCACGCCACCCTCCCAGGGATATAATATATATACAAAAATAATTAAATTTATACAAATAGTTAAACGATGAGCATAATAGCAATAAAAAATATAAAAACAAGTGAAAATTATACTTTTATTTAAATTAATCGGTTATTCGTGTTAAATTAACCGGCTTATTCGGTATTCGAAAGATGGAGATTTTGAAAAAACCGTATTCGACAAAACCAAAAAAAAGAACAGGTTAAAACCGGTCGAAGAATAACCCTCCGATATAAAAAAACTACTGAATATTTTCTTAAATTTCTTTTCTTATTTGAAAGTACAATCCTTCCGGTTGATAATGAAAAATAATTTCATTCAAATGGTTGTCTCGGCTGGCCATGCAGTAGCCTACACGATCGGTCCAATTTTTAAGCACATTATCGATTATGTGCAGCTGTATTTCACTAATGGCTTCACGAATATTGTCCTTTAAAGCGTCAATTGTCTCTAGCTTGTTGGCGTAACACTTATCTTTGACGGCACTCCACAAATAGTAGTCCAATTGTGTCAAATCGCAGCTCTGAGGTGGCTCTGCGGCTGATAATGCGATCTTCAAAACCAGAGCGCAAAACAACGAGTGTAGCTTTGGCTGTGTGGCACATAGCGCCGTCCTGTTGAAACCAAATGTTGCCAATATCCTCCTCTTCAATTTTTGTGTACAAAAATTCGTTCAACATAGCCCGATAACGATCGCCATTGACTGTAACAGCCACTCCTTGCTCATTTGCGAAGAAAACTGGCCCAATTATGCCTCTGGACCAAAGTCCTCACCAAACAATGACTCGTCTTGGGTGTATCGGCTTTTCAATGTATGCGTGCGTGTTTTCTGTGCCCCAAATGCGACAATTTTGCTTGTTTACATACCCGGCAAGATCAAAATGAGCTTCATCTGAACACATCGCACACATTCTGCAACATTACCATAATTTTCAAAGTAATGTCGCAATATTTCCCAGCGTTGTGCAAGCGTATACGCAACCATATTCGTTCAGTGGAAGAATAAAACTAATTATCTGTCAAATCAGATATGAGCTAAGTGTTACCATTCACGAAATAAGCACTGAGTATAATAAAATATTTATGACGCTTTTGTGCCTTTTTTAGAGCATATTTTTGAAATTGTTAAGACATATTTTTGAATTTTTAATGCATATTTAATGCGCATAAAACACTTTTTAAGAGCATAGTTCTGATTTGCCTTGTGAGGACATAACATAACAACGTAACAAACCATTTGAATTGTGGTTGTTCGCAGTTATGTTGTAACATTAACGCACGTCTAACTAAAACATAGACGTGTAAAGCTTTTCACTCTCCTCTTTCGGGCCTAAAAAGTTGTCAGAGCCTTTACAGATTTTTGCTACAACAGATTTATGGTTAAATTTTAATCATCATCTCAATTCATCTTTAATTTTTTGTATCTTTTGTCGCAAAAAAAACAATCGCCAGAGAAAAAAATTTTTTTTTTGACTTTTTGATTTTAAATAATGATGTTGTTGTTGTTGTTGTTGTTGTTGTTGTTGTTGTGAATTTTTGAATATTTTGAAATCATAACTTGTCTTGTTTTTCGTTGTTGTTGGCTGTGTTTCAGTACGAAAAAATTTTTTTGATTTTTGCCAGAAGACATTATGGCTGGCCTGGCTGGCTGACTGGCTGACTGGTTAAACAAAAATTCTTTTTTTTGCATTAAAAACGCGCGGCATCATTTTGTCGAGTTGAAATACAAATTCTTGTGTTTTTTTTTTGAGTTTTTTGTTTAACAAATATTTCTTCTGTTGTTACGAGTATTTCTCTTCTTTTTGTCGTATTTTTTTTTTTTGTGATATTGTTTGTTATCTTTGTTGTAACATCTTCTTAATTTCACAGTTTTTTTTTTGTCTTCATTTTTTCTTCATCTTTATCTTCATCGTCTTGAGCTTCTTTTTTTCGGGATTTAATCTGTTAATGCCTCTTCTTCTTTTTTGTTGTTGTTGTTGGTTGAAGCTGTTGTAGATTTTGCTGATTTGCTATTGAGTTTTTTGTTTATGTTTCTTGAGAGCGCTTTTCGGTTAAAATAGTTTTTTGTTGGATTAAATGTTGTTTTCTGTGTGATTTTCTTGTATTTGTATGATTAATTAGAAGATATTTTGACATTTTCGTATAAAAATCATGCAAAAAAGGCAAATAAGAAAAAGAGAAGAATGTCGGTCACGTTGCGTCTGCCGTCGCAGACTGTAATGTGTTATGTTTAAACTTTAAAGTCAAAGAAAGTGCTTTTGTTGAGAATCTTAATAAAAATATTCTTCTTACAAAGCCCCCAATATGAAATTTGTTCAAAATTACAATGAGTTTTTGAATTTCGATTCGATTCTATCCTGTTCTTAAAACGGATAACAGTTCTCTCGAACTTATATTTCAATTATACTCCCATAGCATACTCTTGTTGCTAAGTTACCGGCATTAAGATAAAAAGAATTTAATCTGCTCGGTAATTTCCAAATGTCAAAATCCCAACCACTAACTGCTGATGAATTCAACACCTCGGTTGACTTTTGTCCAGAATTTTATGCAGTATGAGACCAGTATCAGCTTTAATTTGACTAAAATAAATAACTGTACTGACTCAGGAATACCATAAAACCTGTTCGATTTGAATGTGATAAAGCAGGTGATTTTTATCTCTGTCACTTCTCTAGGAAGCATATTGGCTTTCCACAAAGCATCCATTGCTTTGTTTCAGTTTCATTATTCAAGTTGATTTTTCAAGCTAATAGTTGATTAATCCACCGTGGATCCCTTCCATATGATTGTGTAGTGGTGAATGCCCGAGCTAATTGGTGGTGATCTTTACTTTAGCTTTACTTTAGCATCTTTACCTTATCATTTATCTTCTTCTTTATTTTTTAAATGGAATTGTCTGGAGGGAAGTTGAAGCCTCTTTATTAAACACTGGAAACCATAATTAAATCTATTCGTCTTGTGTTCTGCAGTGACTCGAACTTGGGCCACTTCTGTTTTAATGCGTGTGCTCTAACCACTACTCCACGTATCCCCCAAAAGAGGTGATTAGTAAATTGAAAAATAATAAGGCGGTGAGCAAAGATGAATTACCGTCGAAAATTCTACGTGTTGATATCCAAGCCACTGAGGAACTTCTAAGGCCTCACATTCCATCAGTATGAGAGGCAGAAAAACTGCCTCTAACGCGTTAGAAAGGCGTTATTGTAAAGATACCAAAAATGGCGACTTTAAAAGGCTACAAGAATTGGAGCGCAGCCACTCTTCCATACACATATACAAGATAGAAGCTGCTTAAGTCACACTAACACTCTACGCATTATTATCACCATTATCATCATTCTGACCAGGCACTATTGCAGGACACTATGACCCATGGGATCTATAGTGCCCCTTCCATATTTTATTTTTTTTAGGAGGTTTACTGCCTTGTTAGTGAATATTAGCAGATCTGAAACCATAATGGTGGATATGTCACCCAGTGAGACCCTGAGTCTCCCTAAATATTTCCATCTAAGCCTATCAAGTACCCCACGTTCATATGTTGCGCTATCTCTGATGACTGTTAAGCACAATCTGCAAATATCCACATCTGTGACCGCCTTCCTCTTCAGTTACGCTCTTAGTCTATAGTGGCACGTAAGGAGTTCTGAGAACCTCAGAACGGCACCCAAACTGCGGACTGAGCGCCGCTCTAGAGTAGCGAAATCTACTTTGAGCATTCTAGTGTTCCAAGCATCTGGCAATTTCCCAATCCTTGATTAGATTGAGGAGAGTAGTGAGTGGTGCATCACAGTAAAATTTCGGCCCGATATAGGGTGTTATAGAACCCTCTATGGCCAATGCATTCGCTACTTTATTAACATCTATTACACTGTTTCCAGGAGCCCAAAACAACTGGACTTATTTCCAAAAGAAAACTTTTGCAACGTATCGTAGCAATATTCCACCAGTCTCGATGGCATACGATTCGATCGAAGTGTTTTTAAGGCAAGACTGTCCAAAATGATCGCCGCATATATAGCAATGACCAGCCTGGAAGACACTCCGTGATCGACAAGTCTGTTCGTTCGGCTGTTCGTCGGCACTGATAGGAAAATCAGTACCCCAGAAAATAATGCAGGTGCAGACCAACGGACAATCATTCAACTATTCCACAGCAATATTGCAATAAAACAGGGATGCCCACTATCACTTCAGCTATGGACCATCGTGCTGGATATAATGAGCAAAGTCTGTTCAAAAATAAAAGAGTGTTAAAAGAGTGGAGTCTCACAATTTTATGTTGTTTGTGCCAAGCATGTTTGCCCGTCTATAAGGTCTTCAAAACATAACAGTAAAATATGTCAAAATTTTTTTGTATCTGGGGCTGGTGCGGTGTAGTGGTTAGAGCGCACGCCTAACAACACAAACGACCCAGGTTCGAGCCCCAGCAGAGGACATGACGAAGAATTGTGGTTTCGAATGTTTAATAATAAAAACGGTTCAACTTCGGCCCTCCAGACAACTCCATCTAAAAAAGAAATTAAGAAAACGGCCCCCCTGACCCTCCTCGCATACCTCTGGCGATAATGACAAACGTCAAACGAATGATCAGGAAAAACACGCCACCTACTGGGAAAAAATTACAATTCTAAAGTAAAGATCACCACCGATTAGCAAGGATCTTCACCACTACACACACAAAAATTTATGGAGGAAGCTACAGCGGATTAATCATCTACTTGGCTTGAAATATCAAATTGATTAAAGAAACCGAAACAAAGCAATAGGTGCTTTGTAGAAAGCCAATATGCTCCCTAGAAGAGTGCCGAAAAAAATAAAAAATCTGGGGGTAGTTTTTTCCATCCGAAATCGAAATTTTAAACGGTTTTTTTACGAAAAAATTTTACGAACTACTTTGACTTTTTTTAAGAAATAAGAATAATGGTGCTATTATTTTGACAAGTCGAATTTGGGCTTTTTATTTATTTCAGCCCTTCCTTAAATACGCCGATTTATTCAACAACAAATTATTAATTTTCTTAAGAAGCATACTTCTAATAATAGGTCTGTAAAATTATAAATTGAATCTTTATAGTGTTGCTATGATTTTACCAGATACTGTACACACAAACACACATTCATTTTTATATATAAGATAATCTTATATCTTGTTGGTGTGTTTGTTGCCTTATGGACAGCTAAGCGGCTAAACCGATTTTCCTAAAACTTTTACACTATTTCTCTGTATTCTGTTTAAAAATTCATGCAGGCGGTGCCAGACCCATACAAAGTGTGTATTTATTTGTCTATATCTTCAAAATGGTAACAGAACAGACACTCTAAATTTGGTCCAAATAGATTCATAGTTAAGGCAAAAAAATCATCAGTCAAAAAGTGGGCGAAATTGGACAAGCGAGCATGGTACCTCATATACAAAGTAAATATTGATTTGAATATATTGTTATGAAAATAAGGTTGGGCACCCCAGCGTTTATTAAATCGCTAAAACAAATAAACAAAAGCTGCAAAAACAACTCTAGACGTGCTGTTTACAAATAAACAAAGCTACAACAACAAACATTAGCAGAGATAAAGTAAATAAAAATAACACGGCAACAACCATAATTAAGCAGCAAAGAAAACAAGTGACAGGCAATAAACAAGCAACAACAAATACTGGGAGCTGAAAGACGTAGATGTACACATACGCACGGCCACAAAAGAACTAAAAAGAAATTAAAAGAAAGAAATGGAGTCTACCTGAAATATCGAGAGGTTCGAGGGCTTTTGATGTGTTGTTTACTCAGCCATATAAAAAACACATCGATGCGAACAGCAATCAATCAGTTTATGCGTCGTAAACTCAACGAGTTAACTCAGCGAATGTGTTATTGGTGTGAAGAGAGTTTATAAGGAGTAAACTCGTCAAGCTATTAGTGAAGTGAAAACCAGTTTAGTTGGAGGAAACTCAGTAAAGAGAGTTAAGTGTGGATAACCTCTGGTTGAAAAGGTTGTGATCGAACCTAAGTTATAACTACGATCGGGTTGGCAGATCTTTAGAAAAAAAGATCTGTCGAGTAATTGTTGTTGTTTACAAAGTTGTAAACAGACAGGGTAACTAAGAATAAAAATTGTTATTGCCTGTAAAAAGATTACAAGCAGTAGTGCACGTAACTGTGTTGGATTTTTTAATTAAAACCAAACACAAAATATATTTTATTTTAATTACAATCTACGAACTCATAAATACACGTTTTTAAAAAGGTAAAAACGTAACAATATCTTGAGAATAGATGAAGCTAAAGTTTTAGAATTTGGTCTGAATGACTTTGTAGTACCATTCATTAGTTGAAAAATGAGCGGAATTGGAGAAGTGGGAATGGCACCATCCATACAAACTAAATATTGATTTTTTTATAAAGGGTCCGCCAAATAATTTTTTTTTTTTTTGAAAATTCTATAAAAAAAACTACTGAATATTTTCTCAAATTTCTTTTTTTATTTGAAAGTACAATCCTTCCGGTTAATAACGGAAAATAAATTCATTCAAATGGCTGCATCGGCTGGCCATGCAGTAGTCCACACGATCAGTCCAATTTTTAAGCATATTATCGATTGTGTGCAGCTGTATTTCACCAATGGCTTCACGAATATTGTCCTTTAAAGCGTCAATTGTATCTGGCTTGTTGCCGTAACACTTATCTTTGACGGCACCCCACAAATAATAGTCCAACGGTGTCAAATCGCAGCTCTGAGGTGGCCAAACGACATCAGCTCTGCGGCTGATAATGCGATCTTCAAAAACAGGGCACAGCACATCGAGTGTAGCTTTGGCTGTATGGCCGTGGCGCCGTCCTGTTGAAACCAAATGTTGCTAATATCCTCCTCTTCAATTTTTGTGAACAAAAAATCGTTCAACATGGCCCGATAACGATCGCCATTGACTGTAACGGCCACTCCTTGTTCATTTTCGAAGAAAAATGGCCCAATTATGCCTCTGGACCAGAATCCGCACCAAACAGTGACTCGTCTTGGGTGTATCGGCTTGTCAATGTATGCGTGCGTGTTTTCTGTGCCCCAAATGCGACAATTTTGCTTGTTTATATACCCGCCAAGATCAACATGAGCTTCATCTGAAAAGATGATTTTTTTTGGCAAAATCGGCATTTTCTGTAAGTCGATCGCAAGCCCACTTAGCGAAGTGAAGTTCAAGCGTATATACAACCATATTCGTTCAGCGGAAAGATAAAAGTAATTATCTGTCAAATCAGACAATAGCTAAGTGTTACCATTCACGAAATAAGCACTTGTTGAAAAAAGAACGTTAGATGGCGGACCCTTGTCTTTGTAGTCAATACAATTCATCAGTCAGAGAATGGGCGAAATTGGACAAGTAGGCGTGGTATCACCCATACATTGTAAACATAATTTTTTATACATCTTGAGAGCGGTAATGGCAGAAGTCTCTAAGTTTGGTTCGAACAACGTCGTGGACAATACACATCATCTATCAATAACTGGGCGAGATTGGATAAATAAGCGTTAGTGTAGAGTATTATATATGTAGAGAATAACAATTTAAGCTTCATTATCTATCCACATTAGGCAAAAAGTGATAGATTGGATAAGCAGAGCAAAAAGCTGATTCTTTAATGTTTATACTCGTATTTGAACAGGAATGTGATTAAATGGGTAAAACGGGTAAAAAATTGTAACTTAGATAATAATATGGATATGAGCAGCGAAGCACATCGGGATTTAGTTAATTATGAATAAATTATCAAATTATTATTCTCTACATCTCATTCTTAAGGCTTTAATCACTCATCAGAGTGTAATTATTATTTTTTCCTTTTTGTAAATTGGCACAACTGTATAATGACTCTCAGATGACATCAGTCAATATCTTTAATAATAATTATGACACTGATTATAGCACACCAATCCTAACATATTGAATTGAAGACTCAAAAGCGACTGGACAACAGGCGAGAGATTTAAAAGAAAGATAGGGAGAGGGTAGAATAAATGAGAGCATATACATATGTATGTATGTATGTATGTAGTAAGTAGTAGTACTACGTATGAAATAAAAATATTCACAAATTTTTATCTGAAATCAAGATTCCTGATAATCTTTTTCTCCGCTTCAATTTTTATTTTTTTGTTTTTTTTTTTTTTGTTTTATTTGCATGTGACACTTTCCTCTGTAAAACATTTTGTTTGTGCATATGTAAGTCCCTGCACTTATGGTTTTTTTACAATCTCAGTGTGTTTTTTTTTTTTTTTTTTTTTTTTTTTTTTTTTTTTTTTTTAGCTATACGAGCTACGGCTAGGGAATCTTCAAAAGATATTGGTAGTCCGGACTAACCAATATGCACGATTCGCGACAAGTCTTACTATCTGGCTTGTCATGCGCCTACGTACTAAACCCCATCCACGTTCGTAATCCTTCCATCCATTTCCTCCCCCGGGACCACTATCAAGTATTACTTCAGGGGAGTGGTGATTCAGCGAATGCTGCTTCCCCTTTCCGCAGATCTTGCCATCTCGGCCAATCTCTGACGCACCAAAATTTCCTTTGCGAAAACGCACACCAAGTCCCAATTCCTGGCTGAGGTCAGCATTAGTCCAACGATGTTGTTCGGCACAATCCGGGATCGAATCGCCGTTTCCAAGGAACGCCTTTGATCTTCATACCGCGGGCAGTCAAAGAAAACATGACCCGCGGTTTCGGTCACATTCGGACAATCCGGGCACACATCATCGTCGTCGTGCCCATATTTAAAAAGGTAGGCCCTAAAGCATCCATGACCGCTCAACAACTGAGTCAGGTAATAATTTACCTGCCCGTGACTCCTTCCTACCCAATCAGCTACGCTCGGTATGAGCGTGTGGGTCCATCTTCCCCTCAAGGAGTTATCCCAATCACGTTGCCACCTTTCCATAGCACCTTCCTCCAGTCGGCCCACGTTTACCGACCCTGATCTTTTCGCAGCATGCTTCTTTCCTTCAACATCCGACACCAGCTGCAGTGGCATCAGTCCCGCAATAACAAAAGCCGCGTCAGTGGATACCGTGCGGAAGGCAGAGGCGAAAGGCAGTGTGTGTATGTGTGTGTGTGTGTGTGTGTGTGTGTGTATAAGTACCTCCTAACTCATATGATATTTATTCACAGCCTTTGTGTATGCAAGCAAAGCATTTGAATTTTTCGTTTACAAAAATATGCGGGATCATCCTTTTGTTTTGTTGTTGTTGTCTTTATTCTTAAACTCTCTCATTTTTTACATTTCATTTGATTGCCAACACAAAACAGAAACAGAAGAGTTGAGAGTTCACTACCAGCGTTGCCACAACTTCGATTTTTTTGTAAACAAACTTCAATAAAAATTTAACCAAAAAATAACCCAAATTTTATATCACAATTTTAATACAAAAAAAAATAAATAAATAAATAAAATAAAAATATCATATGGAATTTATCATATGGAATTTATAGCAGTTTCGACTGGAAATAGACTCTGGTAAAAAAAATGTGGTACAACAATCGATGGCATTGAGGCATATTCTCCTATTTGTTCTAAATATTTTAACTACAATACTTATGCATTAAAAAGCATTGCACAATAAAAAATATCGTTCGTTCATATGTTTACTTTAAGAGGTTTTAAAATATTGTTACGTTTTTACCTTTATTCTACACAGTTATGTGCACCACTGCTTGTAATCTTTTTACAGGCAATAACAATTTGTATTCTTAGTTACTCTGTCTGTTTACAACTTTGTTAACAACAACAATTACTCGACAGATCTTTCTTCCTAAAGATCTTCCAAACCGATCGTAGTTATAACTTGGGTTCGATCACAACCTTTTCAACCAGGGGTTATCCACACTTAACTCTCTTTACTAAACTGGTTTTTACTTCACTAATAGCTTCACGAGCTTACTCCTTATAAACTCTCTTCACACCAGTAACACACTCGCTGAGTTAACTTTACTTCAACTGCACTCGCTGAGTTTACAACACAAACTGATGGATTGCTGTTCGCATCGATGTGCTTTTTATACGGCTGAGTAAGCAACACATCGAAAGCTCTCGAATCTCTCGATATTTCAGGTAGATTCCATTTCTTTCTTTGTCCTCGTTTATACGAGGAAACAATTTGATGGGAAACATTTAGTTTGGTAGCAAATTACGGTTGGGGAAGGGAGAATCGTTTTTATCTTCGGTACCCGGCGATACGCTTTGTGGTCATATTTGCATTGTTGATATTAATTAGCTTTACTTCTTTACAATAACAATAGTAATGGAATGTTGACGACAAAATGTTAGCCTGTGTGAACGCGAATGGAGAAAACAAAAGAGAATTTAAAATGTTTCCCTTCAGAATGTTTTCTCGTATAAACGGGGACTTATAAACTCTCTTCACACCAATAACACATTCGCTGAGTTAACTTTACTTAAACTGTACTCGCTGAGTTTACGACATATAAACTGATTGATTGCTGTTCGCATGGATGTGCTTTTTATATGGCTGAGTAAACAACACATCGAAAGCTCTTGAACCCCTCGATATTTCAGGTAGATTCCATTTCTTTCTTTTAATTTCTTTGTAGTTCTTTTGTAGCCATGCGTATGGGACCATTCACCTCTTTCAGCTCTTAGTACTTGTTGTTGCTTGTTTATTGTCTGTCACTTGTTTTCTTTGCCGCTTAATTATTGTTGTTGCTAATGTTTGTTGTTGTAGATTTGGTTATTTGTAAACAGAACGTCTAGAGTTGTTCTTGCAGCTTTTGTTTATTTGTTTTAGCGATTTAATAAACGCTGGGGTGCCCAACCTTACTTTCGTAACAATTTATTTGTGGTAAATTTTAGCTCAATAGCCTTTTCTAAGAGATATCTTAATGGATCGCTAAATACCCGAACCAAACAATAGCGTTGAAGTGAAATGTGTCTGATATTTATTCACACTTAGCCACTGAACGAAGTGGTATAAACAACAAAGTTTTCTTGCTTTGATTGCTTGTCAAAGCTGAATATGTTCTACCGATTTCAATGTGCGAGAGATTATTTATGCAGCTTAGAAGTAATGATTTTGACATGAAAAAGAAAGACCTTCCAGGTTAGGCAATGATGTTCGGAAGTGATGAATTGGAGGCATTACTTAATGAAGATTATGTTCAAACCCAAAAAGTTATATAGGGTCCGCCATCTAACGTTTTCTTTTTCAACTGGTGCTTATTTTGTGAATGGTAACACTTAGCTCAGGCCTGATTTGACAGATAATTAGTTTTATCCTTCCGCTGAACGAATACGCTTGAACAACTCTGGGAAATATTGCGACATTACTTTGAAAATCATGGTAATGTTGCAGAATGTGTGCGATGTGTTCAGATGAAGCTCATTTTGATCTTGGCGGGTATGTAAACAAGCAAAATTGTCGCATTTGGACACAGAAAACCCGCACGCATACATTGAAAAGTCGATAGACCAAAGACCAATCACTGTTTGGTGCGGATTTTGGTCCAGAGGCATAATTGGGCCTTTTTTCTTCGAAAATGAGCAAAGAGTGGCCGTTAGAGTCAATGGCGATCGTTATCGGGCCATGTTGAACGAATATTGTTCACAAAAATTGAAGAGGAGGATATTAGCAACATTTGGTTTCAACAGGACGGCGCTACGTACCACACAGCCGAAGCTACACTCGATGTTTTGCGCCCTGTTCTTGAAGATCGCATTATTAGCCGCAGAGCTGATGTCGTTTGGCCACCTCGAAGCTGCGATTTGCCGTCAAAGATAAGTGTTACGCCAACAAGCCAGAGACAATTGACGCTTTAGAGGACAATATTCGTGAAGCCATTGGTGAAATACAGCTGCACACAATCGATAATGTGCTTAAAAATTGGACCGATCGTTTAGGCTACTGCATGGCCAGCCGAGGCAGCCATTTGATTGAAATTATTTTCCATTATTAACCGGAAGGATTGTTCTTCTAAATAAAAAAAGAAATTTGAGAAAATATTCAGTAGTTTTTTTATAGTATTTTCAGAAAAAAAAAAAAATTATTTGGCGGACCCTGTACAAGTTGGAAAAATTTGTAGTGGCATCCATACATTGCTGGCGATAAGAAATAGATCTTTTAGGACAGCACTCGACCAAATTTACCCGTCAGACTAACATGTTTCGATCGTAGTACCGGAGTTCACTTTGGAACAGAATATAAGAAATTGGTTCGATTCATTCTTGATCTCAAAACATACATATGTGTAGTCTTTTGGAACGAAATCCATATGTTACCAATGGGAAAGTTTGCCAAAAAAACCCGTTTTCAAGGTGATACACTCTGTAGGAACGTGGGTAACAAACGTTAAAAGAAATCATTATCTTCGACAACATTAGTACCTAAAATGGATAAAAAGTACAAACATCTACACATCAAGGAAAAAAATAACCAATATTTTGGTTAAAAATAACCAAAACGGCAACGCTGTTCACTACCACCACACTGTGTTATTGTTCTACCGCTGATTTTCACTGACTATGCGTGTGTTTTTAAGCATCTGATGCCATAATTTTTTGAATATGATTTTTGCTTTTCTTTTCACCTTTTGAATGGTGATTTTTGTTTTTTGCTTTTACAAATGGTGACATTTTTATACTATTTTTGTTACAAACAGCAGCTGTGCCTAAGAATAGTTTTTGAAAGTTTCCGAACTCCCATTGGAATACAGCGTATGGAAATAACACAGGGAGTACACGGTGCGAAATACTAAAGGGTGACCAGATAAGAGCAATTTGATAAGAAATTGTAATAAAACAGCAACGAAAAAGGAATTGGTTTTATTTCAATACGACAGATCAGCCTCTGTGTCAAATATCTGTCAGGATTTTCTTATTCGCATCGTTATTCAACTTACAAAGCTTTAAATCTTAGTCTGAAGCTTGTGCTAGTATTTGGTTTGCGGGAACAAACCCAGCACCTAACGAATTTGAGAAAATAAACGATTGGCATCAAGTCGGTTGTTATCTTTAGAGTCACCGAGCTTTATGCCATATAGTGAAATCTTCTAAGAACCATAGTGCATACCCGATGATATTGTCGAGTTCCAGTGGTGGTTAACATATACCAGAGTCAGGCAACATATACAAATGCCTTTTAGAATTGTGGTAATTATTTGAGAGTTTCTCACTCAGGCTACTTTGCACTCTATTTTAAGACTTGTTTTCTCTTTACTTCTCTGGGTTTAGTTTTTGTGAAAACAAAAGAGAAGAGCAGCTCTTTGCCTGACTCTGCTCTATAAAGAATTAAAGTTTAGACCACAATTACCGAACTCATACATAGCTTTGCCTCACCACAATCTTATATCCATACAGAACGTAGTTAAACAATGAAACAGTCGGTTTTACTCTCCGACTATAATTAAGGCAGCAGATCGACTGGACATCGCGTTATGTATGTTTCCTTTTGACTTAAGAGTCAAGACAACCTTAAAGTATTATACTGAGCCGATTGGTACAAATAATTTTGGATTTGGCAGTGATGGATTTGAGTATTACCAGCAACATGAGGCTTTCGAGTATTTTCTTGATGTTTGACCAGCTTTTGCTGGAATTAGAGGTTGGCCTGGTGTGGTAGTTAGGGCACAGGCATAAAACACAAGCGGCCCAAGTTCGAGTCCCAGCAAAGAACATGACAAAAAAGGAAAAAAAATTGTGGTTTCGAGTGCTTAATGAAAATCCATTTAAAAAGCTCCCCTGATCTTCCAGCTTAACTGTGAGGATGAAGACAAACATCAGATGAATGATCAGGAGAAAACGCCATCTACGGGAAAAAATTTCAATGTTAAGTAAGGATTACCACCACCACCACCACTTAGCAAGGATCTTCACCACTACACGCAAGGCAAACTACAGTGGATTGTGATTAATCATCTAGCGGATGATTTTTTAAGAGATTTCGGAATTTATTTTAAAAAAACACATAAAATTGAGGGAAATGCGTGAAATCTTTATTTGAGTCGATAGAACGATCTATAGATTGTTTAAATGTTGGGCTACGCCTCAAATAGGGCATACGCTGGGTTCGATTTAGTCATACTCTCCAACCTTTTGGCCGATATCTCACGAATAAATTCTTCAATATTGGCTTCCAGTGCATCAACCTTTGCAGCCTTGTCCCTATAGGTAGACATGGGCCTTAGCATAGCCACACAAAAAAAGTCTGAAGGCGTCAAATCGCACGATCTAGATGGCCAGTTGATCGGCTACAAATCTGAAATAAACTAAAGTGGGCCATTGTTTGGCGTGCTGTGTTGTGTGGCTTGTGGCACCGTCTAGTTTTAAACACATGTAAGGCAGGCTTAGCTCTTGCATTTTGGACAAAATAAAAAATTTTGATTAACGCACGGTAGCGCTCGCCATTCACAGTTACTTTTCTGCCTTTGTCGTCTTTGAAAAAGTACTGTCCAATGATGCCACCGGCCTATAATCCACACCAAACAGTGCACATTTCGGAATGCAATTTTGCTTGTTTACGTATCCATTCAACTAGAAATTAGCTTCGTCGCTGAACATAATTTTCCGATAAAAGAGTTGAGATCTTCATTCAACTGAATTTGGATGATAAAGTTCAATAATCTGCAAGCGTTGTTCGTTTGTAAGTCGATTCATGGTTATATTATAGACCAAACTGAGAACATGTTTGACGGTAACGTGTTAAGGGGGTGATACACTGGCAAACATCGCAAATAGCCAATCGCATTCAGGGAAAAGTATGTTATCCATGTATGCGATTGGCTATTTGCGATGTTTGCCAATGTATCACCCCTTTGACACAAAAACAGCTGAGCTGCCAAGAACAGTGTTGCCAAAATCAATCAACTTGATTACTGAAACTAAAACAATGCTTTGTGAACAAACCAATAGGTTACCCAGGGAAGTGATCGAAAAAAAGGACGGCCAACATTGGGTGCGACCTGTAATCGGACATAAATCTCCTCAATAGCTTTGATTGCAGAACCATTAACGAACTCTGTTGTACAAACTTAGTTCCTCAGTGATGACCGATGACGTATTGCCTCTTTTCGCTTTGAATAATGGTTTTTTGAGGCCTGTTTTGGCTTAGATTTTAATCTTCTTTATTCAAAACAGCTTGGCTAGATCCTCCTCATCTAACGCAATACCATCATCATCCTACACAACATCATCATCATCGTAACAATGTCAGAGTAGGGTCAAAACGGTTTGGCCTGCACCACTAAACTAGTACACAACAACACAATCTGGTTTACCAGTGTGCCCATAGTGAATAAAAAAATAAAAAAAAAAAATAGAAACAAAACCAAAAGAGCCCAACAAATCATATCCTAAGAAAATAAAACAAATAAAAGCCTGCATGTGATTTTGTGACAGTTGAGTTGAGTTGAGTTGAAGAAAAACGCAACAACAACCACAAAAACTTTGAAATTTTTTTAAAAAATTTAAAAAGGATTTTCTGCCTATTTTTTTTCTAAAGGATTTTTTTAACTTCAGACGGACAAGACAAGAAAAGCTTTTACAAGTTTTTCATTTTCAAAATAAAATTATAAATAAGCAGCACATACAGCAGCACATACAACAGCAATAACAACAAAATATAACAGGCTGCCATGAAGGATATGGATACGCAACAACAACAACAACAGCAGCAGCAGAAGCAGTGATACAGATAAACAAAAACACAAAACGAACAAAACACTGATACCCTGTGATACCCCAAAAACAGAAACACCAGATATAAAGATATAAAATGCCACTGTGCATACACTACGTACTCGTACAGTGGTGGCCTTATAATTAGAAACGCTGTTTTAAGCATTTAAATTGAAGAATAACTTCCCTTATTCGACGAGTAGAAAATCAACATTTTGTTGTCGATGCAAAACATGCCAAATTAAAGTTTTCTATTAAAAAGAACAAAAAAAAATCGTATAAAGGGTCCGCCATCTAACGTTTTTTTCAACTGGTGCTTACTTCGTGAATGGTAACACTTAGCTCATATCTGATTTGACAGATAATTAGTTTTATCCTTCCGCTGAACGAATATGGTTGTGTATACGCTTGAACAATGCTGGGAAATATTGCGACATTACGTTGAAAATCATGGTAATGCTGTAGATGAAGCTCAATTTGATCTTGGCGGGTATGTAAACAAGCAAAATTGTCGCATTTGGGGCACAGAAAACCCGCACACATACATTGATAAGCCGATAGACCCTAGACGATTCACTGTTTGGTGTGGATTTTGGTCCAGAGGCATAATTGGGCCATATTTCTTCGAAAATGAGCAAGGAGTGGCCGTTACAGTCAATGGCGATTGTTATCGGGCCATGTTGAACGAATTTTTGTTCACAAAAATTGAAGAGGAGGATATTAGAAACAACAAAACGGCGCTACGTGCCACACAGCCGAAGCTACACTCGATGTTTTGCGCCCTGTTTTTGAAGATCGCATATCAGCCGCAGAGCTGATGTCGTTTGGCCACCTTGGAGTTACGATTTGACATCGTTGGACTATTATTTGTGGGGTGCCGTCAAAGATAAGTGTTACGCCAACAAGCCAGAGACAATTGACGCTTTAAAGGACAATATTCGTGAAGCCACTGGTGACATACAGCTGCACACACTCGATAGTGTGCATAAAAATTGGACCGATTGAGTAGGCTACTCCATGGCCAGCCGTGGCAGCCATTTGAATGAAATTATTTTCCATTATTAACCGGAGGGATTGTACTTTCAAATAAAAAAATAAAAAATTGAGAAAATATTCAGTAACTTTTTTTTTATTTTCAAGAAAAAAAGAATTTATTTGGCGGACCCTTTAGTTTCTTTTCGCTGGCCACGTAATTAGAAACGTTAAGTTTTTGCGCTAATTTCTTAATTTACTTTATTATTAGTGATTAAATACGAGTAAAAGTATAATTTCTAAAGCAATAGATTAACTTGCAACAAATTTGAGACTTTTTTTTAGTTTTTTAAATGGGCAAAAACAAGTCATGTACGTACACCAAAGATTCGGGAGTTAATTGTGCAGTGTTACCAGAAGGAAAAACTTTCCGTGTCGGCTATCGCACAAAGGTTTTCCTGCGCTCTAAAAAGAGGCATTTAATGGAATCCATTTGTACAGTAAAACAAAAAAGTTTGAAACCCCCGCCAGGAAGCCTAGGGCTAGAAAGACCACTCCAACAGAAGATAAAATCATTTGTAGGGCCAGTAAGAGAAACCCATTCTTATCATCGCGCGAAATAAAGGCTGAATTTGGACAACAATTAAACTCGAAAATATCCACACGAACAATAAGAAAACGTTTACATGAGTCTGGAATTCGTGGGTGCATTGCACAAAAAAACCGCATGTGTCAAAAAAAAAAAAAAAAAAAAACTATTAAGTAGCGGTTGCGAGGTGCAAGAAAAATGATTCCAGAAGATCCATGTTTCTGGAATAGAGTTCTGTGGAGTGACGAATCCAAATTTAACTTTTTCCAATCTGATGGAAAAACATATGTAAGACGTCCTCCAAACAAAGCCTTAGACCCCAGGTGCACAGTGAAAACGGTGAAACACGGTGGCGGATCTATTATGGTCTGGGGTGCTTTTTCTTGGCGTGGTGTGTGTCCAATTGTGAGTATTCAGAGAATAATGGATCAACATCAATATAAAAACATTTTGGAAAATGTAATGGAACCATATTCCTTTGAGAATATGCCCGTCCCTTACATTTTCCAACATGACAATGACCCAAAGCACACTTCAAGGTTAGTGAAGTGTTAGCTTCCGGATCCAAATATTGATGTTCTGTACTGGCCACCCCAAAATCCTGATCTCAACCCAATTGAAAACTTATTGGCAATGATAACAATGATGAATTGTTTCAGTTGGTGTAGCAAAGCTGGCAAAACATATTCCAGCAAACATGCCAACGTTTAATAAGAAGTTTACCGAAGAGACTAGCTAATGTTGTCAAAAACAAGGGTTATCCAACAGAATATTAGAAGATACGAGTATACCCATTTTGTTTGACTTTATGAAGATATATTTTCAGGTTGTACGAGGGCGGATTGATATTGAAGCTACCTTAGTAGGAAAGACACATTTTATTTTCAAAAACGACCATTTTCCAACTTTTATACCATCTGGGAACTCCTCAAAATACGCAATAGTTTCGGTAATCACTTCTTCGTTTGAGAGCCATATTTTCAAGTTTGGAAAGAGGAAAAAGTCACTACGGGCTAAATCTAGAGTATAAGCTGGATTATCAACCAATTCGAAGTGGATTTCTCGTAGTTTTAGCGTCGTATCTAATGCTGTGTGAACCGGTGCGTTGTCTTGAAGAAAGAGCACTTTTTTCTTATTTAAATATGGTCCCTGATTTTTCCTTGATTGCATCAACCAATTGATCCAATAATGCACGATAATACTCTCCTGTGATTGTGGATCCCTTTCCGAGATAATCGATGAGCAATATTCCGTGTGCATCTCGAAATACAGTGGCCATAACCTTGCCAGCCGATTTCGCTGTCTTCGCCTTCTTCGGAGCACTTCCACCAGCTTCCACCCATTGCTTCGATTGATTTTTGGTTTCAGGTGTGTAGTGGTGGATCCACGTTTCATCAACAGTAACGAGTATTAATCTACGCCAAAAATCAGCAGGATTATGCTTTATCATGTCCAAATACCGCTGTGAAGTGATCTGTCGAAGTCGTTTTTGTTCAACACTGAGCAAACGCGGCACCCATCTTGCCGATAGCTTTTTCAACACACGTTCAGCAATCTCACGGATTTTGCCCCGGCGATCATTCATAACGATATCGAGGATTTTCTTGATATTTTCTTCAGTAACCACCTCTTAAAGCACCGTTTAAACTCAGCAATCCAATATTTTACCATATAATCTGACGGAGCAGATTCGGCGTAATGTTTATCAAGCTTTTCTTTTGTCTCTTACGCCGTTTTGCCTTTCAAATAATACACGAAATTCACTTTTTCCCATTTTCCAAGAAACACAAAAGTTGCTTACGAGTACTGCAAGCGACAACAACAAATAAACTAATCGATGAATTTGGCTAAAATTTTAACAGCTGACGTTTGACAGATCGTAGTTTCTAGGAAAGAAAAAGTTTTTGTGTTTGTGCTGCCATCTAGCGCTAGCTAGCTTCAATGTCAATTCGCTCTCGTATATAAATATTTTGTTTTGTTTCTAATTATGCTGTGAATTCTTGTATTTTTTTTTTAATTCGTACTGATTTGTTACATACTTTGCTATACGTTTTCGTTTTTAGTTTAAAAAAAAAGCGCATCGTTTTTGAAATACATTAACAAACATGTGTGCTGCTAAGTCGTTTCTAATTATAAGGCCACCACTGTAGGTACGTATATAAGTGCGTTTCACACACTAAACAAACACAACAACAGTCACTTACACGCACCAAAGAAAATATCTACTCAAACCCACAAATTTTACACACATTGGCTTTGGAACTCATAACCAACTCTTGCACTAAAATGCTTCATTTTTATTTGATTATTTTTGTTGTTTTCCTTCTGATTTCTGGTCTTATAAAGAGATAATGTAATAGATGATGATGATGACGATGATGATGATGATGATGATGACGATGATGCTCCTTACAACAATTGCAAAAACAAAAGCAAATATAAATAAACATACGTTTGTGTTAAAAGCAAAGTAAGCATAGAAGAACAACAACAACACCTGCTTTATATTTCAAACATGATCTAGTGCGCAAACTCAGTGAACCAATCAGAGAGCAAGAGAAACAGAGAGAGAGAGAGAGAGTTCAAGTGCAACTAAACTCCACCTTTAAAAATGGCGAGTGTTTAGAAGCAACGGAAAAAAAACCTGAATTCGCCTTAATTAGTAAAACCAACAATATTAACTATATACTCGTCTCTTTCCTTCGCAGAGAAAGCAAGCGAAGATTACAAAGTAATGTAACAATATTTAGTCAAAGAAATCTCTACAACAATACAAAAACAACTATTAATCAGAGCATACAAGAGAGAGTATAGTATTGTAAAGAGAGTGTGTTATTGTAACTTAATATTGTTTTTGCAAAGCTAAAGCATCTCTGGCCTTTCACAGGCAGCGTGCTTTGCATTAATAGGCGTAAAGAAAATATTTTTGTTTTTAAAAAACCTACAGAATTAGAAAATTATTTGAGTTTTGAGTTGTAAAATAAGAAAGAAAACGAAAAAAAAAACGATTTTCTTTTTGTTGTTTTTCAAAATTAATTTTTATCTTTTGAAAAAGATTGAAAAGATTTAATCATTTTGTTGTTGTTCTTTTTTCTAATTTTCTACAAAACAAATAGCAAAACAAGGCTTTGATGTTTGTTGGACAAGAGAAAGGTATTTGAATAGTGATAAAGATGGTGAGAGAGGGAGATAGAGAGGGACTACACAACATGCCAGTATTTTACAGTTAAATAATCATCATAACTTATGTTATTTTACTAAAAGGGGTGATACATTGGCAAACATTTGCTTGCAAACATCGCAAATAGCCAATCGCTTACTTTTCCTTGAATACTTTTCTTACTAATGGTTGTGAACAAACTAACGGTAGTTTGAGTAAAATTTGATTTTTTGCTTTTTAATTTAAATTTTAAAGTACACAAGTACCTACACGTTACAGTGTGGCGCAGACATTTTAGGGACAATATTTTTTTGTTTGTTTTTTCTAAATCTTTTGTGGTTCATTTGTTAAAAAAAGATTTCTATGTTTCTACTGCCGTTATTCCAACTGGTTAAACAATTTGGAATTAGAAAAATAAAATCGAACAAAAATAAAATCAAACAATACGTTCTTCTATTGGAATAATTTTCCAAGCTCCTTGATGGTGTGCTCTCTTCCTTCAATTTCGCACGCTAACTTTTAAAAGATCGTCTGCAATCTGAGCTTTTCAACGCAGTTTCGGTTGTTTTCTTCTGCACCTTACCTTGAGTAGAAACTTAAAAAGTCTTTTTGCAGGAGCCTTATCATTCTTACGCACGACATGTCCAAGCCAACGCAAACGTTGTACTTTGAGGCGTCTAACGACGACAATGTAAGTCGAGTAAGTGTAAAGGCTTACTTAAGCTACTGTCAAAAACTAAACAAAAAGTCTGTCAAATAGGTACTTACCCAACTTTTCGTGGGCTGTAATGTACTTTTTGAATATTTGTTTTAGTGAAAATGCTGTCTGAGAGGCGAGTTGTATGGATAATTCGCATTATTGGTATCTGGATGAGTTTATTTTTCACTAAAAATATTAAAAATTTTAATGTTTCGTATAAAAATTAAAGTATTATTAGAAAAATAACACAGTTTAGATAAAAATGAAAAAAAATTGCAAAAACGCGCTACGCATGTTCATTCGTCGCTGTTTTAGTGACGAATAAAACCAAGAGCATTCACAGCAAAACGTGTTTCCTTTGTTATTGTTTTTTTCATATAAAGCGCTGATTAGACCATTCAGCGCGTCTAGTCAGCACGGCTTGAGGGCAGGCCAAGCAGTTCGTGAAATAGCATGTTTGTCGTGTCTGTCAAACTTGCAAACACAAGCTGATTGGCTTCAAGCCGTGCTGACAAGCCGCTCTGGATTGTCTAGTCGCTGCTTAACACACAAACAGCTTTTTATGGTGGGTACACCCAATCTAGTAACTCAACAAATTTCTAATTCAAATTGCATGTTTTAATACACACACTGCAATCAACAATGTAATCATAAACGCAATATCAGTTCTGGTATTTCGTATTATAACATAACATTGCCAGTGAAGTATGAATCGCCATTTGTTTTTAATGTAGATGCTTAAAGCTCGTTGGTTTTCAATGAACTAAACAGATAAAAACATGAAATCACAATACAGACAGTGCAATCTATATCAATGCAATCTCAAAATATCAAAATGTTTTGATGATCATAAACTCGAATACACACGATGCAATCTACAATGAAATTTGACAGATTGCGTAAATGAATTGCATAGTGTGTATCCACCTTTACCTACGTAAAGTACGATCGGGTTCGCTTAAAACGTAAAACGTAAGCAAATGAAACTGAACGAAACTCGACGAAAAGTTTGTTATACACATTTGATTGTGTGTATTCGCACAGTCTACGCATATTATAGTTGGGCCTTAAAGCCTATACATTTTGTGATTCATGCGATGTCTATGTCTATACTTACCGAAAACGTAGACGGGGCCATATATTTCACGAAGAATTTTTCTCTAAAGGGTTCTGTCTGCACAAGAGTACTTATGCTTCTGCGTCATATAACAACACGGGTAGTATCAACGCCTTGTACAGTGTGATTTTCGTTTGTCGAGCGAGAGCTTGCTGAGTCCAAAACAACATCTATTAGAAGTATTATTCTTCGCCTTATCTACAAGCTGATGATATTCGTTGTATTTATGGCTGTACCGAGATAATAAAATTCTTGTACTTTTCCAAAGTTGTAGTTCATCAATGTGGAAACCAACAAGTTGGCGTTATCTTTGTTCACTGCCAGACCAATTTTCTCCGATTCGTTGTTAATATTTGCAAAAGCGACATCATAGGACGCTGGCGAAAGTTAATGTGGTGGAGTGGTTGAAGAGCCCTTATACGGTACAGACAGGTCAGGTTAAAATCTGACATCTATAGAGGTATGCCATTGCAGCCGTGGCGAGCATTTGGTCGATATTTTGTTTCACACATAATTGTCATGGATCCTTCTGTTTTATTTACAATTAATATCGTGCGTTTTGGCACTTCTCCATCGAAACGCGTCTACAGTTTGCGTATAATGGAAATCCCCATAGATATACGAGGGCGGATTGATATTGAAGCTACCTAAGTAGGAAAAAACATTTTTCTTTTCAAAAACCATTCATTTCTCAACATAGTCTCCTTTTGGCTCAATACACTTAGTAAGACGATTTTCCAACTTTCTTATTCCATCTGAATAATACGATTTTGCGATTTTGGGAACTCCTCAAAATACGCATTAGTTTCGTTTGAGATGAATCTATTTCCTACGAACCATTTTTCAAGTTTGGAAACAGGAAAAGGTCACTAGGGGCTAAATCTGGACTATAGAAGGTGGATGATCAACCAATTCGAAGTGGACTTCTCGTAGTTTTAGCGTCGTATCTAATGCTGTGTGAACCGGTGCGTTGTCTTGAAGAAACAGCACTTTTTTCTTATTTAAATATGGTCCCTGATTTTTCCTTGATTGCATCAACCAATTGATCCAATAATGCACGATAATACTCTCCTGTGATTGTGGATCCCTTTTCAAGATAATCGATGAGCAATATTCCGTGTGCATCTCAAAATACAGTGGCCATAACCTTGCCAGCCGATTTCGCTGTCTTCGCCTTCTTCGGAGCACTTCCACCAGCTTCCACCCATTGCTTCGATTGATTTTTGGTTTCAGGTGTGTAGTGGTGGACCCACGTTTCATCAACAGCAGAATTATGCTTTATCCTGTCCAAACACCGCTGTGAAGTGATCTGTCGAAGTCGTTTTTGTTCAACACTGAGCAAACGCGGCACCCATCTTGCCGATAGCTTTTTCAACACACGTTCAGCAATCTCACGGATTTTGCCCCAGCGATCATTCATAACGATATCGAGGATTTTCTTGATATTTTCTTCAGTAACCACCTCTTAAAGCACCGTTTAAACTCAGCAATCCAATATTTTACCATATAATCTGACGGAGCAGATTCGGCGTAATGTCTATCAAGCTTTTCTTTTGTCTCTTTCGCCGTTTTGCCTTTCAAATAATACACGAAATTCACTTTTTCCATTTTCCAAGAAACACAAAAGTTGCTTACGAGTACTGCAAACGACAACTAAACTAATCCATGAATTTGGCTAAAATTTTAACAGCTGACGTTTGACAGATCGTAATTTCTAAGAAAGAAAAAATTTTCGTGTTTGTGCTGCCATCTAGCGCTAGTTAGCTTCAATGTCAATCCGCCCTCGTAGTATGGTATTTAGATAGGGGCGCCATTTCCTGCTCCATTTTTATGCTTGGAAACCACAAAGAAGTCATGGAGATATCGCCAAAGCTAGACAAGCATAGACTCTTCCTATCTCAACGTTTTTTCACTCAACAATAAAATTCTGTGAATTTTCTTAACTGCTTCTGGCAATGACACATCAGCCGTAAACGTGTTATTTGGCTTGTACACCCCACAAGTGATATCAAAGTGTGATTTTTCGCAACAAAGTTAACGTTTGCAGTTATACCATATTGCGACACCCTGTATTATTATTTTAAATATTGCCTTTTGTTGTTGTTATTGTTGTTGCAAAAGTAATTATTATTATTATTGATGTCATTGTTTTTATTGGTATTTTTATGTTTCATGGCGATAATTGGATTTTGGTTCGATTTTGTTTTCAACAGCACACTCGTACAACTACAATAATAACAACAATGATAGACAATAGCAACACAATTAAATAAAACAATCGGGCTGTACAATTTCCTATGATTGAGAGTCAGTCTAGGAATCTTTTTATCAATTAAACCACCACCAGCAGCAGCAGCAGCAGCAGCAGCAGCAGCAGCAACACCAATAACTTCTGTGAATCAACCTGTTCCCTACGTTTGAATTTCAATTGAAATTGTTTGCCTGCCTGTTGTTAACCAATCATGCAGGATGATGATGACTGACTGCCTTGTATTTTGCAAGCGGATTATGAATTGAAACAATAATTGTAGGAGAAGATTTCATTCAATCATTCCATTCTTTTATTCATTCAATTCATTTCCATTTTACATTCAATTACTTTTTTGCTTTTAAACATTTTCGATTCGTTTTTAATAATCGTACGAGTTTAGTTTATCGTTTAGCGATAGACAAACGATACATACCTGGCATACTATTGGGGAGTAAATTGGAGTTGAACCCATACTTTTGATAAATAACGAGTATTTAACGGATTCGAAAACAAAGCTACACACCAATACACATATGCAAGTGACGATATAATATGTTTGCGCTGAAGACCCTGTCTATTAACCCTAGTCTGCATACAAAGTTTCAACACAAAAATCTATCATTTCAAGACTTGACCGCCTATAATTGTCCCATTTGTTTGTCTTCAAATCATGTTTTACTTTCTGTTCGTTGCTGTTGTTGTTGTTGTCGTTCTTGTTGTTGTTCAGTTATGAATTGAAAAACTATTTCCACCATCACTCCTGTAGCATGTTGTTGGCTCATTGTGGCAAAAATATAAGAATAAAAAAAACATGTTATCGCAGCAACATAATGAAAAATCCCCAACAACTTCTATTCATGACAACCATTTAGAAGCAGAAAAAAAAACAAAAAAAACATCTGTGGCTGCTGTAGCAGCTGAAAAGAGTAGAAAAGCGAGAGAGACAAAGCCACTTTGTAGGCAACTGATTAACTACTCGTAACTCGCCGTCCGTCCGTCTGTCTATCCTCTGAATGTGTAGGAAAATTGTTGTTGATGATGTGTTGACAACCACTAACGAGATTTAGTTGATGACATGCAACCAACACATTGAGTTGCTGCAATATATCAATTTTATTACAATTTTTTTCTTATAATTTTTGATTTAATGAGCAGCAGCAAATCAATTTCTTTTTTCTATTTTTTCTAGTTGTGAGAGCAGTAATTAATCTCTTGCTGGCTGCAATAGATTTTATTTTCTAAAAACGGTCACGATGTTTAAAAGTAATACAAAATAAATTGTTTAATAGGTTGTAAATGAATAACAGTAATTACAAGGCCCATTTTAAACAGGCCTATGTAATGAGGAAAACATTATAAGATTTAACGATCGCAATCTTTAGGTCTTGGTCATTGTAATTGCGATCAACTAAAATCTGGTTCGAAGGACCATTAATAAAAGGTCCGCCAAATGTCTTTTTTTTGAAAATCCTATAAACAAAACTACAGAATATTTTCTCAAATTTCTTTCTTTATTTGAAAGAACAATCCTTCCGGTTAATAATGGAAAATAATTTCATTCAAATGACTGCCTCGGCTGGCCATGCAGTAGCCTACACGACCAGTCCAATTTTTAAGCACATTATCGAGTGTGTGCAGCTGTATTTCACCAATGGCTTCACGAATATTGTCCTTTAAAGCGTCAATTGACTCTGGCTGGTTGGCGTAACACTTATCTTTGGCGGCACCCCATAAATAATAGTCCAACGGTGTCAAATCGCAGCTTCGAGGTGGCCAAACGACATCAGCTCTGCAACTGATAATGCAATCATCAAAAACAGGGCGCAAAACATCGAAGCTACGGCTGTGTGGCACGTACGAGTAGCGCCGTCCTGTTGAAACCAAATGTTGCTAATATCCTTCTCTTCAATTTTTGTGAACAAAAATTCGTTCAACATGGCCCGATAACGATCGCCATTGACTATAACGGCCACTCCTTGCTTATTTTCGAAAAAAAGGCCGAATTATGCCTCTGGACCAAAATCCGCACCAAACAGTGACTCGTCTTGGGTGTATCGGCCTTTCAATGTATGCGTGCGGGTTTTCTGTGCCCCAAATGCGACAATTTTGCTTGTTTACATACCCGCCGAGATCAAAATGAGCTTCATCTGAAAAGATGATTTTTTTGGCAAATCGGCATCGCAGGCATCCCAGAATCCCAGCGTTGTTCAAGCGTATACACCACCATATTCGTTCAGCGGAAGGATAAAACTAATTATCTGTCAAATCAGACATGAGCTAAGTGTTACCATTCACGAAATAAGCACAAGTTGAAAAAAAAATGTTAGATGGCGGACCCTTTAGTATATACTGCCATCGCAGTACTGGTTTTCGCTGAACCAAAGCAAATCTAATGGGTTTTTTTCTTTTCTATATAAGACCAGCACCCAGGGGATGGCCCCTACTCATGCAGTGTATTGTGCTGGTACTAGGAAAATAGGTTATTGGAAGGAGGACAGAGGGAGTAGTGTTTATGGACGTTCGATTTAAATTTACTCATGTCGTAGGTGGCAGGAAATACTTTCGCTGGAAGATTATTCCACAACCGAACAGTGCGACCAAGGAACGAATTCTCCCATTAATGCGTTGTGCGATTTACTGGACAATCAACTACAAAGGGATGCGCTCTACGAGAAATACGAGTACTACGTAAAAATATATGATTTTTATGAATTAATTCCTTAATTTCGTTAGAACACATTCCGTTATAGTAACGATAGAACAATGAAACACACGCCACATTGCGACGGTGCTCCAATGAATCGAAAGAGTCGGCTACCCTACCGTCATTGATGAGCATCTTCGCCCTCTCCTGTACGCGGTCGAGAAGCTCCAAAATAAAATTTCGAACACCGGCCCATACATGAGAGTTGTATTCCATTTTGGGTCGGATATAGGTCTTCTAAATATTAAGGAGATCAGATGGAGTGAAGTAACTCTTACACCGTCTTAAGAAGCCGAGATACTTGAATGCTTTTTTCTACACTTGAAATATGTGATCATTCCAACGAACGTCACAGTGAATACTCATGCTTAGAACATCAAGAGCATCTGATTCCTCAATATCCACATTACCCATTGACTCAGATGACAGCACACCACCACGTCTGTGTGTTAAAAAACAACGTTGAGTCTTACGTGCATTAAAGAATATATCAAAGCTTAGCTTAGTTTGGTTTGGTTTGAGGACGAGCGGTCATATGGTCATAATAAAAACGCCGATGGTCCTAGACAACCAGAGACCACACGATCTATTGTGATTGTCCTAAATAAAAATAAGAAGAAGAGAAGTAAGAAACCCCACAAGGTAGCAGATCTGCTGAACGAAATATAGACCGAAAGTAGCGCAATAAATCATATGGGTCGCAGTGTCCTGCAATAGTGCCTGGACGAAATGATGATAATGATAACAAGGAAAACGAACACTAGTTAACGACACTAAAAATTAAAAGAATCTAAGAAATTTAAAAAACTGGAAAGCCCGAAACTCAATGGGATTCAATCAATCTCCATGCCACAACCGACTGAGGCCCTTGGCACTCGACAGAGAAGTTGGAGTGTGGATTTGTAAATTCATTTAAGAGTCGATGTCTCCTACTCTTAAGCCTATTTTAATGACACTGTAGGTGTTCAATTATTTTTAACTCTTCCTCGTCTTCACACAGCCTACAATAATCGATATCGGTATACGTCCATCTAAGAGTCATCGAATGAATACCACAATGGCCCCTAATAATGCCCGTAGTTAGACTATGCTCCTCCTTACTGATTGAGAGATGAAAAGAGAAGAAAGACGAAGGAAAAAAGAAATAATCTTCCATATGGATCTAAAGAACCTACAATCTGATTCGTTAAACAAGATTTGGCCAGCCTTTCCAACGAAAGACCTTTCAGTTTGCCGATGTAAAGGCGCACTGCTGACTCAGGGTCATGACAAGCCAATTCATGAGCCATTTCATTACCGGCGATACCACAATGATCTCGTGCTCAGCAAAGTTTAAAGTTCTTCTGCAACCTACCCAAGGCTAGTTTTCAGTCCGGAACGACTTTGGATCTGATCGAGCACTATCTAACAGCCGAATCCAACTCAGAGCGCTAAGCGCTGTCTAGTCGTCAAAAATTCTCATCCCCATACAAATTGTATAAAGCAAACCATAATAGCGCGGTGTCAATTGGCAATTGGAAAATCCAATGCTGGCAGCTCGTTAGAAAGTGAAGTTGGCTACGAAGAATAAAATAAAATAAAAGAGGGGAAGAAGTAGCGCCATTTTAACTGTTTCCACTCGACGAATCTAGCGTTTTAGTAACTTCTTACTGTTCATCAGACAATTTTAACGCTTTTATTTACTTATATGTGTCATATCGGCGTCAATGCGAAGCGCCTATAACGTCACACCCAAGGCTCTAATTTAGGTTGTTTTGTAAATATCTTAAGAGCCGCCTGACTATATACGAAAATAGTCACCAGGTCCTCAACACTACCAACCTAATTTTCGATTACCTCCACTGCCTTCCTAATTGAAAAAACTTCTGCTTGGAAAACACTGCACTTACCGCTCAACTAAGGATAAGCTGTTCGCAGTAGACGCCAGTAGCTGGTCCGTCGCTGAAAAAGCCCAGACCATTAAGAGGGGTATCACACCACCGCTATTCATCACTACTTGGTATCAACGCCTCCACAGTCAGCAGGACATATTTACTCAAGCCTAGACAACGCAACACACGAGTGTATGCATAATCGGCCTTAGGCTCTCTGCGCCGTAGGGCACTTCTTGCCGCCTGAAGGTGTGTTTGAAGGTTCAAAGGATGGATATCAAATCTCACGTTCAGAGCCGCCAGCGGAGTACTACTACATGACCCAATGATGAGGAGTAAAGCAGAATGCTGCACACTGCCCAGCTTCAAAACAAAGTTTGGCTAATTCACCGTCTTTTTTGTGTGTCTTTGTAAATCAGTTACTCAGAAGCCTTTGCGTCTTAATGATACTTCAGATAACTTTAAAGGCACCGAAGAAACTATCATTTTACTTCTATTTTTACAAATATTTTAAGATAAAAATCAAAATCAAATTCCAAAAGAAAAACTAAACTACACTGTATAGAATATGGTATTCCATCAAATGCAACCATTATCTCTTTTTGCGTAATAATTCTTACAAAAAAAGAATTCTTTGAGAAAAACCAGCAAAATTAATTTGAAACTTTTTTCTTTTTTCCCTTACACCTGATCCGATCGTTTACATGTCAGGCATTAACCTTTAAAAACACACTACAAACAAACCCAAATCTCGTATTAGAAATGATCTATTCAATGATGTTGTTGTTTGTGTCATCAACAAAGAACATCAAAAGAGGCGACATGAAAACTGATTAGAATGACAAAAAATATGATGTGACTGACACTTGAAACTTTTTTTCTTTGCTTTTGGCCCAATTTCGTTATGAAAAAAGTGTTCTTTATAATGACACATGTTTAAGGATCAATAATAATATTGTTGTTATTATTGTCATTATTACAACAAAAAAAAAAAAAAAAAAACAGAAAAGTTGTCCTCAATTTAAAACAAAAATTGTGTAACACGAAACACTTGTTTTGCCAATAAATAAAACGAAAAACACTTGAAGTGATTGAAACGAGAGTTTTTCAAAAACTGAGTTTTCTTCAAAGGAAAATAAAAGAATTTGTTGTGTTTGTTTGAAAAAAAAACAACATCAAAGAAACGTTTTGATTTAAAAGAATATAAAGACGCATAACTAGTAAGAGTAGAGGGTGTGTTGCCAACCATACATACAATGGTGTTATAGAAGAAGGGCTAGATTGGATGAATAGCTGCATGAATAGGTGCTTAAACAAATGATGGATGATGTCCCTCGCCTCTAAAGATGACAAAATGATGTGACAGTTTTTTTCTAGTTTTTATTTTATTATTTGTGCTTGAGTTCATAATATCAACGAGAGGGTTTTTCTTTGTAATAATTTTCGTTTTCAATAAAGATGTGTTTTAATATTGGGGAAGGGCGATTGATTATGTAGCTGTGGCTTGGTGCTAAAAGGGCTAAAGTTTAAATATTTGTTTTTTGAGAAAATTGTAATGAAAGTTTTTATTTCATATGTGAGTTCATAGCAGGGTTGGCAAAAACCCGGGTTTTTTCAAATAAAACCCAACCCACCGGGTTTATTGGGTTTTACAACTGCTTTCGAATTTCGTTCAAGTCAACAATATTTGTTGTTTTTAGTAAAGGGTCCGCCATCTAAGGTTTTTTTTGTCAACTAGTGCTTATTTCGTGAATGATAAAACTTAGCTCATGTCTGATTCGACAGATAATTAGTTTTATCCTTCCGCTGAACGAATATGGTTGCGTATACGCTTGAACAAGGCTGGGAATGTTGCGACATCACTTTGAAAATCATGGTAATGTTGCAGATGAAGCTCATTTTGATTTTAGCGGGTATGTAAACAAGCAAAATTGTCGCATTTGGGGCACAGAAAACCCGCCCGCACACATTGAAAAGCCGATACATCCAAGACGAGTTACTGTTTGGTGCGGATTTTGGTCCAGAGGCATAATTGGGCCATTTTTCTTCGAAAATGAGCCAGGAGTGACCATTATAGTTGATGGCGATCGTTATCAGGCCATGTTGAACGAATTTTTGTTCACAAAAATTGAAGAGGAGGATATTAGCAACATTTGGTTGCAACAGGACGGCGCTACTCGTACGTGCCACACAGCCGAAGCTACACTCGATGTTTTGCGTCCTGTTTTTGAAGATCGCATTATCAGCCGCAGAGCTGATGTCGTTTGGCCACCTCGGCCTCTGCGATTTGACACCGTTAGACTATTATTTGTGGGGTGCCGTCAAAGATAAGTGTTACGCCAACAAGCCAGAGACAATTGAAGCTTTAAAGGACAATATTCGTAAAGTCATTGGTGAAATACAGCTGCACACAATCGATAATGTGCTTAAAAATTAGACCAATCGTGTAGGCTACTGCATGGCTAGCCGAGGCAGCCGTTTGAATGAAATTATTTTCCATTATTAACCGGAAGGATTGTACTTTCAAATAAAACAAGAAATTTGAGAAAATATTCAGTAGTTTTTTTCTATAGCATTTTCAAAAAAAAAAAAATAAAATATTTGGCGGACCCTATACCATTACATCTCTTTTTAGTATTTATAATACTCGGTTATCAGAGCAGTCTGTAATTACTTCGTTTAAACCGTACATTATGAGAAAACGAGTGTAGGACAATATAAAAAGAGACGGACAAACAAAGTTTTCCATTTGCATGACAACGCTCGGTCTCACGTCGCCAAAGTTGCCATGCAAGTGTTAAAAACGATCATATGCCACATCCGCTGTTATCTCCAAATATTGATCCTTCTGAATACAATGTAAAATATCTTTTGGCATGACACCGAAGCATTTGTTTAAAAGGAATATAAAATCATCTTCAAAGTGTATCGATTAAAAAGTCGAGAAGTTTTTTGACATTGGCTCGAATGTGAGGAGAGGAAGTAAGCAGTGATCCGATGAATTTTACTTTGTTCAATTTGTTAATTCATTATTTTTTTGATCTAAACCCAACCCGGGTGGGTTTAATTGGGTTACCAAGTGGGTTGCCAACCCTGGTTTATAGTAACATTGGCAAGCAAAAGCTGTTGCAAAAAGCTGTTCTGTTCTGAACTAGACAATGGCTGTTTTAACAAAATAAACGAAAGTAAGAAAAGAAACCTAATGCAACGACTAATCCAAATCAGCAAAATATTGACGTTGGCCCCTTCAGCATCAAGCCACAGATATATAGTCCTTTGATTTCAGTTGAACATAGAGCCGTCATAAATGCTCTCCATATTCTTCTATCGAATCGAAGGTTTTTCTCTTTGCCTTAGCTGCCGATTCTATGTGGCGTCTCTAGATGTTAGTCGAACTTCCAATACGCCTCGAGCCTTGTGGATTATATTCGTTGACTTTCTTATGGTGTGGCCAAGCCATTTGAATTTCTTATGTTTAATTTCTGCTTCCCAAGGTTGTTGATTGAACAGTGCTCAGTTTGTTATGGTAACTGGCCAAAAATTCTATGTATTCGGCGAAGACAGCTTGTATGACTTACATTTAACGTTCAGTCACTCCAGAATTTATTTAATATTCCATATGCAGTTCTCGCTTTATTCATCCTGGTCTTTGTCGTTTCCGTAGTTTGTTGTAACAATGCTGACCAAAATAATTGAATTTCAATTTAACGGCCCATTAGTTGGAAATTATCAGTGTTTGCGCCATGAAGTCTCATCGACTAGATCTTGTTAATATTGATCTGTATAACAGCCTTAGCCGCTCTTTTGACAAGATTCTGGATGAGATAAGTATGGATGAGATAAAAAGCAAATGTCATCTGCATAATCAAGGTCGTCCAGATTCCCTTGGAGGCCCTTTTCAGGACGAGTGTCCTTAGGCAGCTGAGGTAATTCGCAACTTTTTCGCTGGTGGGGAGAGTGTGAACATCTATGTTGACAATCAGGCTGCTATTAAGGCGGTGACTGGGTGCTGCGTTAGCTCGAGATTGGTTTTACTGTTCATTGGGAGCCTCAAGTCACTTCTGAATGCGTGCGGCATCAAGCTGCATGGAAACTGCGGCGTGGTGTACAACGAGACTACTGATTTAGCTGGCGAGAATGGGTGCAGTTAAGTGTGTTGAATTGGTTGATTGGAAGATTTATCGAGGACGAAATGGGTCCTGACTCTAAGTAAGGAACCTCTAGAATTCTGTTTGGTTTTTGACTGGGCACAGCGCTCTAAGGGCAAGGACCAGGCTACTGGAAGCAAGCATTCCTCATTTCTGCAGAATATGTGACAATGAGGAGGAGTTAGATACTGTTGAACATGTCCTTTGTTATTATCCGGCTCTCCAGAGTTGTAGGCTCAGGTTGCTAGTACAGGATTTTTTGGTGGTCTCAGTGAGGTTGCGTCCGTCAGGATCTCTGACCTAGAGAGATTCATATCATATCATCCTGGTGTTGGGGTGTCTTGATTTTCTTCTCTTACGTACAGTATATTCTACTTCTTCCCAGTGTCTTGTCTTTTTGTTCCGTTTTTCTTTTATTCGTTTCCTCTTTTTTGGTCGCTGGATGGGGGTGCGTAAGCACCGCCTTTTAAACCTAACCTAACCTAACCTACTATTTCTAGTGCAGTAACTTTCTATTACAGCATTATTCCCGCTAATTTTTATCTGCTACATTACTGTTAATTCTAACAAAACTAAAGATAAGTTTAATAAATACAACGACAACTACACAACATCAAATTCGATGTTAAAAAATGGTTTACTTAGTTTCGTTATAGGCGTGATAGTACAAGTAATGTCTAAAAGAAGACCTTCACGCCAGCAATAGTCGATAAAATCTTTTGAATGGTATTGGAGGCTTAAAGATGGAAATACGTTAGATGGCTCAATAAGGCGCATAAACTAAGCGAATCAACATACTTTACATGAATATTTACATAAATATTGTTACGAACAAAAAAATACAACTCTGCATTGTGGTATTTCTGTATATGTAAAGTTGGCAGCACTGCCACATCGAATATCTTTACGTTAAATTTGAATTAGCGGATATGGAAATAGAAAATGGTCGATAGTTCCTGAAACTTCTAAAATGCAGACAATTGGGTATATAAAGAGCTGCTTGCAACATAAAGACGTGTAAAAGCGGAAATAAGAGTGCTGTATAGTGAATATTAAGTTGTTGTAAACTGTATAAAAGTTATTGTGTAGTAGGAAAATAAAAACTGCATTTATTTTATTTTAAGCGCAACTTAAACGAACTCAAACGTTTTAAAAAGATTAAAACGTTACAATATGAAAACGCTGCGTTACACATGTTGCATTACTATATCAAAGGAGTATTTTTCTTAATCCGCTTTATGACTGTGAACGAAACATAGAACAGCGACAGGCGAACTAATGCCAGTGTATTTTACAATTATGGTAGTAATTTGATAGTCTCTCTCTCAGACCACACTTTGTTTCTAACGCAAACTTAAAATATTTTAAAATATATTTTTAAAAGGAAAAACAACAAAAGGAATAATAAAAAATAACAACAAAGCGACAGCACATCTTTCTTTCTTTTGCTCAGAGTCGTGTTATGCCTTTCGATGACATAGAACCCCCATAACACAACGATAATAGTGAAAACTACTTCACTGATTTATGTTGACTAAAAAATGCAAAAATAAGCCCGATGTCTAGAAGCCAGAAGCGTCAAAGCTAGATTTAGTTGATATGCTTTTTTTTAATTTAAATATCCAACAATACTACGAAATTATGTTTGCCCTTACCCAAGAAATTAATTTATTTACATATTTATTCCACATTTATTATATGACAACAAACCCCTTTTTCTCTTTAAGTCCTTTTGAAATTTTTATAATTTTTATGTGAAAGAGTAAAAAAACATCTTTTTTGTAATTGAAAATTCTATGGAAAAACCCCCCCTAGAAAATATTACAAATCATTTTTAACAATTTTTTCTAATTTTCCCACACATTAGATATTTGAATACGCAAGGCTTAGACCGACGCAAGTAATTAAAAACTAATTTTAAAAATAATTTACGAGAAATAGGCCTCCACTCTCTAGACACTTAATCATAAAAATTGCAATAAAAATTTTATGCTCGATTTTTGCATAAAAACATTAAATTTCAGGAACTGGTGTGCAACACAGCTACTTATGCAAAGACTAAATGCACCATAACGCAATTAAAACTGGATTGTATGGGATTGTGGTGGCCGACAATGTACGAGTATCTTCTCACCATTAAAATTGTCACAACAAATCAAAACAGAAGATGGAAAGATACACGTAATTGGTGTATTGGAACAGAGGACTCTATTTAATTCAAAAACCAAATACAAGAGCAATTAAATACAACAACAGCAATAACAAATAATTTATACTCACGTGCCACTCTTATACGAGTATGTGGCAAGTGTAGTAAACATACGAGTAGTACGTAGATGTTAAATGTTGTAATGAAATCAAAATCATAAATCGATTTGTTACACCAAAAAACAAAAAAAAAAAAAAAAAAACAAAAAAAAAAAAACAAACCACCACCACCCAAAAACATTATTTTGACGTTTAGACTCAGATTCTTCTATAATGAGCAGTAACGAGACCTTCAAATATAACCACCATCACCACCACCACCACTACGGTTCTCAGCAGCAGCACTTAATTGTTGTTCTTCGGCCTTTTAAATATTAAAACCGTGAAAGTATTTTGTTGGGTTTTTCTCTTTAAATTTTTGATGGTTTTTGTTGTTGTTGTTGTTGTTGCTGTTGTTGAACAGCATCAACTGAAATTGAACTGAAAGCTTCTCTTGTGATTTTTATTTCCAAAGTAACACGTTGATGAACCTGTCTTATCATCGTCATCTCAAAATATTTCTCTTCTTATCAGTTTGAAATATTTTTTTTATTTATTTTTTTGTTCCTTAAATGGCAGCAATAACAACAACAACAAAAAGTGTAATTGTTTGCTGCGTAATTATTTATTTGTTGCGTTACAATGTTCTTCTCAAAGCGGTAGTTATAATTGCTTAAGGCCTTAAATGAGGGCCTTAAATTATTCAAGTTGAGTTTCTAATGAGTGAAGAAAGATACCCTAAAGTACAACAAACTTCCGATTGTTTCTGCAGTGAAGTTTAAAGAACAAACTCATGGCTCTAGATCAGATTTAGGCAAAGAGCTGCTCTCCTATTTTATTTTCGGACGTACGTACTCACATGCATAGGCAAAAAATGAGCAAAAAAAAAAACAAGTGAAAAAATACCCTGCAAAGTGGCGTGAATGAGAGACTCTCAAATTACTACCACAATTGTAAAATGCATTTATATTAGTTTGCCTGACGCTGCCAGAGATACTTTGAAGCTTCGATGTCTTGCCACTATAAAGAATATTGAAGTTTTCTATGGAAGAAATTGCAGATTTTCCCATAGGAGAGGATGACGGCAGTCATAGGACAGCAGATGTCAGAGTAGAGGATGATAGATTCCATACCCATTGAGGCCCTCCTAGCAAGGTCCCGCAAAGGTACTAATACACGGGCAGACGAGTCAGCAACTTGCCAATTCTGCTTTGGTTTATTAGAAATAGAAATCTTCAGACTTTTTCTTCAGAAAATTGAATTAATAGCCCGGAACTTGCAGGATAGTTAAGTCAGTGCGGCTCTACTTTGTTAAGAAAAACACCAGATAACTAATGGCTCGTAAAAGAGGAAGTTATTGGCAGAGCTCAATGGATAGTAGGTGCTAGGTGTTTATGCAAGTCGACTTTTTAGACGACTTTTGTCGCAGTTGCAATAACAGTCCTAGCTGTCAAAAGACACAGCAATATACTAACCCACCATAGGAACTGCCTTGGTATGATGATTGATGCAAGACTCAGCATTAAGTATCACTTGACAAAGGTTGCTGAAAAGGCAGAGGGGATAAATCGGGCGCTCAGTTGGATTATACCGAATGGAGGCGGTGAACGGGGGGAGAAAAGTTGACTTCTGTCGCTGGCTGTAAACTCTGTCGCACTCGAAAATTAACTATATACGACGGATAGCACAAGTTCAGAGACGCTCTGCGTTAAGGGTCTCCTGCGCAAACAGGATAGTGTCCGAGGAGGCAATTGCTATAATATCTGGAAAGAGAGATGTCTCGGCTTTATAGTGTGCAAGCTGCGGCATCGTCTCAGGAACAGAAATCAGAGAAGCGCTCACGATCGCTTGCAGAATGGCATCAAAGGTGACAAACTCACCACAACGGAGATGTGCCGTCACGGAGAGCTGGATTATTATCTTACATAGATTCTGTCTGAACATGGGTGTTTTCAGCAATACCTGTAACTTTTTAAGTTGGCGGATAGTCCTTTTTCTCCAGTCTGCCCAGCTGAACTCGAAGCGGCGGAACACATAACATTGGAATGCAACAGTTTCACCGACGAACGTAGTGCACCAGGGGGGTTTTTGGCTGCAGATCAACCGTTGAACCGTGATTGGTGAATTTGCTCATCGATTGCCATGTGGAATGCTGGCAAATTGTTTGCTATTGTTGTGTGCAAGTTCGGTATAATCTTGAGGGAACGCAGGAAATTACTGAGGCAAAGGGATCAACAACGGAATCGACAACTCGTCAAGCAGGCGCTACAAGGAGGCGATGGATCCTATGAAGACAATTGAACTGTGATAAGCGCTATGCCTGAGCTTAGTGCTCTGGACGGCCTCTTGATGTAATACCTAGTCGGTAGTTCTGGCTCCGCACTGGCTGTGGCTTTCAACTGCCTCGATAAAAAAACTATCCCACCTTGGTGAGTTATCTGGGCTTAGACTTAATGACCTACTGTGTTTTCGCAAATATTAACTAAGCGGAAGTGTACGCTTCTGTGAGATGTGCGTAGTTCAGTCAGAATAGAAAATGTAATGAACAGCGAACTGCAAACAGCCAATCTGAATTCGACATCCAAGCACTTAGCTCCTATGAAATTGACTCTAGGCTAGTGTGGGACTGTCTAGGTAGATTAAATTAGCTGAGCATGGACAATAGAGTCAGCTTATGCTGAGTATCGGGTTACGTGGGAATTTCAGGAAATAACACTGATGAATTTACCAGGATAGGAACTTCCATAGCTCGAATGTGGCCAAGCCCTTCTGTGGGCTGGAAAGAAGAGCTTGTAAGAGTATACTTAGCTAAAGGAAGGATATAGAGAGGCTAGTACTTTTCCCGAGCCAAGCGGGTCTGAAACAGGCTAAACTTTAGCTAGGCGACTATAAAAGAAAACGATTTGAGTCTGGCATGAGATTGTCTAGGAACAGTCTTAGGCTGTTAAACGGACTTTTGAACGGTTATTGCAGACTTAAAGGCTTTTGAGTTAAACGGGCAGATTCTGTACTTTTTTCTTGGCGGGCATTAGTGTATTTTAGGTATGGAGTTATCTCCGTTATTATCCACCGAGATTCTTAAGTTTCCAGAGGAATAAAGTCGGGTGATATATTGTAAGGGAGGCTCTATATCGGGCTATTTGAAAGATCGAACGGCTGCAGTACTTTTATACCTCTTTGTTAGTAATAGTAATGGCCTACTGAGATCTCACGGTCACAGGCTGGATCTAGTTCCGTCTTAGTATACATAAGAGCCTCACTTAAATGGGAGCGCTAAGCGTTGTCTAGCTGTCGAAAATGCTCATGTTCATACAAATTCTATGAAGCGCGGTGTCAAGGTTATGCTATTAGAAAATTCAATTTAACGCTTTGTCAGATAGTTAAGTTGGCTGCGGAAGAAATAAAAGAAAAAATAGTGTCATTTTAGCTGTTTTAACGTCAAACCTTACGTTTAAATAACTTTTTCAGTTTAGTGATATTTTGTTGAAAAGTTAAGTTAGCATTACTATTCATGATACAATTTTAACGCTTTTGTATGTCACTTCAGCGTCAATGCTAGACAAATGTCAACGCAACGCCCAACGCTCTAATTTGGTTTTGTCAGTTACGATGTAAATGACAGTATTTTTGCCGAGTGGTGTGGTTTTATGAAAACGATTGACTGTTTATGCGTAGCGAACCAATCAGTGGTGAGTGATGCATGATATCTAATTCTGTACGCGCCACCTCTTGGCAGCTCTATTGAAATCCTGGTAAATTTCGCACCATGTGTTTAACTTATTGCTTTTGGTGCTACGAGCACTGGAACTTTGGTCGGCCTTAAAGCCATGAAGTTATCATTGACGTCATCATATCAGGTTTGCATAGTTAAGCAAAAAGACGTGCACTTTAAAGGAGGTGATACATGCGATTGAATGCGATTGGTTATTTGCGATGTTTGCAAGCAAATGTTTGCCAATGTATCACCCCTTTAATATGATACAAAAATGAATTCGGAGTCATTCGTTGTTGCAAACGCAATATAGATCAACCAAATACAGTGAGTGCTGTAGGGTACATAAACATACATATAAACAAAGAAAATAAAGTTGTTTTTTTATGCTGTTGTTGTTGTTACTGTTTTTTGATGTTTATTTTTCTGATTTTTGATTGTCAAAGATTTTTATCTCATTAAACGGCGTTCGTTTTCTATATAAAGAGCGAAAGATGCGATGCTGCCGATGCTGCTGAAGATGAAAAAGATTTTCCAAAAACAGAAGCAATTAAATCGACGGACGTCTTAGTTGATAATTTCGAAAGAGCTGTTGGACTTGAATTGCTGTAATTACTGGTTCATAAACAATTATTCGAGTGTTTAAATATTTACGAATTCTTTAATCATTTCATTAAATTGTTTTCAGATGGCGATAACAAAGTTATCGGAAAGAAATTTATTTAAAAAAAGGTGCAAGAGATTTAATTCTTATCTAAAACAGTGATCTTTTTTGTATTTACCTTTTATGTGATTTTTTATTTTAAGAGTTAAATTGCAGTTAAACTACGATTATCTTTTCGAAAGCAATTAAAAATTGGACAAATATTTGAAGGAAATCCAAGTAAATTCTTAAAATGTTGCAATATATTAGAGTAGTGGGAAATTAAGAAGAAGAAGAAAAAAAGAAGTAGAAAAAGTGATTAAGTCTTAATATTTGATATGTTACAGCCACAATTTGTAGACAAAATATTGCCAATCATTTGCCCCAATTTGTAGACAAAATATTGCCAATCATTTGCCCCAATTTGTAGACAAAATATTGCCAATCATTTGCCCCAATTTGCGTGGCAAATTTTTCAATATATTTCATCATCAATTGAAAACGACTCGACCGACTTGAATGCAAGTACCACCAAATGTTTAGGAAAAATAGTTCAACAGTTTCGGAGTTATTCACAACTTAGCTGCGATAAAAAGATTTTCGTGCAAAATTAGAGAAATTTTTTTTTTTCAAAAAGTCATAAACAGATTTTCAGAAAGAAAATTTAAGATGTTGAGCACTTTACCTAAAGCTTAAAATGTTGAGAGTAAAATAAGCTATAAATCATGAAAATCGGTTGGCTATTGCTGATTTTATTGAATATTAAATGCAGGTATCTAATCTTGACCAAAATTAGCGGAAAAATGTTTTCTTGCAAAATTAGTGGAAATATTCGCAATTTTTCAAATTTTGTTTCTAAACGTTTGGTGATATTTGCATCAAAATCCGTCAAGTCGTTTTCAAGTTATGATGAAATACACTGACATAACTACCATATTTTGGGCGAAAAATTTGCCACGCCTATAAAAAAAATTGAGCCCGATGGAAGAAAAACTGAAAATAGCTTGAAATTCAGCGCATCATACAAATTGTATGAAGCAAACCATAATAGCGCGACGTCAACGTTGTTATGCTATTGAAAAATGCAATTTAACGCTTTGTCAGAAAGTTAAGTTGGCTGCGAAAAAAATAAAAGAAAAAATGGTGTCATTTTAGCTGTTTTAGCGTCAAACCTAACGTTGAAATAATTTTTTTATTTCAATTTAGTGATTTTCTGTTGAAAAGTTAAGTTAGCGTTACTATTCACTAAGATCGGTCAAGTCGTTTTCAAGTTATGATGAAATACACTAACATAACTACCATATTTTGGGCGAAAAATTTGCCACGCCTATAAAAAAATTGGCTTTGAATTCAGCGCATCAAAATCATTATATACCATATATCGGGTCCGCCATCTAAGGTTTTTTTTTCAACTGGTGCTTATTTCGTGAATGATAACACTTAGCTCATGTCTGATTAGACAGATATTTAGTTTTATCCCTCCGCCGAACGAATATGGTTGTGTATCCGCTTGAACAACGCTGGGAAATATTGCGACATTACTTTGAATATCATGGTAATGTTACAGAATGTGTGCGATGTGTGCAGATGAAGCTCATTTTGATCTTGGCGGGTATGTAAACAAGCAAAATTGTCGCATTTGAGGCACAGAAAACCCGCACGCATACATTGAAAAGCTGATACACCCAAGACGAGTCACTGTTTGGTGCGGATTTTGGTCCAGAGGCATAATTGGGCCATTTGTCTTCGAAAATGAGCAAGGAGTGTTAGAGTCAATGGCGATCGTTATCGGGCCATGTTGAACGAATTTTTGTTCACAAAAATTGAAGAGGAGGATATTAGTAACATTTGGTTTCAACAGGACGGCGCTACGTGCCACACAGCCGAAGCTACACTCAATGTTTTACGCACTGTTTGTGAAAATCGTATTATCAGCCGCAGAGCTAATGTCGTTTGGCCACCTCGGAGCTGCGATTTGACACCGTTGGACTATTATTTGTGGGGTGCCGTCAAAGATAAGTGTTACGCCAACAAGCCAGAGACAATTGACGCTTTAAAGGACAATATTCGTCAAGCCATTGGTGAAATACAGCTGCACACAATCGATAATGTGCTTAAAAATTGGACCGAGCGTGTAGGCTACTGCAAGGCTAGCCGAGGCAGCCATTTGAATGAAATTATTTTCCATTATTAACCGGAAGGATTGTACTTTCAAATAAAAAAAGAAATTTGAGAAAATATTCAGTAGTTTTTTGTATAGCATTTTCAAAAAAAAAAAAAATTATTTGGCGGACCCTTTAGTTTTATTTAAGGGCGTTTTTTGCTGTAGAATAGTGTTATTAGAATAGTTTGGACCCAATAAGAACCGGTCTTTATCTGTATTCGTTGAAAATTTAGATCTTTTTGCTTGAAATTACAGTGTGATTGCAATAAATCTTCAGGAAAGGCTGCCTCCAATTTGAACAATAAAGTTACCGAAAATTACAACAACTGCCATGGAATCTGTGCTTATTGGACGTCTATGATGATTGTTAGATATATCGTTTCGTATGCATCAATTGTTTGGCTGTCCGAGATTAAACAGAAACTGTGTATTTACAGATACGTGAACTTTAAGAGGCAGAACAGTGTGGTGATTTGTCTCACGGCGGCTATGGATGCTTTTCTTGGATTTACCCCACTGCATGCGGGCACGCCAAAGCCTTTTTCCCTGGGAGAAACGTATGTAGAAGAGGTAGAATTTGTACGAGTTCTGGTACAGGGTATACGTCGGGAAGGTATACTACTTTGTTTTGCCGCCATTTTGGTAAACATCAGTCTTGACAGTTCATATTTGCCAGTCGTGAAGTACAGACGTGGCAAATTGATTATGGAAGAATATTCAGTAAACCAACGTGTTTTAATCGTTAAAACATTTTATCAAAATGAATCATCGATTTTCGTGAAAAAATCATAATGAGTGACGGGGCACATTTTCATTTGAATGGTTATGTGAATAAACAGAATAGAGTGTTCTGGGTAATGGAAAACCCTCAAATTATTCATCAGTCAGGAGGAGTCATTGGATCTTATTTCTTTGAAACTGAAAATGGCGTAATGGTAACAGTCAATGGAGAGCGATATCGTGATATGACGCCACAAATGCATGCTTTGGGCTTGACTAACATGTGGTTTCAACAAGACAATGCTACATCGCATACAGCCAGGATTACAATGCAATTACTGCGAGACCACTTTCCACAACAAATTATTTCAAAGAATGGTGATATTGATTCGCCTTCCTTCTGTCGGGATATCTGAAAAGCAAGGTTTATGCAAACAAACCAGAAACGCTGGAGCAACTCAAACAAAATATTCGTGCTGAAATTCATGAAGTACCGCGTGAAATGTGTGAGAATGTAATGATTAAAATGTCTCGGCCGACAGCCTGTGTTACGGTCTCCACAGATGGATCCAACAGGGCATCCGGTGTGAGGGCTGGTATTTTCTCCAAGTCTGGGGGTCCGGAGGTCGCTAGTGTTTTTCAGGCGGAGGTTTTTGCGATTATGCAGGCTTGTAGAATGCTAAGGAATAATATATTCTCCGAATGAGAAGACGACAGAGCATATTCTCAGTGAATGTGATGCTTTGGGAAACATTCGTAAGCGAACCTTTAAGGAGCTCAACAGGAGGTTTAGGGAGGAACAGATTCGTCTGCTATCTGTTGGAGATATTGTGGCCTTCATAGAAAAAGTTAAGGGTGTTCTTCTGGAGATTGTTCACTGTAATGTTTCTTGATCAAGCGGACTGTCATCCGGTCATGGATATTGACTTTTAATCGCCTTTCCTTATACAAGATGTGCTCTCAGTCATAATACAGGGAAAAATCCAAGGCAGAATAGAGAACAATCAGCGAGTTTAACAAGCATGCATCCGGCCAAATAGAAGCTGGGTAGATCAAGCCAACAGCCTAGTAAGGAGATCTTTTTCTAATGAGGCTGTCAGGATGAGTACGTAAAAAAGATGTTAGAGCAACTTTTGTGTGATTATGCCCATTTCCATAGGGGAAGTATTTAATTATTTATTTATTTTCTTATTTTTTGCTATTTTCATTAGCACAACTGTTTATGTTTTATTTTTGGCCCACATACCCATCTACACATGCATATCCTTATGCCTTATAATGTTTCTGTATATGTATATGGTATATGTGTGTGTGTGTAATAAAATGTTTAAATTTTGCTTAAATTCTTGTCTAAATTCTTCTAAAAGATTAGATTGCTCTCTCCCTTTAATTTTATTTATTTTAATGTCATTGTTGTTGTTATTGTTGGTTGATTAGATTTGACTTCTTGTCTTCTTCATTCCTCTGCACTCGGGTGTTAAATTTTTTTCCTTCGTCTACTAGTGCTTCTTGAATTGCTCGCAAGATCTAATTTTTCTTCCGTTTTTTTTTAATTTTTATATTATTTTTTGCAAAGATTATTCATGTGTGTTTGTGCATGAGTGTATGTTGTTATTCTGTTATTTTATCTCTCACTCTCTTATCACTGTTTTACAATCTTATCTCAATTGTTTAGAGTTTAACTTTCATTTCGTGTGTGTGTGTGTGTATGCCAAAGCAGATTATATTCCTGACAACAAAAATATAACTTTGGCAACAAACTTGACTATTCCCCCCACCCGCACATTTTCTCCTTTCCACATTGTAGTAAGAGCACTTATCTTGTCATTTACGCACATACATAGGCATACTAACAAACATACACATTTACATTTCCACTATCGTGTTGTGATGTTAAGAACTCGCATGTATGTATGTGTCGCTTTACTGTTTTGGTTTTCTTCGGTAAACGAACATTAGTTAGCGATTTTATTGTTGTTGTTATTACTATGTTATGTAGCCCCCCTGCCACACACATATACACAAACAAAACAGTGAATTGCTATAATTTAATAGAAACGTTGTCAGACGTCAAAAAGCCAAAAATAAAATCAACAGTGAGTGACGCTGTTACAGTGGTAATGGTGTAGCATTAAATTGAAGATGAAGATGAGCATGAGCATGAGTGTGTGTATGAATGTGTGTGTTTGTGTTGATGCGTGCGTATGCAGTAAAACCCCCTTTAATTCATGGGATTTGTCACAATTAAGGGTGTCTTAAGCTACAGGGTTGTATTGAATTTTTTTGATTTGATTTTTATTTTTTAGATATTTAAAGGCAGTGAAGACAAAGAATTTAATTTGTAGGTATTATTGAACGCCAGTTTTGATAATAAATTTTGGTGGATATGGAAAGTATTTTCATTTTTAGATTTAAAACTAATTTTTTATTATTAGTTTTTAATGGTAAAAGCAGTATAACGTTGAAGTTATACGCTATTTTCGTGATATAATACCGAAATGTTACTGGTATACCAAGTGATTACTCATTCATCTTTGTTTGAGATCGATTTCTTTTTTTCTAAATATAAAAATTGTATAAACTGAGTACTCTATGACCTTTTTTGTGTTTCCAGGACTGAAAAGACCCATAAAATAATATTGTTACGAAAATAAGGTTGGGCACCACAGCGTTTATTAAATCGCTAAAACAAATAAACAAAAGCTGCAAGAACAACTCTAGACGTGCTGTTTACAAATAACCAAATCTACAACAACAAACATTGGCAGCAACAATAATTAAGCAGCAAAGAAAACAAGTAACAGACAATAAAAAAGCAACAACAAATACTAAGAGCTGAAAGACGTAGATGTACACATACGCACGGCTACAAAAGAACTAAAAAGAAATTAAAAGAAAGAAATGGAGTCTACCTGAAATATCGAGAGGTTAGAGAGCCTTCGATGTGTTGTTTACTCAGCCATATAAAAAGCACATCGATGCGAACAGCAATCAATCAGTTTATGCGTCGTAAACTCAGCGAGTGCAGTTGAAGTAAAGTTAACTTAGCCAGTGTGTTACTGCTGTGAAGAGAGTTTATAAGGAGTAAACTCGTGAAGCTAGTAGTGAAGTAAAAACCAGTTTAGTTGGAACTAACTCAGTAAACAGAGTTAAGTGTGAATAACCTCTGGTTGAAAATGTTGTGATCGAACCTAAGTTATAACTACGATCTGGTTGGCAGATCTTTAGGAAGAAAGATCTGAAAAATTTGGAACAAGTTGTTAAGTATGTATACTAATAGTCCTAAAATTATTCAATGATTCTATGAAACATGCGGGTAGCTTTTCATTTGAAAACATACTTTGAGATGATTAAGTTTTCCATTATCATGTAAAAAGTTAGAAGGAAAGGAAGAAGAAGGAAATGGAAAAGTAATGCTGAAGAAAAGTGCTAAGACACACTGTTTCGGACGACTAAAACTTATTCTTTTTTGTATTTTTATTTTATTATTATTTTTTTTTGTTTTTGTAAAAAAATTGTCAAATATTTTTTGGGTAAAATATTTGATTTTTGTCTTCCCATACTTTTGTACATTTTTCTCTCTAATTGAGAGAAGTTATTGTTTATTCTCATTTTAGCGAACTTTATCCATAAAGTAAAGAAGCAGACCTATTATTTGTATTTGTATTAAGTTTAATGTACATAAATGATGATATAATGACAATGTGCTTGGATTTTACACTCTTTTTACGACAAGCTTGGCATCCAGCGAGTAAACCGGTTTCAAGTACGTTGAATCTAGTGGTGCTAAGTACTTTTTTGGGTTAACTCTTGTGTTTGAGATATACCGTTATTTAAAAATGTAGAAGGTTGCACATCATATATTTGCGTAACTCAAAAAAGGTTTAGTTTATTGATAAAATAGAGAAACGAAATTTCACAATAAAATTACCTTTAAGGCTAAGACTTATTTTTATTATTTAATATTTAGTTGGTGGAACAGGTACATATGTCACTCATACGTACGTACTTACGTACTATGGTAATATGATCACACTGTGCTTTTGCCAAAACAAATTCATATTTCTGAAACGAAGACTGTGTGAATTCTCTTTTTCTTTGTGATCAGGGATAATTACATTGCTGCAGAGAAAAAGGTACAAATAAGCCTATCCGCCGAAATATTAAGAAAATGGGGTGAAATTTTTAATTCAGAAACTTTAATTTAAACAATGAAATTGACAATAAAAACCCAAAATGTTAAAATTTGCACAATTTACAGGCAAACTTATATTTTAAAAACTGCAAAATGCTGGTTAATCTGCACATTTGGCAACGCTGGTATGTTTGTAGAATCCTAAGCTATAGTGAACGTTTGTACGGCATAATCTATGATATTTAGGTTTAAATTCTCGGATGTGCCCATATTCAAATGCAAATTAAGTCATGGAAACTATATAACCATGACCAATTGAGTTAAACGTAGTCGATATGATACTTGAGAGTATTATTCTATACTGGCCTCTATGATAGCTTAAGGATCCCAAAACAATGTTCGTATATACTTTCAAAATTTTAAAAAGTTACCATGGAGCATGATAACGACCAGTCTTAAGGCGAATACCACATTGCAAGCTTAAGATTTAACTTACATTTGGTCATCTTATATATTGGAGGTCAAAGTTCATAAGCCTTTTTACTTTTCATTTAAATAACAAATTGACTCCTTTAAAGATCTGTATGATAAATTGGATTTATGAAAAACAAAAACATTTAAAAGTTTTAAATAATTTCTCCCCTTTTTCTTTTGTGGCATATTACCCCGAAAACCAACCAACTGGTGGTAAAAATCTGTGTTAATTTTCTTTGATTTAAAAATGATTTAAAACTTCCACTCAAACGTAGTTAAAGATGAAAAAAAAAACTTTATCAAGATGAGAGATTTAAACGGCGCACACAAAAGTAGTAAAAAATAATTGAATTAGAAAATGGAAACAGAGATGGAAATGGAGATGGATGAAGATGGAGATGCAGATGAAGATGAAGATGGAAAAGATAAGCCAGGGAGATCAACAACTAACCACAAATTTAAATACTAATTATGAAATTTATTAAAATTAGAAAAAAAACTTAACCAATAATTTAAGAAACAAAGCTTTTCATCTTTCAAAAGTTTTTTTTTGTCTGCGACAATATTTCACTCATCCTGTGAAAAGGAAGGAAAAAAAAACAGACAAAAACCAAAAATTAAATGTGAATTATAATAATGAAAAAAGAAGAATAATGAAATAAAAAAAGTGAAATAAAAATAAGAATAAAAATAAAACATAAACATGAAACATAAAAAAAGAAAAACAAGAGAAAATAAAGAAAATGTTTCGTTTCGTTTATAAAATGTTATCGGAAAGATTTACGACCCGACTTTTGCGCATCCCTTGTTTTATGATAATAAACGAGTTTTACTCTGTTTTGCAAAAGAAAAAAAATTCCTTACACACACACATACATGCATTTACATATAAACATATAGCCCCTCATACACACACTCATACACTGAATAGACAACCCCAGATAATGTGTGTGAGTGTGTGTTTGTAAATATGCCCGAGTATTATAATGCTTTGTGAACTGATGTTGGGGTGATGAAGGGAAGTAAGGGTTTTACAAAACTAGAAAAGATGGGGATAAAATGGCGCTCTTTACAGTACACTGCTATCAAACGTACAATGTTACGAAAGAGAAATTCGTCTTAAGCTCATTCACAACAGCTTACGTCTCTTTAAGGGAATCTCGATCAGTTCCTCGATGATCTTCATATCTTGGGTTTAGTTTTTTTTAGGGTTGCTCGACAACAACAGGAGACTCAGAACAGTAGGAATATGGCTCTACTTTGATTTTAAATAGCGAAAGTGGGCTACCATAGCAGCCAATGGTGCACTACAAAGGTTTAGATAAACCTAAGCCTCTAAATAAGAATGAAGATGAAGAACATTGTACTAATAAGTCCTATAAAGACAAATAAACCGATATAAGGAAGTGTCGGCAAACTACCAATCTTATTTTACTCGGTCTCGTTTATTTCGATGCTTTAATAGAAAGAAAAAGACCTTTGAGGTCTAACCAGATATTTAGTTTTAGTTTACTACGAGATTTTTGATACCCATGTAACTTAGGTACTTGCTTGGCGAATGTAGCAGCTGTAGACAAATACCAGTAATGTAACGAGCAGCTTTAGATAGTGGCCTCAATTGGTAATGAGCGAGAGGTGCCACTCCTCTTGAGAGCATATTGGCTATCCACTAAGCATTCATTACTTTGTTTCAGTTTCAGTAATCAAGCTGATTTTCAAGCTAAATAGCCGATCTACTGTAGCTCGCCTCCATATGATTGTGTAGTGGTGAAGATCCTTGCTAAGTGGTGTTGCTGATCTTTAACTTTTGATCATTCGTCTGATGTTTGTCATCATTGCCAGAGGAAGGCTGGAAGATGAGGAGGTCTTCTTTATTAAACATTCGAAGCCGCAATTAAATATTTTGTCGTCATTACCTCTGCTGGGATTCGAACCTGGACCGTTTGGACAAGACAACAGTCGTAGGTAGAATGGTCTAGGAATTAACTCGGTAAAAAATGAAATGGTTCTCTTTATAAAACGATATAAAATTTCGGAATTCGGCCACCGAAACTAGGATGTACTACTCTGAGAATTTCAAGCACCATGTCGTACCAAACCATTCTGAAGAAGGTACGGAGACAATCATGTCTTAAACTAACTCCCTGGACTCTTTTTTTCTCGGCCAGTCCGAAGACAATGTTGAGCATACACCCCTTAACGTCTTAGTCAATTATGTGTCTACGAAATATGCTCGGAGACTTAGGGCAACAGGTGGACTAAGACACATTCGCATTGGAAATCGGCTATCTGATCTTGGTACGTTGAATGGATTAGGTAGTACCTACCCTGAACTTAGGAGACTAAAGTTCATTCTTTGGCCGATTGGGTTGCAGAATCGGATTTTCGGGAGGTCGGGTTTTTACTTTGATAAATTTGGACCTTCGGTCTCTCTCAGACTGTCCGACGACTGCACTGTAATCAAGGCCAAGCTTTGTACCATCGGTAGAGCAGTAAAGTTGATTCGAGTGTTAAGTCTCGAACATTTAATTTTTGATATCTAAGTGGACAGAAGTGTACGCCTTATTTTAAAAAGTGCCCAGAAATATTCTTTTTAGCAGAAAATTTTAGGCAGATTGCATCATGGTAAGGAGTGCCGCGTTCGCCCGCAACCCCCTCAACTTAGCATTTGAACTTGTTTCATATGAAATTAACATACAATCTAATTAAAATTTTTCACAGAAGCACCCTGGTGGACAGTTTTGCATCGATCGATCTCAGTTCCAATGGAGTTGGGTCGAAGCATCTCCTCAGCTATAATCGCTAATTGGGCCGTTTTTGGCGACATCATTTGGCGCTGATATGGTTCCTATATCACGTAGCATTTGAGGAAATTATTTTGCTGATGAGTGCACAATTATGGGACCATTTCTGGGTGTGGCTCTCTTGTACAGGAGAAATACAGGTGGTCTGATATTACCACTTGTAGGATAGCTCTGGTCGTTAAAGTCAATGGAAACGATCAAGACCCTTCTCACTTTGGTAAGAGTGTCGATTAGGTTTCTGGCAGGTATAATAACTGTGACACAACATGTTTGGGCGCATGTCGGAACGATTACGTTACCCATGTTATGGTTCTTGATCCTCTTAGAAGAGATTGAACCATTTTCTTGCCACTGTTAAGTCTTAACATTGGAAATGATGGTTATTTATCATGCTACAGAGTGGATCCGGAGTAATGGTGTGATCTTCAACTCTTAGCTGGTTAGGGACTGCTGTAGCTCCCTTGCGTTATTATCACGGCAGTTTTGTGTTCACCTCATTTGTGTTTGTGGTCACAGGGACATCTACGGCAATTGTGTTGTTGATTAACTTGCGAAGGCGGGCACACTACTTCCGGATATCCATCTGTATGCGAGGGTAGGTCGAGGGTCTACCTCTTACCTCCGTATAGCTATAATTAGGCAGAAGTATAGGGTCCGCCAAATAAATTTTTTTTTTTTTTTTTTTAAACAGGGCGCAAAACGTCGAGTTTAGCTTCGGCTGTGTGGCACGTAGCGCCGTCCTGTTGAAACCAAATGTTGCTAATATACTCCTCTTCAATTTTTGTGAACAAAAATTCGTTCAACATGGCCCGATAACGATCGCCATTGACTGTAACGGCCACTCCTTGCTCATTTTCGAAGAAAAATGGCCCAATTATGCCTCTGGATCGAAATCCGCACCAAACAGTGACTCGTCTTGGGTGTATCGCCTTTTCAGTGTATGCGTGCGGGTTTTCTGTGCCCCAAATGCGACAATTTTGCTTGTTTACATACCCGCCAGGATCAAAATGAGCTTCTTCTGAAAAGATGATTTTTTTTTTGGCAAAATCGGCATCTTCTGTAAGTCGATCGCAGACCCACCTTAGCGAAGTGAAAAAAGCGTATACACAACCATATTCGTTCAGCGGAAGGATAAAACTAATTATCTGTCAAATCAGACATGAGCTAAGTGTTACCATTCACGAAATAAGCACCAGTTGAAAAAAAAACGTTAGATTGCGGACCCTATATTTGTTAGACGCTAAAAGAGCCAGGCTGGAAAATGACAGACTCACCTCGTCCAGGTCGGATAGGTGACCAATCAACTGTTTAAACTGGACGGTCGAAGCAACTGCAACTGCTGTTTCTATTGTCACAGGTCATTGTATAAGGGGTAGGCTGCACTTACCTGGGAATAACTTCTGTCGAGTTTGTTGATCTGCTGAGGAGGAGGAGAACGTGGTCCAATTCGTCTACCAATGTAAGTCGTTCGCTCTGTGGAGATTTCTAACACTGGAATGGCGAGCCATCTTTCTCGATGGCTTATCGGAACTACTGATCCTTGACATCAGTTTGTTAGCTGTCAGGCTGGTTTCCGATTTAATTTAAGAAATTGTGCTTCTGTTCGGTGTTTCTGGATGATCATCAGGACTCTGGAGATTAACACAGAGACAGCGCGTCATGCTGTATAACAACTTGATCGTCTTTTTTTTTCTTTAGCAGGAACACTCCGAGTACAATAAACACTTTTTAACTTTATGTTCAATTTTGTGTAATAAGTTTGAGCAAAGAATTTCTGAAAACCGCTATTGTTTTATGGCCTTCCGCAAAAGAACCAAAAGTAAAGTTTTCGAAAATCGTTGCGATCGTATTACTTTAAGAAACGCAAAACGCAACTTTATGACAAAATATAAAACAAATTTTTTTGTTCACTTTTTTCAATCACGTTACACTGTGCCTTTCTTTCACGGTTTCATTTTCTCATCCACAACCATTTTGATTTCATTTCATTTTTATTTTATTGTACAAAGAGCGGAGAAGGGTAAGGGGGCTAATGTGGGAGCAATACTAAGATTTCATCCATTTTCCAAAAAATCTTCATATAAAAACACACACACATACGATACACTGTAACGAATAAAATAAAATAAAAATATATAAACATATACAGAGATGGGAATTTAGATGTTGCCCCGCTTTCTGACTCTTGCAACATAAAGATGCCACAAAATAAAGTTTTCTAAAAAGAAGGAAAAACAACGAAAACTACATGACGATTAGTTGGATGGGGAAAAAAATACGAAAAGAAAATAATATTCTTTTCATGTGAATTGGAAATTTTTTTTAAACAAATAAGCGAGTTAGGGAGCAAGGAGAGAGATGCACACAAATAAAAACGAAAAACACAATAAAATAAATTAAAGGGAGAAAATTCTTTATTTTAAGGATATCATAGTAATTGCTCAGTATGGTAACATGAAAGTATTTATGCATTTAAAAGGCTACCAGAGGAGGGAACCTCACCAGCAAATCGTTGCATCGCATAAACAACTTGAATAGTTTCTTTAAACTGTAAAGTTCTTTACGTCTCAGACATTCATGCAAGTTGAGATGGCTTATAAAGATTTGTGCGTATTTCTGTAAAGCTTTTTATTCATTTTTCTAAACCTTCTTTTAGTTTTTTTTTAGTTTTTTTTTTCTTTCATCTAAGCCAGACCATCATCTAAGCCAGTCGAACTAAACAAAGACATTTAAGCAAATTTCAAAAAAAAGAACAACAACAATAACTGAAGTTTTTCTTTTCTTTTTTTTTCTATTTTCTGTTGGAAACGCTGTAATAAATTTTAGAAATTTTTCATGTCTGTCGTCTATTCACTGGCTGTTCCTGACGTCCATTTGTTTTACTGTGAGCATGTGAGAATACTCATCTATTTAATTATTTGTATACCCTACATCCTACACCGTGTGGGCTAACGAGACTACGACAATTCAGAATGCCTTCTACGCCGAAAAGGCTACACCTGCTCAAGTTAGCACTTATATACAGTATCGTGCAAACAAACCCTGTAAAAAATTATATTGTCATTTAGTTCTGAGAGTATTTTGGTTAGAAAAAAAGCTTTTCGGCAATTTATTTACATTTATATAGACCAAGACCACTTTCCTTCAAGTATTAGAAGCAACAGTAGAGGTCCTCAAATAAAGGTGGGCATATTAAAAGAATCAAATCAATATTTTGTTGAAGAACCTTTATTTTTTATAACTTCGCCCCATCTGAGCGTCATGAAATGATTAAAGGCTATGAAGTACGGATTCCATTATCCAATTTCCAATCAGCTTCAAGATTCTCGAGAGTTCGTTTCAATTTTTAAATCGTTTTGCGGAATGTTTCTCTTCATTATTTTAAAGAGGTTTAAGTCGGGTGATTGTGTCGGCCAATCAAGGTCTTGAACCTTATTTCCTTCAACGAACGCTCTAATTAACCTCAATGTATATTCTGGGTCATTAATGCGTTGAAACACCCACCGAAGTCGCATATTCCAATCGACATATGGAATTATTACCATTTTTGAGATGTTTCTGTGCAATAAATCGACCCATTATGCTCTAAATTTTATGAAACGCTGCTATACCATTTGCTGAAAAGCAAGTCCACCACCACATTTATAATAATTTTTACAATTGCGTGGATCAAGCCTTCTATTAGGCATACTTCCCACTGGACACATTATTAAATCGCTTTTTCAACCGTCACTGAGATTATGGTCACAGCTATATGTGCCGAAATCGACCTGGACAGTGGGCTCAAGGCTAAGACCATTAAAATATTCTCTGACAGCAAAGCTGCCTTAAGGGCACTTGACTTGAATCGTAAGACATATTTCGCTTTGTGTAAGGTCCAGTAGGATAGATGGTAATGCAATATCGGCTGCATTGGCTACAAAAGGTTCCATAACACCCTATATCGATCCGGATCCTTGCTGTGCAGCAACAATTACTAAAGGGTCCTTCAAATAAATTTCTTTATGAAAATGCTATAAAAAAACTACTGAATACTTTCTCAAATTTGTTTTTTTATTTGAAAGTACAATCCTTCCGGTTAATAATGGAAAATAATTTCATTCAAATGGCTGCCTCGGCTGGCCATGCAGTAGCCCACACGATCGGTCCAATTTCTAAGCACATTATCGTTTGTGTGCAGCTGTATTTCACCAATGGCTTCACGAATATTATCCTTTAAAGCGAAAACGCATAGGGTGGTCATTTCGCTTCAACTCCTGAACCAATTGGACTTTGTATGGCGTCAATTGTTGAGAACGACGGTGAATTGATGTTGATGGCGCTTCACGCACACTTTCTGCCACACCTGCAATATTCTCGGGTCTACGCACTGTTTTTGGCTTTTCATGCTTTGGTTTATCGATGAGGATGACAATTTATTTCACTTTTTTCACAAGATAACGAACATACGGAGCTGACGGTGCTTCTCTTCTTCCAAAATCTGTACGCAATTTTCGCACACATTCTGCAACATTACCATGATTTTCAAAGTAATGTCGCAATATTTCCCAGCGTTGTTTAAGCGTATACACAACCGTATTCGTTCAGCGGAAGGTTAAAACTAATTATCTGTCAAATCAGACATGAGCTAAGTGTTACCATTCACGAAATAAGCACTAGTTGACAAAAAAAAAAAATAAAAACGTTAGATGGCGGACCCGATACCATCTTTAATATATTTAAGGATTGGGAAATTGCCAGATGCTTGGAACAGTGAAAGGGGGAGTTCGTCACTCTAGGGCGGAGATCACTCCCCAATTTAGTTCTCAAGTATGGCCGGCTGGACTTGAAACTTCTAACGGAGTTTCTTACGGGCCACTGTAGACTAAGAGCGCTTCTAAAAAGGATGGCGGAGATGTAAATTTTTGTAGGCTGTGCCCACAGATATCAGAGACAGCGGAAAACAGATTGTGTGAATATGGGGTTCTTAATAATTTCAGATGAAAATGTTTAGGGAGACCTATGGTCTCACTGTGTGACATATCCACCATTATGGTTTAAGATCTGCTGGTGTTAATTTGAAAGACAAAAGATCTGCTGAACAAACAATAGACCGGAAGGATCACAATAGATCCCATGGGTCACTGGGTCCTAAAATAGTGCCTCGTCGGCGGGCCATTTCATATTTAAACAAAGCACGTTTTCATTTATATGCAAAATATTTCTTTATCTTATTATGACTTAAGCTAGTGTAACTGTAAAAAATTACCCGATAAAATAATACTTAACCGACTATAGTGCTGTTGCTTGTTTATTTATTTATTCATTCGTTCGTTCATCTTTTTGCCATCATTTTTTCGGTACAATTTACGGGTGAATATCGCATATTTTTGGCGATTGCATTTTCCGACACATAATTTATGAGTCTCTTCTTTATTTTTTTTTGTGTTTTTTTTTTTTAGAATGTTTATGGGAAGTTAAATAGAGGGGATGGTATCTGTTCAAAAATGATTTAGTGTCTTATTGTGATAGAGAAAGAATATTTGATGTGAAAAGTGTTACAGGAGATGCTTAAAGTCATATGTTAATATTCATAATTTTTATTACACTTTAACATAAAGATACGAGGGCTGCTATACATATTTTGCACAGTGATATATTAATTTTTTTCAGTGTAGCGTATTTGAAAACATATTTTGAGAACTATAATCTAAAATATAAAAGAGAAACTGGATGGAAACAAATTTGACTTCACACCTCTGAACGATGAGTGAGTGTATGGGAAGCTAGAAAGTTGGGATACGGATGATGCTACAAGTCGAAATTCGAACCAAACAGACGAATGTTATTTGTTAAATTGTTTTTGGCAAAATTGCACAGTTTTTTTTTAATAAAATGATTTTTATACAGACAACGCAATTTCATATAAACAGTTTGTACAATAATCTAAAAATGCTTGACTAATTCATTTGTTTGAAAATTTTTATACCAACGGAATGCTTAGGAGAACGAATAATGTGTACTAAAGAGTCAAGGATGCACCACTTCTCTACACCATTCCGAGGCGATGAGAACACTAACTCCATATTAAAGAAGTTGGCGAAGCGAAGGTAATCGATGATGATGGCGTAGAGATTGCTCTGTTCAGCCATTGCCAGGTCAGTAGTGCGATACGGCGACTTAAATACAACCAAGCTGCTGGCCCCGACGGCCTACTTACTTAATTGTAAATACAAGGGTGTTGATAAGCTGGTTTAGGGGCATAAATCAACAGCTTATCAGTAGTACATGGTTTGAAGTAAGTATGCCCAGCGATTGGCGCCCAGTGTCCTCTGCTCTGTCTTGAAAAAGGGAGATCCTACAATTGGTTTCAACTACAGGGGAGTAAGCCTTTTACCTATCACATACAAGGTCCTTACGAGCGTATGAGTGTGTGAGCTACTGTAGCCACTCACCAACGCACTGTACATAATAACATCGAGCAACTCCCGCACCCCGAAGGGAACGAAGGGAACTCTCAGAACCTTTTGATTCTCTGCGATGTCTCAGTCAAGGTGATAGCTTATAGTGTGACCTCTTCAATTTCATTATAAGTAGTGCATCGCAGTGGCACCAGCTTCTACAAAAGTGCCCGGCTTCATGTATACGCCGACAATATCGACATGATTAGGCGTATAAAGCGAAATGTCAATGCTGCCTTCAATACAATCGAAAAAGAGTCTGCCAGATGGATCTGGCGGTAAACTAAACCAAGACGAAGTACATATATGTTGTTAACAAATAGTGTATTGGGTTCCAGGTTACGGCTGATGACTACACGTTCGCTATGGCAAATGAATTTATCTATCTTTGCCTTAGGTTCGAGAGAAAAATTCTGCAAAAACGTTCGGTCCTTGGCGGCTTGGCGATGAATTGCGTATTCAAAACAACCATGAAACATACGAGCTATAGTTGATGGAATGAAAATGACCCCGCGAGAAGATCGCTTGATGCAAAATTCAGTGGGCGTTAGCTTAGAGGACGCTCTTATCTACATTGGAGATACAATGCCAAAGAAGCCATGTCTGTGATGGCAGATGTGGTTGAAAGGAGGTTTTGCAGCAGGTCGCTAAGTCCGCTAAATGGTCAAAGTATGTACATATATGTAAGCCAATTATAGAAAAGTTGTATGTATAGGGTCTACCGTTTTTTTTTTCAACCAGTGCTTATTTCATGAATGATAACACTTAGCTCATGTCTGATTTGACAGATAATTAGTTTTATCCTTCCGCTGAACGAAAATGCGCTAAGTGGGCCTGCGATCGACTTACAGCAGGTGGCGATTTTGCCAAAAAAAAAATCATATTTTCAGATGAAGCTCATTTTGATCTTGGCGGGTATGTAAACAAGCAAAATTGTCGCATTTGTGGCACAGAAAACCCGCACGCATACATTGAAAAGCCGATACTTCCAAGATGAGTCACTGTTTGGTGCGGATTTTGGTCCAGGGGCATAATTGGGCCATTTTTCTTCGAAAATGGGCAAGAAGTGGCCGTTACAGTCAATGGCGATCATTATTGGGCCATGTTGAACGAATTTTTGTCCACAAAAATTGAAGAGCTGATGTCGTTTGGCCACTTTGGAGCTGCGATTTGACACCGTTGGACTATTATTTGTGGGGTGCCGTCAAAGATAAGTGTTACGCCAATAGAGACAATTGACGCTTTAAAGGACAATATTCGTGAAGCCATTGGTGAAATACAGCTGCACACAATCGATAATGTGCTTAAAAATTGGGCCGATCGTGTAGGCTCCTGCATGGCCAGCCAAGGCAGCCATTTGAATGAAATTATTTTCCATTATTAACCGGAAGGATTGTACTTTCAAATAAAAAAAGAAATTTGAGAAAATATTCAGTAGTTTTTTTTTATAGCATTTTCAAAAAAAAAGAAAAAATATTTGGCGGACCCTTTATTTACTTTCATCTGAAATAACACGATTTTCGTACAAACTAACGATTGATCAAATGATCGCGCAAACGGTTGGTACTCAAATTAAAAATCTATGTGCCCATATCTGATTATTATTTAAGTAGTTGATAATCGCATAATCGTATTGCGAGCTTTTTAAAATTGTTAAAATTAATTTTTGTCCAAATAACTGTACAAATGGCTTGCGCAAATTTTAGAAATTTATAAATTTTTCACTTCTATTTTTTGTTGCGCTCGGTCAATTATTTTTATTTTTAGTAAACATATATACAAATTTTTGTGCAAATAACTGCACAAACTGTTTGCACAAAATTTCAAAATCAATAAACTTTTGACTCCCAATTTTTTAATGCTCTTATGGTCTATTTATTTTATCTTACATGCATATTTGTACAATCTTTGACGCAATTAACTGTACAAATGGCTTGCACAATATTAAAAAAATCTCTAAATTTTTGACCATTTTTTGTTGTTGATGCTCTTATGATCTTTTGGTTTTTTTTTTCTAATAATTATTCGTAAAAAGTTTGCGCAAATAACTGCACAAGTGGCTTGCACAAAATTTTAAACTAAATTTGCTGTCAATTAAGTTTATGATAAATGTTGAATTTATACAAATTTTTTACTGACATGATGCTACACTCCGATGCAAATCATTTCCAATTAAAGAGTGTTACCCTTAAGTGATCATAAAAATTGAAAAAATTGTTTTTTTTTGTGGTTCCTTTCAACTCAAAATAAATCACATTTAAGAAATATTTCATTATTTTAAAAGCCAGTTTCAAAATTGATTGAATTTGAAATAAAAAAAAAGAAAACTGAAGAATCGTCAGTGTCAAAATGTTGCATCAAAAAGAGACGAAAAATTGTGTTTTCTTTTAATTTTTGATTTATGAATCCACACAATTCGTTGTGACACTCGTAATTATTTTTGTGTCATTTGTCGCTTTTTTTAGGTTTTTCTGTTAAAATTCTTAATAAAAAAGACAATTCCTTGGTTATTTTACTTGTTTTTGTACAATTTCAGTAACGATATGTATGGAATGCCAGGTTTCTTCAAGCTTGTAGACTGGCATGTTTTGTCCTACAATCATAATCAATGATCAATCGATCAAAAAACACCTTTTTTTGTTGTACAAGCTTTTGACAAAAAAAGAACACAAAAGTAACCCAAACAAAACACACGAATAATAATAATGAAGAAAATGATAATGATAATGATTATTATTGTTATTATTGTTGTTGTTATAGAAAGAAGTGTGCTTTTCGAAGATTTATCAGTTCAGTTCTCTACATGGTAGAGTAGAGTTTTAAAAATTTATGAATTTATTTATGGATATCCCAAGGGAGTCCAACCGCCACCAACACCAACACCAACAGCACCATCACCATAACCATCATCATTATTATCATAATTGTCATCATCATCACCAACATCTTTAGAGTACAGCACAGAGTAGAGTAGATGATATTGTTAAAGAGGTTTTGGTTCCTTTTTGATCATAATTTTCATGTTGATTATGCAGACGTACACGCAATACACACATACACAGGCATGTATAATATTTAATTAGTTTACTTGTATTTGTATGGTGCCACCGCCACTGACTGTCACTGTCACTGCCACAGCCACTGCCACTGATATTGCTTCAGCTTGAAACCACATCTTGATGAATGATGGTGGTTTCCTATTGAGCATAAATCATCGCTCTGTGTGGCTGGTGTGAAAGAAGACATTAAAACTGAATTCTGATGGAAATTCAATTTAAAAAAAGCAACAACAACAAAAAATTAATTAATTTCCATATTTTTAAAATAAAAATTCAATTTAATTACTTATTAAGTTGTTACAAAAGTTTATGGCATCTGTAGAGTCTTTAATTATACACTATTTGATGCATACGAGTATTTTGCACCATATTCCTTGCAATAGTGACGTATGCACCAGAGCATTGTCTTTATGGAGCAGAAAACGAATCAGTCCAAAAATTTATAATAATATTTGCCAATAATCGTTTTACTCGAGCACTCTCACCCGTAGAAAAACATTGCTTTGATTGTAAGTTGGTCTCGTATGTACGAGTAACTACTGGCATGAATTCATGCTTTAAGGTGGTCGTCACACTGTTGTGATCGAATGTGAGCAAACACAGCTGCCCTTACGTGAATGACTCCTTTGAAATCCAAATATTCAAACAACTCAGATTAACCCGCTCAAGTACGATTGGGTCGTTCTAAACTTTTAAGCTTTGACACTTAGTATGGGCCATATTGTTAAAGCAACATTTGTCGAATGTTTCTTTTTTTTGTTTTTGTTTAATCACCATGGACGAGTACAGCTCTCAAGAACAGGTGCAAGTGTTAAAATTATTTGATAGAAACTGGTGCTATATTTGGGCTGAAAAGCATCTTCAGCGAAGAGGAACATTTCTAGGTGAATGAATATGTGATAAGCGAAATTGTAGAATTTGGGAAGATGCAACGGATCCAGAATAGTCTTCGAGATGACTTACAACAAATTGAGTCACGATGTGATTTGGTGCTCTCAGTCATGCAGGCAGTTCCCTCCGAAACTCATACGCCTTATTGAGGGTTTATATCGAAACACATCCTGCAGAGTTAAACATGGCAAATTGTGGAGTACAGCGGTAAGTTTGTGTCCTATCACCACTGCTATTTAATATAATTTTGAACACAATCCTTGCAAAATCCCTTCGTAACCTGGCCGCTTAAACAGTCTTGTTTACGTGGACGATATTTGTCTTATGGCTCACAGTTTCCAAGTAGCTGGTCTAAAGATTAATGCGGCAAAAACGAAAACTTTCCGTTACAGTGCTACGTACTAGGACCGATTTACAATTACCACAAACGCCATAGAGGATAGATAGTAGATAGGGACCGGTTTACGTAAGTATCGCTACGCTGGCATACCATACGGTACGAAATAGAGAATGTCGACCAACTTTGTAACCTTAGGAGCATCATAACCACAAATGGAGGATCGGGTGAGGATATAGATAATCGATTACAGAAAGCCCGCCAAACGTTTGGTCGCCTCAGATCCATCTGGAGTTTATCCTTCTTGTCTCTGCGTACGAAAAGTGCAATCTTTAATGCGATTATAGTATATAATCCATCCTTATGTACGGTTGCGAAACTTGGAACACTGCAATACATGATATGGGAAAGATGAAATATTCATGAACCGTTATTGTCGCAAGATCCTTCGCATATTCTAACCGAGGCCTATTTCCAACTATATGCTTTGGCGAAGGGCAGGCCAACAACCACCCAATTCGACTGAAATAAGGAGGCATAACCCGGCATACCCTTTGAAGACCACCTAACGATATCACCAGAATTGCCATAGGCTGGAACCCGCAAAGGAACAGAAAAATGGGCCGTCCTGCTCAAGTATAAAGAAGACGAAAGTAAATAGCTTGGGAAAGAGTTGAAGTGAAGTGAAGACGTTGGCACAAAATAAAGAATGTTCAAGGAATATACTGAGGCCTTATCATTATCGCATCCAGAAAAGGTCAAGCCTTGAGGCCTTGATTATCTCACGTGGTCGTGACATGAACTAAATAACGACTATTTAAACCCTTTAGAGGTTTTCTCAAGTCACACTTCTATACGAAAAATCCTCAAACCGCAGCGGTTCTTAAAGCCAAAACAACTAAAGGTCAATTGGAATTGGACTTTTCAAATTGACATCTTTCAGCAAAGCAGCGGCGGATATTCAATACTATCTAAGATACGGGTTAGGGAATAAAGCTGCCTTGTGACATCATCTGCAGTCTTTTGAGCTTACTCTGTTGGTTATCAGCCTACGTGCTTGTCTGGTTGTGGGATTGTGTCGATTGTATGGTTATGTGAATGTTTGCTTGTTTGTTGTTGTTTAGTATTGTTGGTTTTTATTTTTGTTGCTTTATTGGCCACCAGTACGGAGTCATATGGGACTTACACTGCTACATAGCCTGACCGAAGGCTTAGTTCTGGTGCCATGGAAGTCAGGAGTCAAAGGTATCTTGGTCCCTGTCTGGCTATGGTGAGGTCTCCAACGCCCCTCACCTATGACAAAAATCACCGCCTCTGGATTAGTTGCAGCAGACGATGCTTTTTGCTTTTTCGCACATTACAGGCGGTATCATGGCCATAGTTGCACAAAAAAGTCTAACGGTACCAAATAACAAAAAGCAAAATTACGCGAAGGGGAAATTTTTCATGCAATAAAGCGAAAATGCGGTGATGTTGTATGGCTCGTGGCATCGCCTTCATAATCTTCAAGGACAGATATAATGTTTCAAGACAAAAGAGAATCGCTCTAAACCGACGGTAACGATTCTTCCAAAGTCATTTTTGAAAAAAAACGATCCAATACACCTCCAGACCATAATGAGCACCAAACTGTCACTGATTTTGAGTTCATTGAGCCCCATATGCGACAATTTTTCTTGTTGCCGTAACCACCTACTGAGAAATGAGTTTAATCGCTGAACAAAAATTTGTTTGAAAAATCAAAGGCCAAGATTCAATCACCACTCTTGTAGAAAGTTTTAAGTATTTTTACCCGTTCTTCTGTTGGCAAACGTTCCATATTCGTAAATCACATTTCAAATGACAAATATTTAACAGCTGACAGTCTTGCCCGAACGGCGTTTTTGAAACCACTGAATGGATTACCCTATAGGTGTAATAGAATATTAAATTCCACTACAAAATTTAAAAAACGTACTTCAGGAAAATATTTTTTTTTGTACTTTTTTGATACTACGGTACTTAATTGGTACTTTATTAAAAAACATGTTTTTTTCTGGAATAACTAAGAAATTCAAAAAAAAAAATAAGTCAAGTGGCTAATAAATAAACAACAACAAATGCAACAACAAAATATGTATGTTTTTTTGTTTTGTTTTTGAAGAGAATACCCTATTATTAGCCCCCGAATTCTAAAGAAATTAAGCCAAAAATTGTAACAAAAAAAAAAAATTCTGCCAATCATTGTAGTCTAAAACACATGCTTGGTAATAAATATTTCAAATATTGAAATTTCGAAATAAAAAACAAAAATAAAAAGAAAAATAAAAACAAAAACAAAAATCGATACAATTAAAGTGCAAGTCATTACGCGAATAAGACCTCAAATAATGTGAGCCCATGAATAAGTATTTAAATGAAAATTAAAAACAGTTTTAAGACACAGAAAGGATCTCCTGGGATTTGCTTCAGCTGACACACGGAACGATCTTCGTAACCAAAAAGAAAAAATTGTCCAGCCAACATGACAATCCAAAAAAAAAAAGAAAAAAAAATGTCGACTACGACAGCCAAAAGAAGTAAATATTTAATAGGGCGTTAACCAGACTAAAAGTGTATTTAAGGAGAAAGAAAAAAAAACTAAAATTCTTATTCTAGGAACACAGAGCCACCACACTCAATGACTAGTCGTCTGGTTCTTTCATTGCATTTGCTTTTACAAGTAAAAGCCAATTTAAGTAACCATACAGACCCAAGCGATTGACATGCTAATTAGAAGGGAAGGTAGTACTTGAAAGCCGCCATTTGGTGTGTACGTCTACAACAAAATTACTTAAAAAATGAAGTTATTATGGGACACTAACGACTATATGATACCCTAAGCCGCAATGTATTTTATTTTGTAGAATAATACCTTTTTCCCTTTTGCAATTAAAGGCTATACAACCAAAATTATAGCCGTATTTTATACTTATACTTCATGTACTGCTTCATTTTTAAACTTTAAAAACCATGTTCGAGTTTCGAACCTTAGATGCCTTAATTTCAGGGCAAGCACTGCAACTACTACCATAGGAATGTTGTGTATAAAGCGGCTATGGAATGTTTCTTGAGTCACCGAACGAGCAAGCAAAGTTAGTTTGGAATGAATGTTTGCTTCGCAATTGTACAGTAATTGTACAGCAATTGTACAGTCGGTCACTGAACTCTATTTTCTACCAAAGTTGGGTTAGGTTATGCCGGTCACTCGCGATATAAAAGCTCACTCGGTGGCCCTATAGCTTATTGTGACAAACAGGACAAACTGATTAAAAGAGGCACAGAGGCCGGACATGGGAGAGTCCCAAAAAAAAGGAGACCCACCTAAACACCCCAACGTTGCAGTTTCCTCAATTGAATCAACGCTTGGCGTAGTCAATCAACTTCGACAGTGACACATCCCTAAGACAGTCCAGATCATGGAAGTGATATGCACTCCATGATCCCAAGCACTCTAGTCTAAGTTTCCATAAAACCACACAGTCACAGAGAAGATGTTTCACCGATTGCTCCTGCTCCTCTTCTTGGCAGCTCCTACAGTAGCCATGACTAGGGCATCCCATGCGTTCTGATATGTGGCCTAGCATTCAGTGCCCGATAATTATGCTCAAAGAAGCCCGATCGACCCCCTTCCAAACCTAAGAAAAGACTTAGTCCGTTTGGATATTCTAAAAGTGGTGATATTGCTACACCTGTGTTCTATCTTGGTCAGTACCCATCTATTTATCAAACTAGACAACTCGTGCATGTCATTCTGCATGAAAGCCAAAGAGGATCCCCTAATAGCGTAACCATCAGCAATTTCGTTCCCTCGCATGCTCGGAGGAGATATATCAATATAATCACGTACGAGTTGAGAAACACTAACTGCGACGAGACTGTCAACAGATCCTTATAAGTCTAGAGATCTCGAGATTTAATTTTTGTACACGCCTAGCGGCCATTTCTATAGTGTAAAGCTCCAACTGAAAAACAGTGCAATCAACGGGTAGTGTGAGAAGGATCCTGATGTTTAAGTCGTTAGGGTAAAAACCCTACCACGTAGCTGTTTCCGTCTTCGAGCCTTTATTATAGAGAGCGACTGTGTCAGCTTGGAAGACAGATCCAGCAGCTTATTTTTAGAAGGTATCATACTGCCATAAGCTTCACCGAAGTCCAAAGTAGATACCGCCCAATCTGTTCGACGTTTTCAACCCAAGTGATTATTAAACCGGTATTTGAAGCCAATTAAAGAACATAAACATAAACATTATGTGCTAGTGTAGGGTACTATAAAATACAGTCATCTGTTGATATTGACAAGATATTAAAATTACAAAAATCAACAACAACAAAAAAGAGAAATTGTATTAAACACACCCTGGTAATTTGTCACCTGCACTTAAACGAAAATCAATTTATTCTGTCACATGCGAGTGACACAAAATTATTCATTTATTTGCTCAGTCACAATTGCATCCCACACGAGTCATTGATATTTTTTTTATTTTTTGTATGATTTTTGGTGGCCAAAATATTTCAAACGAAATTATTTTCGTACGAATGAAAACAATTATTTACTCGCACAAATAATTCAATTCATAAACGTGATTTTATAATTAAATCTTTAAGAACAACCCACCCATTGATTCATTTATTTCGTTTGAATGATTCAAATCTTTCCAAATTTAGTTGAGAAAACAAAAGCTCTTTTTGGACTGTTTTTTCTTTTTCTTAATCCCTCTGTTAATCCTTTTTAAAATCACTATTTTTTGATTTCAAATTAATCAAAATTGTTTAATGACAGAAACAAATTTATAAACAAAACAAGAATAGTTTGTGGGCGATTTTTTGTTCAGTGTGAAATCGTCACCTACTCGTACATCATAAACTGTATGTAAGCAATAGTAGTAAATACTTTCATTTTTAGTTGCCTAAAATTTATTAAAAATTTTTCAATTGACTCCCCTTCTCATTACAATGAACCAAATATGTGGTCCATTGTCTCACATTCAATCACATGGTAGTAGTTATTGGACAAGTGCTTTAGTGTCAATGCAGCAAAAGTCAGCATTGGTCTTTAAAAACAAAACGATAATGATTATTTACTAAAACATGCTTGTATTTTTTGTTATTTCAAAAACGCCGGTCTGGCAAGGCCAATTTGCCAGCTGTTAAATATCTGTCATCTTAATAACCGAAGAACGCGTAAAAATAGCTAAAAGTTATTACAAATGTGGTGATTCAAACGTGTCCACTGATAAGAATTCGACCTTTCGCAGACCACAATTTGGCGAATTTTATGTCGTGATGTTTGCTTGCATTCGTGCAAAATTAAATTGACCCGAAACCTAAATGGTCCATGAAATAGTTACTATTGTCGTCAATAGGCTTTGACACTTTGTTCTATTGTACTGCCCTGACTTAGATGCCTTCTGAAATGCATAAATGTCTGACAAGCGATCGGAAACTACTTTTATTTTATTCAAAAATTTATTGAGTCCGCAATACTCAGTCAAAAGACAGACAAGCTACTTTTTAGATAGACTCAGGTCTCTTCCTATCGTAGTTGCCTGACAAAAAATTGCTTTATCTCAAGCTAATTCTACATGAGAAGAGTTTATCCCTATCCTTCTCCCTTTCACTAAACTGGCTAGAGAAGCTTTTTCCCATACCATAAAAACGTTCTGACCGCAATAGCGGTATTAAAGATGCCTTCCTGGCCAACTTATCAGCTTGATTAATTTAAGTAAACAGCTCCTCATGGGCTTTGAGTGAATATCATGAGAGTCTTCAATGTGTGCTTAACTATCAGATGGTATGGCTGTTTCTCCCCTTTATAATTCATGTCAAAGTTGAGTTGTGTATACCTTTAGAACAGTTGGAAATCAACTCTATTTTTTATCGAAAAATCATATTCTGCGATTTTGTCTATTTTCGTCAACAATCAAAATTATTGAATGTGGAACGACACCAATCTATATGAGATTTAAAGGCGTGCAATGCATTAACAAGAAATTGATGTAAATTTTTGGTCAGGCTATCATTGTCAACGGCGAGCGCTGTAAGTCAATGACTGCATTCCACCTTCTGCACGAGCGGTTTGAGAACATAATCATCTCGCAAATTTTAAGCCGCAACCGAGCGTAAGTGTTACGATTGCTTCTGTAAGGCTGGATATCCTCCGGTCGATATATAAGAAGACCCAATTTGGTTGTTAGCGGTATAGCTAGGCTCTGTTGGACCGAACTGGGTAAGAAGGAGACTAACATTCTTTTTTCCATCAATCGCATGGTCATTTATTGCACTATTGAATTTCTCACAGGCCATTGCCTTATGTAAGGCATATCGGTAGACTTGCAGTTCTGAAGAGAAGAAGAAGACTATTATTTGTACCTCTTACCCGGGCAACAAAAGTTGCTGGTCTCTTATTTCTTGGCCTTTTAATCTCCCCAGAATAAAGGTTGTCGCATTTTCGATATTAAGGAGACTGTTGATCCTTGCATTAGCTCTTACGCTGTGATATTTTATTGGGCCCAACTTTGGTCTTAAGTGGGCCCTTATCTTTCAATGAGGAAAAGTAGGTTTAAGATCTCCAATTTATAAAATTTAAAGCGAGTAATAGATGATCTGGTTGACGTGGTGTAGTGGTTAGATCACAGGCATACAACACTAACAGCCTAGATTCGAATCCCAGCAGAGGACATGACGAAAAAACTTCCGCTAGACAAATCCATCCAAAGCAGCTTCCTGACCATCCAGCTTACCTCTAGCGATAATGACAAACATCATACGGATGATCAGGAGAAAACGCCATCTACTGGAAAAAAAATAATTACAATGCTAAGTAAGGAACACCACCACTTAGCAAGAACCTTCACCACTACTCGCAATCATATAGAGACGTGTTACAGTAGATTAATCATCTGCTTTCGCTTGAACATCAACTTGATTACTGAAACTGAAGCAAAGCAATGGATGCTTTGTGGAAAGCCAATGATGTGCTCCCTAGAGGAGTGACGGAGAAAATAAAAATAGAGGCCAGAAAGCGCCACCTACTGGAAAAAAATAATTACAATGCTAAGTAAGGAACACCACCACTTAGCAAGAACCTTCACCACTACTCGCAATCATATCGAGACGAGTTACAGTAGATTAATCATCTGCTTTAGCTTGAACATCAACTTGATTACTGAAACTGAAGCAAAGCAATGGATGCTTTGTGGAAAGCCAATGATGTGCTCCCTAGAGGATTGACGGAGAAAATGAACAATTAAGGCCTGAGAGCAGCGCGTCTCTCGGTAATTATAAATATTTTCAAGCAATGAAATGTTCTTTTTTCAGTCCCTAAAACACAAGCTTTTTTGTCGCAAATTAAGTACTTTGTATGCGTTTTTAGCCTTTTTGTAATAGAAAGTGGTTTCTTGCATGCCAATGGTAAATTGTTGGGCAACAATTTTGAAAATAAAAGTAAAGGTTGACATTTTTATGGCGAATATTTTATTTTTTATTTGATTATTTTTAATTCTTTTGTTTTAACCGATTTTATTTTGTTTGTTGCTATTTTTGTGGGTTGGTGTTCATTTCTGGAACATCGTTTGTTTTACAAAAAAAAAAGCCACAAAAAATATTTGAAAAAATCCCTTTAATTTGTTTTTCTCTTTTTTTACAATTAATCTTAAAAAGGCATATATTTTTGCTACCTTTTAATAAAAAAAGCTACGAAATATTTTTCAAGAAGCGGATAAAGCAAACTCAAGAGCGTGTAGTTAAAATACCTTTTTTTTATTTATTTTTTATTTTTTTATTTTGCCAACAAATAGCAATAAATAAAATATATTCATGCACTTTTTTTCATTTTTCATTTTTTCTATTAAACAACATACGGAATAATAAAACAAAAAGCGTTTCAACAAAATTATTCAAACTAAAGGGTACCAAGCGAGTAAGGCATTGCTTTTATTTTACATCCTGTACGACGAATATGAATATTTTACGGCATGAAAGATACCAATAATACGAGCGAGCATCTTATTGTTCTTCTACTTTATGTTATTGTATTACTACAACAACAATAATAAGCAAAACAAGAGCAATAATAACAAAAATCGTTAAAAAATATAATTTTTTTATTTTTATTTATTTTTTATCTGATGAGCTCCAATGTGTAGCAATAAAAGAAATGGCAGCCATTTAATTGCTTTCTACTGCTCATACAAGTATTTGACCCTAAATTTGGTTAAAAACAACAAGGAAAGCATCTACTTTGGATGTGATTTCCTTTCAAAGCGTTCACAAAGAGTAAAAGGATGTTTATATGTGAGAGAAGAAGAGTAGGAGAGTGAGAGAGAAGGACTAAATAAATGGTTCATTTACAGGCCATAATGATTATAGCCTCTGGCAGATTTTTTTTTTTAATGTAAAACTTGGTTTTGAAATTGAATTGAATTAAAAAGGGAATTAAGTAAAGTACTATTTATGCTCTATGAGTACTTTTTACTCAGAAAGGTACTTACGAGTTTTAAAAGTACCAATGAATGAAAGCATGATCTAAACTTATGGGGGTTTAATGAATCAAAAACACAAACGGCATAGGTTGGAATCCCAGTAGAAGACATGAGAAAAAAACTGAATAGCGGTTTCGAATGTTCAATAAAAAGACTTCAACCACCCTCCAGACAAATTCACATAAAGAAGCTCCCCCCTGAACATCCAGCTTAACTCTGGCGATGATGACAAACATCAGACAAATGATCAGGTGAAAACGCCAAATACTGGGAAAAAACTACAATGCTAAGTAGGGATCACCACCACCTAGCAAGGATCTTCACCACTACACACAATAATATGGAGGCGAACAGTAAGCTAATTATCTATTTAGCTTGAAAATCCACTTGGTTACTGAAACTGAAACAAGTAATGGATGCTTTGTGGAAAGCCAATATGCTTCCTAAAGTAGTGCTGGCGAAAAAAATATCAAGAACAGGCTAGAAAGGCTATGTGAGGGTACAATAAGATCCATTTACTAATAAAGTCAAACGTTGGAAACAGTTGCTATAATCCAGGAATGATATTAGGCTTTCGGAGAATGAAAGATGTCTGCCACTGGAATTATCTCAATCGAAGGGATATTTTACATTTTGCATAAATATTGTTCATGTCTGTCCAAGCGTTGTTCAGAAAGTGTTGGACAAGGTTTATTCATAATTCAAATAATTTTGCCAGCTATGAACTAAACATGAATCCATTAAAAACCCTTTGAGACCAAACAAGTAGGTTTCTAAAGGGGAAAGTGGTTGCATATGGTATTATTTATATTGCTTAACTTACCGCCAAACATATAAGATATGGATTAACCTTGGTGGAGAAAAGTTGAGGTTTGACACCGCTACACATCTATGGGATGGGGGTGGCACATGTTCGGGCAAAAATGTGTCCATTCTACGCAGGGTCTTTGGATCTCTACTTTGGCAGGCAATTCAGGGTTGAATTCCCAGACCGGGATGGTTGATCTAATGTGGCTCCAGTTTAGAGTGAGTTTGATCTAAGCTGGTGTACCGATGGCTTAAAAATGACTGCCCGCATCCATATAGGTGTTCATGGAACCAACCGAAACTTGTCGATCCCACTGGCAAGATCGCTGAATGTCCTTCAGGCTTAGATCGTAGCCATTGCCAAATGTACGGCAATTAACCTGAACAGTAGGTTCAAGGATAAAACCATTAATTTATGTATTCTCTGAATGCCAAGCGGCCTTAAGAGCACTTGGCACGAATCGTATGACATCTAGATATCAGTCTACACTGATCAAGTATTGCTACGATACGTTGCAAAAAACGTTCGCTTGGTAATAGGGTTCAATTGTTTCGGGTACCTGGAAACTGTGGGCTAAATGGTACTAAAATAGCGGATACATGCTAGAAAAGGTGCCATAACACCCTATAACGGTCCGGAATCTCACTATGCAGCACCACTTATTACCATCCTCAATCCAATCAGGAATTGGAAAATTGCCAGATGCTTGGAACACTCGAACACTTGCTTAAAGGGGACATCGCCACTCTAGGGCGGCCAACAGTCTGCAATATGGGCATCGCACTAAGGTTCTCAAATATGGCAGGCCGGACTTGAAACTCCTAATGGAGTTTTCTACGGACTACTGTAGACTAAGAGCGCATCTGAAGCGGATAGCGATGTGCTCTCACAAGCATTAGAGACAGCGAAACACATACTGTGTGATTGTAGGGTTCTTGATAGGCCTAGGAGGATATGTTTAAGTGGACTTAGGGTTTCACTGGGCATCATATCTATTGTTATGTCTTCCTAATGAACACCAATAGATCTATTGAACACATTGTAGCAGTGTGAAACCTCGCTTATAGTTGATCTTACCTTTCCAGGTATTGTCTGACTTTCCTCCGATGTTCGTAATTGCTGTTATGATCTTTCAGGATGGGTCAAGGCTCTTTCTAGATGAATTATTTGAATTAATTCAATTGAAAAACCATGGAAATATCGCATTCTCTTTGAGATTCGAACCTGAGATATCTGGTTTTAAGGGCAAACACTTTTTCAGTTATTTTCAGGATTTCTTCATCTGGATTACCTCGATATTGGTATTACGCCGCCATGATGTCCATGGCTGATCTTGATTTCATTCTATCAGAGTGCTCTTCGACTGGTTTCCTTAACATCTGTTCTAAGGGTATGGCCTACCAAATATTTAGAATTTTCTGGATACAGCGGTTTATAAAAGTCCGTTATTTTGTTGTCGGCATGTGTATTATATTATCATTCATTTACCACTTTCCTTCTTCAATTTCTTCCCCTTCTTCTTCACCTTCTATTCTAAGTTCCCGTGACTAAATTCCAACTCATAGCCATTATAAATATTCTCCGCTTCCAAATATCCAATAAAAACCTCAAAGGTTATTAGGAAATTCCATTACTTTAGCAGCATTACTTTATTAAATTAATTTTGTTTTAATAACTCCCTATTGTGCTATAATTCTGCTCTATAATGTAAGCACATGCTTACTCATATGTGAACATTTCCTGTGAAATAATATTTTAAAACGTAAAACAAAAACAAAAAAAAACAGAAAAGAAATTATCGTGGCTTTTAAAGCTTTTAGGCAACTACTCTACTACTCTGCTATTGTTTTGCTATTCCATTTTCAGACTTTTTTCCATTTAAATTGGCCGGTGGTGCCGTTTTACATTTTGAAGCACCATTAGGAGACCTTTACGGCAATAATAACAACAATTACAACAACGACAGTTTAATGCGTACTCATATAATATTTATTTTATTTTATTTCCATACATACATAGATAATAGGAACCTTAAGCCCCCCTTCCCACCCCATTTTTACTGCTATTTTTTTTTTCATTCATTTTCCAAAAAGAGTTGAAAACAAAAAGAATTTATTGTCGGTTTTAGTGCGTGTCTTCGTCGTTTATAAATCTTAAACAAATTGCTTTGCCATGATTTTAATGGCTCCATAAAAATGTTGGGAAAAGTAAAAAAAGAACGAAAAAAAAGTGGAAATAAAATAAAAATAAAGACAAAATGTGATTAAATGTGTGATTACCGACCGAGATTTATTAAAATGTACAGAAGAATTTATTCACTTTTTTATTTTTATTTCATTTTATTTTGTGATTATGCCCAGAGTAGATTAGATTCGGATTTTAATGTTTGATGACAATAAAAATGATTTTTTTCCTTTTCCGGAGTCTTGTATACGAATTTTATGAAAAGATAACTTTTATTGACAGAATTTACGAGCTCAGCGAGGACGTAAGGCCATCAAATTAAGCGTAACACACACAAGAACTCGTATTTTATTTCAAAACCTTATTGATTTCATTATAGACGTTTTGCGCTGTAACCCAAGCGTTGAATGCAATGTGATCTCGGATACAGTTTTTATTAAAACAAAAATAATTTTCTTACGGAGCTCTAGTTTCGGTTAGGACATGAAATTCAGATCACTTTTATGTCTTAAACAAACAATTAAAAAAAATGCTAAAATACGGCTCTCCAGGCATGGTTCTTACTTACGGTGCCCGAGGCACGATTGTGTAGAATGCGTTGGCATGTTATTTGCACATGACTTTCATGTGGGTAAAGTGTCGGAGACTATTTTAAGCTCCTACCGATTTATAGGACACGACTCCCGGTTAAGAATGTAACACCACACCGAGCTAACGCTCTCCCCGCGATTTGAGTATAAACCACAGCGACCACGTTGCTCCCACAATGGGGCTTCGCCAAAATCGGTTTCTCGAATCCTATGGTACCAAAATTAGGCGAGCGTATAATCATAAAACCATACAAACGACACAATTACACAAACAGACAGGCACACCACAGGTCAATATCCACCAGAGTGCGCCGTACTGTAAATGTTGCCTCAAAACATATCATTCCCTAACCCTAGAACCCATTCTATTAAAGACCATGCAAGCAAACTCGCCGAACCACCGCAGAGTCCAATCCAACTCCAAAAACCTCATTGAAATCTACTACATTCCCCGTCACGATGATACGCATCGTCGCCGAATTGTCTTATACCGTCATAAAGCGGTCTTCAATCTCCAATCCATACCTACCAAGTGCTCTCTTATGCAAAAATGCTCCAAGTAAGCCACGTCCCGTCAGCAAAAATCACAGACTTAAGCTGAAGCCAAAGTCAATACGTTCCAGTACGCACCTAACGTCAGGCCCAAATCATACGTCACCCTTCCCTTGTCGCTTTACCTTCAACATGCTTGCCACCTCTCGTTGAGAATTCCATCAAGAATTGACAAAAAACTCCCATCACCCCCATTCGCAGATCAAAAGCAGAAATCCAATCAGTATTAAGAAGTGTTAGTCCCTTCCTAATCATGAAAGTAATAACACGTCGTATTAACACCAAGTCAGGGGGTGTTCACCTACCAACACCTGCAAAGCGTCATTCAATATCGTCATACAAACCGACACATATGCCAATAAGCCGAAACTTTGACAAGTCAGAGCCCTATGCCGGCCATTAACAGACTTGACTGTCTCGTATCTCACTGATGTCTCATATGTTGCATATACAACAAATAGTCCACCGTATATAGTGCATACAGCACGTCTTCTAGGACCCCAGTCATCTCTTTTTTCTCTAACCTTCTTTAAGGACAAACAGTTAAGGCCGAAAAGCCAGACATCTGAGAGTCCGAAGGTGTTCCCTTCAACTTGAAAATTCAGTTCACGATTTCCCACGTTAGCCATCTAGTAACAGATCAAGAAAGTGGAGTGCACCCAGTCTGAGCTTTCATAGAAAGGGGCAGTCTTCTTCCTTATCTTGATAGCTATTGTAGTAGCCTTTTAACTGTCAGTAAGAAGCCCGATCGATTCTCTTTCAAACCTAAGAAGATATATAGTCGTTTTCACAGAGAGAGAATTCAAAATATTTTCTTTTCTTCGTGCTCAGCTCTCATCTGTCTGTTAAGCTCAACAGCGCAAGAAGAGCTACATATAGATCTTCTTGCATAAGAGCCACACCCAGGGAGCAACGAAATGGATCTAAAATCGAATGGATCTCACATAAGGTGAGAGGGCGTCTGCCACTCAAGGAGCACTGGCAAGAATTATGTCAAATATTGAAGAACCAAATGTTGTACGCCTGCCCAATATGTTCGGAGGCGGCCTCCACCAGGATGGCAACGAGGACAGTGTCTGCAGTGTATCGTCTAAGCGGAACTGGAGAATACAATCCCGATAGACATACTGGCGGATCAAATGGAGTATTGAAGGCTCACAATAAGCTGCGGCTCTAAAAAGGGGAAGAACGGTGGCTTGCCATATGCAAATGACCGTCACGGTGGGAGTACAGTTTGAAGGGAAGATGTAGCTGCCATAACCGCTTGGATGAAGGCGGTTCTTGTCTGGTCATGGCTGCTTTAGGAAATATTTACACAAATTTGTCCACGATGGAGCCCCTACATGTCCAAACGGTGTGGATAAGGATGAAGGTGCGGAGCATGTGATATTTAGGTTTCCGAAATTCTGGAGGCCCTGAGAAACGGAATCCAATCCGTGCCTGCTGCATAGTGGGGTAGTGGAATCCAAAATCAGATGGGATGCGATGGTTGGAGAGGAAAAGGAGTGTGTCGGGCGATTGATTTTGATGTAGAGTAGTATTAATGCTATCCAGTCCTTCGCGAAGTGATATCTAGGAAAAGTGCTTATGCCGAGAAACATAAGTATCTTTTGAAGATTACCATCTTTTGTCCAAAAATAGTACCCAATGACCACTCTCTGTAGCGCACTCGCTAGCAATATTATTCCTTCGGATGCCCACATGACTCGGCACCCATATCAGTTCCATGCTTGAAATATAACATCGTGCAAATATCTGCCTCAACTTCGCTATGTGGCACGCATTCGAAATGTCAAATTTTTTAATGACTTTATAGCATAAATCTGCCCGAATTTGACCCGTGAAATGGACTATGTTAGCATTGACAGCTTCTAGGGTTTGTGGCTTCGTTCACAAAGACATTCAACTTAAGAAAAGCCCACAATGTAAAGCCTAACGGAGTCAAATTGCACAATCTCGGTAGGCCCAAGCAAACCTCTAAAATATGTTTTACAGCAAGAGCACCTTATCTTTTACAAATTTATTTCCTGTTTCAAAACTTTTTATTCCCAAGTTTAATTTTGATTTTAGTAATTTGACAAGCCAATAAAAATAGACAATTAATTTTGTTAAACTTATTCTCATTTGTGCGAACTGTTTTAAAATCAATCGAAGGCAATTATCCCATACAATCACTTGCATTAGAAAGTCACTGAACAGTATAATGAAATAGAAATCAATGGAGATATACGAGTACAATTGCAACATATGCAACACAGATTAAAAAAATTTGAAATTTGAAAAATTAGATAAATTTGCACAATTTCTAATACATATGTACATACATACTATTACAGCCCGCCGAAGGACAGACAGAAAGACAGACAGACACGCAGAAAATAATTTATGGACCTGCAACTTGTTTTTAATGAAATAAAATTTCATGAATAGAGAGGAGAAAAAAAAAATAATAAAAATCTCTCGTAAAATGCAAAATAAAGTTACTAACGCCACATTAGCAACGATGGTGGGCAATTAAAAGTTGTGAACATGTGGTTTTATGACTCAATTAGGTGGCATAATAATGGGCATTTTTGGGAAATCAATTTTTGTGTCAAAAGAATGAAAACCACAGAGAAAAACAAGTTAATTGGTGGTTATTGCGAGAACACAATGCTAAACAACAACAACAACAACAAGAAAACATAATGTAAACAGAGAACAACAAAAAAGTGTTAAACTCTCCCTTTAAACAAGTATGGCTATCAAAACAAATCAAAAACAAAATAAATAAGAAAAAAAAACTAACAAGCACTTGTCAGTAACAACAACAATGAAAACATATTTAATTACAACAGTTGTTGTTAATTTACTCGCACACACACACACATACATACACACGCACAAAACACAGCATCATTACAATGAGAGAAATTCTAAAACAATTGTAAAACAAACATTCGTAGTGTTTGGGGGTGGTAGAGAGAGGTGGCAAATATAAATTGCATCTCTTCTTGAGCAGGGAATTTGGTAACTGTAAAACCCACAAACAAAACAATAAACGAAAAACAAATATAAAATAAGTATTTCAATCATAAAGGTTGGTAGCATTGATTCCTAACAACAATCAAATAAATACCACCCAGAGTGTAAGAAAATTTCTTAATTTTTGTTCTTGTTTTTCCCACTCATTTTTATTGTATTCGAACCAGTGATGGGAAATGGGATTTTCGTTCAATAAAAAAATTACTTTTTTGACAACAAAAGTAACCAACTTTTTTTCATAAGTTGCTTTACTAAAAAACTTACTAACTTTGTCAATTTCTAACTGAATTTCAAAAGCATTTTATTCTTAAATAAGCAAAGGTAAGGATAGGTCAATCTAACAGCTACCATGGCTCCAAATTGCCGATGCCGTTGTCTTACCATGTGTTCATTACCACACCATGGTCCTCGCAGCTCCTATCTGGCAACAATTAGCTATTTAGCCGCCCTGATAAAGACAAGCATTTTGTTTAGATCGTACTTTGGTCAGATTCTAACAAGCGCTAAAATCTTCAAGTCGGGACAAAGAAGGTTTTCCGTAGACTCCTCCATCTCTTCATCATTGCAACTTCTGTAAAAATAATTATGTGGAAGTATGATATTTAGAGCATGTCTTTTAACAGCCCAGCCAGTACTAACCCAAATAAGCGTCCTCGTATATGCTATAGGCAGCCTAAAAAGCTACCCCGTTCTCCGGTAATCCAAATCTTGCCAGATCCTTTTGGTATCAAGCCGTCTATTTTGCTAAAGAGCAGCACCAGTGGTATCCGCCTGTTCAAAGTAAAGGTAACAATGAAATGCGCTGCTAGGCCATCAGAGAAACCCGGGATTCATAAATAATTACCGATATGTCATTCACAATCTCCAGTGATCTTATGTAAATACGGAGATATACCATTTAATACCCTGTAATATCGGATATACCGCGTGGCTATATTCCTGTCGCTCCTCTTTTCATATTAGGAACTTAAAATCGGTTAATATTCAGCTAAGTTATTAGCTTATAAGTGCAGGACTCATAATTTTGGCGTGTTTTGTATATTTCAAACATACAACTTTACGGTACTTTATAATTTCGGCGAAATTTAGGCCTGACAGTAAATGAGGATAAAACAAAGTTTATGGTATCAACGAACAAAGAATTGACGAAGTTGGTGACTACAACTTTATGGTAGTAAATGAGTTCGTTAATCTCGTTACCGCCATCAAAAGAACTAACAACACCAGTTTGGAGATAAAACGACGGACAAACATCTATTAACAAGTTTGTCTGTCTGAGCAAGTCGTTTGGGAACAAAAGCTACTCTCGATTGGCGAAAATTACCCTCTATAAAATGCTTTTATATTCCGCTGAATCGTGAGTACTTATGCATGCTGTAGATAAAAACTCTTGGTAAAATATATTTGCCTGTCTGATTCAACGGAGCGTATCGTTATCGAATGAATCCAGAGCTGTATGAATGCCCTAGCGGTTACGCTAGCTAAGTCTCGGAATACTCATGAATGAAAATGTTCTAGAAAGGGAATCCTTCGAATATGTTTTTCTTCTGCGAAGGAAAGTATAGAAGGGGAAGACTAAAACTCCGGTGGAAAAACCAAGCAGAAGAAGGCATTTTTAAACAAAAGTTGGTGTGAGAGGCTGGAGAAGAAGCGCATTACAACAAAGTGCTTGGAAATATATTCTTAGTCAGGCTACTGATCTTAACGAACTACCTTGACTAAAAAGTTTTCGCAATAACCACTGTTTGGCGGTCCCATCGTTCCGATTTTTGTTTGTTAGGTTGGTACATCTGTTGTTGATCTTCCCTCTAAATCTTAGCATCATAGCTTGACATTTGCAAAAGTTACTTAGCCAAGAGTACATCTATCTTTATGTATATTGGCCGTGTTGAGACCGCAAAAGACATGATTCAAGAAAACCATTATTACTGGAGACGAGACATGAACTTATGAGTATGACACGCAACCCAAATATGAGTCAAGTGAACAGCGTTCATCGAAAGAGCCTAGATCAAAAAACCACATTGGTTTCAGTCAAAAAAGAAGGTGTAGTGCATCATAAATTTTTGCCAGAAGACCAGACAGTAAACAAAGAGTATTACTTGGGCCTTATGACACTTTTGCGTGAAGAAATTCGCGGAAAGGGACCAAAATTGTGGGCACAGTTCCAAAAAAATTCGAATAATAGATTTTTTGACGAATTCACCTGGTTTGGCTCACTGTGACTTCTTTCTGTTCAATCGAGTTAAGAAACCACTACGGGGAATGCGTTTCAGCAGCCGTTTCTAAACTCAAATTGAAATTATGCAACCGCCACACTGTGGTTACTCGGAAAACTTTTTGATCAAGGTATATAGACACCTAAGTAAGTAAGTGCAATCAAGTTGCCATTTGTACTAAAAAAAAAAAATAAAAACCGGAAAATGCCAAAACAAAGTAATGGATAAAACGTGGAAATAGTATCGAAGCTGTTAGGGGAGTACTACGGCAATTTTTGAAGTTAAAGTAGTATCAAAAAAAGTACATTCGTATCAAGTTTCCCATCACTGATTAGAACGGTATGTTCCATAAGAATTATAAATTTAAAATACAGCTTAATTCGTAACTTAATATGTATGTATGTATGTATGTATTTATGTATGTATGTATGTATGTTGGTTTTATTTTTATTTCTTTTATATCAATAACAAAATCAATTGAAATGAAATTAATTGTTTAGTTACTCTTTTAAAATGTGTATGTGTGTGAGTGTTTTTATTGATTTTTTGAATGGATTTCTGTTGAAATTTCTTTCACACTTTTTACAATTTTCTTCTTCCAAAAAAAAAAAATAAATAAATAAATAAATAAAAAAAAATAAATAAAAATAAATTAGTAAGTGTGTATTTTAATGGCACACCTCTATGTAAACAATCTGCTCTTGGCTTGCTTGCTATTTAACAAATGATTAATGATTGCAACTCAACTGGCGCTCACAAATCACTTTTACAGCAAACAACCTACCACAGCCTTCCATAATTTTTACTATTGCGGCTTCTACTCGTAGTGATAAGTTAAACATACGAATACAAGCACACACATGCCAACTCACGCTTTAAGAAAGACAGAGAGAAGGAGAGAGAGAGAGAGAGTGAATATAAGATCATTATCGTATGTTATTGTATTACTTGCCAGCATCCAAATTATTTTTCAGAGACACCGATCAATTCATTTTGAAGAATTTGATTGACAATCAGTGTCACAATAAATGTTGTTTTGACGACCTTTTTTCTCTCCAATTTTGTCTCCATGCTCGCCAGCTCACACACTAACTGTGTGTAGTTTACAGTGTGGACGATAGTTGTAAGGTATTTCATAAGGAATTAAAAGTGTTCAGAATTTTGTTATTTGAAATCAAAGCGTATTAGTAACTATATTACGGACTTAATAAATATGATATTTGTAGCAAGTCTAGCTTTGTTTCTTTACTCTACTGCCACCGTTTGTGAATGTCTATTAAGATAACGATTAAGGCAAATAAATTAATTTGATTTATTTTTGTTAAAATATCTTTTATTTTATTTTTATTTTAATTTTTTATTTATAATTTGTAACTGTTGCTTGCTTTTTAAAGTGACTGCTATTTCCATAATTACAAAAAATTGTGAATGGAATTGCAACAGTTCACTTATGAAGTGAAGCATGAGTGATGGAGTTTGAAGTACGTATAGATAAAAGCCAGAAATGGTAACAGAAGTGACTTTTTCGAACCTAATTTTGGTATTTTATTAAAAATAAAATCTATTGCCAATGATTTGTATAAAACAAGGTTATTCGGATGATTTTGTTTAATTTTTATTTATTTTTTTTTTAAAGACGCCTTAAAATTTTTAATTCAACCTAAAAAAGGCAGTTATTAGCACATTTGAAAGAGTGTTGAGAAATAAATTTCGAAAGTGGCTCTGGCAGTAAACGGAGATAAAATGAAGTTGATGGTATCAACACACATAACATTGAATAGTCAGCGAGTTTATCTACATCGGCTCCGCCATAAACAAAACGAATATCAGTTTCGAGATAATAAGAGGAACAATACTGGAGAATAGATGCTATTTTAGAATAAACAAGCAGTTTAAGAATAAAGCCGCCTCTCGACAAACGAAGTTTATCTTATACAAGACACTGATACTACACGTGCTGTTAATATGGTTATGAAGCATGGGTGCTTGCGAAAGCAGACGAGGCAGTGCTTGGAGTATAATCGAGAGAATGTATGAGCAAAGTTAAATGTATTTAATTGCAACGATAACGTTTGCTAGGTCATGTTGTGAGAATGGATGAGCATCCTCCATCTAAGAAGTCATTCGATTGCGTGGTGATGATTCACGCAGAAAAGGAGACCCCAAACACCGATGTGAGGATCAACTAAAGCAAGAGATCTCGAAACTTGGTGTCAAAAATCGGAGAAATATATCGATATATAGTATATCTATATCGATATAGATACTTCGCATAGCTCCTTCCATGGGTCTTAACTTTTTTTCCACAAATCATCTCCATCTTAAGCGGTTTGGTGCAGTTGTCCTTGCCTCTTCTTAAGATATTTCTTGGATAATTGTGCGTCACGAGATGTTTCTTGGTTGACCGCGTTTCCTTAAGGATTCCACTAAAGTACTATCCCTGTAACACTATGGGGATTTTTCTTTAAGGTATGGCCGATTTACCTCCACTTCTTTTGCCTTATCTGCTTCAATATGGGCTCTGGACTTGTCAAAATCTATAGTTCCATGTTGCTTATGATGTTAGGCCAGAATATCTTGCTTATAATTCTAAGGCATTTGTTGTTGAATACCTATAGCCTTTGCATGCTAGCGTTAGTGTCTATCTGCGAAATTAAACTGTAGGTCCATCTTCCTCTAATGAGTTTTCCACTTGAGTTGCCAGCTTAATATGAATTTGTTTCGTTCGCCTTTATTTAAATATGCCTTGGAACCATTAAATCTGAAATTATCCAGTAGTATATGCTAGAATACTCGCAAGATATTACATCGACTAACATCACATTAGCTGATAATGATACTGTTCGATAAGCTAACTCTTAGACAAATTTTTCTACAAATTGCCGTTAACTCTCTTTCAAGTATGTTACCTTCTCCCACATGGGTGCACCGTAAGTTAGCATGGGTTAGGTCACCTCAAATTTATTTTTTCTCCGTCGCTCCTCTAGGGAGCATATTGGCTTTCCACAAAGCAACAATTACATTGTTTCAGTTTCAGTAATCAAGTGGTGGTGATCGTTGCTTAGAATTGTAATTTTTTTCAAAAGGTGGCGTTTTCTCCTGACAATTCATCTTATGTTTATCATCATCGCTAGAGGTAAGCTGGAAAGTCAGCAATTACATTTTTTCAGTCATGTCCTCTGTTGGGATTCGAACTACACCACGCCACCCCTTATCTGAAATATTAAGGTTCTGCAGTTATGACGTAGTCCTCCGCCATTTGGCAACATTCTACCATTTGTGGTAAACATATCTTGACTTACCTAGTTTATGCGAAGTGTTCTAAGATGTAAATGTTAAAAGCCTTTCTAAACCAACGAGAGCTGCTTACAGAAACACAATTGGTGGCAAATCATGGTTATATGGTTGTAAATAGAAAAGACCAGAAAAGATGTGCTAACTTCGTCTTTTCAGTGTTTTCTACGTTTAACTTGCCTTAGTTTTTGCGGTATCTCTACCACAAGGTCGTAAAGAAGCCCTAAATTTTTACAAAAATAATGCTTGACTTTTGCATGTTTCTGGATATTACTTACCTTCTGGGAAATCTCCTAACATAGATGCTGAAATTCTTAGGGCTTCGAATACGAATTGCTTGTTTGCTTAAGCTAAAGAGCCCAACTCTATCGATTTTATAACTTTCCTATACGAGAAGCGTATTGCAATCATTTGCTTTTGCTAATCCACTGCACTTATAAGCCAGCAGCAGCCTTTGGCAAATCTTATTCCCAAGCAAAAAAAAATTTGCACCTGAATACTAAAGTAGATTTCACTCTTAGGTCTGGCGCAAAAAACGATGTCATTTAGCATTGTTTTGGCCATAATGGTTACAAAGGATGTGTTTGCAGTGATTATTAGATTAAGCCATTGTTAAGACAAATGGATAATGTCATGTTTCAAGTACCTATTTTAAGGGCCGGTACATTGTCTTAAGCATCCGCACTTGAACCAGACACTAAACTACTTGTCGCCAGAAACATATTTGCAAAAATACAATAGAGGCGACAATAAGGATTTGCCAAATGATGATCCGCTCTTACTCTCCTCTAAACATCACTAACACCACTACCACTACCACCACCACCACCACCACCACCACCTCTTCAGAGTAAGGGATGAGCGTTATTTTGGATTTTCATGAAACGATTAATGAGAACAAAAGGTAACAATGGCAACATTCGAAGGGAAACAAAGAAAATCGTTTGTAAATATTGAATTGCTGTTCTAATTTCTGTTGTTTTGTGAAGAGATGGCAAGAGATTTAAGTTGGTTATGGTTATGGCAAGAGATCATTATGAGCATAAGCCACAGGGATAATCTATGCGCCAGTCATGTTAATGATGATCCTCTCTTCTTATAAGTACACATACATATACACTTAAAATAAGAAGAAAACTCAACATTTTAAAGAAAAGTGTAACGAAATATACAAAAAAAAAAACAAAAAATTGAAGAAGAATAAGATAAGATAAGCCAGAGAGATACGATCAGGTTGAAAATGTTAAGAGGCGTTTACAATGTCGTCGTATCGTAAGAAATTTTGAAAACTCACTCTCCCTTGTCTCTAAAACGTTGACAGGATGACAGTATTTGTGTTGGGCGTTAATGATGATTTGGCACTATTGATAATGATGGATTTGAAAGTGTGAGATTCACTGAAATTAGAGATGCGCTGCACAATTTGAATTCTAGGCCGTCTGTGGGAGTACAATAATAGAACGGCTGTTTTTGAAATCTACATAAAGAAGTGATTGATTTTTATCGCGAAATAAATTCAAGTGAAAACTCATGAAAGCAACACAAATTCTAAGAAATCTTTTTATGTAAAACTGTTGCAAATATGTATGACAATGATAAGTGATCCAGAAAATATATTGTTCAAAAAAGGAAATGTTTCCATATGTTTGATGTTTTAGATTTTAATCTAAAATCTATTTTTACAAATATTTTTTAAGGATTGCAAACCCCAAAAACTAATCTTCTAACAATAGCCACTATGCTCTTCTAAAAGGACATCGTTTTGCATACAGAAATACGGTGTAAGATGACGTAGATCATTATCATTTCTTATAAAAAAAGAAATTTATCCTTAAAATACTTTTATTTGAAGCAATTCTGTTGTTCTTTGTTGATCTTAAAATCGTTGAGAATCTGTTCTCTTACGACTTACTTTAGAACGGAGAAGAAGTCGCTGGATTGCAGGTCCCTTGAATATGGTTGCCCAAGCGACGTATAATAAACAATTGAATTTTTCCCCGTTACAGCTCTTGTAGGCATACGTCTTAGTTCCTTGCGAATTATCCATCTCCAGGTATTTTCTGGTCTGGAACACGATTTCTTGATCCTTGAGGATTTTCCTCAAGCAACATTCTTGTGATCCACCTCTATATCGCATATTCTTTATTTGCTTCAGTATACATATGTTTCTCCGTGGGGTTGGCGTGATGTAGTGATTAGAATGCACAACACAAGCGGCCTAGAATCGAGGTCCCAGCAGAGGGCATGATATAAGATTAGCCATCTACTCAGCTTAAAGAGTCGACTTAATTAATGAAACTGAAACAAAGCAAATGAATGCTTCGTGAAAAGCCAACATGCTGCCTAAAAGAGCGGCGGGAAAAAGATGTTCCACCGTATGGTGAATGCCCGGTTACTCTTACGTAAATGTTGCGGGCACGTAATCGTTACTGCCGATTTCAATCGTTGATAGTTACTAACAATACGTAAATGTGTCATATGGTTTTGAAAAGTGTCTTATTTACTTTTGATTTTTTGAAATAATTTTTTTTTTCTGTAAAAACGGAATTTATTTTTTGTAAACTTATACGCAACGCAACTTCACGTTTACGTAAGGGTAACTATTTACACACAAACTAGGTAAGGAAAACGGAACAGCTGATCCGTAACATATATGTTTACGTAAGAGTAACCAGGCCTTTACTTATGGTGTTAGGCTAGAAAGTTTTTCGATACAACCCAGGTTCCACTACCGTACAGCAGATCAGAATTCTAAGCTTCGTTCATTTTACATATATGACCTTCCCCACACTGACTCTAGTAGTCCGCATTCAGCTCTCGCTTTATTTAGTCTGTTGTCGACATTTGTTTCTGCCGCCATTTTACTTCCCACATAGCAGAAGCTGCCTACTAGGGAGTTCGGAAAGTTATTATTCGACCGGTTTTTTTTTGGTTTTGTCGAATACGTTTTTTTAAAAATCTTCATTTTTCGAATACCGAATAAACCGGTTAATTTAGCACGAATAACCGGTTAATTTAAATAAGTATAATTTAAACGACGTGGTCCAGCTCAGCGCTTCAAGTTTCTTTCGGTTATTTGAATTATTATTAACCGAAAACCGGTTTTTTTAAAATTGAATAATCGATCTGCCTACTGCCTACTTACTCGACAGGTTGATTTTTGTAGCATAATATATTCCGGGCGTTTTTAATGGCTTTAGTTTTCGTGATATCTCTCTAAATCAGAAACAGGCAAACTTATACCAGTGCATTTTACACTTAAGGTAGTAACTTGAGAGCCTCTCTCTTAGAGCACACTGGAAGAAAAAATTGCATATTGTTTTGAGTCGTATTATGCTTCTCAATGTTCTAAATCCACCAGTTTTGAGTTTAAAACTGAAAGTTCTGTATTCTCATTTCTTCTCAATGCTTTCCATATGACAGTCCGTCTGATGGTAGCAAATGCTTTCTTGAAGTCAACTCACAGTGGTAGCCATTCTAAATATTGTTCTAATTAAGTGTAGAGTCTCTCAAAATTTTGTCTATTTTGCCTTTAAGCCTTATCTGTACTAAAAACACAGTCATTGGACAAAAGACATTGAAAAGCACAATATAAAAAGCGGTATATGTAGTCACTGCCATTATTAGTATTCATCGATTTTAAATAGGCCTTTGATACTCGTGATCAGTCGGCGATTAGAAGTATACCCAGCTTTATACAGAAATGCCACATGTCGTGTTTTACCAGCTCTTAAAAACCTGCTACTGTTGGCTGTCATCTCTACTGTTCAACTGAGTCCTTGAAGAAACGCTGTCCAAAGCTCTAATGCACAGGAGAAAAATTGTGTGGGTATTGCAAGTTCTATTGGACTACTTAGACTTGGCACACAATCTGTGAAATGCAGCCAAAGATACATGTCGCACAGAAAGCTGCAATAAATATAAACAAAACCAAATCAATGCAGACCAACTGCAACATAAAGTGAAAATTCGTTATTCACGATGCATTTAAAATGCATTTGTTTTGTTATCTGGGTAGTGTCATCGAAATCACAGTTTTAAATAACTGTACAGAGGGGCTACGGTGAACTGTTTTCTGTTGACTCTAAGTCACTGTAATGTTATTAACCGAACATGCTTGCTTATCAACAGATTCTGAAATATATGCGCGCGGCAATTACATGAGCACAGTATTGTGATATGCGTATCGACGCAAACGTAAACGAGACGGTCCTCATAGTTTATATACGTAAATCGATACTAAAAATGTGTGCTTGTAAACTTGGATTATTAGGAATATTTTGCCATATCTTAACAGTATTCTTGGTACACCTCCCCCACCAATCAATAATAAATACTGCGCTTCAGAAGGAAAAATAATTTCTCAGAATTAAGCAGCACGAGAAGAGAACATGTAAATCAAAAATTGGTGCATTTCCGCTTATTTTCGAAATGCTTTAAGACGAAACATGAATCCATTGATTTAAAACAGAAGCTTTACGCTTTCATTCTTTGCTTATGTCAAGATAATCAAACGGCAATCTGTCATTTAAAGGATCTCATTCTCTCGCTTTCGCTCATGCAGGAGTTTATACAGAGAACACAACACAACATCAATAATCGACAACAGTAAGGCCAAGATGCTGCAGATCTCCTCCAGATGCAAATGCTGTAGCTGGAATTGCTGCACCTTGAGCGTATATTACACAGCTCGTGTTAGTGTATGTGTGTGTGTGTGAGTGTGTGTGTTTGTGTGAGTAATTATTTATAAGAAATTTTTATGTTCCAGCTCAGCGCACACACACAGCTCAGCACAGTATTCAAGAAACAGTCATTAAAACAGTCAAAGAATAAAAATGAAATTTTACATGATTTTATATGTCACAACAAGGCGCTACTGATACAAGAAACTTAACGACAAAACAGATAGATAGATGGACAGACAGACGGACAGACAGACAATACCAGGCAACCACAACTACTTTGTCTACTAAAAACAGAGAAAAAAAAACAAAAACAAAAAACGAATCCAACAGAAGAAATAAAAAACAACCAACCTTTACAAAATGAATTAAAAGAAAACTAAAAATGAAGGAGATTTCAAAGCAAAGATAATGATTTTTTTTTTACAATCGTTCGTTCATTTATTCGTTTTCTTTAAACAAAAAAAAAGAAATAATTTTTACCAGGGAATCTGTGTATCTCTGGTATCTGCATACGGCAGTGACTTCCAATAATATCCAGAAATAAACCCAAAACTAAAAACGAAATAAGTTCGTTTGTATATTTAAATGATTTTACACATTTACACACGAGTAGTGCTTTACTATACATACACACAAACATACCTACGAACATAAGTATGTACATAAATACGATAGAAGAACGGCCGGACGGACAGCTACACTTATACGAAATATTTAAATTCAAACCCATTGAAATAATTTAGAGAGTGAAAGAGAGAGAAAGAGAGAGCAATGGAAAAAATGGCGCATATCCAGAGCCAACAAGTATCCTATTTGCCTTGGCATGCCTTATGGTTGCTGGAATTTATTCATTTTTCTTTTTTTTCACTTTTTCTTTGGGACTTATTTCGTTAATGAAGAACACCTTCCTTTTAAACTGCTCGTATTTTAAACATTAATTAGAACGTAGCTGGTTTTATAAGTTACCGTACAAGCACAGAGTTTAGTCCAAATTTTTACCGAATAGTTTTATGAAACCAAACGACTATTGAGATGTTTAGGTTCGTTAGTATGACTCACAATGGTTCTTGTAAGCAGAAAGAAGCTGCATATTTCTTCCCTGCCCTGCGCGGATTTAGACAGCGCGTTTTTAAAGTTTTAAGGGCTTGTGAAACATAGACAAACTCACTTTAAAACCCTTCAAGGTTTAGCGTTACTTTATACCCCTTTAGAAAATAAATACACAGTCCGCTTTATCCCAGAGTCTTACTGGAAATCAGCCAACATGTTGGGCAACGACTTTTAGACTTCAAGAAGCAGATTTTCACTTATGCCGATCAATTTGAAAATTTACAGCGAAACGAAGCATATTTTGTGCAGCTTTATAAAGTCAGGCTGTGAATAAAGCCAGGTATTCTGTTTAGTAAGAGAAGAAATATCCTTATCACAACGGTATTCCTCATCCTCTAAAGCTAAATGGCTGGGAACACTCACAGTACATGTTCAGATTTCTCGTCACAAGTCCGATACACTTATGGTATCACAAATTCTGGTAAAAAAATCCGTTAGTGTTCTACATGTTCAGATGTCTCGGCATAAGTCCCACAGAACAGCCATCGATCATTCACAACATTTCCCAGAATACACTAATGGTGTCTAAGACCACAAAGCCTTTAAATAGACCCGTTAGTATTCTAAGCTCGTTCTTATTAAGCAACAAAATAGTCTTTTGAATCTTCCAGTAGAAGGCGAAATAATCATACTCGCCTGTCTCTTACAGGCACTTTTCCGAAAACTAACGAATTTTTTTCCCCGATTTTCCCCACCAATAAAATGCTCTAGTTCAGTAAAAACCCTGATGGCTCTCCTGTTCGCTAAACAATCAGCGCTTTCATTTCCAGGATGACGCTCCAGACCAGAGATCTAATATAGAGTAATCCTGTTGTGAACTCAAAGTCACAACAACAGTCCAGAACTACCTTCGACCTAAAATCACAAGCCCCCAAGGCCGCCTGACTTTCTGAAATAGTCAAAACCTCAGATATTCCCAAGAGCGTAAATTTCCGCTTGGAAAATCTGCAGAATTTGCGTATATGCAAAGCCCTTAGAAAATTATGACCAATTACACCGGTTCCAGCCTCACAAGTATTACCCCCATGTAAGAGTTCTACCCAGAATGGTCCCCAAATATGTATTAGACTTCATCTGAAAATTCAGTAACGAAACACTTAGTTTTTTTAACTTGCTCTCTGCTTAAGCTGAGCCTTAGCATAGAATTCCACCAATATACACACATACGAATGCATGGTATTACGCATTCAATCTTACATTGAAATGAATTGCTCGTCTTCGATTCCAATTTGCTTATTTTTAATTTCTTCGCAGTATAAAATTCACGATCACGAGTTAAAGAACAAAACTTGTAATTTGAAAAATTTTAAATTTGTGGTCATGAGTCAAATAAAAAAAAATATTTTGAGCAAAAAATGTCATTCATGCTCACGAATGAAAAATAAAACTCACGAGCACGAATCATAAAATGAGCGAACCAAAGAGAATTCTGTTCATGAGCCGAGTTTTTACGTACTATGCTTGGTAGCTTATATAGGAGTTGGCAGACCTATGCCCTGCGACATTTGTCTGAGCTTATCAAATATTAGCGAGACTTAAGTTCTGCCAATACAGTGTACAGAACACAATTATTTCAAAACTCTCCAGAAAGAGAGGTAAGTCATCGTTGCTTCCTGTTGCCCAACACTACATATACAGTTCAATGGCGACAATCTATTACTCACCAACGATCTTAACCTGGAAAAGGGTTGATGGCAGATAGGAAGGTGTTACTATTATATTAGGAGTACTGCAGTCTAATATGGGATCTTGAACTAAATATAGTCTGAACTTTAGCGCAAACACAATTACAGACTTATTTTTACAAGATTATAATTTTAAAGCGAAATATACACACTCATTAACTAATTATAGGCCTGTGGACCTGTTTTTACTAATTCTAGTGAATTGATAAACAAGACATCATATAATCACTTACAGGTTACCACTAATATTCAGAAAATTATGGGGCTAAGTCGTATAGTCAATTCAATTGTAGTCAACGAATGAAATATATTGTTACGTTTTCACCTTTTAAGACGTTTTAGTTCTTTTAAATTGTGTAAAATAAAATAACAGTTCATTATACAGTTAATTTTATTTATACACTTTTACCTTATACAGCGACTTCCACTAAATTTACAAATTACTCAGCACTTTTATTTACGCCTAAACACGGCTTTACTTTATGTCTTTTAAATTACAATTTTAAACAATGATCTTCAAACTGTAACTGACTGACGTAGGAAAAGCAGTGTCTCTTATATACTCAAATGCCTACAGCTTAGAAAGTTCTGGAATAGTGTTAAGCCCTCTAAAATCTTCTATTCGTCCGTTAATTTTGAAAATGTATGACCGTGTTACCATACACGGATGGTCGGATTGGCAATGCCGCCAAATACACAAATAAGTACAGCACTGCCAGGGTGACACAGAAAAAATCCCACATCAGAGTTTTAAGGGCACTGCTAAGATGTATTTTCTTTTAAGGCATTTATAGACTTCAGGAGCGTAAAAATAAATGGGCCCTAGACCTGATTTAACAGTATACATTTCCGTCACTCAGGAATTTTAAAGTTTATCTAAGTAGAACCGTCTTGGATAAAAAATTAGCATCTATAGATCAAATTTAATTTTTGATACCAAAAATTAGGATGCTTTGGAATATTTCAACCGTAGGCAAAAGTTCTTGTTCTTGGCCAGAAAAAAATCAAGAACCTATTGTTACGAAAATAAGGTTGGGCGCCACAGCGTTTATTAAGTCGCTAAAATAAATAAACAAAAGCTGCAAGAACAACTAACTATTCGTGCCGTTTACAAATAACCAAATCTACAGCAACAACCATTGGCGGAGATAAAGTAAATAAAAGTAACACGGCAGCAACAATAATTAAGTAGCAAAGAAAACAAATGACAGGCAATAAACAAGCAACAACAAGTACTAAGAGCTGAAAGAGATAGATGGTCACATACGCATGGCTAAAACTAAAAGGAAATTAAAAGAAAGAAATGGAATCTACCTGAAATATCGAGAGGTTCGAGGGCTTTCGATGTGTTGTTTACTCAGCCATATAAAAAGCACATCGATGCGAACAGCATTCAATCAGTTTATGTGTCATAAACTCAGCGAGCGCGGTTGAAGTAAAGTTAACTCAGCGAATGAGTTGTTGGTGTGAAGAGATTTTATAAGGAGTAAACTCATGAAGGTAGTAGTGAAGTAAAAAGACCAGTTTAGTTGGAGCTAACTCAGTAGAGAGTTAAGTGTGGATAACCTGTGGTTATAACTACGATCGGGTTGGAAGATCTTTAAGTAGAAAGATCTGTCGAGTAATTGTTGTTGTTTACAAGATTGTAAACATACAGAGTAATTAAGAATAAAAATTGTTATTGCCTGTAAAAAGATTACAAGCAGTGGTGCACATAACTGTGTAGAATAAAGGATTTTTAATTAAAACCAAACACAAAATTTAGTTTATTTTGACCACAATCTACGAACTCATAAAAGCACGTTTTTAAACGGGTAAAAACGTAACACTATAGTTCAATCACAATGTAAATGTTCCCTAACAGTATGACTTATGCCAGAGATTGTCAAGGTAATTTAAATAGTGCTTTTCCAGCAATATCCTCGTAAATATCAGGTAAAAAAGTAATTAAAAAACATTTTTTTCAGAGATTTTATGAAATATTGAAACAAAACGTTGAAATCACTGTCTATCTGATCTGAAGATCTTATCAATGCACCCTCGTTATACATCCATAGGCATTTGAAAATTTATTTATTATTTAATTTTTCTTAACAGATTCCAATAGATTCCATAGAAACTATTCGATTCAATATGAAAGTCATACGAACGAAGCGGGGACTTCGATTTAAAATTTATTCCAATAACAGAGAGAAAAGAAGATCCTATGGACAGACACGAGTACGAGTGTTTCTGATGGTTACAGGGAATGTAAATGAATTTAACCTTAAGGTAAAAGCATAAACATACATACATACACAAAGATAATGTTGATGATGATGACATTGTGTCAAACAACAATTTACTGCCCTTCTCGTCTGTCGTTACAGACTCTTTTTTTATTATTTCCCCTTAAAGACCAAAATGTATGTTTATTTGTATGTGTATGTGCCTTTTCTCTTATTTATGTATGTGAGTCGATGAAAAGAATCTTATTTTAGAGATTTTTTAGTTGCGATAAATAGTTGTTTGATAATAAAAATTAATAATTAAATACTTTTGGTTTTTTTATCATATCATGGGAAATATTTAAATGAGCGAGTACATGAATCACTGGTTAAATGCAAGATTGAATAATGAAATCAAGAAAGTTAACGTTCTTTTTATAAACAATTTTGGCGATTTCTTTAAAAAATTTTTAAAAATATTGAGGAAATGAGAAAGATTAAGCGTAATGTACATATTAAATCATTTCGGAAAGAAAAACATTTGTAATAAAGGGTCCGCCAAACAAATTTTTTTTTTTTTTGAAAATGTTATAGAAAAAAAACTACCGAATATTTTCTCAAATTTCATTTTTTATTTGAAAGTACAATCCTTCCGGTTAATAATGCAAAATAATTTCAAACAAATGGCTGCCTCGGCTGGCCATGCAGTAGCCTACACGGTCGGTCCAATTTTTAAGCACATTATCGATTGTGTGCAGCTGTATTTCACCAATGGCTTCACGAATATTGCCTTTTAAAGCGTCACTTGTCTCTGGCTTGTTGGCGTAACACTTATCCCCATGACGGCAGCCCACAAATAATAGCCCAACGGTGCCAAATCGCAGCCCCGAGGTGGCCAAACGACATCAGCTCTGCGGCTGATAATGCTATCTTCAAAAACAAGGCGCAAAACATGGAGTGTAGCGCCGTCCTGTTGAAACCAAATGTTGCTAATATCCTCCTCTTCAATTTTTGTGAACAAAACTTCGTTCAACATGGCCCGATAACGATCGGCATTGACTGTAACGGCCACTCCTTGCTCATTTTCGAAGAAAATTGGCCCAATTATGCCTCTGGACCAAAATCCGCACCAAACAGTGACTCGTCTTGGGTGTATCGGCTTTTCAATGTATGCGTGCGGGTTTTCTGTGCCCCCAATGCAACAATTTTGTTTGTTTACATACCCGCCAAGATCAAAATGAGCTTCATTTGCAACATTACCATGATTTTCAAAGTAATGTCGCAATATTTCCCAGCGTTGTTCAAGCGTATACACAACCATATTCGTTCAGCGGAAGGATAAAGCTAATTATCTGTGAAATCAGACATGAGCTAAAAAAACGTTAGATGGCCTACCCTTTATTTAGCAGGGACTGAAAACCTGAAGAAAATTAAAATTAAAAGTTAAGGTTCGGGTTCGGTTCAGGGTTAGGATTGGGCTCAAAACACCTATTAAAATCACATACCCCACAGTATGAGTAATATCCATGCACGATTCATGTTAGCATAGTCCAGGCATGTCTGACCAAGTCGAAGCAAAAATGCATTAAAAAAACCATGTCCCGTCAGTATGTACCCCAGGCTTAAGCCAAAGCCGAAGTTTGGGTGTTTCGGTACGAACGTCACATTCGGTATAAACTTCCGTGTCACCCTCCCATTGTCGCTGTTCGTTTATCTTGTCTATGAGGCGCCCCTGCAATAGAGCCTTATACCTATATATTACCATGTCAAAATCAGAAGCCGATAGTCAGCCATGCGTTCAAAGTGGCAGTCCTTTCTTGTTCTGTAGGCAATACTGCGAAACTAGATAATACAAAAGAATCTTAATTTTTTTGCGCTAAAGAGGAATAGCGTAATCGTTGTAAACGATAACAATAAAATCAGCATAAAACGTCATTAATTGGTTGGCCTACCCATGTTATCCAACAAAATAAAAATAAACAAACAAAAACTGCATCTAAATAAAGATTTTTATGGCAAAAGTAGCAATTATTTGAAAAAAAAATATCAGGAAAATTGTGGCCAATTTGACTTAAGAGTTCCTCTTACGAAAATTTTTTAACAGAGATTACTACCTGTTTACTCTTCTGCCACATTTAAGCAACTCTAGTTCAACAAATTGTAGCTGTTTTTGCTACAACAACAATAAATCGTAGATCAGCAGAGCCATAAAATGAGAAAAACAAACAAAATCCACATAAACACTAACGCCCGCAGAGTTTTGTGACGAAATATTTTCGGTTTTTGTTTTTCTGCCGAAAAATTGATTCTCTAATGCTGGCGCCAGACAAACAAAAAGCAGAAAAACCTTAAAAATCCAGCCTAAGAAATGCAAACACACAACAACCTGTCTTACTAACGAGACTTCTATGGAGTTCCAAGAACAAATTGCGGCTTAAGCGGGCGGGCGAGCACACCATTAAGAAAAGATGGGCTTAATAAAGGATTTTTTATTTTCTAAAAATGTATTCTATCACAAGAAGTATTTTTGCTGTTGTTGTAGAGAATATCCTTTAAATTTTAATATTTTTCATTTGTGCTCTCCTCTGCATATCCTTTTTTGTTTTCATTGACCGTTAATATGCAATTGCTTTGCCTTTTTAAGTCGGTCAAAATTGTGTTGTTCGATTTTATTACAGGACTCTCTCTCTCTTTCCCTCTTTGTTATAACAGTTAACAGTTATTACAATGTGGTTGTTTTCAATACAGTGGCTCTGAGTATTTCAAATGTAGAGCAGCAGCAAAAATCTTTTGTTCCGCTACTGTCATTTATGGCAGGTTCTTAAGTATCATTTGGTCACAGCACTATTATTAGTGACGGCAACTATAACTGTAACATGTCGTAATTTTTAATCGCTTTTTCGCGGCTGTTCTAAAGGGCGCGATCAAACAATGACTTTAAAAGAAAATTTTTACAAGATTAACCAATACGAATACAGCCAAGAAATATTTTCACACTTCGACGTTCGCCCTCCTATCAGATAATTATGCCCGTAAAAAGACTAATTGATCCCCTTCCGAATCGTAGAAGAGGCGTAGTCCGCCCCATAGACAGAGAACGCCAAAGCAAGGAAGGATGTTCTGCAAGTTCCTGTCTATCCGTCTATTTAGCTAGACAGCACAACCAAAGAGGCATTTATGTCCCAATGCGTAAGAGCCAGAGAAGAGTCTTAAATGCACATTCATCAGCAATATAATTGCCTCTAAAGCTCACATGATTCGGAACCAACATCAGTTCGATATGATATCGTTTCAGTTGGGCCAGTGAGCGAATACAGATAAGAAAACACTTAGATTTTACTACCCGGAAGCGAGAGCAGTGGTTGCAGTAAGACTGTCCACGAGAATTATTCCAGATAAATCTAGTGGTATTGTCTATGGCGTAAACTTCCGCCTAAAACAGTGCAATCATCGGGGAGTTCGAGAGAGACCCTGAGTTCAAGTTCAACAGACTAAAAACCCGACCACGTTCCCGCTTCCGTCTTTAAGCCATTAATATAGACCAAGAGTTTATTCTAACGAATGATAGATCCCTTAGCTCTACTCATCACTAGAAGGTTTTTACCCTGTCAAAGTTAAGAGTACGTATTAAACAATCTATTCGACGAATAGGATCGGTCCGCCCATTTTATGTAAGATGGTGCTGTCCTATGTGAACGTCCGCAGTCATGGAGCGTAAGCGCAGACACATTTGATGAAGATATTCAGGAGTAGAATGCTCAGTATTGTCTCCAGACCGGTCTGAGGTTAGGAACTCTTGGCACCGATAATAGCAAGACAGACCAGCCTTTACACTTAACTAAGAATCACTTACAGTAATCCAACATCCACCGCCTTCCACCCGACTGATGACTGCGGTGTACATTCAATGCATGACTTAGGGTCTAAGACTTCATTCCTTCTCTTACAAATGTAGAAGGCATATAGTACCTTGTTCATCCGATACTTAGCACTACGCCTCCAAATAAGTTTCGATTTATTTTTTTAAATTATTAATGACTATACTCTCAAGCATGAACTTATACGGAAGCTGGTAAGAATAGGAAATGGAGCTGGATCGGTTCACTAAGAAATATGTGGAGATGCATTCAGAAACATAGAAACATAGAAAAAAGCAATAACAACAGCTTATGTTTTATGCTGGGGGTAGGATGGTGCAGTGGTTAGAGCGCACTTAACACAAGCGGTTCAGATTCGAGTCTCAGCAGCGGACATGACGAAAAATTTTAATTGTGTTTTCGAGTGCTTAATAAAGAGACTTTTACTCTTCTCCAGAACTCTGTCTAGAAATAAAGAAGAAGCTCACCTGAACTTCTTGATCTTCGCTGCTGACAAACATCAGACGAATGATCAGTATAAAACGCCATCTACTGGGAAAAAACAATTATAGTGCTAAGTAAAGATATCCACCGCCACTTAGCAAGAATCTTAACCACTACACAAACATGTAGAGGGGAGCTACAGTGGATTAATCATCAGCTAATCTAGAAAAATCAACTTGAATAATGAAACTGAAATAAAGCAATATGCTCCCTAGAGGTGTGATGGAGAAAAAAAAAAACAGAAAAATGTTTTATGTTATGATTTCTTCAATTTGTTGAGAGAAATAATGATGGTAAGGCTCGGAAATTTGAAACGTCGATATGCTATGACTGCAACATACAAGCACTAAGTGAAGCATTAGCAAAGCTCGCAAAGCAAGCAGAAATTGTGTGAAGTACTATTAGGACATAACCGCAAACCTATAGAAAGCTATTGCTTTGAAGTTATAAATGATTTTCGAATTCAAATGATTCTCGAGCTGTAAAAGTCCTACTATGATTGAAACGGTAAATGACCAACCATGCTGTAGCTTATAAGACATATAAGGAGAGGAACATTGGTGGACCTAGAAAGTACGATAGTTCCTAAGATTAGAAAATTAGATGTTAAAATTTCTCACTAGCGGTGTCGCCAATTTTCGGAGTCGCAACTGGCATCAGTAGACGAACGATCTGAAGCTTAAAACTGCTTTAGAATCACAAACGAAAATTTTTCAAAAAATAACTTTACAATATAACTTCTGATTATGGTCTCAATAATGTGCCCTTCTGTGGAATTAATCTATTTTTTTAAAACAATAACTAAACTACTTAAACTACGACATATATCACATATATAAGTATGTACATAACTGGTCTATTAAATATTACGAGTAAATCCAAATTAAAGAAATAGATAAAAATATGATTTAAAATTATAAAAATAAAAAATCATTTTTAAAATTAAAGTCTTATCTCAACAAATTCAAATATTTAATTTCAATTCCAATATCTTCTTATGGACTCATGACTGACGATAAGGTTAGTTTTTCTTTCAAATCAAATCTAATCAATTGTCAAAACCAATCAGTCTTTGTGGTCGACGTTTGCAATTGTATATCGATTTGATTTTAGAATATTTTTCACTGATAACTAAAAATTATTTTATTAAAATAAAAAAATTAATTTAAAGGTTTTGATTTCTTTTTTGTTTTTATTGTAATTATTAAAGCAATTCAAAGATAAAGTTGTTTGGTTGTTGGTATCAAAAGATGCACAGACTTTTTGTTTTGATTTAAACGCTTTTTTCTGCACGATAAGATAGTGGAACCACTTGAGAAATCCGAAAATTTCGAAATTTTTAGATTTTCTGAAAAAAGTAATCATTTCAGACAATGATAGTCATTGTGATAATTTTTTTCTTTTTTAGTATTTGGTGATTTGAAATTAGAACTTTGTCAGGTTGATTAAGTGATTGCGTTTAAGTGATTGGGTTTAGTTTCAGAAGGGGGACTTTTTTGTACTGAATACTTTTACACTTACAATGAAATAAAAGACTCTTTAGACTCTTTAGACTCATACCTTATGCATACAAAGTATTTCCGCAAGTGTACTGTTTCATAAAGACTATTCAGCAAAGTAAAGAGAAAATATAAACGACCTACCACGTGGATGAAACAACCAGAGGGTCCGTTGAGCAGAGATTTAAAAGATGAAAAACACTTTGGTTGCTGAAACAAAACTGATTAAATATTTATAACTTCGTTCGCTCGCTTATGAACTACATATGATGCTTAAATGAACCATTTACTGAAATAAACCACATATGTAAACTAGGTTCACCACATTGTTACTTCAATTTAAAACGGAACGATGATATAAATTTAAAATTAAAATGACAGAAAATCGTTTTAATATGAAGGTTCATTCATTGCTTTTTTCTTCAATTTTTAAAGCCTCACACAATACGAATGACAAACATTCTTATCATCTGCTAAAGAGTAGACATAATAACTTACTTAATTGGCTTTTTATAGCCGCTGACGACGGTCAGAACCCTGAGAGAGTATACATATTAAGCATATTGGCTTTCCACAAAGCATCCATTGCTTTATTTCAGTTTATTTAATCAATTTGATCTTTCAAGCCAAGTAGGTGATTAATCCACTGTAGCTTCCTCCACATGATTTTTCGTAGTGGTGAAGATCCTTGCTATTTGGTGATGATCTTTACTTTAGCGTTGTAATTTTTTCTCAGTAGGTGGTATTCGTAATTCGATTATTAGGATGCTCCCTCCGATGGCAGGCCAGAAGGAATTGCTTTGTCAGCAAGATGCTGTGTTCCTTGACTGGGAGCATCTTCGATTTATCATGAAGATGTTGTTCTGAAGTTTTCTAGACGCAACTGGCTTTTGCCATTAGTGCTGCATTCGGACATCTCTGTAGATTTTCCCACTGTGTTGGGCTTACTATTGACGACCACGCGAGCGCTGCACAGCTTGCCACTGATCGGCCAATTGCCTTATATGTAGCCAACAAGATTTCATTGTCCGTGCCCCAAGTTCTGCCGGCAAGTGACTTGATGACCTCGTTTCTACTGTGCATGTTATTGCTAATTGTTATCCTGAATTATAGGATACGTACTCAAAAGATTATAAAAATACAATTAAAAAACAAAATGCTTTAAAGGCAATAGCCAATGATATAAACGCGCCTGAAGAAAAGGTCAAAAGCAAATTGCACAGCCTCCGCACACAGTTTGGTCGAGAAGTAAAAGAAGAAAAGAAAAAATGTGGCCAAAGTGCTGAAGGTGTACATATATGTTAGCAAGTGGGAGTTCTATAATGGCATGAAATACATGAAGTCATCTCATGTTCTCAAAGAAACAGGATAATTTGGTTAGAATAACAAACCCTACTACAAGCTGTACTCACACCTGCACTTTATTGCATCAAGTTCGTTGTAATAGCAAACTATTCTTTAAGCAGGCTTCCGCAAGTTTCGGTTTGAGTGGAAACACTTCAGGAAGTATTGCAAAAGTTCTTCCGGAAGAGGTTATCGAAAGTTACCTTGAGGATTTTGGTGTAGTTCATTGTTGGTATTCTTGAACCATTAACTATTATGTTGAGTTCTAGTCTTACTTTCTTCGTCCAGGTAGTGAAAAGCGTGGCGGAGGATTTAGATGGTTGAACTCTCAAATTACTCCGAGTGAAGAAATCTATTATAGTCACAAGATAACTATTTATGTTACCTCAGTTGTCATCAATATTCTTGCTCGTCGCCAGAATAGTACAGCCGTCTGTATAGGATATTAGTTCCACTCCCGCTGGAGGCATTGGGAGTTTTCAACGTAAAAATTAAGCAGAATCGGGGATATTACACCAGCTTGTTGGACTTCCAGCTTAATTCTACGGGATTTGTGTGTAGTGGTGAAGATCCTTGCTAAGTGGTCGTGATCCTTACTTGGCATTGTAATTATTTCCGAATAGGTGGCGTTTTCTCCAGATCATTCTGCTATTTTTTGATGGAGTTGTCTGAAGGGAAGTGGAAGCTTCTTTATGAAATATTCTAAGCCGCAATTAAATTTTTCTTCATCTTGTTCTCTACTGAGGCTCGAACCGGGGTAGTTTGTGTTATTATGCGTGCGCTATAAGCTCTACACTACGCCACCTACACATATTATACTCTGCGCGTCAATTATATGTCTGACTTAAACTCATGTTTCAATTAGCAAATAAATAGTATTTGTGTCCGATTTATCACCCAGAGAATGCTTGGAGCAAATTGTAGTCACAATTCTGAAAAAGGTCGTTCTAAATCAATGCATGCAATTAGAACGCAGTCATGCAACACAAGAGGAGCAAGTTCGAATCACAGCAGCGAAAAGACAAAAAATTTAATGCGTTTTCGAGTGTTTAATAAAGAGAAGCCCCATGACCTTCCATGACTTACCTCTAGCGTTGATTTCACACATCTGACGATTGATCAGGAGAAAACACCACCTACTGGGAAAAAATTACAACGGTAAGTAAGGATCATCACCACTACTTAGTAAGGATCTTCACCACTACCCACAATCATATAGAGACGAGTTACAGTAGATTAAACATCTACTTGGCTTGAAAATCAGCTTGATTACTGAAATTGAAAAAAAGCAATGATTGCTTTGTGAAAAGCCAATATGTTTCCTAGCAGAGTAACGGAGAAAAAAATCATGTTGTTACCAATTCCATCGAAGCTACACACTAAAATGGAGTCGATCATACGATGACAGCAAGCAAGGTTTCGGGTTGACCATGTAAACACATTGAGAATCATTATCGAGCAGTCAGTCGAGTGGAAAACAGCCTTACAACTCGTATTTGTAGACTACTGTACAGCATTTGATAGCATAGGTAGAGGCTATATCTGGGAGGCTGTATCTGACGGTGGAAGGGAATAGCGCCTAAGCTGATAACGCTTACAAGAGCACAATACGAAGGTTTTAGCTGCAGTATTCTCTACAAAGGTAAACTAACATCAAAGTTGTGTTATGTCGTCCTTATTGTTTTTGATAGTTCTGGATGAAGTCATAACGCGGGCAATCGATAATGCTGAAAACCATAGAATCCGATTGAGCTTCCAACATCACCTGGAAGAACTTGCATATGCCAAGGACATACACATGTCTATTATCATCAAAACATGGCAATATGGAAAGAAAAATAAACGACATCATTACCGAATCACGTACAGTAGGATAACCCATCAACTCCCTTAAGACGAAAGGTTTGAAGATTTAATTTTAAAGTCGGTGACGGCATAATTGAAAATGTTGACTCTTACAACTACCTTGGTAGTTTAATTGGCGCTTCCACTGATATCCTGAGCAGAATATTTAAGACAAAAAGTACCCTTTCACAGCTCTGGAAAATTTGGAGATCATCCTCTATATCAACCGGTACGAAAATTCGGTTGTTTAACTCAAATACAAAACTGGTTCTGTCTGTTGTACGGGTGCGAAATGTGGCTGATGACAAAGACTCTATGAACAAAGTTCCATACTTTTATTGACAGGAGTCTGAGAAACATCCTCAAGATCTGGTGGCCAAATACAATATCAAACGCCGAATTATGGGCCAAATGTAAGCAAATCCCAATACATCTGAAGAGCAAAAAGAGAAGTTGGATTTTGATTGGGCGCACTCTACGGAAACAACCAAACAGACAAACCCTCCAATGGAACCCACAAGGCACCAGAGCACGAAATAGGCCGAAACACACAGGGAAGCTCACGATAGAGAATGATATACAACAACTAAGATATTCCTTCAACGACGTGTAGAGCATAGTGAAGGACCAAAGTAAATGGGGAAATGTTTCTCCATTGAGAGCCGATCTATCGCTCGAAAACTCTTAAAGCTACTTCATCTGATTGCATTATCGTCTACACCTCTGCGTCATAGAGCAAGACTGATAGAATCAATGCCCTTTACAGCTGAATTCTGATTTCCCCAGAGAATGTTCTATCCCCAAACAGATAATCCACGTTAACATCCATTCGCTACAATTTACCTTCGTTCGATTTCAGGGCTGACATTATTGTTTACTTTGTCGATAGAAAAGAAAGAAATGAATCTTTAAGATTTCATTACGATCATTGGTTGCCTGAAAACGTAACCAGTTTTCTTATTTAGAAAGTATACATGAAAGTTTCAATTTTGTTTTTTATGTTGCTAACAAAGTCTCTTAAAGCTCTGCAAAATCTCAATATTGCAAGTCTTTGCTTGTCTCTATTGCATTTGTTATTATTGTTGTTGCTGTTATTTTAACCTCAAAAACCTTTATTATGTGTAATTAACCCTTAAGCACTTTAACATACTTGGAGGCATAAATGTAATGCTAAAGTGTACTCTTCTCTTACAACCTCTTTTTGTTTTGTTTGTGTCGTCGTTGCTTGTGCTAAACTTTACTTTTAACGAAATTCCTTTAGTTTTGCACACAATTTTCTAAAACAAAAAAAAATCTCCTCATTTAGCATTAAAGTGCTTGAGATTCCTTTCATTTCGAAAAAAAGAAAAGAAAAAAGTTCTGTTTTTCTTTCTAAAGAAGAGTTTTTGTTCTTAAAAATGAGTGTTGCAACAATATTCAGAGAGGGCACGTGCTTAAACACTTGAACACTGTTTTGCTTGCAATTCATTGTTTCTTCTGTATTTTGTTACTAAAGAATGATGTCTTTCCAAGAGCTATTTATATGGAATACTTTTACATACACACACTACACACTCACTCTTGGATGTACAGAATTCTTGTTTTCAGTTCAATTGAGCAGGGAGTTGAAAGTACTTTTCTATTTGGCCACACACATGCTGACGATTCGTACTCGTATAATGCTTGCGGAACAGTTCGAGGAAGGAAAAGCTTAATAAACACAAGGGTGTGTGTATTGCCTGTAAAGCGTTTTGTTTTGGTAAATTAAACTTTTGCAGCAGCAGCAGGGGTGGTTGTAAGCGTCTATGTAACCCTCTTTTAAAATAGTTGCCCACTTCAAATGTCTAGTGTTAAGGAACGTGTTGGTACTTGCTTTTTAACGAAACCGGGGCTACAATAGAACTTTTGAATTAATAGCTTAAACAACAACAACAACAACAATTAAAAATGTCAACAATATAAATGAGTCTCACATATTGCATGTACGAGTAAAGCTCGTTTAAAAACTTAAACATAAAATCCTTTTGTATACCTGGCACTTCCTAACAAGAAACAAATTTAGAAAAGTACCTTTCAAAATCGAGACCTTATTTCCTTAAACACCTAATTCTTTCTCTACTATTCACCTCTACCTTAATGGATTGAATTACACCTTTTCAAATTTGTTTGAATCCCTTCAATTTTTTGCTTAAGCAAAGCCTTCATTAAGACATTCTCCCGCCCTAAAAATATAAAATAAATTGCAATTATTCTGTTGTTACAACCTCGATGTAGTTTTTTTTTTTTTTTGTCTTTTTGAATATTCGATTTAATTCGCACAGACTTAATAATAGACAGACAGATAGACTAACTACACATGTTTGGAGCTGATGTCAATGATTACTTGACATGAAAAGAAATGGCAGTTACTTTTCTTGTTTTTTTTTTTTTTTTTTTTGCTTCAACAAAAGTAACCAAAAACAAATCGTCACGTCAAGAGAATAGAAAAGACAATTTTAAACAAAAAGTAAATAAAAGTACACTCAAAGAAATATATAAATAAGAAGCAGTTGCTAAAAAATAAAACCAAAACTAAAGTGTTCAAGTTCGTCTGCAGACGCATAAGTTTGTGTTAAAACACTAGAGATATAGAAGATTGCCACTGGTCGGGTTGCCCATGTAGATTTCGAACACAGCAAATCATCAATAATACAACGGAGTCCTCTCCGGAAATAGATAATTATGGTCTGGGAGATAAATATCACGACAAAACTCATGAGTCGAATTAATCCGATGATTTAAAAATCCAACGTCTTTTAGATAAGTATTTGGACCAGCGATTATTTCGAATCTGGCCATACTTATGTCATTCTGTTATGCTACAAAATTCAGTAAATTATCTTCACTGAATGAAATGAATCGATTTACGCCTGAGCAACGTTGGGATTTATTGAAAATTTATTTCCACAACAAAAACAATTGGTCGGATTTTGTAAAAAAAATTTTAAAAAAATCATCTTTTCGGATGAAGCTCATTTTCATGTTGGTGGGTACGTTAATAAGCAATATTGCCGTATTTGGGACTCAGAAAACCCAAAGGAGGTTTTACATAAGCCCTTGCACCTATTACGAGTGACTGTTTGGTGCGACTTGTGGAGCGGAGGCATTATTGGCCCATATATCTTTGAAAATGAGGGCGGCGCAACCATTGCGCACCATGATAACCGATTTGTTTGTACTCAATCTTCATAGTGTGAATGTTACCGATGTTGGGTTTCAAGAGGTTGGAGCAACTTGCCACACATCTCATGCCACAATCGATTTATTGCGTCAAAAGTTTGATGACCGTTTAATTAGCCGAAATGGTGATGTCAGTTGGCCGCCAAGAAGCTACGATCTGACACTATTGAACTATTTTCTGTGGGGCGCCGTTAAAGACAAGTGTTATACCAACAAACCAGAGGCATTTGATGCCATTGTCTACAGACGACCCCACTCGAAAATGTTCTCGAAAATTGGTCCAATCGAATGGGGCACTGTGAAGCCAGCTGTGGCAGCATGTAAATGAAATAGTATTTCATTTCCAACCGGAACAATTGTACTTCAAAATAACAACAAAATAAATTTGGCCAAATTTTAAAACGTTTTTGTTTTACAGCATTTTTAAATTTAAACTTTTAAATGGTTCACCCTATATATATATATTGTAATGCTTTAACCTTTTCAAAACGTTTGAGTTGTTTTAAATGGCGTCAATATAAAAATAAACACCACTTTGTTGTTATTTTACAGTTTTTATTTTCTCACTTTATCTTTATACAGATTTATACAGATTATCTTAATACAGCAACTTGATACTCGTTTATACAACACTTTTATTTACGCCTTAACACGACTATTGTAGGTAATGCAGTCTCTTCATATACCTAATTGCTTACAGTTTGGAAAGTTCCAGAATTGTCTCCAAAGCTCTCATATCCTCTATTTTATATCCGTTAATTCAAATGTAACACACAATGATGGTCGAATTGGCAGTGCTGCCAAATACACAAATAAGTACGGCGTTGACAGCGAGCCACTTTTATACCAAATATACCAAAATCGAAGAATATCTCTCTTATTGGGAGAAGTAGCGAACATTTTCGTTTTAATCATGGTTGGAAAACCACTGGTTTATCCAATTAAACCCAGCCAGATTTTATAGGGTATTATATAAAAAAAACCCCGGCTGGGCTTGCTTATTTAAAGGTTTTCATATTTTATTTACGACAACAATAATTAAGATTTACGTATTGAGAGTAAAATTTATCGAATCACTGTTCACATTTTTCTTACCTCTGAGCCAAAGTCCGAATCCCATCTCAGAAAAACGTATTGTCTTTTAAGGCGATACACTTTAAAGCCGATTTCATATTTCTTCAATAGAAATGATTCGATAACTTTGTTTCCGTTTAAACTACCAATAGTCAGTCGTCATAGTAGTAACTAGGGAGATCGAACGGCTATTATTCGACCGGTTTTTTTTGGTCTTGTCGAATACGGTCTTTTTAAAATATCCATTTTTCGAGTACCGAATAAACCGGTTATTTAAATATGTATAATTTTCACCTGTTTTTATATTTCTATTGCAAATATGCTCTTCGTTTAAGTATTTTTTTTTTAATTAGTAAATAACGCCTTATTTTTATACTGTATGTGACAACCTCGAACGTCGCACAAATAACGAGCAAGCCATGGTAGATCAAAAAAGATATGTACACTTGAGCAACAATAACTTTTTCTCATTTTATGTAAATAACTATTAATTTTTTATATGTGAAGAATGATGGTCAACTAGACACATTGAAAGACACCTACGAACGCCGGCTCCGAACGGCAGATGTTATTGTAAGTAAAGTTTTTCAAGCGTAAATACTCATAACTAGTCGCTAGAAATCTTGTGAGGTGATACCACTGTTGAAAATTGTTGGATGGTGTGGTCTGTGACTGAACTAAGAACTACCTCGTTGGTAGGCGGGTGTCTCACCTAACATACCACTCACTATCAAGTACGTGATGCATGCATTTATGTTTCTACACATGTCCTCTGAGTGTGACAATATATGGAAATTGAATGTCCTTAAATACTAAGCTGAAAAAGCTCTTTGGCGGTTATTAACCACCTTAAATGTGTTTATGAGATTGACGTTATTGTGCAGCAAGGGAAACTTGATTTTATTTCAAGCAGTCTCAAGACGCTGGCAACTAAAACTCTTACAAAATACGCTGTAAAAAATAAATCACTGGATGAAATATTAGGACGTTGCGGTGTCGAGAAAGAAATGTCCGCTAGGGCCCCAAAAAAGCCGAACGTTGTTCTAGCAACTACAACATGGGGCAAAAAATTTATCAATTTTACTTGCTAAAGCAAATAGAATTCAGAAGAATTTTATTTTAATAACAGAACCGGTTAACCGGTTATTTGATAAATTTATGACCGAAACCCGATTTTTTGAAAATTGCAATTTTTGGAATTATTCGGAAACTGGAAACTAGTAGCAACGTTTGGAGAATACTGTTTGACAAATTTTGCAACGTGAGACCGAGCCTTGTCATGCAAAAGAAAAACTTTATCTGTCTGTCTGTCTTTATATTCCGGCCGTTTTTCTCCTAAAGCATGATCTAAACGAGGTCATTGCCTTAGCAGCTCTTAGTACACAATACCGCCTTGATTCTACCAAGAGTGCAAAATTGCATTATAACTACTACAACAATGTAATTTTACTAAAAAACAACAAAATACTGTCAACTTAAGCGGAATTTCGGAGTAGTTATACTACCCAATAAAAATTAAAAACCCATCAAAAACACTATAAAACTCGGTGGATTGGTTTTTTTTAAAAAAAGGGTTTTACCAGCCTGGTTTTAATAGAAAAAAAAAATAAAACAAAAAGGGATTCTTAGTTAACTTGTGTGTTATCTTTAATGGGTAACTTTAAAAATTATAAAGAGTCCGCCATCTAACGTTTTTTTTTTCAACCAGTACTTATTTCGTGAATGGTAACACTTAGCTCATGTCAGATTTGACAGATAATTAGTTTTATCCTTCAGCTGAACGAATATGGTTGTGTATACGCTTGAACAACGCTGGTAAATATTGCGACATTACTTTGAAAATCATGGTAATGTTGCAGAATGTGTGCGATGTGTTCAGATGAAGCTCATTTTGATCTTGGCGGGTATGTAAAAAAGCAAAATTGTCGCATTTGGGGCACAGAAAAGTCGATACACCCAAGACGAGTCACTGTCTGGTGCTGATTTTGGTCCACAGGCATAATTGGGCCATTTTTCTTCAAAAATGAGCAAGGAGTGGCCATTATAGTTAATGGCGATCGTTATCGGGCCATGTTGAACGAATTTTTGTTCACAAAAATTGAAGAGGAGGTTAATAGCAACATTTGGTTTCAACAGGACGGCGCTACGTGCCACACAGCCGAAGCTACACTCGATGTTTTCCGCCCTGTTTTTGAAGATCGCATTATCAGCCGCAGAGCTGATGTCGTTTGGCCACCTCGGAGCTGCGATTTCACACCGTTCGACTATTATTTGTGGGGTGCCATCAAAGATAAGTGTTACGCCAACAAGCCAGAGGCTATTGACGCTTTAAAGGACAATATTCGTGAAGCCATTGGTGAAATACAGCTGCACACAAACGATAATGCGCTTAAAAATTTGACCGATTGTGTAGGCTACTGTATGGCCAGCCGAGGCAGCCATTTGAATGAAATTAATTTCCATTCTTAACCGGAAGGATTGTACTTTCAACTAAAAAATGAAATTTGAGAAAATATTCAGTAGTTTTTTTTCTATAGCATTTTCAAAAAAAAAAAATTATTTGGCGGACCCTTTATATGTAAAATGTATACTGTGATATAGCGCATCAGATAGGTTGTATCAGATCAATACAAACTTTTGTTACATGTTTTAAAATTGGCGTGACATGAAAAACTATTTTTATTTATTTTTTTATTGCAAAAACATTCCAAAGAAAAATCGTTTTAGCCAGACTGAACTGTATGTTTACATGTATGTGTCTTTAGATATGTTTTTGTTTTCCTTTAACGATAACCATAACAAACAATTATTATTTCACAACTTGATTGTCTACTGATTGCCTGTTTGTCAGTTAAACAAATAAACAAACGAACAAAACAGAGAGACACCAATAAAACAAAAAATAAAAGAAATTATTCGATCAGCGGGGTTTCGCCCTCAGGATTAATGCTCTTAAGGGCAAAAACATAAGCAAAACATTGAACATTTTAAGCGTTTGTTTAAGACTTCGTAGACGAATAAATGAAATATAATTAAAATGTTTATTGTATGAGTTTTTCTATTTTATTTTGGCAACTGTAAGATAAATCCTATTGAAAATTCCTTTGAAGAGCTAAAAGTCATTTATAGGAATTTTCACAGACAGACAGACAGCCAGCCAGCCAGCCAGCCAACCAGACATTATTTGTTTGTGATTTATTAACAACAAGACAAGGTAGTGGAGGATAGTTTCTTTCTGTTTTCATTTCTCAATTAAATTTAATTATAGGGGAGCTGTGACATGTGAAATCTTTATTATTTTATAAGGGAATAGAAGAAAACAGCTTGTTTTTTAAACGAGTAATCGATGTTAAAAGCGATACGCCTCTGCTATCTTTTACTACTTATTAGAGATTTTTCGTTAAGTTATTTATTAATAAAAATTATTTAAAAATCTGTCTAAAATATTGCAAAATTTCAGCTTTTCTTAAAATGCAATTAACATTTTTGAATTCTCTTTTAATGTCACAGTAAGTCATTAAAAGACAAGTAAGTCCTCATCTTATTGTAAAAACATGTTTATTATATTTATAGGAATAGAACAAATGTAGTCACTTAGAAAATAAAGGGTCCGTCAAATATTTTATAAAAAAAACTACTGAATATCTTCTCAAATTTCTTTTTTATTTGAAAGTACAATCCTACCGGCTAATAATGGAAAATAATTTCATGCAAATGGCTACCTCGGCTGGCCATGCAGTAGTCTACATCGATCAGCTGTATTTCACCTATGGCTTCACGAATATTGTCCTTTAAAGCGTCAATTGTCTCTGGCTTGTTGGCGTAACACTTGTCTTTGACGGCACCCCACAACCAAGCACCCCAGTCCAACGGTGTCAAATCGCAGCTCCGAGGTGGCCAAACGACATCAGCTCTGCGGCTGATAATGCGATCTTTAAAAACAGGGTGTAAAACATTGAGTCTAGTTTCGGCTGTGTGGCACGTAGCGCCGTCCTATTGAAACCATCCTCCTCTTCAATTTTTGTGAACCAAAATTCCTTCAACATGGCCCGATAACGATCGCCATTGACTGTAAGGGCTACTCCGTGCTCACTTTCGAAGAAAAATGGCCCAATTATGCTTCTGGACCAAAATCCGCACCAAACAGTGACTCGTCTTGGGTGTATCGGCTTTTCAATGTATGCGTGCGGGTTTTCTGTGCCCCAAATGCGACAGTTTTGCTTGTTTACATATCCGCCAAGATCAAAATGAGCTTCATCTGCATTATTACCATGATTTTCAAAGTAATGTCGCAATATTTCCCAGCGTTGTTCAAGCGTATACACAACCCTATTCGTTCAGTGGAAGGATAAAACTAATTATCTGTCAAATCAAACATGAGCTAAATGTTACCATTCACGAAATAAGCACTAGTTGACAAAAAAAAAAAACGTTAGATGGCGGACCCGATAGATAACTTCTTATAAAAATATCCAGATTTCAACATTGAATTATGTCGATCGTTCTATCGACTCAAATAAAGACTTCATACATTTCTCTAAACTTGTGTGTTTTTTTTGAAGCAAATCCGAAGGCTCTTAAAAATTAACCGATACTTTCATATGACGCTCACTGTAGACTTGAAAATTAATTGCCAAACAAACAATTCGTTGGCAAATACTACTAATTCTTACGTATGAAAGTTTTGATTTTTTCTTCAGTCTCTTAAAGGGTTAAAAGCAATCTAAACCAAACACTTTGCTACTGTTTAAATTTGTTGTCTTTTTCTCGTTAACAAACAAATTTTAAATTGAAATCAATCTTTTTTTACACGAATCACTGTACTATCGAAAACGATATAAAAAAAATCATGCTGCTGATTCTCTTCTTCTTTCGATTTTGTTGATTTCAAATTTTGATTGAATTTAATTAGTTTTTGTGCGGGGTATATGGTGGGGTATCAGTTTAAATTCGTTGTGTGTAAATGATAAATGTTGTCGAATGAAGGAACGAGTGAATGGCTGTTTGGCTCATCAGTAGTTGTTGCTGTTGCTGTTGCTGCTGCTGCTGCTAAAAACAATTATGTTGTTGGCCTCTCTATCTGTAGGTACATATTTTAAACAGAAATTCCTTAAATGAAAATGTGTCACTCGATAATTAATTTCGAAGGTCTTATCTTTGATTAAAATTGTCTTATACTTGAGCAGTTATTATGACAATTTCTGGGTATGAATGTTTGCTGAAGCCAAAAGAAACAAAATCGATAAAAAGAAATCAATTCGTCAATAAATTGATAAGCAAGCCAGCCATTGAATTTAAAAACAGTACAGAAGTTAATACATATTATTTGGAAAATATTTTCTTTTAAAAAATAAATAAATAGATTGTAAATAAAACAACGTTTGATAATGGCTTTTGACTACTACTTCTTGTAGTTGATCAAACAAATCAAACAGTTTCGATAATTAATTTGATATTCAGTCAGGGCTTATCATTTAGTCAGTCTATCATTCAATTTGTCAATTTGGTTTCTTATCAAATTCAATTTTGAATGCAACGGAAATCAGTTGTTTCAACGCGTTAGTAGAATCTATTCTTTTAATTTTAATCTTTTTAGCGATTGCCGAAGAAAGTAACGGATTTAAAGTTGAAAATTATCTTTTGATAAGTACTTATGATTAAAAATGATTGCTTTTAAAAGTTTATATTAAAATTATCACTCCTTCCTATTGGCTTTCACAAAGCATTCATTTGCTTTGTTTCAGTTTCATTAATCAAGTTGACTTTCAAGCCAAGCAGATGATTAATCTACTGTAGCTCGCCTCCGTATGATTGCTAAATGCTGGTAGTAATACATACTTAGCATAATAATAGCGTTTTCTCCTGATCATTCATCATTACCCAGAGGTAAGCTGAAAGCTCAGGGAGGTTCCTTTTTTAGATAGATTTATATGGAGGTTGAGGTTTCTTTATTAAGTGCTCGAAATCGCAATTAAATTTATGTTTTATGTCCTCTTGTGTGGATTCGAACCTGGGACGCTTGTGCTATATGCGTGCGCTCTAACTACTACACCTCTTACCCCCATATCATGTCAATATCTAATGTTTATTTTAACGTCCTTTTGTATTGATCCATTGGAATAAAACATTGTCGAAGTGAAAAAGGAAAAAACTATTAAATTCTCGGATGAATTAAAATATCATCTTGCGTAGGACTCTCACATGGGGAAAACACTTGCCCTGTGTTACCAACAAGTCGATCAGGTTACATTATACCTGTTAGTGCATCTATGGTTAATCCTGGAGTCTAAAACACTGCATGATTTATTATTCTATCGTAGCGATAATAAAACTAATGCTGACATAAGCTGCCTTATCTTGGTAGTCTAAAATGGCTACCTTGCTACCTGCCTTACTTATATTTCATTGAAAAGTACTCTTAGATAGCTTAGTGTCTCCGGATTAAAAGTAGGCGATCCTATTTTATGGTGATCCTCTTGTTGGGAAAAATAATTATGTGTCTTCGACTTTGATGTTAAGCAGAAACTTTATGGGTTTTATACCAGAAAGGAATTTATGGTTCGGCAAATCATTGTAGTGCAACATCGCGGATCAGGTTTAGTTCACCAATGGCTCAAAATAGTCTGAAGCCGGTGTGGCTGGCTGCACTTTTCAAAGATCTTTTTGGGCAAATACACTTCAATTTCCAAGGCGGACGTTTATGTCATCTTTACTTGCGACATAAAATGTTTGGGAAGAAAATGTAAGCGTTTAAGTATTTATGTGATGTCAGATAATCAAGCAACATTGAGGACTTTGGCAGCCTGTGAGGCAATGTCAAGGGTAGTTATGATGGACTATAAAACATCACTTAATGAACTTGGCGTTCAAAGCAGGGTTACTCTATGTTGGACCTCTAATCATGAAGGGCATCCAGAGCATGAAAGGGCTATCTGTCTAGCGAACAAGGGAACCCTTTCAGTAGATTTAGAACGCTATTGCTGCTCCATAACAATACTAACGACACAGGTTCGAGCCCTAAGAGAGGATATGACGAAGAAAACATTTAATTGTGGTTTCGAATGTTTAATAAAGAGGCTTTAACCTCCCTCCAGACAACTCCAACTAATAAATAAGAAGAAGCCCCCCTGACCTTTCCGCATTCCTCTGGCAATGATGATAAACAACAGAATGATCAGGAAAACACGCCATCTACTGGGAAATAATTACAATGCTAAAGCAAAGATCACCACCAATTAGCAAGGATCTTCACCACTATGCAAAAAAATCATATGGGGGAAGCTACAGCGGATTAATCGTCTACTTAGCTTGAAAGATTAAATTGATTAAAGAAACTGAAACAAAACAATAGATATGCTCCCTAGAGTAGTGACGAAGAAAAAATGCTACTCAATAAGAGCAGGTTCGAGATACTACCGGGCACTGCGGTCTTAGATACCATCAGTCTATAATGGGAAACGTCGAGGCAGATGGCTGTGTAGATTCTGCACCTTTGGATCGCTGTGCGTTTTCTGGGCAATATTTGTAACAGCTATACAACCATCTTAACTATGCGCTTCATATTCATATTGGATTTGAATAAGACTTAATCTTTGAATAAAAATTTTAGATAAAACTCGAGGAAATTTAGGAAGTTGCCTTGCACAAGTTCAATTTCTTTCGTTTATGAATATAATTGATTGGAAGCTATACCCACGCTCTTCTGTGTGCAGCTTAATACTAATCAGTTCACTCAATAAGTCCGTAGGATGACACATATGTGTATAAATTTGACAGCAATCTGACTATTGATTCGTGAGTAACAGGTTTTTGCTTGAAGCAGCTTTTGTTATGGAAAAAAAAGAAAGAAGTGAATTTTTAGTTTTACTATTCATTGCTTTTTGATGTAAAAAAATACAGTGGAAGCCAAACAACAATGGCTTGATAAACATTATCCGAACTCTGCTCCATTGAGGCAAATGGTAGAGAAATGGTTTGTTGAATTTAAACGTGGTTGTAGCAGCACAAATGACACAGAGCGTAGTGGACGCCCAAACACGGCTGTTATTTTAGAAAACATCACAAAAATCCACAAATTGGTTATGAATGATAGCAAATTGAAGGTGCACGAGCTAGCTGATATCGTAAGGATATTAGATCGTAGTGTTTTTACCATTTTACATGAACATTTGGGTATACGAAAACTCTGTTTAAAATGGGTGCCGTGTGAGCTCACAAATCGTGCCACAAATCGATGAAAACGATGGCAGAATTGAATGAATTGGACTTCGAATTGCTTACCCATCCAACATAATCTCCTGACTTAGACCCCAGCGATTTTTTCCCCAGCGAATTATCAGCTGGAATTGATAACATTCGTATATAATTTTTTTAGAGCTGATTTTAGACGAGCTGTTGGCTAGAGTTTTCGAAAAATTTGATATTTTTGGTTTAAGCATCTACGGCCGCAATTGAACAATTCAAAATGTTAGCCAAAACATGGCATATCTCTTACCAAATATCTTGATAACTGGTTGTCATTGGTGGCGTTTAGGGCTGCTGCTACAAAATAGATAAAAAATTTGTTACAAATATCAAGCCACCCTTTAATTTATTTCCAAATTTTAATCAGATTCCTTAAAAAATGTTTATTTTCTATAATAAATGTATGAAACTCAGGCGCCTTTACTTTCAATAATTTATTTTAGAAAAAACGCATCTAAAGACAAAATTCTTTGAATATCTCAGGCAAAAAAGAATGAAAAAAAGTTATAAATTTGAAAACAAATTATAAATCAATAAATGTTTATGACTTCTGTTGACCAACGTTGTTGATTCATTCTTATCAGCATAATTAACAATTAATAAAACAGAAGACTCTCAGATGTGGATGGATAGATGGAGGATAAGCACCGTGTGTAACGCACATTGACTCCACAACGATAATTTTTGATTTTGGATGACAAAAAAATTATTAACGAACAGAAAAGAAAATATTCTGGTGAAAAAAAAAAACAAAAAACAAAATAATCGAACACTTAACAAATGAATTTGATGAGGGATAAAACTTCCACACACAGTGAGACAGACAGACAGAGAGAGAGAGAGGGAAAAGGCGATCAATATGCAACGATAAGATGCAGAAAATCAAACAAATCGTAACTAAATGTGAAGCAATAACAACAGCAACCAAAAAAACAAACCAAAATAAAGCACTAAACCAACAACAATAACTACAAATATTGATCACATAACACATCGTTAACATGATGTGGACCCATCATTTTTATTATTATTGTTGTATTATCTCTATCGTCCGTCTATCCATCTATCCATGGAAACCATTCGTGCGTTATACTCTACTACTGCTGCTTTCTGCCGCTGCTGCTCGTATTTCGACTTAAAATGTGCAGATGTGGCAGGCGATTGTCTTAATTTTCAAAATCTAATCTGATGATGGTATTGAGAGATATTATTGCTATTGTTGGTTTAGTTGTTGTGATCTCACTTCCTAACATGGTCAATTGCTTTATGCGTGTGTATGTGTGCCTGTGTTTCTGCGTTAACCACAAATATTAAAAAAAGAAATCAACGTATTTCAAAAGTACTCTTTCACTTTGTTAAATCTCTATCTCTCGCTCTCTCCGTTCAAATGATCACTTTTTATCCTTCTCTTGAAGACGAAAAAAAACGATTTTTATTTTCAAAAAAATCATTTGGAAGTTGAAATTTTTACACACGTACCACACAATTATTGCTTTACTCTGGTCTACGCTGCTCTATTGTTTCAAATTATACATACTGCCTGTTATGTTTGTGTGTGTGTATGAAATGTTTGATTATCACTGGACAACCATCTTAATTGTTTCTTGTCATTCACAGTCGTGTTATATGGAATTTATTTTTATTTGCTTTTCGTATGGTTTTATACTTTTTATTGGGTAGGAGTTAAAAGCTATTTCTAGATTGTTTTTCTAAAAATATTTAAAATTACAAAAAAAAAAATATTTAATAATTGTGGTACCACTTACATGGCTTAGCTATACTTAATTGTCTGCCTACCTCTTGAAGCAGAGAGTAAACTGGTGGCAATAAGGCTAAGGCTTCTGGCTCAATCTGGACTATGAACACGCTGCGGACCTTAGAGACCACAGATATACTTAGATTCTTACACGGTTCTTCAAAATTTTCTCGATAGAGGATTTGACTTCAGTAACCCACTAGAGACTTCTAGTCTAACAAACAGGAGTTTCCTCAAATTGCTCTAGAGGTTTATACCCACGACTCCAAGATGCTGGGCAGATTTTGTTCTATTGGCGAATTTGTTGATATTGTTACGTTTTAACCTTTTTAAAACATTTGAGTTCGTTTAAATTGCGTTAAAATAAAATGAACACCGCTATTTATATTGTTTTAAAGTTTCTTTATTTACTTCACCATAACTATTATACTGTTTGTCTTAATACAACACTTAATATTCGTCTATACAACACTTTTATTTCCGCTTTTACTCAACTTTGTTTATTGACAGCCAAACGATACCTAACTGAGATGTAGGTAAAGCAGCCCTTTATATACCTAATTGCCTACAGTTTGGAAGGTTCAGGAAATATCGACTATATTCTATTTCCATATCAGTTAATTTAAATGTAACTTAAAGATGGTCGATGTGGCAGTGCTGCCAAATTGACAGGGTGACACAAAATATAATAAAATCCCACAATGCAGTATTGTATTTTTATATCCGTAACAATATAAAAAATATAAAAAAACAACTCAAAGTTCCCCTCGTACCGGTTAAGGCAACACAGAAAACTGGCGCTAATCTTCTGGGCAATACCACTACAGCAGTAACAGGCAAACTAATATCAGTGCATTTTACAATTGTAGTAGTAATTTCGGAGTCTTTCACTCTGGCCACTTTGCATTGTATTTTTCCACTTGTTTACTCTTTACTTCTCTTTGTTTTCTTTTTGCTCATTTTTTCCTTATGCGTGTAGTACGTACGTGTGAAAACATAAGAGAAGAGCAAATCTTTGCCTCAATCTGCTCTATAGGGCCAACAATGTTTCCTCTCTCCAATTCTATTCAATGTTTTATTCCAATATATGTTATTATGTAGTTGAAACACCCCAATCGATAACACCTAGGGAATTAACACAATTAATTTCGCGATTATACCTTCTAGGCAAGCAGGCAGGGCCTATTTTGAAAAAGAGCATAACAAAAATTATGACTAACAAAGTCCCTAATACTGCCTTCGAATTAGTAATTTTGTGGAGCGTCTACGGTTTGCTGTCTTGAAAACGTACGACGTATTCAATGATGATATTTAAATCAAAATTAAATTAAATTAAAACCTTTGGCCGACTAAGCCAATTTATGATGGCGATAATATACTCACAGCTCTCTTTCAACTCAAATTTTTTAGGTTTTCTTTTTTTTGATATAAAAAATTTCATATTTTTCAAAATAACTCTTTCCTCTACCCAATATTTAGTTTTCTCGACTTGTATACAAAATGAATATAAAATTTTAACGAATGAATACAAAAGCCAATGAATTTATGTTTCGAATGACAACTGCTGGCTGGTTATTACAGCTTCTGTTTGGTTGATCCTTCGATTTGAAGTGGCTGCTCTCTGTCATATAGTTTTGTATCGCAATGCTATTCGTATGTATTTCGTTTCTTTATTAATGGAAAGAGATCTGCATGTATGTTTTAAATATGTGTATAATATTAATCGAATGTTTTGAATAAATTGACAATCACTGTTCATTCATATTTGTGCATATTTTGACAAAAAAAACAAAAAAATTCTAAGAAAAGAAATGAAAAATATTTTGTAACAATTTTTAAATCTCAAGTCACCGTTTTAAATACTTCAGTTTGGCAGTGTATATTTTCATTGAAAAAATTTCAAATCAACACTTTGTTAGATTAAGTAGGCCATCTACGAACAACACTCGAAACTTAATTATCAAACTACTCTCGTATAATTGCTAGATAATTGCATTCATATATTTAAATAATTCTTTGCATATGTAACATACATATGTATGTGTGTATGTGTGTATGTGAAAATATTTATTTATCAATGTCAGATTTTTGTTAATCTAGTTTTTATTGTCGTTGTTGTTGTTGTTGTTGTCGTTGTTTTAATTTATGAGTCATTGTTGATGTCACCTGAACAGAAAATCAATTTAACTGACATCCTTTTGCCATCAACACTGTTTCCTATTTTAAATCTTATTCGATACCATTTCCGTTAAGTTAAAAAAAAACATCTCATTGGGGCAGCTGATTTTTTCAACTTCTAGTGGGATATTTATATGTAAGTGGTATTACTCGATGCAATAAACAATTAGAAAATTCAAATATTCAAGTAGAAATTGTTAGGATACATTTCCATAACATGCTCTAGTTAACGAATCGGGCTGAAGTAAAACTTTACCCCTTGATTATGTGTAATGGACAGGCTTACGAGTTGGCAATACTGCTTTATTTGACAACCGTTTTAACAGCTGATGGTTGCTTTTTTTTGGTTTGGTTTTACATTTCATTATGGATAGACTTAGCAACGCTTACAAATTATCGAAATTTTTTTTTTACCAAAATAGTGGCTCCGTTTCGCAAACTTCAAAAATTTGTACGTAAATAAATAGATTTGTCGCATTTCCATAAACTTTTGTCGAAACACCATTACATCCACAGAACATTACTGTTTGCTTCTTTACTGGTGGAGTCATTGGTTCATATGTCTTTAAAAACGATGATGGTCAGAAAGTTACTGTCAGTGGTGAAGATTATGGAGACATGATTAGAAATATTTTCGCAACTCAATTAGTCGGCAATAATCTGGCTTACATGTGGTTCTAACAGGACGGACCCCACGCCACACAGCGCGCACTACAATTGATTTACTCAAAAACATTTTTGATGAAATGAAATGGTCCAATTAATTGGAAACCAGGATCGTGTGATTACACCACATTGGATTGTTTCCTTTGGAGTTGTGTACGTTGAGAAACTAGAGACAATTGAACACCTGAAAATCAACATTTGATGAGTTATTGGCGAAAAGTGACGTGACGGTCTCATGACTGAAATCATATTTAACATTAATGTCATAAAACTTTCTATCCAACAAAGCGCCTTTCATTGATATTAAAAATATATTTCTTTGTTTTATTATGATTTAAAATTGTTTAACTGTAAAAAACACCCGATAGTAGGACTGGTAGAATCAACTGGATACTGTACTGTACTGGTAGAGCGGTAGAGCATTATGTAGAATGGGCGATGAATCCTAACCCAACGACTAGCATTCAAAGTTTTCTAAACCTAACACCGCTTAATGTTACCGTACAAGAATCATCTTTTCGACAAGAAAAGAGAGTAAAATACTCTCCAACAGTCAATCGATCCTTAACTCCCTTACCAGATGCGTATTTTCAATCAGAGAAATAGTGAAATGTCACAATACGATACACAACCCTACTACTTATAATCAGGTTACCCTAGCCTATGTGCCGAGACATAAGGGTCATACTGAGATGGCGAACATCCATGCTAAAAAAGTGGCTGAAAGGACTTTCACTGGACTCACTTCATCCTTGAGTTCCTGTAAAAGATGAAAAACTGATCAGCAATCATCATGAGAGAACATTAGAACGACACTAGTGAGTTTAGCTATTTAAAAAGGAATAGGAAAATAGGAAAGGAAAAGCCTAAGAACACTTACTGGTCACTGTGCCTGTAATAAGCACCTATACAGAATAAACATATCCAACACTAGTAACTACAGATCACATTAGCAATCTTCGGATCATCATTGAGCAATAAACTTTACCTTGCTGTAATTGACTTTGAAACCCCTTTTACCAGAGATACTACCAAGAATTTTATCGACTTAATTAGGGCGCTATACACGAGTGCAAGTTGCCATGTCCTACATGATGACAGCGTCAGTTGATCAATCTCTATTAGGGCTGGTGTTAGACAAAGTCGTGTTCTCTCTTCACTACTGTTAAACGTTTTCCTCAATTGTGTGTTGCAACTGGCATTATTCACTCCTAGAGATAAAACCTGGGGCTTAACACAAGGTTGAAAGAATTGGATTGCGCGGACGACATCTGTCTCCTGGCTTACAGCCGTTGCGATATGCAGGTAAAGCTGGTTATTGTACAGACGAAACCATATCGAACGGACTTGGGAATAAACTTCGTCAAAACCAAAATTATGCGAATCAATGCTAAAAACGTAGCAACTTTTCGAATCGAAAACATAAATTTGGGAGATGTCTCGTCTTTTTGCTGTCTCAGTTCCAGTGCTCATATTCGAAACAGATTAGAACAGAACTTAGGCAGTCAATCTTTTGACCAGACAAAAACTAAAAATGTTGTCTTTAACCCATGTGTGAGAAGTACGCTTTTGTTTTTGTTGCGAGTCGTAGAAGGCAGCTGTGTGCGCTGTTGATTTCATTCAGTCATTTATAAACCGATCTCTCTTCACTATCCAACCTTTCCTATAATAAAGGAAATTTTGATAATGAACGCGAAACTGGCTTAAATGGAACCGGCAGGGAAGTCAAAGAAAGGATCGGAAAGAATCGGACCATCCCATACCTGCAAAAGACAGATTGAAAGTTTCTTTGTTTCAGTGTTTGATAAATTCAACCTTGGGGTGATACACAATTGAGCAGCGCGTTAAGATTGGTGAAGCCTTTTAGGAAAATGGGCGTTCAAATCTAAAGGTATTTCGTTGACTTTGTGATCTTTTTGGTTAGCACAAGCGACCAAATGTGTTCACAATGATGTTGTTGATTATTGAAAGGCCAATGTATCCACAAAAAGTGCGATTTATGGCCTGCCAGCGTCAACGGACTGTATTTCTTCGAAAATGAGGTCGGCCAAGCTATCGTGAGATGATAATGGAATTCTTGTGGCCAGAAATGAGAATATGGACCTGGACGCTATGTGATTCCAACAGTGTGGTACCACTTGCTACACAGTCAACGAAAAAATACTTCTTTTGCGCGGGCCGTGTTTTCTCATGTCGTGGCAATGTTAATTGGCCGCCACGATCATATGATTTGACACCGTTGGACTTCATATTTAGAAGAAGAAGTGTACGTCAATAAACCATGATGATTCAAGAGCTAAAGGTTGAATAATTCGGCACAATAACGACATTAAACCTGAATTATGTTGCAAAATATGGACCGACGGATAGAGGTGTGCCATTGAAAACCTTGTTTTATTTACAATTAACATCATGCGTTTTGGTTGGACCACCCTTTATGCATAATCAGGAGTTACCTGGGAAATGGTATTACTTTTATGATAGACGCTGTCGAGTAGAACAAGGATCTGTTTTTAGAATTCTCAGAACACCTGCAAAATCTCAAGTTACGGGTAAAAAAAACCGATTTTTCTGACCTTCATGCACTTATAAGCTAATAACTTAGCTGAATAATACCCGATTTAAAGTTTGGAAAGAAGACAGACAGTCCTATTAAATGATATATATGCTGTCTAAGTAGCCTTGAAGAATCTGGGTGTATTTCTCAAGCGAACAGATTTCTTATCCAATTTTTTACATTTTTCAACTTTAGTTGCATTTTTGCACACTACTTTAAATAATAACCGTACTATTGATGAATAAATGAGACTTATGGTTTAGAAATCCGTTGGAAATCGATGGAGTTATTTAATTTTATAGTAAAGCAACGACTAGACAGCGCCTATCAGAAAATAAGTATAACTTCCTAGGTATTTCAACTTCGTTTATTTTTGTCGCACTGTGTTGTATAAATTTTTATCAAAAAATGTTTGATTTCAAATGGGAATTAGAAAAATTCCCCCAATTAAAAATTCTCCAATTAAACGTCCACTTAAAAGGAATTTTTCTGTTTGTAGTGGCATATGAAATGACACAAAAATCTATAAAATTTTAATTTGCTACTCTTCAATGACTTTTCTTTACATTTTTGATAATTTTAACAATTTTCCTTAGCTCATGATTTTTTTTTGAGTTCCTTGTCCCTAATATTCCAATCTGCAGGAGAAAAAAAAATTTTTTTTTTAAATTATCATTTAAACAACAAACAATGTTTACGCTCACCTGGTTCTTAATTCATACAAATGTGCCATCAAAGGATTCTTATCATGAAAACCCTTTATGAATAAAAAAAAAATACAATAAAAAGAGAAAAACATTTTTTTTTTTTTTTTATAAATAATTATTCAATTCAATTTGACAAACAAAACATTAAAATGGGAAATGAACCACAATCTTTGATCTCAAATGAAATACACATACACACACACATACACTTACAGCAGTTAACATATGCATGTGGCATGCAACAATGATAAAATACAGTACAACACAGTATAGCAACAATGGTAAAATGGTAATAATGGGAAAAAGAAGAAGAAGCAAAAGAAGATTTCAGTTAACGATTTCATAATTCAATTACTAGATAAACAGCAACAGATTTATGGAGACGAAAAATGACAAAAACAATTTTTTTTTTTTGGTAAATATCTCAGAACAAGAAGAGAGAAATTAATTATGCATCAATAGATGTGTTGTTGTGCTATGTTTTGTTGGACCAACACAAAAGTCCTTCGTCGGTCGTTCTCAATGTAACCGTCGTCGTCGGCAGTCCTTTATGTCTGCTCTCGTTTTTTCTCTCCTTTTCTGTCCTTTGTGTACATTTCAAAACTGTCACAAACATTATACAATAATCGAGTACCAGATAGTGAGAGCGACAGAGATGCGAGAGTAAGCAAAAAACGAATCCTTAATACAGGAAATATTAGAAGGAAAAAAACCAAAAATAGATTGGTATAGATTTTAAAGCTACAAAGAGATTTGAATTTGATGATATTTATTCGGTAGTAATATTTAGTTATTATTGGGTTAAGGAAATAGAAAAACGATGGTTTTTTAGTTTAACAAAAGGCTGTATTTCTTAGTTATGAATGAAAAGTACTCAAGCTTTAAGGAATTAAATGAATAAATGAAAGTGAATGCTGAATAAAAGTTGTGTTGAGCGCCAGGAAGGAAGACATCACTGGCCATACAGAACAGAATTTTTGTTTCCTTCGTCAATCCTCTAGGAAACATATAGGCTTTCGAAAAAGCATTCAGTTTTTTGTTCAGTTTCATTAATTAAGTTGATTTTCAATCTACTGTAACTCGTCTCCATATGATTGTATAGTGGTGAATATCCTTGCTAAGTGGTGGTGGTGAACCTTACTAAAAACTGTAATTTTTTTCTAGTAAGTGATACTTATCTTCGTCGGCAGAGGTAAGGTCAGGAAGGTCAGGGAGGCTCGAAACCGCAATTAAATTGTTTTCGTTATTTCCTCTGCTGGGGACTCGAATTTGGTCCGCTGCTGTGGTATGCGTGAGTTCTAACCACTACACCACGCCACCTTCAGCACAAAATGCAAGCCGCACATTCAGAACTTCAAAATCACAATATAAGACCGTTATAAGACACACACTGGCATATGATTGCAAATCCTGGTTGCTGGAAACAAATGGGATCGCAAAATTATAAGGCTTGGATGGGAAGTTTTTGAAAAAGTTATTTTATGTTGTTTACAATGAAAATCTAGACAAACTAAACAGCGGTGCAAATGTTACTTAATATGTTAAAGCACAAAGAATTTGGTGGTACTGTTACATTATGAGAATGAGCTGCTAAAGAGCTGTTAAGTAGAACTTCGAAACGAATTAACGGCATTAGAAGAATAGATCGCCAAAAAAAATTATGGAAAGTTAAGAGCGTATGAAATTTTAGTTTACTTGCAATTATAAAAACACAAAACCTCTGGGATCTGTTGTGCCCCTTCTGCTGCCTTCCTAGTGAACACCATAATGGTGTATATGACTCTTAATGAGATCGTATGTCTGCCTTAACATTTCCATCTAAACCTATCAAAAACCTTACATTTGCACAATATGTGTTCCGCTGTCTCCAATGCCTACGAGCACAGTCTATAAACATCCACGTCCGAAAGAGGCTGTCATGGAACATTCTCTAGCCAATACATCCTTTGGTTCTTTACCATTTATCCTACAGTGTAGAGGTACCCAACACAACTTGACCTTATTTTTAACCGAAAGCCCTTACAACGCATCGTAGCAATATTTGAATAGTATGGACGTCATATAATTCGAGCCAAGTGCCCTTGAGACAGCTTGACTCTCAGAGATTATATTGAAGGACTTACCTTTGTGACCAATGTCCAATGAATATTGCAAGTTGTAACACACAATTAAGAGCAACGTTAAACAATAGTGAAGAGAGTAAACAATCTTGTCTAACACCCTCACCAATAGCAATTGCTTGACTGACGCTGCCATCATATAGGCTACGACAGCTCGCATTCGTCCTAATTAAGTCGTAATCTTCTCGGGAGTACCCTTGCAAACCAATGCATTCCAAATAGCGGAGTGATGAAGGGTGTCAAAAGCACATTCAAAATCACTGACAGCAAGGTAAAGTGGTGTACACCACTCAAGCGATTGCTTAATGATGGTCCAATAGTTCTAATATGATTTGCAGCTGCTAGTGTTGAATGTTCTTATCACATACAAGTGCTTATTACACGCGTAGTGACCAGTAAGTATTCCCGAAAGTGTTCCTAGGCCCTACCTATGTCGGTTGGGTCCTTGCAAACCAGCACAGACACAGACCGAAGACAGTTATCCGATCACCCTGCATAGAATGGATAGACTTCCCGACGTATTTCGGTATAGCTTGTGGAAAAACTTAGCCGCTGAACATGCCGCCAAACCAATCAAGGAAAAGTTACCCAAAAATATAGAAAAAATTTAATGACATCGTAAGCAATCTGGACCGAGAGTAATGAAAAACTACCCAGTCTTTTAAAGATCTATTACTCCAATGGAGCTGCTAAATTGATACATTGTCTGCTTAGCGGTCTTTTTCGGTAATTGCCCCGGAACTTTATAAGCTCATTAGCGTCTGTCTTTATAGTAAATAGTCGATAGGTTGCCTTTGTCTCCAGAAGAGTGAGAGTTAATTCATAGTTTAGCGGTAGGCGTTAAATTAAAACCTTTTTCCAAAATAAAAAATTATGCAAAATGTACCCGGCTGAGCGCTCCATAATCTTCAGAAATGTAAAAGATGGAAAAAGAAAAAAGAAATAGATTAAGAAGAGGAAATAGGAAACTAGAGGTCCCAAATACTAGTTAACATAACCTCACCTAGACCATTAAAGGAACACTGGCCTAGCAGTCTGAGACTGCGTGAGCAAACACAAAGAATATGTTTAACGGCCTCCAACTCCCTCCCATTGCCACATACTCGGCAAAAATTAGCCCAATTCTTGCCCAGTCAGAAAACCAATTAAAGTCCTGAGGGACTCCCTTCTCAGATTAAGAATCCACTCCATCCTAGAGCGGTCGAGTTTGGGGAGCCTACAGTTTGCTCTACCCATTCATAACTCTTCCAGTGTCCGATGGGCCCAAAAGGAGATCTGACAGACACATCCGCCAATTTAATATACTTAGCCTCTCTCAATCTCATCAGTTCATCAGCAGTCTCATTCCCCCAACACGCCCCTGTGTCCAGGAACCTGGCATAGCTAGACACTGCACACATCCAGGAGTGACGTGAAACCAATTTCGAGCTGACGCAGCGCCCTGTTAGCGCCTTAATAGCAGTCTGACTGTCGCAGGTAGTATAGTGAGATAAATTTTGGCGAAGTGCCTTTGCATTCGACTGTATTCCGTATGGTACAACGGTCGAGTTTATCAGCTTCTTTCAAGAAGTCGATAAATCCAAGATATAGCGGAGATTTCCATTCCAATGAATATACAGTGATTTCATTTTACAATTGGTAATCTCTGACTGGACTTTACGCCATTGTGATATAAAATTAACGCGGCATTCTAACATGGTGGCACCGCTTAACTTCGTAGGTAAGCAAATTTTTGATTTATTTGTTTTTTAAATCAATTGAGTTGGTTAGAGCAGACATACAACACAAACGGCCCAGGTTCGAATCCCAGCAGAGAACATGAAAAAAAATTAATTGCGGCTTGGATTTAATAAAAAGACTTAAAGCTCCCTCCAGACAAATTCATCTAAAGAAGCCCCCTGACCTGCCAGCCTACCCTCTGGCGATAATGAAAAACATTAGATGAATGATCAGAAAAAACGCTACCTAACTACAATGCTAACAAACTACAATGCTAAGTAAAGATCACCACCACCACCACCACTTAGCAAGGATATTCACCACTACACTATCATATGGAGGCGAGCCACAATAGATTAATCATCTACTTGGTTTGAAAAATGAATTTGATTAATGAAACTAAAACGCCAACATTCTCCCTAGAAGAGTGAAGGAGAAAAAAAAGATCTGAGGAAATTTAAGTGAAATTTCATCCAATTATTTGCATTATCGATTTATAGATTTTCAATTGAATTCAGTTGAAACAACAAAATTCTTAAAATATTTAAATTTAAATCAAATGATCAATTTCACTTCATCTTTCGATTTTTGTTTTTTAATTATTTGAAAACCACAATCTTTTTATGTATTTCTCTGAGATTTTTTATTTTCAGATAATTATGGTTTGGTTGGTCTCAGTGTCTATTGGTTTGTTGGTTGTAAATTGTTTAATGTTTCTCTTTTCTAAATGTTGTTTTCATTATTGTTGTTGTTGTTTTAGTTAAAACTATAGTTGATTCCTTTTTTTTAATTTTGCATTCATTCCATGAATAATTCACAATCAGACAAGCGCTAAAACATTTCATTATTGTGCTACACAATCAGAATATTTAATGATTTAATCAGCGCAACAGCCATCACATTTGCAGCATCGTTATATATCGTTTGCAACAAGAAAACGAAGACAAAAAAAGCAGCAGCAACAGCAACAATAAAAACAAAACCGAGAAAAATTAAAATCCCAACAAAAATGGAAAAAGAAAAAAATCGAAACGAAACTATAAAACAACCAAAAAAGAAAATCAAGCCAGTCAGTTAGTCTAACTTTGGCTAAGTTTTTAGTTGTTGTAGCTACAGATTTTGTTGGTTTCCTTAAATGTTGCAACAGCCAACAACAAATCCCAGCATGTACATATGTATGTATGTATGTATGTATGTATGTCTCTGCACGTACGTATGTTTGTTTGTCTATCTGTTCTTCGTTTTGGCTTTTTGTCTGTCCGTTGCCTGTGTTCGTGTATGTTTTTATATGGCAATGACAAAGAAAACAAAATCACAACACAAGAAAAAGAACAACAACAATAACAAACTGAAGAATCACAAGAAACACTAATAATATGGAACTGCATTTGGGAAAAGTCAACTTCTTCTACGAACATAACCATCACACACACACAGCACACAGCACACAGCACTTTGCAGCCCCAATAACACTGCTGTTGCACTATGCAACGTCGTTTTGTTTTGTTTTTTTTTTGTTTTTTGTTCTCGGCTACGATCATAGCTGTGATAACTTACAAGGTTCACAGATTTTCTTATTTTTTGTTTTAATTTTGCAAAAAATTAAAATTGGCAATAACAACAACTACAACATTAGAAGACGAAGAAGTTTAAGAATATAACAACAACAACAACAACAGCAATGATAACAATAGGAAAAACATCATGTATTCCAACGATACAAACCATAGTAATGGCGCGCGACTCATGTTTACACACAACAACACCAAACGAAACATAAACAAACAAACAAAAATCTTATAACCGATCAAGTCCGACTATTTAAGATGTCCTACAGCCCAATTAACACGAATATATGATGCAGTTATTGGATTCAGAAAGACTCGTTCCTGTCTCACCCCCATTTATTTGGCGTTTATCAAATCCGACAATTGTATCGGTGCTGGTGTTCAGGAATCCAACAGAGACTTGTCGATACCATTGGGGAGATCGCTGATTATCCTCCAAGCTGTTCAAACTGTGTGCGAATGCGAATGACTTGCTCATCCTGATTGAAGGACAGTCTCGTGCTGTGCTGCAGAGAAAAGGTGTTCAAGCCATTCGTATCGCCTGTGAGTGTGGTGAAGATGTTGGTGTTGATGTCGCAGTGGACAAGACATGGGACATGGCTCTTTCAATGCATTTTTGCACCAAATTGGAATATCTGTGTGGATTGGGAACTGAGAGCTGGAGGCATCTACTGACTTCATGCCTGGACTATTCTGATATTAGGGACTTAGACGGTATTGGGATTTCAATAGGTATTTGCTGGCCAATCAGACTCTTGTGAGTTTGGACGCTTTTGCGGTTGCTGTATTTAAGAAAAGAAGCCGGAACGATAGGAGAAGTACCCCTCCATTTCCAATACTAGGGCTCACTGATTTGCCATTTTTGCCGTTTTCCAGCTGATTAACACACGGCAGTATTCATTGGTTTTTGGTTGGTTTGTAGTCTGTTGCGAACTCTAGTTCGTCTACGGCTTCTGGCTGACGTGCTGTTCCTGTTTGCTGTTTCCTGTGTTCCCTGTGTTCCTGTTTGCTGTTTGTTATATTGTTGGTGTTTCCAGTGTTTCCTGTTTGCTATCTGGTGTTTTCACTCTCATCTTAGCCACCAGTCCAGAGTCGTTTGGGACTTACATTGGTAGTAGCATTTATGCTACGAAGCCTAACCGGAGGCTTAATTCTGTTAGCATGGGTGCTGGGAACCTCAGGGACCTTGGTCCCAGCTCGACTATAGTGAGGGCCCTTTGTGGGAGCAGCATGTTGGTTATTCTGGCTGGGTGTGGAGTTACGTTCTTAACCGGGTGACGTAACCCATAGATCGATAGGACTTTAAATAGTTATTAATTGACACTTACTGGTGATTATAGGCGAGGGCGTTGTGGGACGCATTGTATTCACTCGTGCCTTGGCTAAAGTCCTACAATAAGCACTCACGTTAAGTAACTGACTTATTGTCCTCCAAGCTAAGATCATGGCCATTGCCATATGTGCGGAGATTAACCTGGACAATAGGCTCAAGGGTAAGATTAGTAATATATTATCTAACAGCCAAGCTGCCTTAAGGGCACTTGAATCGAATCGTATGGCATCTAGACTAGTCAAATATTGCTATGATATGTTGCAAAGGCTTTCGTTTAAGAATAAAGTCCAGTTGTAGCGGGTACTTAAACACTGCGATATAGATGGCAATAAGACATCGGTGCATTGCCTAAAAAAGTTTCTCGACACCCTATATCGCTCCAAAATCTTACTGAGCAGCACTACTTACTATCTTCTAATCAAGGATTGGGAAATTGGCAGATGCGTGGATCATTCAAAAGAGACTTCAGGCCGGACTAGAAACTCTTAACAGAATATCTTACCGACTATTGAGGACTAAAACCGCATCTGAAGTGGATGGAGGCCACAGATGTGAATATTTGTAGACTGTGCTCACAGGCGTCAGAGACAGAGAACAAATATTGTATGAGTGTGGGGTTTTTGACCCTATGAGTCGCAGGGTCTTGCGACTTGGTAAGTATGATGATGATAAATAAACGACAGTGTCACAGGCATTGTCTGTAGATAACACTGTAGAGCCTCCCTGACCATCCAGCATACCTTAAAGCCAGGAGAAAAGCTTAATGATCAGGAGAAAACGCCACATATTGGGAAAATATTACAATGCTTAAAAGGATCAACACCACCACTTATCATGGATCATCTTTAGTCATCTTTTTAGCTTGAAAATCAACTTGACTATTGAAACTGGAACAAAGCGGTATATGCTTTGTGTTAAGCCAATATGCTTCCTAGAGGAGTGACGGGGGGAGAAAAAAGTAAATCATCTTACATTTAAAGGTACTGACTTGATATAGCAGACATCGATCCTCATTTAAGCCAATTGGGCTCGGCTTTAAGCCCTAATCTCAAAGCTTATAAATTGTGCTATTGAGAACCCAGTAGAGTAGCGAATATTGTGCTAATAGATAAGTCGATAGTACGAAAGCTCTAGTGTGCAGATTGTAGGGTGTTGAATAACACCAAATACAGAAAACATACATTCAAAGGCGAGAGGAAAAAATCACATTTTAAAATAAACAAACACGAAATAAAACAATATTTTCTTGGAGACATTTCTGATCCTTAACATTTGAAAATTAAGTACACAATTGAAAAATTGAATAGACGATCAGGCACTTCAATAAAAGAAAGTAATTTCTTCAATAAGTTGCCAGCTTAAGTCGACGTAAGGAAAAATTAATTTTAAATAAGTTTTCTGCAGCTTAAAACAGTTAAAAATTTAAAAAAACGATGCACACAATTGACAAACAAACTTGTCATAAATAGTCCAAAAGTAGTGGTTTCATAGTTTAAAGGCTTTTAATAGCTTTGTTTATTACTTAGTTAAGATGCGACTCCTAAGTGAGTCTTCTATTCAAGGTGATCTCCAGATATTTCATGTACTTTCTGTAAGAAACTTCAACTTCATTTAATAAAAAGCATTTCCCCTTTTTTTATATCCTTAACTGTACATAGTAATTATGTGTGGAAAACTTCTGTTCAATTTACTTTTACTTCTTTCGATGCCACTTCAACCACAATTCTTATATTTTCCTTGCCCTTGTTTTTTGCTTTAAAATTTTACATACTCACACTCGAAATCTTGGAGTATGGAATACGTTGATGATGATGGTGATGGTGGTGATGATGACGATGACTACGAGTACAATATGTGTCTGATTCTTCTAATTAAATAATTCGCAGAAATTCGAATTAATTGCATGAAGATACCAATGTTTAAACTCAAGGATATGGCAAACAAAAATAAACGGTAGAGGACATCAACACATGTGTACACAGACACACAGGAAAACATTTTATCCGACCCACGATAAATGGTTGGATAGTGATGATGGTAGATGGTGATGCACTTGTGTTTTGCCCCTAAACAGCTAAAAAGACCAGGCAGTCTGCCAACCAACTAACCAACCAGCCAGCCAAAGATATGGCTGGAAATTCAAAAGCCAAAACACAGAAAAACAAAAATCGAAATCAACAAAAAAAAACAAACAAAAATTCGATTCGAAATCCAAATCCCAATCCGTATCCAAATCGAGAAATAAAAACATTGTTGCGTGCTCATGTTTTTGTTGAAAGATTGTGCTGCGAGTATTTACGATGCAACGACATGGAAAATGTTGTTGTTACACAACATTTTGTATCAATTCTTTTGCTGTTATTGTTGTTATTGTTGTTCAAGTTGTTGCTGTTGCTTGTCTTAAATAATAAAAAGGTGGCATATTATTGTTGCAACATCATGGTTTAAACTACTTTTTTTTCCTTTTTTGTTTTTTTGTTTTGCTTCAATGTCCTTAATTTTGTTATGGATGTTTATACTCGTGTTGTGTCTTTTGGTTTTAGTCTTTTAACAACAACAAAAAGTGAACAGAAATAAACAGAATCGAACAGAATCGAACAGATTTTCTCAAATAAATTTATCATTATTGGCTAAAAGTTTTGCGAAGAACTTTAAGGTTGTTTTCTTCTTTCAATTCAACGATTAAGTTGTAATGCAATAAACATTTTTAAGTTTTCATTTTAACAGACTGAAAAACGATTTTGTTTTTGTTTTCAAAATATTCTGCATAAAATTTTCGTTAAAAAAAATCCTAAAAAGTTTGTTTCAAACGACAAACCTATTTAAATGTTAACCTTTAACATAATGTACCTCGTACCTGGTAAGTTTTCCGTATAAAAGTTCAGTGTAATTATACTGAATGAAGTAAATTAGCAAAGTTTTCCCTCTCATCGCTTTTATTAAACATTAAACAGATTTTTGAGTAAACATTTGGGTTAAACATTTAGTGCCATTTGTGTCTTCTTAGATTTTTCAATTCAAATTTACGCGATAACTACGATCCATTATGTATCGATCATTATTATTTTTCTCATATGCACTAAACTTTATCTCAATTAGGCTTTGTTAATGCAATTAGGACTTGCCTTAAAACACCTAAATTGTATGTAATTTAGTTTCAATTACCCTGTGGATTACTAAGAAAAATCTATGTGATTTCTCATTTTCAACTGGTGTTTGTCCACGCTAAATTGTTTATTTCATATTCTAACCTTTTCTGCCATTTTCAAAACTGCAGCATTATCAGCTGTGCAGATAAATTCATTTAAAAGAAACCCCCGGACCTGCCAGCTTTCCTCTGGCAGCGATGATAAACATTAGACGAATGATCTGGAGAAAACGCCACCTAATGGGAAATAATACAATGCCAAATAAGGATCACGACCACTTAGCAAGGATCTTCACCGCTACACACAAATCCCGTAGAATTAAGCAGGGGGTCCAACAGGCAGGTGTAATATCCCCGATTCTGTTTCGAAACTCCCAATGCCACCAATAAAATCCTATTCTGGCGACGAGAAAGAATATTGGCAATATAATAGATTTCTTTACTTAAAGTAATTTGAGAGTGCAACCGTCCAAATACTCCGCCACGCTTTTCACTACCTGAACGAAGAAAGTAAGACTAGAACCCAACATAATATTTAATGGTTCAAGAATACCAATAATGAACTACCCCAAAATCCTCAAAGTAATTTCGATAACTTCTTCCGGAAGAACTTCTGCAATATTTCCTGAAGTGTTTCCACTCAAACCGAAACTTGCAGAGGTCTGCTTCCAGAATAGTTTGCTATTACAACGAACTTGATGCAATAAATTGCAGACGTGAGTACAGCTTGTAGTAGGGTTTGTTATTCTAACCAAATTATCCTGTTTCTTTGAGAACATGAGCTGACTTCATGTATTTCATGCCTTTATAGAACTCCCACTTACTAACATATTTGTAAACCTTCAGCACTTTGGCCACATTTTTTCTTTTCTTCTTTTACTTCTCGACCAAACTGTGTGCGGAGGCTGTGCAATTTCCTCTTGACTTCTTCTTTGGGCCCGTTTATATCATTGGCTATTGCCTTAAATCGTTTTGTTTTTTAATTTTATTCTTATAGTCTTTTGAGTACGTATCCCATAATTCAGGATAACAAGGTCCTCAAGTCACTTGCCCGCAGAGCTTGGGGTACGGACAAAGAAATCTTGTTGGCTACATATAAGGCAATTGGCCGGTTAGTGGTAAGCTATGCAACGCTCGCGTGGTCATCAACAGTAAGCCCAACACAGTGTGAAAATCTACAGAGATGTGCGAATGCAGCACTAATGGCAAAAGCCGGTTACGTCCAGAAAACTTCAGAACAATATCTTAATGAAAAATCGAAGATCCTCTCAGTCAAGGAACACAGCATCTGGCTGACAAAGCAATTCCTTCTGGCCTGCCATCGGAGGAAGCATCCTAATCATCGAATCACGAATATTAATGCTCTCAAGGAATGTGAGAGCAGATCTTCGACAATATCAAAATGAGATCCAACATTATTTCCGTGATCCCTTTGATCTCGACGCATACAAGACATCTCTGAACGACATTCATCGTGATACGGTTGAGAGGGTATTAAGAAGCTCTCATGAGAATGTCGTCCTAGGAGGCCGCCCACCCTCCGTGGCGGAAAACGAAAAATATCTTCCCAGAGAGACCAGAGTTGTCCTAGTGCAACTAAGATCAGGCCACTGTACAAGGCATGAATGAAGATATTCCCAATATCTGTCTGGCCTGTAGAATAGGTCCTCATGATGTCCAGCATTTGTTTGCCTGTAGTGCAACAACTCAGGTCTCCATATCACTCTGGACAAATCCGAGTGAAGTAGCTCAACTCCTGGCCTTTAGAATAGGAGAAGAAGAAAAAGCGTCCCCCTCTTAGGGGACTTGAATGATAATAAATACACATTCTTGTATTTTAAGGTCAAGCTGCTACAACAGCAACAACTACACACAATCACATAGAGGCGAGCTACAGCATCATCATCATCATCTACTATTCAACTACTTAGATCGAAAACCAACTTGATTAATGCAACTGCAACAAGGCGAATGGATGCTTTGTAATAAGCCAATATGCTTCCCAGATAACTGACAGCAAAAAAGTAATAAAAATAAAAAGAACATTAAAACATATTACAAGGATGTCAAGTGAACTAAGTAATTCGTTAAAGTAGTTCAAACAGATAACAAAGTAATTTGAAGTCTCGTGTTTATTTATTATATTTTTTTTTAAGAAAAAGTGTTTAAACTGCTTGCTTTAGATTAGCAATAGCAGAGTTTTTAGCCTCAAAATAAGTTACTATACTTCCGAATGCTTATTAATGCTATAAACACATAGACGACGGCAGGCTACTAACCACAAACTACAAAAAATAAAATACACACGTTTATATGAATGCGATTATTTTGGCAGCAACATAGCTACACGACTACATGACTACTTTAGCTGCTGTAGCCAACTCAGGCTTATTTCTATCTTGTTTGGCTACAAAAATTAAAAAGTTAATAAAAAAATTTTTTTAATGAATGTATTTGTTCTTGCTTTACAATAATATTATATATAAAAATGAATATGTGAATGTATGTATGTTTCTCAGTTCGTTACCAAGTTAAGCGACTGAAGCTATTTTCTTGAAATTTTTACAGTATCTTTCTGTATGTCTGAAATGAACTTTAGGCGAAGCAAATTTAAAAAATGCTGGGCGGTGCAATGCCCGTACAAAGTTAATATTTATTTGTCTTTATCTTCAAAAAGTTAACATAAGAGTTTTTACTTCTGGTTCAAATAGCTTCACAGTCAATACAAATCATCAGTCAATGACTGAGAGGCATTGGATATGATGGCTTGGTATCTCCCACACGAACTAAATATTGATTTCATTATATTTTGCGAAGGGTTAAAGCTAAAGTTTCAATATTTGATCTGAACTTGATATGTGGGCGCGGTACCTTCCATACAAATTAAATATTAATTTTTGTATATTTTAAAAACGATGATATAGCAAAAGTTACTAAATTAGGTATAAACAACGCCGTGAACAATACACCTCATCAGCCAGAAATTGAGAGGGATTGTATAAGTCAGCGTGGCACCTCTCATTCAAACTAAATATTGAATTTTGTATATGTGGACAACGAAATAGGGTGGGACTGGATAAGTCAGCGTGGCACCTCTCATTCAAACTTAATATTGAATTTTGTATATGTAGAGAACGACAACTATTTAAGCTTCGTCACCTATACACATTAGCCAAAAAGCGGGTATTGCAGAAAGCACAACGGGTAAAACCTATCTACATACACATACATATTTTATATAAAATTAAATGTGTGTTAGCTTGAACACTGAAAAAGCAGAAGCGATTATCTTGAAATTTTAGCAGTGTTTTTCTGAAAGTAACTTGAGTCTATTTTAAATGTTTGAACTTGTACTGTATGAGGCTAAAATGGGGAAAAAGAGTTAATAATTGTAACTGAAATAATAGTTAAAGAAAATTACAGAGATATGGGTAGCGAAGCACCCTGTGTTTTAGCTTGTAAATATATAAAGAAATAAGAATTTTTTTATCAAAACATCAATTAGTTCGAGTCAGCTGCTTAGTATAATGTCAATTCCAATATATTTAAATAACTGACTACACGACTACAAATGCTGCTAACGGCAATTGTAGCCATGTAGTCAAGTAGCCTGCCGTCGTCTATGTGTTTATAGTATAAAAATTAGAAAAATCAAAAGTAAATGGCAAAGTCAGCAAAGCATCTCCTGTATCAAAAATTGCTTTTGTTGTAAACAATAAGTTGTTGTTGATTTTTTCTTACTTCACTGTTTATTATAATGTCAACGTATTTTGCGATTCTGTCACCAATGACATGAAAACCAAGAAATATATTTTTGATATCAATAAAACTGGCTTTGTTGGATAGAAAACTTCATGAAATCAATGTTTAAATATAATTTCAGCCATGTGGCCGCCATGGCTGGCGTGTACAAGGCACAGTCTGACCGTATATCACCAATAACTCTTCGAATATTGATTTCCAGGTTTTCAATTGTCTCTGGCTTATCAACGTAGATATATTCTGTTCCTCCCCCTTAAAAATCCGTCAAGAATCTTAAAATCGGTTAATATTTAGCTAAGTTATTAACTTATAAGTGCTTGAAGCTACGCAAAACCAGTATTTTACCCGTAACTCCAGATTTTTGAGGTGCTACGAAGATTTTAACATCATGTTCTTGTTATACTCGATAGCACCTATTGGAAAAATGGTATCGCTTTCCAAATATTTCCATTTCATTCTTTTGTGGGGCATAGTTTATTTCTTGTACACTTTATTTTGACGCGTCAAAAATAGAGTCACTTTCATTTCTGTTGCATAACATGAGTTGTTTTAAGAATTTTGTTGTTGTTTTTTAAGGATTTCATAAAGTCGTAAATACAGTCTTAAAAAAATACAAAATATTTAAATTCGTCGTATTTTAAAAGAGTGAAATATGAATAAAATTCCAAAGAATGTGGGTGTTTACTTAGTTTTGATGCCCATATTATTCGTTTAATCTTATGAGTATAACTCTGTACAAAAGTTCTGCATTTAAAAGGTCAAAAACAAGGTTTTCAGTACCTCTAACAATTTAAGGGGGAAAGCCCTATATTTCATTTTCAATATCCCCACCTGCAATTGTTGTACGAGTAAGTAAGCCGCCTATATTTTTAATAAAAGCTTTTAAACTTCTGATAATAATTTCATTAGGAAATTCTCTTATTTAAGAATGAAATAAAGAGCACATTACGTGCAATACGAGAAGTATTCTTATCAATTAAAATTAAAATATTCTTAAGCGTGAGCAATGAATTAAAATAAAAATAAATAAAAAATAAAAAAAATAAAATTAAATACAACAAAGAAGACAAAAGCGAAGAAAGAAAGCTTTGTTTTTGTAATAAAAGAAAATATTTTTATTAATAATTTCGAACTAAAAGAAAAAAAACTGATTAAGTCCCCCTTAAGTGAGACTTAAATGCTAAGCATTTCAGTTTAATTTTAGATGTGAGAGTGTTTAAAACGGTGCTGAATAAAATTAAAAATTAAAAAAAAAAAATATTGAAAATATTGTTTAAATTCTTAAACACAAAGAACATTAAAATTAAAAAGAATTATTTTTATGTTCATATCGCAGTATAAACAAAAAACATCAAACAAAACAAAACAAAACAAACAAACAAACAAACAAACAAACAAAAAATTAAAATGAAATTCTATACGTTCAGTCAGCTTAATAAACAGTGGCTGTTAATGCCAATACTGATAACAACACTACTGCCACTACTCCCCACCACGGTAGCCCTGCAACTTGACCTTAAAGACACCTGTTCAGGCACATCATTATACTATTGCACACTAACAAATTTAACCAATTCTCTGGAGGAACCCCTGGTATGGATTAATAAATCTCCAGCTGACCAACTGAATGAGCTGTTAATATACAATTCGGTTATGGGACGTTTGCCTGCTGTGGTATTTGAAATTGCTCCCAAATTGCATACGCTTATAATGCACAATTGTGCGGTGAATAGCCTAATGCCGTCGAATTTCGAAAAAGCCCAACAGCTGCATAAACTAGTTATGCAAAGAAATCGTTTGTTTATTATACCCGAACGTGTATTTGCCGGCTGTTATGCTCTGGAAGAACTTTATCTCTCGCACAACACCATACACATGATTCATCGTACGGCTTTTGCGGGTTTGCAGCATTTAAAATATTTGGATTTGCAAGAGAACGGCATACGTACACTGCCGGAGGGTTTATTCGATGATCTCATCAATGTGGAACATATCGATTTGAGCGTTAACGAAATTGAGGCCATCAATGCCAATACGTTTGCAAAAAATCTCAAGCTGAACACACTTTTGCTAAGCGATAATAAATTTTCTGTTTTCCAGCCCAACTCTCTGATGCACTTGAAACACTTGAATACTTTAGACTTGAGTTACACTGCGCTGGAAGAATTACAAGTACAATCGGTAGATTATTTACTGGTACAGGCTAGCGGGTTAAAACGTTGCCATATTTTTGGCTCTGTTATAAAATTAAATGCCGCCAATAACGCTCTCAAGTCCCTAACGATTGCAGATAAGTCCAGTGTAAGAGAAATGGAATTGCATGGCAATCTTTTCGAAACTCTAGACGATATAGTGGGCATGTTGAATTTACAAAAATTGGACTTATCCAAAAATCAACTAACCTCCCTTAAAACTTCACATGCACCCATGTATTTGCCTCTGCCGAATTTACAAACGCTTAACTTGGCCTCGAATCGTTTGCAAAATCTTAGCGCCGACTACTTTATGTTTCTAAGCAAATTAAAATCATTGGACTTGGCCTTCAACCATTTGATACGTTTAGATAGCGACATTTTTGAGCCTTTAGTTAATTTAGAGAAATTCTATATCGAAGGCAATCGCTTGTTTGAGTTCAACTATGTGGCTTTCAACGAAGCGCATACATATCTACATGAAGTGGGTCTATTCGAAAACGAATGGGAATTTCGTTATTTAAAGCACATGCTAAATTATTTTCGTAATCATGGCAAACGCTTGCCTATGCGTTTTACACCAGCTGATCCAAACTTTGCTGCCCCTGCATCACCCTCATTACTAGAAACTACAGAAGTCACGGCATTCAAATCTAGCTCCTCCTCTTCTTCCTTTTCTTCAGCGAATACTCATCGTGAATTGGATGATGTGGACTTTCTAAATGATATGAATCATGCCCGTCAATCTTCGCTTCATCAGTCGTCTTCAATAGCCACGACGGGTGTAAGTGGCATACATCCCTATTGGACCACTAGAGATGTTTTGGCTTTAATCACTCTAATCCTGGTACTACTCATTTTATTGCTGCAATTTTTCCGTATTCTACAGGAGGAACAATGTTTACCCTCCTGGTTTAGCTGTTGTGGAGGTCTAGATAATCGTGAAACCGAACCATTACGACGACCACGTCATAGACCCTTAATTGAGGATACTTCGAATGTTTAGCTAATAGATGAGGTTATACAAGTGAATAAAAGTGATCTATTTTACGACATACTATTAAGTAACTTTTTTTTACGTAAATAAATACGACGTTTGTTCAAAAAATAAGAAGACGTTTTTATTTTGTAATTATAGGTTGATACATGCGTACCAGAGATCAACAATGAATCGGTTTTTTGCTACTCATACTCACTCATGTATTTCTACATAAGTATAATTCAGTACACATCATTCAAATTACACTACACATACTCATTCATACTCACAATAACGTTGATACATAAGTATAATTAGCAATGAGTATGAATCAAACGTCGTACTCATACTATAGCTACTCATACTCAGAATAGAAAATAGTGATAATACTCATAAACTAATACTCATGTGTGCGATTTATGAATACTACACATGAGAATTCTAAGCTTTAGCGCATTCTATGAGTCTGTCAAAAAAGATGAATTAGTGCAGTTATACGTTTTAAAATACGGAATACAAAAGCATGAAAGACATGATGCATAAAATACTTTGACGTTCAGAATACCGCAACTTTGGCGCGCAGAATTGGAGAAATATGAATGAAAACGTATTAACGAAAGCTCACCACCTACTTCTAATCTGGATCGTATTAAATTCTTCATGTGAACTCTCGTAATTGAAATCTCACCTATACTGACTTTCTCCATGTTGATTTCTGGTGGCAAACATATCTTCTTCCTTGACGATTCTATCGTAAACTGTCCTTTACTATGTTGGGAAAGTCCTTTCGCAATGTACGTACTTATGTCTAATCCAAGTACATTTGCTTTAACAGATTTCGTGAGCTATGAGGACTTAGTTGTTAATTGATAACGGGTCATATATTCGACTTATTTTCCTTAAACTTTTGTTCACAAACATTTCGACTACCATCCACGTTTTACATAAGTAAAGATATATTAATTCCCATAACATTCCATGAAGGAACATGGGGACTTCTCTCAGTCGATGAGCTGCACCCGATTCTATTTTTTTTTTTACTCATTGAAAGGGACCTACAGTTTAACGCCGGCTCCGAACGGCAAATGCATTAGAGAAGTTTTCAATAGTAAGTAATACTCATAACCAGTTACTAGCTAATGTTATGAGGTAATACCGCGGTCGAAAAAGTTTTTCTTTTTTAAGATGATCTGGCCTGGTGTTGAACCGAGGATCTTCTGGTTGGTAGGTGGGTGTCTTACCTACCATACCACAGCGGCACACCATACATATCTTGTAAATATTATATTGTAATATAAAGGGTCCGCCAAATAATTTTTTTTTTTAAATGCTATAAAAAAAAACTACTGAATATTATCTCAAATTTCTTTTTTTATTTGAAAGTACAATCCTTCCGCTTAAAAATGGAAAATATTTTCATTCAAATGTCTGGCCATGCAGTAGCTTACACGATCGGTCCAATTTTTAAGCACATTATCGATTGTGTGCAGCTGTATTTCACTAATGGCTTCACGAATATTGTCCTTTAAAGCGTCAATTGTCTCTGGATTGTTGGCGTAACACTTATCTTTGATGGCACCCCACAAATAATAGTCTAACGATGTCAAATCGCAGCTCCTAGGTGGCCGAACGACATCAGCTCTGCGGCTGATAATGCGATCTTCGAAAACAGGGCGCAAAACATCGAGAGTAGCTTCGGCTGTGTGGCACGTAGCGCCGTCCTGTTGGAACCAAATGTTGCTAATACCCTCCTCTTCAATTTTTGTGAACAAAAATTAGTTCAACCTGGCCCGATAACAATCGCCATTGACTGTAACAGCCACTCCTTGCTCATTTTTGAAGAAAAATGGCCCAATTATGCCTCTGAACCAAAATCCGCACCAAATAGTGACTCGTCTTGGGTTTATCGGATTTTCAATGTATGCGTGCGGGTTTTCTGTGCCCCAAATGCGACAATTTTGCTTGTTTACATACCCGCCAAGATCAAAATGAGCTTCATCTGAAAAGATGATTTTTTGGCAAAATCGGCATCTTCTGTAAGTCGATCGCAGGTCCAGATTCCCATATTCGTTCAGCGGAAGGATAAAACTAATTATCAGTCAAATCAGACATGAGCTAAATGTTACCGTTCACGAAATAAGCACTAGTTGAAAGAAAAAACGTTAGATGGCGGACCCTTTATATTGTTACGAAAATAAAAATAAACAAAAAGAAAATACACTACATCAGGAACTATACTGTAAGATTTCCGCTATTAACTTTATTGGTTTGTGTCAAGGTTCTTGTGTATCTGTCACTGCTATAATTGTCTGTACTTTTAAGAATGCTACCACTTGCATGTTTAACGGTGTGGCCAGTTCGATTCCTCTTTGTGTATTATAACTTTGCATCTTTTGAATTTAACGTAAGTAGAAATTTATATTAACTTTGAGAAGTATATTCGAAATTTATAATGAATTGCTATAAAAGAGTTTGTTATCGTTTTGCAATCATATAATAAAGTCGTGTTCAGGCGGAAATAAAAGTGTTGTATAAAAAAATATTAAGTGCAAGATAAATTCGTTGGAGACTGTATAGTTATAATTGTGTACTATAAAAAGTGATAAATATAAAACTGTAAAACAACAACAAAGTGGTGTTTACTTCATTTTGCTATATATGTATATATAGATGTATTATCATATAGTTGTAATTCGCATACAGCCCGCAAAAAATATACTTTATAGAGAGAGAAAGATTCTCACGTTAGCAGACAAGCACACTAGCCTCTAATAAGCTGGTTAATCTACTATCAAATTATGATATAAAGTTTTCAATGGACAAGCTTGATTGATTGTCGATTAAAGTGCACGATAAAGTCTATTCCCAGCTAAAAATCTCACGCATTGTCGTATATTTCTCAATTGTTGCGACGTGAGAATATAATTTATTTTTCTATTGAATTCAATTCTAAAAATCAATTTTAATCCATTTTTTTTATTGCATTTTATTTCATAATCTAATCAAATAACAATATGTTTCTAATCTTACACCCCATTTTTGGCTTTATTATTAGCAATGTCCTTAGAAAATTACTTGCCATGTTTAAATTCGACAAAAAAAATTCCTCCCTTTTTAATGCAACATGAAAACCAAAATTTCTGTTAAGTTTTTTTGAAAAATGGCCTTAAAATCCTTTTTATTTTTTCAAAGGAAACAAATATTTGCGGCTTTTGTGATAAAAATATGTAACACGCTTGCACTTTAACCGCAAATTCAGTCACTCCCACTATTAAAAAACACACACACACACAAAATCGCAAAACAAATGAGCAGAAGGAAAATAAGGGAAAACTCCTATTTTTTATACTTGAAACTTATAAATAATTTATATTTGAGAGAAACAAAAACAAAAACTAAAACAAAAAAAGAGCAAAATCATCAATAAAAAAATTAAATTAAAAAAAGAGTACCATTGACCATTATGACAGATTGTATTTCTGCAACAGCCTCTAAGCTAAAATGCACTTAAGGAAGAAGAAGACACAAAGCAATGAAGGGGTTTATTTCGAATGTGTAAAATATCGAATAATTTCAAACACTTTCCCACTGTTAAACTGTAATGCGCGTTAAAAGAAAAATCGTATCATTTTTCCCATACGATAAAAATCCAAAACGAAAAATTTAAACATAAATTTACACTTCGCGCTGCCTTTAAGGTTACACCTACAAAATGTTGATTTTTTTTCGTTTTTAAAAATCACACACAGTAATTCATAAATTGCAACAATATCGAGTCGTAAGTCTTTTTCTGTTGCAACAACAAAAAAATAATAATAAAGAAACAAATGTATTGACTGTCTGCTTGACTGCCTGCCAATTGATCGTTTTCGTTGCAAGCAATTGCAATCAACATCAGCTTTTGCTTAGAATTTCAGATATTGCAACAGCCAGACACTTAGACGCTAGGCTACTTGCGAGCTTTTTGCGAAACTGCTGCGTGGTTAAACGAAAATGGGTGTGCGAAATGACCAAAGGCTGTTCGTGCCAGCCAAGGTACAAGTATAAAAGAGTATCGAAAGAGTTCGATGTTTCAAGTATGTGACTCTAGCGTCTATTTACAATATATTTTTGATACGATTATTGTGCACTATAGGTCGGATGTGACAAAATTTGCACGCAAAAAATAATTGTTTTAATTTAAAAATTTTTGGCCTAAAATTTTTTTACAGTAAAGACTGTGTAACTCCATGTTTTTTGTACCTCTGTGCGTAACTATTATCTATAAGTGGATGAACGCTTTTGAAAGTAAACTAAGTCGTTATGTTGGTTTTAATGGAAAAAAGTTTATTTCGTATGCTGCAAAGACAAAGATGTTAAGCACCATCACAATTATAGATGTACAGACGATTGTCAGATCTAACAGTATTGTCAGACCTGGCCATTTGCCGACAACGACCAGACAATGAGAAATGGCCACCGCTATGTATATTGTCAGTGTACACGGTTGCAAGACATTTGCCAAAGAATGTGGAGACCCCATTATACATATGTTTGTTTTTTGACAATGATGACGTTGCCAGATGTTAAAAATTCGGTCATCTGACAATCTATCAGTGATCTGACTATGCTTTCTTTGACAATGTTGAAAGACAAAAGTTGTAAGTTCACACGTTTGTAAGACATTTTCTGTACATTTCTCTGACAATAATTCAGGTTTGACAATCGTTTAAACAGAACTTAAGCATCATCAATTTCAATGGCGGCTTAGGTTAGGTTAGGTAGAGCGGTGGTCCCCCCAGAGATTTTAGCGAGGGATTAACCCGGGGTTCAAACAGTCTTCATAGGAAACCATTTTAACTCCAAAATAAATCTTGCAATTGCGTCGACGTTAATTTTTTATCTTTTATTTTTTACACTATCGAGTACAGAACCTAAAAGCTCCTCAGTGTGTATCGATTAGAAGAATAACAATATTTATAAGAGCTCGTGGATATTTAGGCAAATCAGTGTACTTGATGACAAGATGATAAGAAATAGGAGGCCAATAAACTTTCGCCGACTGAAATTAATGGCTGGACACTGACACATGAGATGAAAAACAGTCTCCTCCTCCTCTTCAGAACAGCAACTCCTCCAAAACTCTTACCAGGAGATGCCGAGTCTATTGGCATGCCTCCCAATCAGGCAATGAACCGTGAGGGCCACAGTAGTGCAGTGGATGGCCATGCAACTTAGGAAAAGAACACATTTATCGAGCCGAGTCTAGCGATACTGCACGTGCTCTCATGCAACGATATTAAGACTCTCCATAAATCGACTCTCCATAAATCTAGCCTAACCGAGGCAATAAATTGCTGACGATATCCCTGCGTCCCGGAACCCATATCAGAGTTACCTTCGACTAAGTCGAGATTTCTATGAGAAACCTATGGTATTCATGGACGAGGAGGTGACGCTCGCAACGGACTTCATTGCAGCTTATCTGTCCAAGTAAATCAGAAGATTTTCCGAGAAAATCGCGCCGCTCAACAAGCATTGCACAGCCCTCAGTATGGCCGTGACCTGCGTCAGAAGTACACTGTAGTAGTCAGGCAAACTATAAGACAGTCAACCGCTCAATGGTGGTTAAATTGGTTGCAGTGTGCAACAAATGACACCAAACTTTCTGATCGATCAAAAGAGTTCGTAACTTTAGAAAAAGTCAATAAAACTCATGGAACGATATTTAACAATGGGAGAATGTAGGTGCTTGCTGTGTCTGCTGTTGCAGGCATCCTAACCAGGCCGGTATTTCACATTTTGAATTCATAAAAAAGCTATCCGAACAATAGGTGCATACTCTCGACATGCTTACAATCACTTCAAAAAGAGTATTTGTATGGTTTTTTAGTTAACCGTAGGCGTAAGAGTGACGAGCATCACTCACATCTTTTTTTACGTCACTCATCTGGGGAGCAAATTGGCTTCCCACAAAGCATCCATTGCTTCGTTTCAGCTTTAGTAATCAAGTTGGTTTTTCAAGCTAAGGGGAAAACGCCACCTACTGGGAAAAAATTACGAAATTAAGTGAAGATCATCACCACCAATTAACAATGATTTTCACCACTACAAAATCGTATGGAGACGAGCAACAGCAGATTAATCGTCTACATAAATTGAAAATCCAATCTCTCTATGATTGTGTGTAGTGGTTAAGATCCTAGCTTAGTATGGGTGCCTGTGATCCTTACTTAGCATTGTAATATTTTTTTTAGTAGGTGGCGTTTCCTCCTAATCATCCGCCTGATGTTTGTCAAAATTTCAGAGTTAAGCTGGGACTTTTTTAAATAGATTTGTCTGCATTTTTTTGTCATGTCCTCTGATGAGATTCGAACCAGGGCCGTTTGTTTTGTATGCCTGTGCTCTAACCACTACACTACGCTACCCCACTAATGTGTTTAATGTGTATGTGGTTTAAGTATCAAATATGTGGGCTTAATTATTTAACAAAATATATATTTAGCATAGAGAAAGATAAGAGTACCATAGTGCAACCAATGTGTCTTTCAAAAACAAAAACAAAATATCATTTGAAAGAAAGACACTGACTGCTCTAAATATAGATGGAATGTATTTTTATTTGCAAATATGAAAAGAAGGAAAAAAGAAACTAATATTTAAAGAATTTCATGCCTCAGTTTAAAATGAAGCAGAGGGCGTGTGATTTCAGTGACGCCTACAAAATTATACAAACTTCCCCCCTCCCCCTAAAATAAATAAGAAAAACAAAAGCACCATCCAATTGATACACAATTTAAAATCAAACAAAACAAAACAAAACGTATCGATACGTAACAGATGGTTTCATACTCGTAACACCACACACTCAATACAACTCATATACGCAATGAATTCGATCACCATAGACAGACACACAGTCAGTGCATATCGAAATGAGTTCCTCCATAATGCTCGCTCGCTCACCTGCTGTTATCGCTGCAGCTTTCACGAGATTTTAATGTGTAAAGTGTTGGCCACAAATATAGGCGAGTTACTTACGCACAAACCTCTGGCTTTATAACTAAATGTTTGTATAGTTTGCTTGTGTGTAAGTCCGTCTTTGTGCCATCTCCTTGTGCTTTTTTCTAACAATCCAACAAAAGGTGTGAAATTATTTAATTCCAATGTATTGCTTTCTGTTGCAAATATACAATCGAAATTGTTGGTTGTCTCTCAAGTAATATGTTTATTCAGCAGGGTTTGTGGGTAGGGAAGGAGGCCAAATAATAATGTAAGAGCGCTTCTTAATTTCATATGCAGCATTCCAATAATTTTATTATGTTTCAAAAACTTGTAGTTTTTTCTTCATCACAATCTAAAACAGACTATACGTTTATGGCAATGCATCTTAAAACACGTGTTGTGGTGTTAAAGGTCTAGCGCTCACATGTCTGTCAGTATTGTTGATGGATTTTGGAATTCCGATGTTTGTCTAAGCTATTTACACTTTGTTCCAGTTTATATCGTAGAAATTAAAGTTTTGGTCACTCTTTTCGATAATATCAACTTCCAAGTGTAAAATCAGAGTTATCGTCGATTCAGTTGGCAGATCAAGGCAGCAAAATTATCAGCTTGTCGAAAAGAGTAAAATCTTTATTTCGAGCACTGTATGCAGCGCGGCTCCATTTTGTTGAAACCATATGTAGCAGCATTACATAGTTCAATTTTATAAGACGAAAAGTCCTTTCTCATGGTGCAGTTGCGCTCTTATTTCTACCAAGCCATCAACCTTACCAAACATTAGTGATTTTAATAGATGTGACATTGATCGTTTAGCCATTAGCCAGAACTAGCATCGCCACTAAACAACTGTTAGCGCGAAAACGCTGATAGAAATTAAAGCGTAAATATAAATGTGGTGACTTTGATTCCGATTTCCATCCAGAGACCAAAAAGCGGCCAATTTTTGTTCCTGGATCAAGATGAAAAGAAAGTAGATGAGAGAAGAGAAAAGTCAACAGTTCTAAGAAGATTTTAAGCGGTCAAATATGGGCCATAGCTTTTGGCTCATTCCAAGACCCATCCACTGTACGACAAACCCATAGGTCCACCAAACAAACGAAAGAATTCAACACAGCTCTTTCAGATGCATCCTCCAGATTTCATCAGCTAATCAGCAGTCTCGTTCCCCAATATGTCGCAATATCCCGGAACCCAACACAGTTTAACTCTGTATCTGTCCAGGACGTCTAGTCAGTGCTCTTTTAGCAGCCTGACTATCCCCACATGCCATATTGGTATTCGGATGACCACAATCAGTATGTAAAAGCTCATAATAAAAGAGTCCAACACCATTTTGCGAAAGCTACAGGTATTAATCAACAAGGGCCTCAGAATATTCTAGTATAACAACATCAGCAATACAAATCTTTAGTACCTATCAACGCGGGATCTATACTGAAACAAATGAAACGTAGATATATAGTGCGATCTTGCATGGGAAGGCTAACCGAGTAAGATGAAGTTGTTTTGTGGCAGACATATGCATCCAAGATGGGTAAAGGAAAAAGAAGAAAATGAAAATAGAAAAACAAGTAATTAAACATATTAAAGTTACTCTTAAAGGATAATATAGGGTGGTCCAACCAAAATGCACGATGTTAATTGTTAATAAAACACAAATTTTTCGCGGAATTTTTTTAATATTTTTATTATGATGGAAGGATTTATGACAAATATGTGTGAAATAAAATATGGGCCAAACACTTGCCAGGTCTTCGGTGGCATACCTCTATCTCTCGGTTTATATTTTTAATAACTCTCAGACATAATTAAGGTTCAATGTCATTAACGTGCTATGTGATATTTCATCCTTTAGCTCTTGAATTGTTCTTGGCTTATTGACGTACACATTTTCTTTTAAAAATCCCCCAAAGAAAGAAATCCACCGGTGTCAAATCACATGATGGTGGAGGCCAATTAACATCGCCACGAGATGAGATTACGCGGCTATTGAATTTCTCGCGCAAAAGAGCTATTGTATCGTTGGCTGTGTGTCAAATGGCACCATCCTGTTGGAAACACATATCTTCCAAGTCCATATTCTCAATTTCTGGCCACAAGAAGTCCGTTATCATCTTGCAATAGTAAACACCATTCACAATAAGTGCTTGGCCGAACTCATTTTCGAAGAAGTACGGCCCGACTCTGCTTGTTAACGAATCAACTGAGGTGAAAGTAAGCCTCGTCGCTGAAGATGATTTTCTTTTGCAAAGTCGTCTTTCACTTTTATCTGTTCAACTAACCACTCGGCGTACTGACGACGCTTGAAATGGTCAGTAGGCTTCAGCCGTTGAGTCAAATCTTTATTCAAAAAACGCATTGTTGGTGTTCGTGAGTTGTTCAATTGTTAGACACGACGAGTTAAGGTTGAAGGCTCTTCACCATACTATCGCGAACAAGAGCAATGTTTTACGCAGAACGAACCGAACGAGCATGCACAGGTGTTTGCACATTTCCTACAAACTCGGTTTGCTGAAATTTTGACATTTGCGCACAATTCTCCCGATTATGCTGACCAAAAATCACAAAGTGCACGAAATGCATTTTGATTTGAAAGCCCATTTTCGTATAAGGCTTCAACCATCTTAACGCGCTGTTCACTGTACACTGAAACAAAAAAACATCAAATTAAGATGGACGAAAATCTTGACGTTAAGGTGTGACTCACAATTAACTCGTGCCTTATGGTTGGACCACCCTTTATTATTAGTCATAACCATAATCTTATCATTTAACTGTTAATTGCTTTCGAAAGTACGAAATAATGAAATTCATTCTTGAAAGTGTTTTTTGAAAAAATTAAAATTTTTTTTTATTAAAATCGATTTAATTTGACGATAAAAAATTCTAATAAATTTTATATGGTTTTCGGAAAATTTCCCATATACAACCTCACTTATTAAAGGTTATCATATTCCGTGGTGCTTACTTACGAGTATTTAATAATGATTTATTGTAATAAAATTATATCGAGTTTTCAAAATAAAAGGGAAAACAACCCTAAAAGAACATGAAAAAATCATTGTTTTACGTTTTTAAAATCTCATTTCGATGTCAATCACTGTCAGAGTGCGGCAATATTGTTACTGTCGCTGTGTTATTCTCCCCCTTAACCATGAGTGAGGGAAAGAGTACCAGAAGAATAATTTGTTTCATTGTCAACATTTTCCTCATTTGGGCAGGTTGATACTCGAAATGACTAAACTCAGTGGTAACAAGCATCATTAGCACCCCTTTTTTCAGTTTGGTGGTTGACTCTTTTCATCCAATTTTGTAAAAAAAAAAAACATTTTTATATCACATTTTGTGTAATTTGATACTCGCGTATCATAAAGATGAACAAAAACTCAATTGATGTGACAATTGCCTACGATTTGTGAGATTTTATTCCGATTTCTTGTTTTTTTTTTCTGCTCTCTTGTGGAAAACAAATCTTTCTAAGCGGATATTCATTACAATGACCGCAGCATTATGCCATTTATTATTTCAAAAAAAAAAAAATTTTTTTTTATTCATTACACTTTGCAAGTTTGATTCAATTTATGATGACTTCTTTGTATACAAACTAAATTTAAGTTGAATAACGTCGAAACGTTGTCGTCGTCGAAAATAATCGTTATGATTTTTAGTTTTCTTTGGGTTGTGCACCAAAAATCACCCTCTTGATGTGTTATTGTGGCGTTTTATTAGACGCTGTACACCAAGTCGTTGGTACACAGCACGCGTTGGTGCTTAAATACAATTTTATCACCCTCTTGATCCGTTTAGTGTCATTTGGAATCGCGTATTGTTTGTAAGAATGATTTAAGATTTAAACATTTAAGCATTCTAAGCACTTTACATATGTTATTTGTATCCTCGTGGGAGACTTTTTTCTCTTTCCTCTCGATACTTCCTGAAAGCATTTAAAACGAATAATGTGAAGTTTCATAAGTAAATAGGTCTCTACCTTTCACTGTGATAGAGCGAGGCGACTGATATTTTTTTTGAAAATTAAAATATTGGTCTTAAATAAAAATTATATTTTGTTAAGAGTAATTTAAGAATAAAAAACATTTTTATAAAAGAAGAACTATATGTTCAGAAGTTAATGCCTTCGATTTATTGATTTTTCAGATAAAAATATCATCATTTTCCTAAAGAGTGGTCCAACCATAAGGCACGATGCTAATTGTGAGCTACACCTTAACGACAAGTTTTTTGCACAACCTAAATTGACATTTCTTTGTTTCAGTACTTGACAAAATCAGGAGAGGTATACGATTGAGCAGCGTGTTAAGATTGTTGAAGCCTTTTACGAAAATGCACGTTCGGGAGCATTGTGTGTGATTTTCAGCAAACCAGGTCTGAAAGAAATGTGGAAAAGGTGGAAACATTGCTGTTGTTCGCGATAGTGTGGCCAAAGAGCCGTCAACCTCGACTCGTTATCGTGCCTAACAAACATCACTGATGCGTATTGTGAATAAAGCTTTCAATTGACTCAAGAGCTGAAGCCTATTGACCATTTCAAGCGTCGTCAATACGACGAAGGGCTAATCGAACAGGCTGAAAAAAATCATCTTCAGCGACGAGGCACACTTTCACCTCAGTGGATTCGTTAACAAGCAGAATTGCCGCATTTGGGCAAATTAGTATCCACGAGTGATTGTTGAAAAGCCGATGTGTCCTCAAAGTGTGATTGTTTGATGCAGTCTATCGGGTGGCAGTGTCATCAGGCCGTACTTCTTCGAAAATTAGGTCGGCCAAGCAGTTACCGGGAATGGTATTCGCTATCGCGATATGATAACGGATTTCTAGTGGAATTTGAGCATATGGACCTGGAAGATATGTGGTTCCAACAAGATACAATAACTCTTTTGCGCGAGAATTTCAATGGCCGTGTTATGTCATGTCATGTCTATGTTACTTGCCGTTAGACTTCTTTCTTTGGGCATATTTAAAACAAAAAGTGTACGTCAGTAAGCCAAGAATAATTCAAGAGCTAAAGGATGAGATAATTCGACACATGAAAGACATTGAACCTCAATTATGTCTCAGAGTCATTGAAAATAAGGACCGACGGATAGAGGTATGCCATTAAAGCCGTAGTGAGCGTTTGGCCTACATTTTATTTCACATATAATTGTCTTAGAACCTTCTATCAAAATAAAAAACATTCAGATTATTCCCTGAAAACCTTTTGTTTTATTTACAATTAACATCGTTCGTTTTGGCTGGACCACCCTGTGTTTTTCTGCATAGTCTCTTTTGAGCTTAATATCCGTACATTTAGTCTTTAGTTTTTCCATTGTTTAATCGCCTTACATTATAAGTTTTCTAAGACCTCAAAACACTCATTTACTCAAATTGACAAAAAACTTTCCCCCGTGAGCTATGTAGTGACATCAACTAGGTTAAGCGTATTAAGATACAACGGCAATGTATCGAAATGCTTCAGCAAAAATGACATACGAGAACGATCCCAATGATGCTTCGTGCAAAAGGGGACGACAAAAACTTATAAGAAACGATCATAGAGTAGAAGAGGACATCTGCAAGCTTGGTGCTAGAAATTGAAGAAAGAAATTGAAAAAGCTCAGAAGACTGAAGACGCTTGGAAGTCTATTTTAAGGTCGGCCAATGAATAAAACCTGTTAATGGTCAACTAAGTAAGAAAACAAGAGCTCCATACTCCTTTTTCCAAATTCTCTACAGCAGCTAAGGAAATGTGATTGTTCTTTGTGTAAGATTCCCGCACAAGGTAGATTCATTCCCCTGAATAAACTCATGACTTTAAAACATTGTCAGGCATAAAAAGAATAAGAAAAAACCAAATTTTTTTCTTGCAGTGTTGTCAGAGAGTCAGACTTCCAAATCACAATTGTAAAATGCACTGGTATTATCTTGCCTGACACTGGTTTAAACCAGTGATGTGCAAAAGTAAAAATGTAGTTGTGTTAGTGAGAACATGAAAATTACTCTTTTGGAGGGAGTAAAGCTGATAGTTTAAAAAAATGTTAAAAACCAACATGCATCCGCCACACATGTGCATTAGTCGCTGTTTCAAGAAGCAAGATTGTAAGAAAAATTCGTCAAAGTCTCATTGATGACTAAAAACAAGAGCATAATGCTGGGTTCACACGATTGACGCAATGCCCCAATTATTGGTACGGCAAACATGTGATGGCTCGATCAACAATTAAGCGGCAATAAAATTTTAGAAATGCGCCAATATATATTGTGATCTTTGCAAAATTACAAAAAAAACATTACTTTTAATTCCAAAGTAACATAGCTATGCTGCTAAGAAATATCGAAATTGTATAAAACAAAACGGTGGGAGGATATGTTTTCTCACAATTGCGAGGAATATACGAAAATATTTAAGACTAAAGCACAATATTGCCCTATTTAAAGATTATTTATGAGCAGTCACTATTTTAATGTAACGCACAAAACAGGCGGATGGGTGGTGTATATAAGAGTAAGAGTAGGAGAGAGAGAGAGAGAGAGAGAGAGAGGAAAAAAACGTCAATTCATAAAGTTATAGAGTTAATCCGAAATGGTGTAAATAATACGATTAACTTCTACACTCCCCTGAACACATACAACAGCCAGACGCGTGTTCTATAAATAAAGCAGTGAAAAGGAATTCAAATGCTCCCACACTGATACACGTGGTGGTGGTTAAGGCCGCAATGTCTAATGTTCCCTTTTAAAATTTAACTTCTATTGAGACAATGGCCAGAAGTTAGAAACCGCCACTACAAGTAGGATAAAACTGTGTGACACAATAGAGGTCATTGATGGCTTTTTGTAATGAGTTTGGAAACAGGCTTAAATGACTGCATCTACTATGGGTTTCATAAAACATTGTTAAAAACACTTCAGTAGAGGGGGGCGGAGGGCGATTGGGTAGAGAGTTTGCTATGATTTTGCACTTTTTCTTTATTTATTTAAAATTTACAAAATAAATCATAAATCACCAAAAAAGAAGATGAAATAAAAATCATATTGAAATACAATGGAATGGAAACGAAGTATAGGCTTAAGAAAAAGCCTGAAGTCTAAAGTAACAAAGCTTTTAAAGAATTAAATTGGGTGCGGTGCTTACATTTGTTCTTTATTGAGTTTCTTTTCTTATTCTTTGTTCTAAACATTGTGAGAATTTATTTAAACATGTGAAAAGTACGACTTTTTTAATTCAATCCATAATGAAAAATAAAATAAAACCTCAGAACAGAATTTTGCCAATTTATAGTTAAAACGTTTTAATTTCGTTTTTCGAATTTCCATTGTTTTCCGAGGTGGGTGCCATAAATGTCATTTAGTTCAATACTGCGCTTATGTCAGTCATTGGCTTGGAAATAATACTTATTAATTGTAATTTCTTTACTCTCTTTCTTTCTCTCTCTCTCCCCCCTTCTCTCTCTGCCTTGCTCTAGCACTTGGCACAAAACCTGTGAAATGAACAATTTAATCGTATTACGATTTATGACAAAAAAAATTTTTTTTTTACTTTTTTTTTTGCCATCCTTTTGTCGATATGCGGCGATATGCTCGTACGTCGTTAATTTACAATCCAATTGTCTTTGGCATTGGCAAAGATCACCACACAGAGAAAGTCACAGCTTCGTTCTATGCCTTTTGCATTTTCTAGTTTTTTTTTTTCTCCTTCTAATTGTGTTATGCCTTTAGAGAAATTTATGCCAATATTGTTTCGCAAAAATATGTGAAGCGTGTTAAAGTTATTAAAAAGCTAGAGAATAAAGTAAAATAAGCACAACAACAAAGTAAAAACAGTGCGCTTATATGTATGACTTTTGTATCGAATAAGTGTGCAAATTGTTGATAAAGAACAGCAACAACAAAAAGAAAAAAATTGCTGCCGGTTGTAATTTAGTTTCACTTGAAGCGTAAAGATTTCAAACTATTAAATTATGGTAAAAGAGAAAAAAAACTATAAATTTTATTAAGCGCTATCGCTGTTATTATCCTTAAGGATAGGAAAGTTTTTATTGAAAAAAAAGAAAAACAAAATATTTTGTTAACCTCTACTATCAGCTTTCCTTTATAAATTGAATGTTTTCTAAACAGCAATTTGCAAAATGATAATAGAAAACAATCATTTTGATAAGCAGGAGCTACTGTCTCCAATAAACGTGTAAAACCCATCAGGCTTCTACTTTCTATCCGTTTATATATCGTGAATTCCAGAGAATTGCACGAACTGGAAAAATACTGTGGCTACTAATCTCAATGTTCACAATTTGTCAACAACGTGAATTAAAGTTCACTGAAAAAACACACTCAACCCTTTGCTCACTTCACACCCTTTTGTACTTCTTAGCAACTGGAATCATTACAACATGTCTGTCTCTTTTCCATTCTCTGTAACTAGAAAACATTCTGTAATCGGTTATAAAAAGCTCTTTTATTCAAACACAACAAATTTTAATCAAAAACTTTATTTCCGAGAACTTGAGATGCTGGGCGACAGGACCCGAATATTCTTCTAGAATGTCAAGTGCCAGACGAAGGTTTTTGGACTGGTGTCGGTTAGTGGTGTGGAGAGAGCAGAAGAAGAATCCGAAACCCCAATCGCTGCTGACGAAATTGTCATACCACCATCTGATCGGAGTCCGGTACTGATAGCTATATCTCGATTGAAGAACCACAGAGTCGCTGGAGCCGTCAGCTTATCGGCTATACAAGGCCGATGGCGAAGAATTGAAAGTTAGGGTTGGACGAATGAATCCCGGCCGATTGGAACCTGAGCGTAATTTGCCCAGTTTATAAGAAAGGTCATCCTGCCATCTGCACAAAACTACCGCGAGATAAGTATGATTAATACCGCATACAAGGTTTTATCAAACGGAATTGTGCGAAAAACTGAAGCTGGTTAATCGCGCCTGCTAAATTCACCATCGACCACCTTTTTACAAAACGCCAAATGCTAGAGAAAACCCATGAGAATAATATCGACACACACCACATATTCGTTGACATAAAAGCCGCCTTAGACAGTACGAATAGGAATTACTTCTACACCACTATGTTTGGATTTGCTATTCCAGCTAAACTTATATGGCTATGCAGTAAGACAATGAGCACTACTGAAAACTCCGTCTGAATTTGGAAGGACCTGTTCGAGTGTCTTGGTACTAAACGAGGCTTTAGACAAGGCGATTCCTTGTCATGTGACTTCTTCAATCTTTTACTGAAGTAATTTATTTCTGCCGCCAGGTTGAAACATCAAGTCAGCATTTTCAAAGGGAGCATCGTGCTGCTGGCATACGCCAATGACATCGCTATTGTCGACCTTAATACCCGCGCTAAATTTTCTGCGCAAAAAGTGGATCTCGTTGTGAATAAGGACAAAACTGAATATCTTTTGTCAAGAAATAAAGAGTCCTCGCATCTTGGATAGAGCGTCACTGTTGGTGACCATAACTTTGAAGTAGTGAACGATTTTATTTATCTTGGTAGCATTATTAACACCGTTAACTGCGTCAGGATGCAGATCGAACGGAGAATCACACTCTTGCCAACAGAAGCTACTTTGGGCTCAATAGACAATTGAGGATCAGAGCACTCTATCGACGAACCAAGCTCACGCACAACAAGACTTATTATTATCCCTGTCCTGCTATATGGCGCAGACACTGTCGATCAACGATGAGAATGTTTTAGGAGCATTCGAGAGGAAGATACTTTGTAAGATCTCTGGTCATTTACGAGTAGAAGTATACGTTTGAACAGCGAGCTGTGCGAGCTGTTAAGGGAAGTGGATGTAAGTTGAATGCATTAAGATACAGCAGCTGCGCTGGCTTGGCCACGTCTCTCGTTTGGATGAAGTAATTCCGGCAAGGCAGGCCTTTGAAATGTTATCCCAAAGCGGAGAAGAGAACGACCGAATCTTCTTTGGAGAACCAAGCGTTGCAGAACCTGACGGTCTTGGCTATCTCAAACTGGCTTCAATTACCGCAGAATAGATCCAGTTGGTGTGACTTTATTTCCGAGACTAAAACCTTAATTAAAAGATTTAAATGCTTGTGAATGCAATATTTTTTCCCCGTTACACCTTTTGGGAACATATGGCTTCTACAAAACAGCTGTTTGCACTGTTCACCATTGTTGTCTTCTTCTTCTTCTTCTCATGTTAGTTTGGGCTGTAATTGGATAATTTAGCCTCTCTAGATGTTTCTTGGTCTACCACGATTTCTTCAACTTCTTGAATCCCCTCGAGTGGCATTCTTGTGGGCCTTTACGGATGTTATGCCTCTGTATGAGTTCCGCATTAGCCCTATACGACAGTCCAATGTTACTTATGCAGTTAGGCCAGAATATAATATAGTTTGGGAATTAAACGAAAAATATTTCTTTTTAGCCAAGAAATAAGTTTTGGTTTAATTAGATGTACCAACTAGCAGTGAGGTCTATAACTACATATATCTCAAAACATTCGTAAAATGCCACAGCAGAAAATGTGCGCACAACAAGCGACTTTTTCATGTGCCCCAGTACTAAGATATAAAAACGTTCTATAAGCCTTTTTAATAAAATTCTATCTCTTTTTTGCTTGTTAAGGCTGCAGCAAAGTTCTGCTGTTCTATCTTCTATCTATCTTATCTTATTTCTCTTTCTATCAACTCTTTCACAGATGACAGCTACATCTGTCATTCATATTCGTATAAACGTTATTGGATGACCCAAAGCGCTTTCGTACCTTTTCCTCTTATTGGACTTGTTACATCTTGCGGCTATTCTGTATTATATAGGTACCACAAGTGGGCAATTATATAGGAACCGTTTCGGAAAAGTCACAATGATGTGAGTTCGAGGTTAAAGAAACAATTAAAGTAATAAAATATTTCCGGACTGCTTGGCGACTAGAGAATTTCATTATGAATATTTTTTGTAAATTTCATTTCACACCGTATTAATAGCTGACCTATCCGATTGGCCCAATGCAAATGCGGGGATTGTCACAGAGCTCTGTATATTAAGAGCAGTTTTAAGCATTTCATGGGACATTGGTCCCCGCTTCATTTACATATATTTTTATGCTCTTGCTTTTAGTCGTCACCGAAACAGTGACGAGTGAACATGAGTAGCAGGTGTGTACTGATTTTTTTAATTTAAAACTGTATTATTTACTTATTTGTTCACAAAATATAAAGATTTTTATATTTTTAATAAAAAATAAATTCATACAGATATTAAAAGTGCTAATTATCCATTTAACTCTACCATCTGAGAGCAATACTCATGTTCTCACTAACACAACTACATTTTTATTTTTGAACAATACTGATTTAGAGCATCGTCTCTGTGGTCTGAGAGACAGACTCTCAAATTACTATCACAATTGTAAAATGCACTGGTATTTGTTTGCCTGATACTGTTTAAGAGCCAACACTCAATAGGATTTCCTTTTAACCACTATTGCCGTAGCTGTTGTCATATATATATCACTGACCAGCACTCGGTGAATAACGCCAGGTTGTTAGGTTCGCCAGGTTTCTAAGTTTGCGCTACTACGGTAAGCTTACATAGTTTTTCTGTTTCACTTGATTTTTATATAAAACTAGCATATAAGGACGTTTTAAGTTTTCAAAGAAAATTGTTTTTTATGGCAAATATGAGCCTAGAAATTTAGTTTGTTAGACGAAAAATATTTGCAAGTTTTTCATTTAAATGACCATTAAATTGTAACTTTCATACAAACGAAACTAATTTATTTTCATGTCAATCCATTACTAGAAAAGCCTAAGTTCTTTAATTCTTTCAATTTATTCAATACATTCTTGAATGATGATTTGGTGATGACATTTTACAAAGATCTAGTTTTTATTGTTCACTTTCTTATTAGGTTTTCTTATACTACTGAGTTGTTCATACATATGTACGTTTAAATATTTTCCAAGGATAGTGTCCATTTATCAGCAAATAGTTACGAAAAAGTATCGAATTACCCATTCACGCACACCTTCGTTTCTCCTTCCCATCGCCACTACTCTACAACTAAAGAAATGTCGGAAATGTTTTATTCATTTAAATGAGTTTTCTAAGCTGGTCCTTTTGTCAACATCTTTTATGATTGCGAGTATATTACGAGTATTGTTCAAAAGATGTCTAAAGGATTTAAATTGAATTTTCTCGCTTCATAACCGGTCACGTGTTAAGGATATACACTGACATATCCGGTAGATTCCAAAAGACCACACGTACGTTGTTTTACTTCTACCTACTACGACGCTCTTTTGGCTTGTCATCTTTCTCAGTTTAGGGGTAATAATTAGCACATCACGTGGCGCACTTTTCAAACAATGAATGCGAAAAAGTAACAATGATTCAAAACAAATCATATCGATTACAAAAAAAAATAAAATTATTTTTTAAAATACCTTTGCCAGCCACTGTTTTTTCTTTTCTTTTTTTTTAATTTTAATGTTTCAACTAACAATTGCAAACATTTTATTACAATTTTTCCATTTTTTCTTTTTTTTTCGAATGGCTTGTGCATTGGGAGTTATTAAAACTACAACAGCCGAAAAGAGAATTTCGTTGTAAATGGCTGGCCATAGATATTTCGCATTTAATGACAACAACCAGCGATTATCTCTGTACGCTCTGTTTATCAGTTAAAAACTAATTACACTCTCTGTTGTTGTCGTCGTCCAGTTTCATACGAAGGATTCAACTGCTGAAATAATATTGCGGCTGCTGAGGAAGACAGTATTGGTGTTGATGGCGACAAACAGACAGTATTACTGCTATCCGCTACTATTGATGGTGTGTTTGTGATAATGCGAGTATGAGTATAGCCAGTGGCAGACGGACAAACGTATTGACCATTTTTGGTCATCATTATTATATGAATGAGAGTGGCCAACAACTGTATTTTCACTGTTGTTGTTGTAAGTCTTCTTTGATTTTATGAACCTGTGAGCAGCATTTAAATGGGCAATTAAAAGTTACGACTATTGTGTCAATTATACACAGAATAGTGAAAGAGAAAAAGAAAGAGAGAGAGAAAGAGAGAGATAGAGATGGATCGAAGTGTATTGTTTTATTCTGTGATACAATATCAATTAAATTTGATATTTTTGTAATGAGGTGTCTGTAGTAAAATTGACAAATCAGTTGCTTTAAATACTCATCCGCTTTTTTGTGGGTTATAACACAGAAAATAAAAAAAGGAATTTATGTTTACACAGAATGAGAGCGTAAAGCGTTGAAATATGATACATGTTTTGATTGCTATAATATAAGTAGTCACTAGGAAGCTGAATATTAATTACTGATTTATTATCATAAACTAGATAATTCAGTGAGCTTAACTACACGAGATAGAGTTGGAAGGTTAGTTCACAAATAAACTAATAAAAGTTCGATATGAACTAGTTCAAATAACTAACTCGTTAAAAGCAAGCTGATGAAATTAACAAAGACGCTCCTGATTTATAATATATATTAATTCACATAACATTCCGTGAGGGAACATGGGGACTTCTCTTAGTCAATGAACTGCACCCGATTCTATTTTTAAACTCATTGAAAGGGACCTACAGTTTAACGCCGGCTCCGAACGGTATTTATACTCATATAACCAGTTACAACTAGCTAATCTTATGAGGTGATACCGCTGTCGAAAATTTTTTTTCTTTTTCAAGATGGTCTGGCCTGGTATTGAACCGACGACCTTCTGGTTGGTAGGCGGGTGTCTTACCTACCATATCATAGCGGCACACGATTTATAATATACTATACCGATAAATGATATAATTTGAGAATATAGCTGGAAAAGCACAATAAGTTCTGAATCTTCATTAAAGAATAAACTCAACTTTATGGTCTCAAAAATGAAACATAAAAATAACTAAGCAATCTATTGTACTTTTTTAATAAGCTTAACAAAAATATGCTCTAACGCAAAGGTGGCCAGATAGAAAACTTAATTTGTAGCGGTAGTAGCAAATTATTGCAGTGCGCATTAAATAAAAAAACTAAAAAGGTAAACAACAACATAAATAAACAATTTTAATGCGCAATGCGACATACGTCTACTTTCATGAAGATCTGTCACAGAACTGAATAAAACTGTTATTTATTTGTTTTATCTTGTTGTTATCTTTACTCCTCTTTATTTATGTTTTGCAAATTTTTTGCTTATGCGTATGAGTACGCACGTGTGAAAACAAGAGTAGCTCTTTGCCTGACTCTGGTCTAAAAATTTGATTTTGATGCTACAGACATCAGTAGCTTTGCGAATTTATGTTTCTGGGCGCGGATGGAAACGTCTCTTCAGGAAGTACATCTAATGGACCCACTATGCAAAACTTCGACCAACGTCCCCGCACATGATGTACATCATGAGCGTACTTTAGAGTTGCCAGGTTCAACATTGCAAAATTTTTGACATTTGTAGAAAAAATTTGACAGTCAAAAATATTGGTGTTCGAAAATTTTCAGCTACAAATGTTCGGTAGATGGCTCCAAATCTTAGAGTCTAAGATATAATATCTCTGGTAATATTAATTGCATCAGGCAAAACTATACTTGTTTGATAGGTCCGAAAAATAGATTACTCACGACAATAATATGCGAAAAAAAAATTATGGACGAATCAAGAAGTTGGCAAAGCCAGGTTTGTCATTAAGAAAGGAATACTGAGTGTCTGATGGGATTGGAAGAGAATTGTTATTATAAGCTTTTACAACCTGGTCAAACGATTGATTCTGATTGAAGAAAGCAATGTAGTGTTACAACGGCTAGAACTTATCAACAGAAAAGATATTTGTGTAGATTATGATGAGAGAACTTGGCGGGGAAGTTTTAATACATCCACTATATTGCCCGATGATTAGCATTTGTTTTGATCTCCGCTTCGAATAGAAGAAAACGGTGTTTCATTTTTTGTCTAATTTGACTGAAAAGATGTGCTTTAAAAAATCTTGACAAAACATGTTTTTTCTTGATTCTTGACAAGCTCTAAAAATTGTTGTAAATCAAGCAAATTTAAGATCATCTGGCAAGCCTAGCATACTTCAACTTATGGCTGGATGTCTGAAACTATCTAAGTTCCTACCGGTCTGAAATCTCCCCGTGAAGTTTGTTAAACCACTTCAGCACGTAGCCACCACAAGTGGCCATCACTATAGACGAAAGAGGAGACAGGAAGAGACTATTGATTCAACAGAGAGTTGAATTACGATTAATGCTATCAATGGTGTGGCAAAAATTGTAGGCCTAAATTACAAATTGTGCTTCAAAATAAATACTAGAGTGACAACAGTAGGTATTCCATGACACCTCGTGAGATAAAATAGTTTTAAAGCTGTTTTACAAACACCAATTTTTGGAAACAATTTTACTGAAATAGCATCGACACTATGCGAATAGGTAAAACTCCATCAAACTCTATTAAAATATCAGACTATCGCCATAAAATATTTAATTTTACTTCAGTTTTTTATAATTTTTTTGCTCCATAATATCGTTAAAAAAAACTAAAATAAAATAAACGTTAATACAAAACTACTATACAATATTAAATGAAAATGAATTCGTGTTATATTGTATTTTATTTTATTTTATTTGATTTCATTTTTTGTTTTCTTTTTGACCATATAAATATATTTTATTTCTGTTATTTTATATATTTTTTTATTTTTTTATATTGTCGGTTGAACTATTGGTACCTTGTGGTACATAAATAATGGTCATAAATTGGCAATGGCTAAAAATTTCAGTATTTATAGCCGAATGATAAAAATAAGATTTATTAACATTTGCGCGTTTGCTCTGGTAAAACGTACGAGAAAACGTCCATCCAACATACGACACCAAACCAACCAACCCAACCAACCCAACCAACCCAACCAACGCCACCATCACCACCACCACCACCACTACTCCTTTACTTTCACAACCATAAGGCAAAAAGACAAAAAAAAAATAAATAAAGAAAAACCATCTCCCATACCAATCCATCCATTCAAAAGGCGGTCGTCGTCGGTCAATAGCAACGGCTTAAAACACAACTCTTTGGCTATTGTTGTATAGGATCTCTGATGACCAGCACAACATTATGTTGCCTTTCATTTTATTTTATTTCTACTTTTTTTCTTTTTCGTCGCCTATTCGTTCGCCTACAAAATGACTATTAAAAAAGGATTCAAAAGAGAGGCTGCATAAACTTCCTCCCCCAACCCTGTTACAAAGAGAGAAAAAACAAGCGAATCCTTTTTTGTTTTGCTTTTTGCATGAGGCTATAAAAAATAAAAGATAAATGCGATGATCAATTGAATAAAGTGAGAAGCATTCCAGGATACACTATCGGAAGAGTAAGTGTTAATGGCTTAGATTTAGAATATTTCACAAACACTCATATGCTCTATGTTTCGTTTAATTGGTGATAAAACTTAACAATAATAATGTCAATAGGAAAAACTGTAAAAAAGGAAAGATTTTATGTCTGGAATTCAATATGGGGCTTAGCTGAGTAAAAGCCGATAGAACTTTCTGCTTAAGAACAAATCGGTACAATATGAATTTCAATCCCTGCTTGTGAACCCTTTCGACGCGGTACCACTCGTGTCGAAAGGGTTAAGAGAGTATACGTGCAGCAATGACAGTTTCACCGACGACATCCAGCCGTCAAAATATTAAGTATAATTTACCTTCTGATAGTGCAACATTTCTCGCTAGCGAAATTCCTTTTCAGTAGGTTAATCGACAAGCAATTTGTCGCAAGCAAGTAAAGGTTTTTTTTTGGAAATTAAGAAGGCATTGCCACAATAGAAATCAGTATGTAGTAAAGAAATCAGTATCAAAGAAATCGACTTATTACTACATATTCATATCGTCACCTAAAATCCAAAAATCTGTATTCATTGATTATAAATGAGTATGTAAATCGCCAAAATACATCATAATCAATCGAAAAGTAGTTTTTATGCTCTTACAGGATTTTGGATTTTAGATTTTTTTTATATATAAGACCAGCACCCAGGGGATGGCCCCTACTCATGCAGTGCATTGTGCTGGTACTAGGAAAATAGGTTATTGGAAGGAGGACGTTAGATTTAAGTTTACTTATGTCATAAGTGGCAGGAAATACTTTCACTGGAAGATTATTCCACAACCGAACAGTGCGACCAAAGAACGAATTCTCCCTATAATGCGTTGTGCGATTTACTGGACAATCAACTACAAAATATATGATTTTTGGGAATTAATTCCTTAATTTCGTTAGAACACATTCCGTTATAGTACCAATAGAACAATGAAACACACGCCACATTGCGACGGTGCTCCAATGAATCGATAGGGTTGGCTACCCTACCGTCATTGATGAGCATCTTCGCCCTCTCCTGTACGCGGTCGTGAAGTTCCAAAATAGACTTTGAAGCACCGGCCCATACATGAGAGTTGTATTCCATTTTGAGTCGGATATAGGTCTTGTAAATATTAAGGAGATCAGATGGAGTGAAGTATTTCTTGCGCCGACTTAAAAAACCAAGGCACTTGAATGCTTCTTTCGACACTTGAAATATGTGATCATTCCAACGAACGTCAGAGTGAATTCTAATGCTCAGAACATCAAGAGCATCTGATTCCTCAATATCCACATTACCCATTGACACAGATGACAGCACACCACCACGCCTGTGTGTTAAAAAACAACATTGAGTCTTACGTGCATTAAAATCGACCCTGTTCGCACGACCCCACTCGGAGACCTTCACCAGGTCACTTGTGAGTGTGACGTTCATAATCATCCTTCTTACCCCAACCTCCAAAAGGCTCGGTCTACGATCAAAATAATATGAGTGACAAATTTTGCTGTCATCCGCAAAAGAGTAGATAGGATTTTAAGTGAGAAGAAGGAAGACGTTAAGAAATATTAGAAAAAGAGTAGGAGAAAGAACAGAGCTTTGCGGTACCGATTTATTAAGTTTGAGGAGACTTAAGCAATGCCATTGTGGCGTTGGATCTGTTGGTTGGAAATTCAGATTTTTATTGAAACTCCCAAAATCATATTTTTGGATGAGGCTGAGGCTAATAGAACCTTTTCAAAATGACAAAGAAGACACTAAAATTGGACATAATACAGCGTTTATGTTATATCAGCTCATTAAGATTAAGTAGTTCGCTCAATTACAATATTTTATCATTACATTTTCAAAAGAACACTTTGAAGCAAATTTGGGAAAGAGAATCTTTTTACAATCTCCTATTTATCCTTTTTTCGTCACTCCTCTAGCGAGCATATTGGCTTTCCACAAAGCATCTATTTTCTTGTTGCAGTTTCATTAATCAGGTCGATTTTTAAGTTAAGTAGATGATTAGTCTACTATAGCTCGCCTCAATATTATTGTGTAGTGGTGAATATCCTTGCTAAGTGGTGGTAGTGATTCTTAATTAACATTGTAATTTTTTCCCAGTAGGTGGCGTTTTTCACTGATCATTCGTCTCATGCTTGTCATCATCGTCAGGGGGAGGTTTCATTTAGATGGCATTGACTGGACGGGATTTCCTCTGTACCTCTGGAGGGGATTCGAACCTGGACCTGGATTCTTTGTGGAAAGCCAATATGCGCCCTAGAGGAGTAACGTAGAAGAAAAAGCTGTTACGATGACCCCAAATTTGGTATAACCGGAAATGAAACATATTGATGTGGCTGATGTTTATTTTCAACAAGACGGCGCTAAAAGCCAAACAAGAACCGATACCATCACTCTTTTGCTTAAAAAGTTTTTCTGACTGTGTGATCTTTCGAAGAAAGAACCACAATTGACCACTGAAATCATGCGATTAACTATTTTTAGGCATTTTTCTTGGAGGTTACGTGAAAGATTCTATGCTAATAGCCCACATTCGATTCAAGATCTCAATAGTAAAATTCGTGAAGTTATCGAGAATATACAGCCGCAAGTGTGTGAATTGCTGGTAGAAAATTCCATCAAAAGAATATTGTCCTACAAGCGCGATCAAGTAATTTGTTTGCGAATAACTTAAAATAGGCCTTCGACTCTGGTTGCGTAAAAATATACATACGTATGTATAACATAACACCAGTCGACTAAAAGCTATCAATGAAGCTGAAATATTACTCAATGAAGCATATTTACTATGTTAAGGTTTAAAAACATATTTCGAATATTCTGTTATTTATGTATAAGAAAAGAATTGTGTTTATTGTTGTTGTTTCTGCATATGAATTATAAACAACATCACTACTTTTCCATATGTAACACAACCTTGGAGAATGATTAACAAACCCATCTTTAACATTAGAAAAGAATGCAAAAACATGTTAAAATTTCTTAAAAAAATAAAAAATTAAATACAAGTGGTGGTTGGTTACCTGCGAAAAATCGCTTTAAAACTTTGATAAAACACCTTAAACAGAAATTATTTATAAAAAATAGAAAAACAAATGATTTCTTTTAAGATTTTAAACGACAGTTAGAGAACAACACCAAACACCATAAACAAAAGCTAAAACAATTGGCCTTATTCGCAAAGATAACCCAGCACATTTCTGCGTTTTGAAAATAGGCATTTTTCTTTAATAGGAAAATGAGGGCATTTTTGATGAAAATTTGTTGGGTTAGAAAAACATTCAATTCGTATCTGAGACAATAAATCAGACAATTTTCTAAATACATATTCCGTGTGTTTGGGGCAGTTTAATGAATGTTTTTTGTTTTTCTTTTCCAATTTTTCCTCACAATTAAATAAAATTGTAAATTAAGGGTTTGCAGATAAGTTGAACTTAACACAATAACAAGGGAACATTGTTTAAAAGCGACAGAGGCACATCTAGAAAAAAAACAGTAAATAGAGGGAAGGCATTATGGTTTTTTATTATTTAAACTATGGTTATAGAAGTTAAAGCGATTTTAAAGAGATCTGATATACAGAAAAATGGTGACAAACATCAGACGAAGAACCACCATCTGGTAAAAAATTTAAATGCTAAGTAAGGATCAACTCCGCCACTTAGCAAGGATATTCACCACTACACAATCAAATGGAGGCGAACTGCGGTAGATTAATAAGCTATTTAGCTTAAAAATCAATTTGATTAATGAAACTGAAACAAAGCAATGGATACGTTGTGGAAAGCCAATACTTATGCTCCCTAGGGCAGTGACGCAGAAAAAAACAAAAACAAAAAAATATATTAAAATACACCCTTTGAAAATAGTGAATAAAAAGCTTAGTAACATATTACAACCGTCGATCCGCTTTGAAAACAAAGCTTTCAGGCTCCCTGACTGCACTTCTACTCACATTTATGGATTTTACGGACTCGCAGCTGATAATAGTATAGTATAGCCGCTGTGCTTCTGACGGTATACATACCAAAGGCTAAGAAGTGGTTTTTAGTTTAATCAGCAGACACTAATAGTCTTAACTTGTGTGCAAAACTTGTTGCAGTAACTATTATGATGGGTGAAAATGACATTAAATGCACAAAGAAAGTGAAGAAGGAACCAAAGTGGAACCAAATATCTGTCTGTGAAAAAATTAACCTTAAGCAGGTTTAATTCAGCCACTGTTCTAAATTGTAAAGTGCGCTTTTGGGCAAAAAACTGTGCAAAATTAATTTTGTATATTTCGTGCCCAACTATGCCAAACTTACCACCCTAGAAGAATTGTGGTATGTGTTAACATAGTCTCTAGATCTATGAGTATGAATGGTAAATCGACCTAAAAATTCAGGGCACTATTTTTGATTTAAAACTGTAGACGATCCCTGGGTATCACCTTCTATCCCTTTTTAATTTTCATAGCGACCGTGCAATGTACATTCGCAATGAAGTTGTGTACCAGTGCCAGCAACCACTTGGCATGTATGATGCAGAATTTGCAGCTTTTGTATTTCGGGTTCTTGTATAGAAGCCCAAAGGCGGGAAGAGAGGTTTCCATATCTGGCTTTTACTCCCTTTCCGAATCCATATCGAGTATCCTTGCGAATTACCCGAACAGTGAAATTGTTGTTGCTGGTGATTTCAATGTTCATAATTCGTCTTGGCTACGCCATTCAGGCCGCACAACTCCGGAAGGCCAATACGTGGAGTATTTGCCGCGCACAACCGCCTTGCGCAATTAGTGAATGAACCTACTCAGATATCGTGTGTAGATGGGCACTAAAATAACACCCTCTGAAAAGTATGCGCCTCTCGGAAATTCAGATCACTGTACCATTTTGTCTTTTTCCCCTTCTCCACTCTTCACAATGCTTCACATACAGCTACGAAGCGCTTGGTTTTCAATAACAGGAAAGCTCGTTTGGCTGAACTTAACGATTTCTATTGGCATTTTAATTGGAAACTTCGTTTCCTTGATTCTAACGTCAATGCCATGACCGAAATGGTTATCAGTATAATAAAGCTAGGGGTGGATAATTTCATCCCATCCAGAAAGCTTCCGATTAAATCAAAAAATAAATCTTGGTTTAATCAGACGTGCAAGCTTGCACTCAGATCCTTGTGAAGTATTAAGAGTCCAACAATTTGCTGAGCGATCATCAAAACGGTTTCCGTAAGGGTCGCTCTACTGGTGATCTGTTGGCGCTACTCTCTGAAAGGTGGAATAGGTCCATTCATGGATTTGGTGAGAGTAAAGTTGTGCCCTGGATATTTCCAAGGCTTTTGACAGAGTCTGACACGAGGCTCCCATATTCAAACTTATTGTTTTTGGTGTTGGTAGTCACTTCTCTCGATTCATATCGATCTTTTATAGCGCGATTTCTGAAATCGCACTATAAGAGTTCAGACGAGTTCAGGATAAATTCAGGGGTACCGCAAGGCTCAATTCTTTCTCCAACTCTATTTCTAATATTTCTCAACGACTTTCTTTTTCTCACTTTCAATCCTATTTACTCTTTTGCAGATGACAGCAACATTTGTCATTCATTGGAGATTGGGGCGAAAAGGCAGAATATGAACGACACGCTTACAAGCGACCTGGCGAAAATCTCTGAGTGGGGTCGAGCGAACAGGATCGACTTTAACGCACGCAAGACCCAATGTTGTTTTCTAACACACAGACGTGGTGATATGTTGTCATCTGTAATGTAGATATTGAGGAATCAGATGCTCTTGATGTAAAACTGTAACAACAACAATTTAATTTTATTTTAACGCAATTTAAACGAACTCAAACGTTTAAAACGTAACAAAAATCTGCAAACCCTATTTGGCCTTAAACAGAAATGGCAATATGATGTTAATATTGTGTAGTTGTTTTTATTTTTATTGTTGTTGGTGTTGTTTTTGGTATGACCATAATAAAGATCGTTTAAAACATAAGTTATGTTGTAGTGAATGGATGTATTTATATGAGAGATTTTTCACTTTGATTTCGTTAGTTGAAGCCTTCTTCTTCATCTACTTTTTTCTTTTAATTCTTAACAACCAAGTTGTACATCTTCCTTCAAAATAAGTAAGAAAGGATGGATGGTTGAATAGATCGAAAACTATATACATAAAAATACACTTCTAAATCACAGGCTGATTTCTTACAAATAAACAACAACAACAAAATCTGAAAATAATCCAGAAGAGCAAGCAGTGTTCCTCTGATACTCTGTTGCATTGGGTTATTAGAAACGCCCACAATACTTGGTTGGTTGGTAATAACGATTTTTCCATTAAATTAATAAATTAATAGTTACAAGCCAGTTAGTTAGTTAGCTAACAGGGAATAAGCTGTACAGTATTTCTCAATATAAACTCCTTTTATGAAGTAAATGATGTCAAATTTTCATACAATTTTTCGGGGTGATTATAAACGAGAAATTATTATTAATAAAATGGTAGGTGGTAATAAAGATTCACTCACGAGATGCGAAACTGACTGGTAATAATGGTTAAATGGGGGTTGAACCACAACCACAACCACTACCACAACAAAACCATATGGATTTTGAAAAGTTTGTTTATAAAAATAACAAATAAATTTTTTGTTTTATTTGCGTTAAATCAATTTGAAAAAAAATCGAAACAAATTTAAATCAGTTCGATTGAATTGAATTTATTGTTTATTTTTTCTTAATTTAATCGTGTACGTGTATGTCTTTCCGAGCACAAAACCAACCAAACACACATATTTGCATAAGGCAAGCAATCACAGAAAGACTTATCAGCCAGCCAGCCAACCAACCAACCCCTTGTTTTCGTATATGCGCTGTTTTGAGCAAAACTATGTAAACTACTCGCAGGGATCGAATCTTCTATCTCTGCTACGTGATGACAGATATGTGCTTTAGCGCTAATTAGTTTTGGTTTGTTGAAAATTCACGGGAACTCACTAGTTGTGAGGTCCTTATTCTCATACTTTGTTTTGTTCTACTTCTTCTTCTTCTTCTTATTGTCAACAACAGCATTCTCATAAACTGTTTAGGGGGGCAGAATTCTCCTTTAGCATTCTCTTTTAGCATGAGTTGGTGTTGTTGTTAGTGTTAGTATTGGGTGTATGCAAGCTCCTTGTAACCTGTATGTATGTAAAAACATCGTTCGTTTCTGTATTATTACAAAATCATTAATTCGTGACAATTGTCGCGTGCATTTTGTGGTGCATGACTTCAAAATTAAATACATCGCTTGTAGTGGGGGAAACTTGGAAATCTGCCATTAAATATTGTGTTGGAGAGTATACGAGATGGATGAGTTGAATACACACACATTTGGATTTTCATTAATCCTATTTCTTACTATTTTACCCGTCAATGCATGTGTAGGTGTAATGAGTTTATGATGATGACGATGTTGTTTGCATAATGGCAATCATAAAACATTGTAATCGAATTGGATGACAACTATTAATAGATTCTCTGATATCGTTGCTATAGAAATTCTGTGCTTTTATATACAGTTAAGTGTTATCGATTCCATCCGTTGTTGAGTGAAATTCAAATTTCAAGAAAATGTAGCAGCAAGCAAGCAAATTTTCTAACTACAGAGAAGTTTCTTTTTTCAAGAACGATATTTTCTCCATTCTGATTTTCCTTGTTCTAATGTTATAATATTGTTACGTTTTAACCTTTTTAAAACGTTTGAGTTCTTTTCAATTGCGTCAAAATAAAATAAAACTACTTTTTTGCTGTTTTACAGTTTTTATTTTCTCACTTTATCTCTATAAAGTTTATCTTAATACAGCAACGTATTTATCTTGCACTTAATATTCGTTTATACAACATTTTTATTAACACCTAAACACGACTTTACTAAAGTAAAGCAGCCTCCATATATACCTAAATGCCTACAGTTAAGAAAGTTCCGGGAATGTCTCAAACACTCGCTCTATTTTATCCTCTATTTTATATCCGTTGATTTTAAACATGTAAGATTGTATTACCCAAAGATGGTAGAATTGGCAATGCCACAAATCTGTACGGCAATATTAGGATAAAACATTATCGACTTTGACACAAACCAATTGGTAATAATCCCACAAAACAGTCCCAAAGGCATTACTGTGGTGTACTTTCTTTTTAGCCATTTTTATTTTCGTAACAATATACAAAAATTATTATTTAATTTCGTTCTCAAGATAGATAAACACCAATACTTACTTTGTATGGGAGGTACCACGCCTATTTATTCGATTCCGCACACTTTTTGGACGATGATTTTTATAGAAACAAGTAAATATTTACTTTGTGTGGGCGTGGCACCGCCCCGTTAGAATTTTTTGAATTTATATGACCTGTATGATAACAACACAAACGAACCAGTTTCGAGCCTCTGTAAAGGACATGACAAAAAAATTAATTGTGGTTCGATTGCTTAGTAAAGAGGTTTCAACTTCCCTCCACACAACTCCATCTTAAAAATAAAGGAGCAGCCCTCCTGACCTTACCGCACATCTCTGGCGATCATGACAAACATCAGACGAATGATCAGGAAAACACGCCACCTACTGGGAATACAATTCTAAAGTAAAGATCACAACCAATTAGCAAGGATCTTCACCACTACTACGCAAAATCATATGGAGGAAGCTACAGTGTATTAATCACCTACTTAGCTTGAAAGATCAAGTTGATTTAAGAAACTGAAACAAAGCAATGGATGCTTTATAGAAATCCAATATGCTCTCTAGAGGAGTGACGATGAAAAAAATAGTTTTCTAGGGACTTTCTTGCCACACCGCTGTAGGCCATGTTTCGAATATTCTTCCAAAGCCAATGAATAAAATAAATGTAAATAACATTCGCATAATTTATCAGTTTCAGCAAATCAAAATCATTGTCGCCTTCAAATAACAATTCTGGGTCTTATTCGGGCAGCCTATATGGAAACATAGGGTTTTAACAACCTAGTATTGAAGAAACCTGCAAGACATCATTGTAAAAAGAAAGTGTTTTTTGGGGACTTGGGGTAGCGCAATCCTATTCTTGTGTCACATTTTAAGTTTGTGCGAGATATGATGGAATAACTTGTAGGTGGTTTTTGTAATGGATAAACTTCTAAACCACAAAGACCATTACTCAGATAAAGAAAAAGCTGCATATATTGTAAAGCAAAGATGACAACGGATTTAGCAGCTGTCAAGTGATTTATTCTCAGTTTAGTTTGGCAATTCATGGATAGACTCACGCCCGGCGTAGATTCGTCGAATAGGCCCAAAACGAGATTACCGTGGTTTCCGATTTTCATAAGCAAATTTTGTTTAGAGATGAAGCGCAAATTTTAAAAAGTCACCACATTGTAAAACAAACCTCGTTTATACATAAAATTACCAAAATGTAAGCTTTTTATTGTTTTGATCAGAATTCATTGAAAATGGTGTCCGTTAAGAACAAACCAACGAACGTACGAGTATTACAAAATATTTACCATTTTGGTTAATGGCTCTTCACAACGCATACTTACATAACAAGTCAGTTACTTAACTTGTATTTAGTAAGTGGATGGCTTGGCTAGCTACACAATCCTTAATACACCTCGTACGATTACAAGTATTCGAGTGCAAAAGAGATAATCACACACATCTTGTAGTTCTCGTACTCGTATTAATATGTTCGCGGGCATTTCCCGCCAAACGAGCTGCAAACTTGTGACCTGCTATTTGTGCATTAAGATTTAAATCGCAACAAAAGGAAGAAGAGAAAAAAACAAAAACAACAACAGCAAGTTTCTCCGCCTTTTCTGGCTTTCTTCATTCATGACATACAAACGTACATATGTGCAATAAACAAACTTACGTTCTATACCCCTTAAGACATAAACTTCGATTATTATTAATGCCTGGCCTGTAGATTTGCAAGTTTTGCGTAAATTTTATAACAAAAAAAAAAAGCGAAATAAAAAGAAGGTGGTGTTGATGTAAAGGAGGTACAATTTAAAAGTGATCATTAAAAGGAAAATTAATAAAAAAAATAAATAGGTAGTTCAACAGTTTCTTTTACTATCATTTCGCTGATAATCTTCTACTCAAATTTCAAAACCGAACCAGAGAAGGTGCCTGATGCACTACGTTTAGCAGCTTGTAACCCAAGTCATTGATTTTTAACATCATAACTGAATATGAATGCCCATGAAAATGTTGCAAAGTTACGGTTTCCCGCTTTACAAGATTCTTACTAATTTTCATTAAAGCAAATTTGATCGTTATTCCCAATCTTATATTCCCGACTTACACAACTTAAATAAGCTGTAGAAATTTTTGGAAAGCTTTCTACGCAAATTCTTAATCCGCTTAGCACAGATGTAATCGTTACTTCGAATGCAATGTTAAAATAGACCTTCTTTTCGTGGGATCTTTCTGAAAACCATTTTTACCTATTTTTACTTATTTTTTAGGTTTTGTGTTCCAATAAAATTATCGTACCGAATAATACAATATTTTTAGAAATAATATGTTACATTAGGATTTGGGGGTGGCGCGGTCTAGTGGTCAGACTAGATGCATACAACACAAATGGCCCAGGTTTGAATCCCCAGCAGAGAAAATAATGAAAAAATGTAATTGCGGTTTCGAGTGTTTAATAGACGAATTCATCTAAAAGAAGCCGTTGAACTTTCAACTTACTTCTGGCAATGATAACAAACATCAGACGAATGATCAGCAGAAAAACACCACCTACTGAAAAAAATTACAAGGCTAAGTAAAGATCACTACTACCACTTAGCAAAGATATTCACCACTGCACAATTATTTGGAGGCGAGCTTCAGCAGAGCTGCTCAGCATGAAAATCAATCTGATTAATGAAACCGAATCAAAGCAATAGAAAAACCAATATGCTCCCTAGAAGACTGACGAAAAAAAAAACATTATAATTTAAGTTGGCATCAGATTTATTTTCTGCAATTTCTTTTCTCTAAGTGCCCGGGAATTTGCCATAGTTTACAGACGATTCCAAACTTGAGAAAAAGTGGAATTTTTTCCGAAAGGTTTAACCTTAATGCATATCTTCGCCACGCTGCTTAGTTGATTCTCTATCTTCTGTGCAACAGCTAAGCAACAATCAGAGTGTGACTATTACTTCTAAACTAGTCAGTTTTGTATCCACCTCATGTGAGTTTTTGGTGGCAGGGACATCCCGAGTAATTATTGTGGCGACAACCTTGTTAGAGCTGACACACTTCTACCTAATGTGTAGTCGCTTTTGATAATAGGCATACCTCTTACCTCTGTTAAATTGTCTATTAGGCAAAAGTATCTATTGAATGCTGACAAATCCTGGGCTGCGGAGAAGTCTTACTGCATTGCTAGACACATCTAACTCAGATTAGATAGAACGCTAACAAATTAATGGTTTAAACTGAACCATAGGGATATCATCGATAATGTTCCTATACTCACAGGTCATTGCATAATGGTTAGGCGTGCAGAGAGACTATATCGATCGAGCAGAAAATGGCCATTTCATCTGCCAATGTTCGTTTCTTGCTCTGCGTAGACTCCTATCACTCGACTCGGGTTTTTTCATATTTTGAGGGAGATATCGTTTATTGGAAGTCAGTTCAATTGCTAAACTGCTTTTTTATTTGAGATCAGTACTCAGAGGATGACCCTCACGGGTTAAAAAAAATAGGTTGTGGGAAGGAGAAAATGTCGTAAGTGGCAGAGAAGACTTTAGTGGGAAGGTTGAACAATTACAAAAGAATTCTCTCTACGAGAGATACGGGTATTACGAAAAAATATGTGATTATTAGGGATTTATTCCCTTATTTTGTCATAATGCATTCCTTTATAGTACCGATAGAACAATGAAACGCACGCCACATTGCAACGATGCTCTAACGAATTGATAGAATTGGCTGCCCTACCGCCATAAATAAACACTTTCGCTTATTCCTATGCGGTCGAGAAGCAGCAAAATGAAGTACCGAGCCATACATGAGATTTGTATTCCCTTTTAGATCGCATATAAGACTTGTAAATATGAAAGAGAGCACATGAAATGAAGTATTTCTTACACCGGCTTATACAGCTGAGGCACTTAAATGCTGCATTTTTACACCCGAAATATGTAGTCGTTCCAACGAACACCACAATGAACATCAAGAGCTTCTAGCTGCTCAATATCTACAATAATAATCACAAACGATATCACAGCACCACGTCTGTGTATCAGAACACAACATTAGTACTTGCGCAACCCTATTAGCGCCACCACACTCGTAGATTTTCGCCAGTCACTTGCATGTCGTTCATATTCCGCCTTTTCTCCCCAATCTTCTAAAGGCTCGGCCCACGATCAAAACAATATGAATGACAAACGTTGCTGTCATCATCCAGACTTTCAGATTGGTTTTTTTGACTTAACTTAGGGAAATTGTACTTTTTAGGCGAAGCCTCTATGCTGATTATCAAGACTGATTAATCTGAATCTGCTGGCCGTTCCTATCTTTCTCTACGTACAGGGCTCTCGAAAGACTCAATATCCAAAGATTGTATAGTTACTCCTGCCAGATAACAGTTTTAGTCTTCTATAGTACTTTTTGGTTCATTTGTGTTTAATTCTCCGTCTTTAACCACACGAGCCTAGCAGTTTTGTCTACTGGATTACATTTGCTTAACAATTGATCCACGTTAAACCAAAAATCAATAAGCACGTCTTCGAAGATTAATATGTAGACCCTTTGTTGTATGCACTTCCAAGCAAATGCACGCAATTGCAAATACGACGTTTCTCTATTTATTAAAGGGGGGCAGCTCTTACATTAACTCATATGCTCACCTGACGAAATTCATCATAAAGAATATCAAAAACATCACAAGGTTTTATGAATCATTCATTGTTTTTATTTTTAATAACTAACATTAGTTTAATTAAATGAAAAAAAAATTAAATCAACTTCTTACTCCGCCTTTCCTTCTCTGCCAAATTTTGTAAAATAAAGGCTACAACTTGGAAGAGCATGAAGTACTTGTATATTGATAGATGGCTTGGTATAGATGGCTAACGACTGAGTGACCAAAATTGCGTGTGTTGATTCTGAACAGTCGTCAACACAATTATAACACATCACGTCTCCAATGAAAGCTGGCTGGCTGGTCATTCAACAAAACAGACTATCGTCACGTTGCATGTTGCACATGTTTGTTATCAAGCTTATAGTGTTGAAAGCAAATACCACATAAGGCATTCAAACATTTTAATAAAAATCCCTATAATGGCGACGTTAAAAGTCATATTTTTTTATCCTTAAAGAGTTATGAACAAGATTAATTTAATATTGCGATACAGATGGAGATGATGGACAGCAACAGCAAGGCAAGAGAAGGCCCCCTTAAGGGAATTTCATGCCATAAAATAAGCAGAAACATAAAATTCTTGAATAACCGAAACCCTCGAAAAAAAATCCCACAAAATTTTAATGAACAAACAGCACTACTGCTTAAGTAAAGTAATAAAGAAAAAAAAGGTAATAAAAATACTTATTCTAATATTAATGCCATCAACAACATCATCGTCATCGTCATCATCATCAGCAACATCATCAACAACAATATCCATCTCTACTCGTACTACTAAGTACAAACAATATTTATGTTGCCTTAGTATTGTAAGAAATAAAGAAGAACCAGCAAGCAAGCAGCGTTTGTCGATTATTGAAAACAACACGTTCATCCACTTCACGTATTGAGGGCGTAGACTTTATAACGAGGCTTTTGCTGTTCTACTCTGTTCTGTTCTATACTGTTCTGTCACAAGTTTGTGTTGTGTTGTGCTGTATTGTGTTATGGTATACGTACTATAGATGGATGGCTGGATTGATGGTTGGCTTTTTTTTATTTGATGGTGGATAAATTGCCAGCTATTTAGTTGTACTTAATAGTGTAGATACTTGAGTATGGTCCTCTTTATTCTACATCTTTCCCCATCCACCTTCCCCCTTATTCATCATAAGCTTAAGTTCTTTAAGCAGTACACACACACAGGAGTGTGTGTGAAGGTGTAAGCAAGTGAATCTGTTTCACAACATCATTGCAACACGTTTAAGTGCGTTCGTAACGTACATTACGTACCCTATCTTCTTATAAGAGGGTCTATTCCATTTTTTTTGTTTCACTTTTTTTTTGCTTTTTATCGAAACGGTCGTTTCTTAAAGATTTTGCACCTTTTTTCTCATTTTATTTTTACATTAACATTTGGCTGTACGTACGTACATACGAGTACGTACTGCTGAGACGACTAAATCGTTGTCTATGCTTCCAGTTGAAGCTGCTGCTGGGGTATTGCTGTGCTGTGTACTACCAAGATGATACGAGATGGAGATGGCAAAAGCGATGGTGTGTATTGCACTTTTACGTTACAACACCATATTATTGCAATGATCTACAATTACAAAATAAAATCTCAAGATGTACTTGATGTTTTGCGAAAATAGAGAAAAAAAAAAAACGAAGAAAGAAGAGAGAAACAGACTAAAATAGGCTCCTCAAACACAATTTATTTCATATTTGATTAACAATGTTGCCCATTAACACAACAAGTCCAACAATATTATTTGGTTTATAATCACATTAATAATATTGGAAATGCGCAAAAGATGTTTCGATAAGCTTTACTTTCTCCTTGGGTTAAAGATACTACATGATCATATCACACGTGTTTTTGGAGGCTACGAGTAGGTAACTCTAAATTGTACTCCAGGTGAGAAATTGTTTCCTCTTTCTCATCATCCTTGCAGAAATCATTCACCAGGTGAGCCAGGCCAAGCCGCCTGGCAAAACTGCCTATTATAAAGGGTGGTCCAACCAATACGCACGATGTCAATTGTAAATAAAACAAAAAGTTTTCAAAGAATTATCATAATATTTTTTATTATGATAGAAGAATTTATGACAATTGTGTGTAAAACGAAATATCGGCCAAATGCTCGACACGGGTTCGGTGGCATATCTTTATCCGTCGGTTCACAATTTCAATGACTCTGAGACATAATTGAGGTTCAATGTCGGTAATGTGCATTTTTTCTTTTAAATATCCCCAAAGAAAGAAGTCCAACGGCGTCAAATCACATAATCGTGGCGGCCAATCAACATCACCACGACATGAGATAAGACGGCCATTGAATTTCTCGTTCAAAAGAGCCATTGTTTCGTTGGCAAATGGAATCACATATCGTTCAGGTACATATCCTCAATATCTGGCCACAAAAAGTCCGTTATCATCTCGCGATAGCGAACACCTTTCACGGTAACTGCTTGGCCGACCTCATTTTCGAAGAAATACTGTCCGTTGAAGCCACCAACAATCACTCGTAGATCTCATTTGCCCAAATGCGGCAATTCTGCGCACAATTCTAGCGATTGGCGACACATTTGGTCGATTATGCTGCCCAAAAAAATCACGAATTGCACGAAATGCATTTTGATTTGAACGCCTAATTCCGTAAAAGGCTTCAACAATCTTAACTGCTCAATTTTGTACTTCTCTTTGGTTGAATTTGTCCAAAACGTAACAAAAAAACTTGACGTTAAAGTGTAACTCACAATTAACATCGTGCATTATGGTTGGACCACCCATTACAATGCATAGTAATGACATCGAAAACTACCCTGAGTGTGCTTCTTTGAAGATTGAGCAGATCTTTTGTGCGTTTGAGTACCAGTTTTGAACTGATTTGCTGACCCATCTTGACCGTCTCAGAAGCTGCCCATGCGCTGTTAACGGCGTCTATTACTTCATTGGGAATTATAAGCTTACAAGTTCCCAATGGGATTCCCAGAATGGAAAATTCGCTTGTAAGTTGGATAGTGATGACCTGTCTGGCCAATTCATCAGCACTACAGTTCCACTAATATCACTGTGATATAGAATCCATATAATAAAAATATTATACTGCTCATCCATCTGGCTGAGAAATCTGCGGCAGTCGATATCAGTGTTTGAGGTCAATTTATGAGATCCTAGAGCTCTTACAGTCACCTGGCTATCCGAAAGAATGTTATTATCTCTTTTGGAGAAGTTCTAATGATCATCAAAGCAGCTAGTATGACCGATACCTCTGCCTGAAAATGCTATAGTATTCCGGTAACCTTATAGAGTGCGCTATATTCGCCGACTCAGAAAATATACCTCCACTCACAGCTCTCTTCAACTTATAGTCATCAGTGAAGATCTGCTCAGAGCCGATGTGGGTGTAGTACGTAACGCCCCTGTAATAATAATTCAATCGGGCCTTTGCATCCGTAACTCATTGAAAGATACCTACAAGTTTACGCTCGCTTCAACGGTCGATGCATTAGGTAAGTTATTTAGGCCTTTATGCTCATGACCAGCTTCTAAATATTTAAAGAACTTTAGCCTTACCTTGCTTTTTCACATAAGATTTCACGATATACGCACAACGCGTATAGTTGGAAAATGTCCATGCCTTTATGAAATCAACAGCGTGGTTGACGAAGGTGGTCAGGTGATTTAAAACTTTAGCAGATTAGTAAAAAATGGTAACAAAAGGGAACCTACTTACTAGATTCAATTGACCAGAACTGTGATCCAAACTCTAACTTCCCGGTCGTGTACTGACCCTACTGTTATCCTTAGGTTTGCTTAAGACCCCAGCTAGTTGAGGCATGGGGATTGATTGGTTTCAGAGGAGCTTCGGACCTTCCAGGCTTTTTATCTTTTTTAACTTCTTTTCAACTTTTTAATGTTGTTAGTTAGTTAGCTTTTGCTTTTTCTTATTCCTTGTTAGCCTCTTCGTCTTTCTTTCTCTTTCAATTTAAATATTTTTCTTTCTCCACTTCTTTAAATTTTTGTTTTCTTTACATAGGACGATCACAATGGACCGTATGGGCTCTGGGTGTCTGCGTCGATCGATGTTTTATTATGACCATATATGCTCCTCCTCTAACCTAACCTAACCATAGTTTTTGATTGTAATTGATTCTGCTTTGACTTGGATAAATAATTTTTTAGGTTTTAATTTAAATCAATATTAAATTCCTTTCAAGGCAATTGGTGTGAATGAACATTAATAACTAAAAATCTTCAGCCATAACCATGTTGACCCATAGTATTTATTGTTTTTAGATCTCTGGTGCGTTATGAGGAATTATTGTTTCACCTACTGTTGCAAAACAGTGCAAACGCTTGTTATGATTGCGTCTGCACATCGACTCGATTGTACCATACAAAATGTGATGTACCTATTTAGTTGAAATAAGTAATGGCCCAACCACGTCAAACACTTGCATATTCTGATCCTCTAATATGCCTCAATAGATGATATAAACGATTGTTGGCATTTCGATGACTTTTGTACAACCTCAACGTTTGAAATCATTTTTGTTAATACGACCACAACAAATCTTATAATCGGATCTAAGCAGCGGAACGATCCGACAACCAGTCGGGTAAAGATTGGCAGCTGTACCAGACGAAAGGGAGGAACTTCCGACAACAGCAGAACGATTACAACAACAACGCATCTATTTATGTACCTGGTACCTATGTACCATGTACCTGGTTTAGTCGAAAAAACCACCACCATCACTGCCAACACTATCAAAAAGAACAACAATTATTAGTTCATATATAGAAAATAACATCCTTTCTTAATGAGATTTCTTAATTTTTCATTTATAAAACGCAATTTGTTTCTTTTTTTTAAATCACTTTTCTTTAAGAAATTTTCAAAATCTTCATACATTTTTATCAATAGCAACTCATGTTTAAAAGTACCGTTAAATATGTCTAAATAAGCTACCAGAGATTTTGCTTTGAATACTAAAAGGAGAGCAACAACCCTGTTTTTATGGATTCTCACATTTAAGTGCTGCCAAGTTTAACACTGACATTTGGAATTGTGCCAATTGTCAGTCATCTGGAGGAAATTTTTATTGGATTTTCTTTATTTTGATTTTCTGCCCAGAACATTTTAAGAAAAATCGTATATTTTCTATAAAAATTTAAGTGAAAAATACACAAATTAAGTGGTTTTGAGCTAACTGGCAACCACAAATAAAGTGTGCAGTGAAATTTATTAAAAATTAAATGGAAAAATCTAAAAAACTGTTGTGAAAAAATTTTTGTTAGAAAATAATTGAAGGAAAAAATCTCAGCAGCACCGGAGCACCCCCAGCACACAATCACACTCACGTACAAGAACAAATAGGCATAAAGAACAAATACCCAGCAGAGAACGACAGACCTAACCAGCCAGCTATCCAGCAATCAGAAATAAAAAAAATTTTTTACCATAAATAAAGGAGGTTTGGTTGACTGGTCGTCGCATGTCTGTCTGTCAGTTGGTCGTTTGTCCGTCTGTTTAGGAGAATTCAACGACAATAGCAGCAGAAAAAAAACAGGAAAAAGAACAAGAATATTACGTGAGTGCGCAGCCAAAATAGAAGAAAAAAAGTGTGAAAAGTGAATTGAATAGAAGAAAATAGTGTAAGTGTTGGAAAACGAAGGGGGCGAGCAAAAGGGACTCACTCGCTGTGTGTTGTCTCAAGTCAGTCGGTGTACAAAAAACACAAATTACTACAATACAGTGTAGTCTAGTTGTATAGTACAAGCACACATGCATACACACGCTCACTAACACAAATAAAGAAGAAAAATTTCAAGGGAAAAACAAAAACATTGAAAATAGCCTGAAACACGGGCCACACATTCACCGAGACTGACGACTATTGCTACAGCTCGATACGGCCGACAATTATTGAATTTCTTTTTCTCGTTTCTTCTACTTTACATCCAATTTACTTCCTCAATAATACAACAAAAGAAGAAAATTCCAAAGTAAGAGGGAGTTAAAAACTTACAAATACACGGAAATATATTCTGAAAAACTCAGGTAAATTATTCAAATATATAGTAGAGGTACTCTACCTACCTACTCAAAAGCAATGTTTAAATTATCAAAAGAAAAATAATTTAAAAAAAATTGAATTTTAGATCTTCAACACCGCAAATAGAAGCAAAGAAGAAGACCGCACCCTTCACATTTCTCCCTCCACTCTGTCGGTTACAATTACAACGACAATTACTATTGCTGGCTGCCACACAGTGCTTGTTTGAACTACAGCATACTGACTGCTATACCGAAATTCATGAGCTATTTGGCAAAATATTGACATCTTTAGCTTTGTTTAGACATTTCCTTAAATAGGAATTGTCGTAAATCCTGTCCTCATCTCATCATTGTGATTAGAACTGGAAGACGTACGTTATGACTTCGCCTCTATATTATCTTGATATATTTGAATTGCGTCCATTGATAACAAATTTCAATTGTAAATTATCGACCATTACGGAATATGATTGTCGTAAACAGCTGTTATGCCTGGTATCTGAGGACAATGACATTGTACTACGCTATACCAATGAGGGTGGTCAGGAGGTGTTAAAGTTAATCTCATGGTTTCGTCGTACATCTCGTGTTATACATGATGTTTGTTTTGATCCAACGGGCATGTGGTTGTTGGTTTTATGTAAGTATTGACAACAGCAAAGCATTTATACATATTTTAGAGATTAGAAGAGGGATCGTGTAAGCCATTACAATATATCTTCTTATCTATTATTTTACAGGTTTCGATAATACCTTGCACATAGTACCAGCTTTAGCGGTGGTTGATAAAGCTTTTGTAGAAAAAGCTATCAACACTGCGGGTTATCAACCTTACTACAGTTTGACACAAGTTACATCTTACATTATACCGTTTGTAGGACCACATGAGTGTCCGAATTCGAAGAAATGTCCCAATCAGTTGACCAGTAAGCGTCAGTCGACATACAGTACATTACGAAATGAAGAGCGTAATAAAGAAAATCCCACAAATGATGCCGAGGCACGAGATAATGATGAAAGTCATATTGTAAAAATTCTAGTAGAGCAAGTAGGGAAAATCAATATAGGCGAAGAGGACAAAAACGAAGAGAAGAAAAATGACGATGACATGGTGGTAATGGTGGAAGCAGCTGCTACAGAAGAAGGCAATATAGATGTTTTTAGTCACGATGTACCTGCCGAAATGTTAGCAACTGCAAATGCTCCCAATCAGGTGGACGATAAAACTGGTAATAGTCATTTGCCAATAATGAGCATGTCATTTATGGCCTCAAATACTTGTCCATATCCCTTATCCGTGGTTTGGTGGCGTACGTTAGATGGTGTTAATCGTGCTGTTATAGGTTATTCAGATGGTTCAATATGCTTTGTGGCTCTGAGTCCCAATTGCCCGTTTGTAGCCAGTACCACAGTAGAAAGTGGTTCAGTGGTTAAATTGCTCATATGTCGTGATAATACTTTCGATAGTGTTATGTTGTTGGTAAGTTTTGTCTCAGTAATCACCAATTGACTCTCATTTTTATTTTCACTTCAATAGATAACATCTTCTTTGAAACAACAGTTCAAATTGTTGCTGGAACAAAGAGCCATTAAATATGTATATCCGGGTGATATGTCACCCACAACGTCGCAACCCAAAGAAAATGATTGGCAAATTGTAATGCCTTTAAAAAATACAAGCAATTCATCTGATCCTGCATCGGAAAAATCTCAACCAGAAGAGGATGTCTTTTTGAGTGAGAACAAAAGCAATGTTGCACCTACTACCGCGACAACCGAAATCTCACCATCATCATTGGCTTCCTGCTCACAACAAGTGCCTACCGCACAAATACAGATAACGAAATCAACAGCAATTATAACAAGACCATTGCAACCACCACCAGCACCATTAGGTTATACTTCTGGTGTAGCAACCGTCACATCTTCTGCGGTAACAACTTCAATTGAAGCACCAACAACAACAATATCATCCGAGTGTAATGCTAACAATAATGCTCCGCCACCACCTTATTCGGTGGCTATAACAAGACATTTAGACAATAAATCATCTATAACTACCACAGCTTCAAATACCAAACAAACGGTGACAACTACAACAAATTCATCATCATCATCTGTAGTAAGTCAGCCGATTACACAGTTACAAACACAGCAGCAGCAACAACAGCAACAGGATAATAATTTAATAAACGATTTAGATGATGGCAGTGGTCGAGCTGGAATATTACCAGCGGCACGTGCCCGCCTCGCTTCTTTAAAATCGTTAGGTTCAAAGAAATTAAACGCCATCAAAATGCGTCTCTCGGATAATCGACAAAAAATTGAAGAATGTAAGTATTTTATAGTATCACAGGCCTTATGAAAACATGTTTTATATGATTTTAAGAAACACAAAGCCTTGAACATTTAAGTGCTTTATAACGAATTATAATTCGGGAAAAAAAATTTTCTTGTATTGGAAATTTTAAAGAATATTTGCTAAACGCGTTATTTCATAGGATTTTTTTGTAAACAAAACGCTTAAATCTTTCGCTTGATAGTTTCTTTACAGTCGTTGCCTTCAACTGAAATCCGTATGAAGTTGAAATCATTACTTCGTCGCTTAGGTATGACTATTTCTTTTATATGATTATCTCATATAGTAACATGTAAAATGCTATAAATAATATGATCTAATGTTTAAAACTTAATATTAAAGTTATCAAAATATTGAATATGAAATATTAAAAATATCGAAGGGGATAAATAAATTGGGTCTACTCTTGATCCTTTTATGTATCATATTTGCTATAACTTCTTTATAGCCCATATGTGGCTTATATTTATGTGATGCAACAAACATAAATTTTGTAGTACCGCTTGAGTTAAAAAATAGTACGTTTCCTATATAATAGCATATCCGTTCTGATGGTTCTTCCTTTTTGTCTTGTTATTGCTATTTTCCGGTAGTTTGCGTAAAAATGGAAAAATAAGTTAGAAAATTAAATAAGTTTAAGTATATGGCATAATCTCGCAGGAGCGTGTTTGTGTCCATGTATTCCATTGATGCTTCTCCTACCCAGTCCGTTCTCTCGTTTCCCGACTTGTGTGTTTTGATGGGCAGAAAACTTACGTTCATTGATAATATTAGTACGATGACTAGCAAGGCTCGATGTGTACCTGGTTTCATGAAGAGATGGTCCAGAGAATTTACTTATATTTACTTCTATTACGAGGCGGTTGTACATTTCGCCAGTTGTGGAGTGTGTCTTTGGCTTGGAATCCATTCTATTGGATTCATATTAACTCATTTTAGTTAATACAGAAACAATTTTTGTTATTTTGCTTGCGAGGCTTGGGTTGGAATTATGAGGTTGTTCATTTTTCGTATTTGGCTAAGATTATTTTTGGCCTTGTTACTGGTAGTGTTGATTCTTTCTGCTTTTCTAGCTTATGAAAAATGAATGTGTGTTTGTATGTTTGCGTGTGCCTTATAGACAGCTAAACGGCTGAGTTGATTTTCTATATAAATTCCTAAAATTCAAACTGGGCCATACAATGTGTTTATTTGTTTGTCTTTATCTTCAAAATGGTAACAGGAAACGTCTCTAAATTTAGCCGAAATGAATTGATATCCAATGCAAATCATCAGGCAAAAGGTAGGCTGATGTGAACAAGTGGGCGTGGCACCACCCACGCAAACTAAATATTGATTTTTTATATCTTAAGAACTTTTAAAACTAAAGTGTCAGTATTTGGTCTGAATGACTTCGCATTCAATATAAATCATAAGTCAAAAAGTGGGCGGAATTGGATAAGTGAGCGAGGTACCTCCCATACAAAGTAAATAATAATTTTTGTATATCGTGAGCAATAGCAGAATTTTCTAAATTAGGTTTAGACAACATCGTGAACAATACACATTATCAGTCACTAACTGGGCAAGATTGAATTAGTGGGCGTGGCATATACATACTGATAGTGTAGTTTAAAGCATTTTTATTATTCATAAATTAAAACCAAACAAAAAGGCTTCCAACGAATACAAAAAATCATTTCTATACTTGTTATAAGGGGAATCCCCAATAAAATAAATGTAATTACGTACTCATGCATATGTGCTTTAATAGTTACTGAAGCTAAAATTTTGTTTTATTTAGAGTTGAGGTTTGGTTGACCTTTTAGAGTAGATAACTAAAAATAAAAAAGTCTGATGTTTTAGAATGTTGACGAAATCGAGCGTTGACGTTAGGCCGAGTGTACTATACTATATAAAAATGATTGTGTGTTTGTTTGAAGACTGTATACAGATAATCAACAGATTTTACAGTGCCTTACTGGAAGGAATTAATGTCTATCTCAAATTATTGATTTTGGACCGCAATTAACTAAAATAAACTTTATATTAAACTTAGTTTGCTTTCTGACTGATTCTGTAGAATTGTGCTCTTGCTTCATTTTCTGTTGTTGTTTTAATAGGTATATTGATTATTTTTAGTATCAGCTTGTAATTAGGCTCTGTAGCTGATTTGGGTCTTTTTGTTATTACTTATTTTTGTTAATCCGCAATAGTTCTGAATGTGGCTTGTACGTGTCCGTACGCTATATAGACAAGCTCACCGCGGTCGGGTGAGGTTAGGTAATTGCGAGGCGAGGCTGTACAAAACAAAGAACTAAATAAACAAATTTTGCGTAAACGAATGCGCTGTAAACATTAGAACTCATTTTGATTTTTTAGTAATCCACAAATTAAAAAAAATGTTTCTGTGCCTCGTTTCTTTTTTTATTTGTAAAAAAAATTTTCAGCGAAAAGTATGAAATAAAAAAATATCATTGGTTCTCGATTTGCAAGTAAAGTGTTTCTGCACTCCAATATTATATTGGAATATTCCAATAATATATTTGATTCTTGCAGCACCCTCGTTACATGTAAATGGTTTTCTGTGCTGTTCTAACGAAATTATAAAAATAATTTTAATTTAATTTTTTATTGCAAAAAATTTATTAAGAAAAGTAATTCAATTGCAATGCTTAAATAATTTAGAGCTTTATAACACATATAGTATGCCAGATTAGAAAGTAACTTTGTATTCGATAATTCAAATCGAATCAAATATGAGCACCAATAACATACACCCGAGTTAACATCGTTTTTAAAAAAAATATTACTAAGGATTGTTTCTTTCGCTTTTTTTTTTTGTTTTATTTTTTGTTTTCTCTATTTCTTTCTATTCAAAAAAAAAAAAAAAAAAAATAATTGTATTGATTTTAACAAAACTAAGATTTTAAATGTTTTATGATATTCTTATATAGAATGAGAACAAAATTTGGTGAGTTTTTTTGACCAAAGGAAAATAAAACAAACAGAAAAAAGATTTTGTTAGAAAAAAAGATTGTTTTTAAACTTAAGCATCTCATTCAATTAGAATAAAAACAAAATTCAAAAAAGATATAATTGTATTTGAGTTGTGTATGTAGCATTAGTTTAAAGCAGAGTTGCATAATTAATTATTATAATGGTTTGTATTCATAAAATACATTTTATTACATATTTTATTGTTTGCTTTTAGAACATAATTTAAAATAAAATTTAAATGAAATAACATCTTGTTAATTATTATTACAGATATGCCAGATAATTCATTGGGTTCCTCATTTGCAATAGTTGATTCGCCGTCTTTAACACCAGAATTGCTGGCCAATTCTGTTGGTTCGTTTTATACCATACAAAACTTACGTAGTACTTATTTATTGAGCGCTCTGCATAGCCAATCGAACAGTTTTACGGTCCATAGTATAGATATACACTTGAAACCGTTATTTTTATATAAAATCCCGCCCGATTGTGTGGATATATTGATAAGTTCAAATATTTTATATTCCATACAATATGTTGATTACTATAATGATTCACCGGTGGGGGGTAGTCAAAGCAGCGATAACCAAAAGGAATGCCAAGTGCAGGTAAATCAAAATACAGAAAAGGAAAATCGTGATATGGATATAGAAAAACAAGAGAAATACGCTGAAGTAAAGAAAATCTCAAACGATGTGATGCTGAAAAATAAAGAAGAAGAGAACAAAGATAGTAGTGGTGGTGGTGGGATTAACGACGATGATATAAAAATTATAAGCGAGCCAACAGCTAAAGCAGAAAGTCCAGCTGATACAAGTGCAGCCTCGACCACAACAACCGAACAATATAGTCGTGATTGCCTAACACCAAGTAACTCCATTAATGCTGTGGGCGTCATAAGTAGTGCTATGGCTTCTTTACGTACCGGCAATGAAGATGTAAGTCTGTATTGAAGTTTATCTAAATAAACAAATTTTACTGGTTTTTCTTTATATTTAGAGATTTAATACAGCTTCTCAATTGGGTTTGTTTCGTTTCGAGAATGAAACCATTTTAAGTTTATATCAAATGGCCACTTACCGTCCAGCGGTGAACACCGCCACCACCAATAACGATGTTATCTCAAAGGATGAAAAAACCAAAGCCTTCGAACACAAAGACATTAAATCTCCCATGGATTATGTAAAATTTTATGAAACCGCTGATGTGCAAGAAGAATTCTCTTTGAGGCAAATGGAAATTATGCAAAATGAATTTCCTAAAATTAACTATGATCCCTGCTATGTGGTGACCAATAAAAATGTCTATTATATACAGTTAAAGTAAGTTTTGTATTGAATTCAAGTTTTTGTGAAATTATTTTTATTTTCACGCTTTAGAAAAGAACCTTTTGCCATTTTTCTCGATTCTGCTTTGGCCGGTGAATGGACACAATGTCGAGATTTTTGCAATACTTTTGATCTTACCTATGAGGCTTGCATTGAATTTGCTGGTGATTATCTATTGCGTCGTAAGAAGGTCACACAAGCTTTGCTCACTTACAATACGGCACGCATTAAGCCCATACGTACGGCACTTAAATTGGCCATGTTTGGTCAGACCACAGCTTTAATGCATCTCTGTGCCATGGCTTTAAAACTTACACATATTCTAAAATCGAAATATTTTTGTCATCCCATTATAAAATCACTCCTGCCCGATATTACCTACAGACACTCGGAAGATGTACGCAAAATATTACCGCCTACACCAGAAGAATACGCGGCAGAAGGTAAGAGCGATATCGTTAATGAGGGTTTACCGTGTAGCGATTATACCTACGGTGTAGATGAGTCTCTCAGTCAGTTGCAAATGTCACCCTCATCACAATTTCATTTGGCTAATCTATTGCTTATAACATTGGCTGAGAAAGCGGTCAATGACAAAAACTATATACCTTTGTGGTAAGCAAAGAAAATATCAAATGTTTACAAAAGCCCAGTTAATCCAGTTCCTTGTATTCTTTTAGGAATTTCCTTGTGACGAATGGCAAATATCATACCAATATGACAAGTATTGTTTTATGCCAAAGCGGTTTATTTTCGGCAGCTTTACTGTTGGCCAAAATTCGTGGTGTTTGTATTGATACCTTTTTGGCGTTGAATAGTGTTGTGGGCCAAGAGTTTGGTATGTGTATTCAAGTGTAATAATCTATCCATAATAGAATTGACAACTATTTTCTACTTAGGTTGGTATACAGAGCTCAATGTGTGTCTTTATAATTTAAGTGACTCGATATTTACCGAAACTATAACGTATTTACCCAGCATAGCTGTTGATTATTTTAATTTCATACAAGAAAAACTACCACAAATACGGCCAAGTGTTTTAAAGGTAATTCTTGCTAAAAAAAAAACCCCGTCAAGCTAAGTAAGTATTAAAGGTTATCAAATAATTTTTCTTTAAAGCGTTTGGAACAACAATTAAATCCTTTTTCGGCTACTCTAAGACCTATTGTCTCTCATACATCTTCATCATCTCATTCAAATGACAATAATACATATTTATTGGAGTTTTGTAAAAATCTTATTGAAACCTATTTAGCTGTACTCATACACTTGGAATCTCAGCGCTCAAAATGTGATCGGGTATTGAATGCCCTCAATACGTTTCGTTTAACCTATGAAGACAATCAATTTGCCATTGAAACCTCGCGTTTTAAACCAATATCGGCTGGCTGTGCCCATTGCGCCTGCGTGGTAGATGGTGTAGCCTACTTTTGGGGCTCTAATGGTGTGCCTTGCAACTATAGTGTTAATAAGTCGTCAGGTAAGTGTTACCATAGAAACATGATCGAGCATTTCCAGTTTTCATATGGGTTTCTAACTTTTAAAGATACTCCTGAACCTCCATATGCTGTAAAAAGTATGGATTTATTATCGCAACTAAATTTAGAGGTACATGCAGTTAAATGTGGACGCCAGCATACTTTAATATTGACCAACAATGGAGTAAGTATCTATGGCCTAGTTTTCATGATTTAAATTTTTTAATGGCATATTTCTTCTATAGCTGTACACCTTGGGCAATAATAACTTATGTCAACTGGGTATAGGCAAACAAATGCAAATGACTTTGCAACCCATGCTGGTCAAACAGTTTGATGGTAAAAATATAACCATATTAGAGGCTGGACAATATCATAATGCAGTGGTAGCAGATGGCTTACTATATACTTGGGGGTATGTTTACATAATCAACTGTTTATAGTATACCTCTTTATAAATTACATATTTCTTTTAGTTGGGGTGTGTACGGTCAGTTGGGTCATGGCAATACTGAAAATGTTGCCGAACCAAAAGTTGTCTCATTTTTACAATACAAGAAAATTTTACAAGTTTCCTTGGGTCATGCACACAGTTTGGTATTATGTGAAGGATCTCTACCCCATACCACTGAACTTTATGTTTTTGGATCAAATCATTTTGGTCAACTTGGCTTAGGTTCAGCAAAGAATGAAACATCTTCAGAGACAAGCAACAATAGTAGTAATAGTAGTGGTGATAGCAATAGGGCACCCGATGATGAAATGAATTGTGCTAGTCAAGTTAAATATTTACTACCTCAAAGACTAGAAATTGGCACAGCAAGAATAAGACTGATACATACAAAATTCTTTACAAATGTAAGTATTCCTCGCACAGCAGCAATCTCTTTTTGTTCTCAATATAAAGTGTCTTAAATATAAATTCTTATTTGCTTTTCTCTCTCTGTTTGAAACAAAACAGATAGTCGTAGATGAGAACGAACGCATGTATACTTGGGGCTCATCACCACAAGCTTTGCGTTTAGCCAATCAAATTAAACGCAGAGCTAATGCCAAACAAAAAATCGAAGAACATCAGCGACGTGAAATGAGTCGTCGTTTTGAGGCTACAATGGTATCGGCATCCACGCAATCAACCAGTACAAATGATCTAGAAACATCAACAGAATCCATGGTGATTGATAGTTCCTGCTCATCAAATGCCAGCGATATAATACCCACTGTTACAATAAGCGCACCCAGCCTAGATGTTGATGATAATGTCAAAGCAAGTATTGTAAAGGATGAAATAGTATCTGGCGTAACTGCTATTGTTGCAGACGTTGATACTTTACCATTAGATGAGAATGTTATTGCCACCGAAGATGCTACAGCAAATATCAATATACAAATTATAGAAGATGAAGTGGTAGGTGATGTAGCCGTATTAAAATCCACCACTTCAGTCTCCGATTTACATAACTTAGATAGTAGTAAAAATGCAGAGTCAATTGATACAACAAATACAATAGAAGCTACTGCAGCAGTACCACCGTCTTCTGTACAACAGCCACAAACGGCGGCAGCTGAAGTTGATCCATGTGAACATATGTCGCCGCATTTAGTTGATACCTCCGAAGTAGCCGGGCAGATTTTACAAGTACACAACTTAACTGCTTAAAAGAGTTTCGAAGATTTCTTAAAATCCATTTATTTACATTTAGGTTTCTAGTGGACTTTTCCATTTTGCTTTGATATCTTCTTCCTGCACCTTGTACACTTGGGGTAAAAATTTGGAACATCAATTGGGTACTGAAGATAAAGAACGACGAGCGGTTAGTAAACCTTCTCCTTTGGACAATATCGATAGTCCCATGTATGTGGACTGTGGTGCTGATTTTACTCTAGTCATGACAACCGATTACGTTGTCAAAGCCTTTGGTGGCAACTCAAATGGTCAGGTAAAAATGCTTGGGATAATAAAGAAGTGACTGTTAACTACATTTTTATGTTTTAGTGTGGTCGTGATTTGGGAGCCTGCATAGATAAAATGAAACAGCGTGTTGTTTGTCTGCCCACCACCAAACGTTTAATGCGTTTCGAGAGCCAGTGTATTGAAATACCTGTCGAAATCAATTTGCCACGTCCACGCATACGTTTAGACACTGAGCCAATACGTTATCTAAAGACTATGCCACGTTACAAATACTATTTTCTACAAGAGGCTGATATTGATTTGGAACATTTCGGAGATCTCATCAATAGACCTTCACCTTCTCCCCATGAGTACAGGTCGACGACGCAAGCCGATAGTTCCGCACCCGATATAGTAACAGGTCAAGAATCTGATGATATGATTTCGTCTCTAGAAAATCTCAGCCAAAATGATGCTTCTTCCCTGCAGTTGTCTTTAAATGCACCCCTGCTAGGAGATAATTTACAACAGACCACAAACAGTTCGTATGAATGTACGCCCGAAGAACAAAGCTATGCTCGTTTACCCAACGTTGACAACGATAATGGCAGCTTAACCGATGACAATGCTCAAAACAATTGCATGGACTTCTTGCTGCAAAATAAAACGCCAGCAGACATTACACCAACTGCTGCAGAAGGCATACCCCGTAATAATAATGAACAGAATGGTAGTAGTAGTGGTACAGCTGAAGAGGACAGTGAAGAATTACAAAATCTCTGTAATTATATACACTATTGCCTATACATTTTCCATGGCCTATATAGTCCCGACAAGGTACGAGAGTTTTCAAAGAATCGCCTGGAGTACCGTATACGTACTTTAATGCTAAATTTCAAATATATTGATGCCTTCACGCTTTGCCTGCAGAGCACTAAAAGTTCTTTGTGTGCTCTAAAAATTTTCGAGTATTTTTCCAAGGACACCGGCTATGTACCACTGCGACGAGCCGATTTAAGGTTTCTTATCTATTATTTGCTTAGTCATTTCGTAAATCACCAATACGATTTAGCTGAATGTGAACGTTTCTTTTTGGCCGATCTAGACTATTACTTAATCGAGCTGGCATATGTTTTGTATTTTAATAATAATAACACCGACCTGGAACAGAATCTCAATGAGAAATTTAAGACTCTTATAGCACGTAATGATGATGTGGCGGAAACAAATCTAAATTTCTATCAACAGCAACAACAACAATTTAAAGCCGAAGAGGATCATAATCAGCATGATCAGCAACATCAACATCATTCAACGCATAAATTAGAAGACACCGATGTGATATTCGAAATGTTGAGTGTGAAATTTAAAACAATCATATGCCAGCGCCTACTGAAATTCTGTAATTCTTAATAATGTTCTTATATTTATTGTTGTCGTTGTTGTTTCACATTTGCTTGACAATAGTTTAAAAGGCTTGTAAGTACAATATTGTATTACAATATCGATAAATAATTTTCGAAAAAGCTCAGTACTTTGTAGGATTTGTTTTATTATTATTCTTATTTGTATTTTAGTTTTAAAGAGTTTTTCTTTCAATACGTTCTCTAACTATGTTTATCATTCTTTTAATTTTAAAAGTTTGTAAATTATATGTCACACGAGTATAATTTTATTGTTTTATTATTATTCTTTTTTTAAACTTTAGTGATATTTTATTTTTATTTTATATAAATATTTTTGGTTTTTATTTTAATTTAATTTTATATAAATATTTTTGGTTTTTTTTTTTAATTTATAAACAGTCGTTTTTTTCACTGTATTCTTTCAAATAATGGTGGGTAATAAGAAGACAGAAATCAAATGTCAGAAGCTATTAGATACTTTAGATCTTTGTTCGAAAAAGGCTGGAGGCATCCCTGCCTAGCGGTTATATTATGTTTTTCATGAATAGTTTAATATATAACTGCGTACTGGATTGATGGATTGATGCCTCGACCATTTCAATCGAGTGACTATTTTAAAGTAGTTGTGAAAGAAGACCGACATCGGTAGCATTAATCTAAGGGCTCTTCTTGACTTATATTTGGATTGAGTGGACTGCCGGTGCAAAGTTATCAGGTCCACGAGGCTAATTTGACTTGAGTACTCGGTCGCTCATTGGTCATGGCAGAAGGCATGCATCCAGGCTGATAGCTGTGCTTACCGATCACTCCCCGTTTGGAAACCATGCCGGCATGTTGGTGTTGAGGTACAACGACTACTGTCGAAACTGCGGTTAAGCACTTTATATGTCTTATGAATTATCACAGTAAGGCCTTCGCGAGTGTTTCCTACAAAACATAATCACAATTTCCTTTATTGGACCTAATGATCTCAGATATCTCAACCTGACAATATGGTTATGAGGTGGTCCTTACATCATGCGGTTCGAGTGTTGTGCAATCACCAAAGGGTATCTGAGAGTATTCCTTGGCACTCGTATATGCTGCTGTGTGAGAAACATGCGAACATTTTAACACACCAGAGTCCACAGTACAATCAGAACATTGGATTTCTTTGAATGTCTAGACCAACAAGATTACCTTAAAAAAGTTAATTGATAACCGGTGAATAATATTCAGAGCTTTTGAAAAGGTTCAATAAAGATTCGCAACAAGAACTATTTTATCTGGTGAAGAAAGACGTGGTGTTCCATCAACACCACGCAGGCATGCATACTTGTGTAGTAGCTGTGATAAAATTTCATTAATGGAGTAAAGAGCTACTGTCTCATTCACTCTAAATTTAAATTCTTGCGACTATTTTTTGCAGTTTAAGGAACTTTGTGTTCAGAAGGCTTAAAAACACCATAAAAAGTTGGATTAAATGGAATCAGTTTAAAGAAAACTATTCAAATATAGCGCTATTTTGTTGAAAAATATATATTTTTATGCGAAAAGTCGTGTAACTTTTAAATTATCTTCGTACACCTTTTAGATAATTGATTCTTTGGTGGATACCAATACTTTTGTAGGAAGTAGGGAACATAGAAATTTATCTGTTGTTTATATGTAGGCCACTTGGGTTCAATAAACAATGGTTTCATTATAATATTTGGGGTCCAATCGTCGCTTTCAATAACAAGTTGATTTGTTCGAGTTTTCTTAGTTGGAAGTTATGAGAAACTATATCGTACAATACACATGATACGTTGTTATTCGTTATGATTAAACCCCTGAAAAGAAAATTGAAAAAATAATAACTGAAATGATACTTAAACCCAAAAAATCTTTCAATAAAGCATAGCACAGGAAGGAAGGAAGGAGCATACATCAGCTAATATCAAATGAAATGGCTATGCAAGTGAACTTAGACGATTTTGTTTATACAAAATAATTGTTTATTTTTAATACATTTTAAAGAATAATGAAGCACAAGTAATGCATTCATTAAATGTAATTTAACATTTTTTAAATCTTTTTCATTTATTTTTATTTTACTATTGAAATTCATTATACGGCGAATAATTTTTTTTTTTTTTTTATTTTCAGTTCAATTACAAAGTTTGTACATTATTTTACGGGTTTTTTATTGAATTTATTTACACATTTTTATATTTAAATAAATTTTTTTAAAAAGTGAATAACATTTAAATACAATTAAATAAACTAAAACTTAAAAAAGGTAAATGTTGAAAATTGTTATAAATAATTTATAAACAAACAAGAAAAGATATAAAATACGTATATATCTAGTATTTATTAAATATTAATAAAAAGAAAAACAAAAATTGACTGCTTAAAATATTTTTTTACTTTAATGAATTTATTTCTTCTTATTTGCAATAAATTTTATTATGCACTATTATTCTAAAAAAAATATACAAAAAATTAAATTAATTTATAAACAAATAAGGTAAAATTCAACATAATTAATAATTAAACAAAATAACAGTGAAAAATGCTTTAAATGTTTACAAGTTTTTTTATAAAAAAATATTAAATATTAAAAATAAAATCAATATTATAATATAATCCCTAAATATTTAAGCAATTGTCTTCAAATAATAATACACAATACAATAAAACAAATATAAAGTTTAATAATAATTTTAAAGCAAACAAACGATTTAAACATTTTTTGTATATTCCCAAAAATAATAAATGAAAAAAAGAATTACCAAAAATGGAAAGGAGTGTTTTAAACTAAGCAAAAAAGAAAAGTATACAATAGCATGTTCACACGGGACTTCAAATTATTTTGTCGTTGTTGGAATTGCTTATACGAATTATCATGTTCACATGGCATTGATTTAATTGTTCTTCTTTTTCTTGTTATTTATATTTATTGTTTGTTGCCGTCAAAATGTGAAAATGTTAGAAATGGAAAAAAGTAAGGAAATTGAACGCATTAGCGCGAGCAAAGACCACATCTCAATTTGTAGTGATCCACAAGGTAATTGAAATTGAATTACTTATAATTTAGGTGATGGACTCTAGAAATTGCATATGGAAAATTATATGATTCGGTTCATATTTGAGGGTAAAATTGTGAATGGTGGCGAAGATTACGAAAAACAATGTCAATGTTAGCTTAAAAGGTGTTATTTTGCTTGTTCGTTCCTTGCTTAGGATAACTGCAATATATTCAATAGTAAACTCTTGTTTTCACGTTTCTTCTCAGTTTTTTTTTTTTTTTTTTTTTTTTTTGATATTACCATGAATAATATAGCACTTTAACATTTTGAAAGCTCGGGTCTAATTGCCAATTGCGTGATGGCCGAAGTTAACGTATCGATTAACAACATGCCATGCTATGCTATAATTCTCACAGGAGTAAAAGGAAGCAATATATTTTTGCTTTGTCCAAAAACGAATGCGTCATAACGTCGAACTAAGACTCTATGGAATAAATTATATTATCCAAAGCGAAAGCACCCACAAAAATCATTTTATTTCGAATTGAAATTCGAACGCTCTTGTAAAAACATCCTTTACACACCTCGTAACAAAATACCTTTCATAGCATTTGTACAGAGAATCAACACTTGAACACATAATAGAGTAGAGAAAAGCAAAAAACATCTAAGAACTGCTGAAAAAGACTTCCCGCGATAGAAACTTTAATTCTATTGTAACTATAAATTTGTAGTTGCCTATATGGCAATTGAAACGAATTGATTTTTAGTTGAAGGTTGCAGTACATAATACAGTTTTCGGCAACTGACAACGCAAACAAAGTTCTGTTGCCATCCATAATCGACCCGTTATGCTAGCAACTTTTTATAATACAGATATAATCCATACATCGTGCTCCCACCATAAAAAAAATTTTTTCTTTTTGCTAAATATCAAAAACTATATTTTATTAAATTCTCTAACAATATCTATACAATTGCAGCGTTTTTAGCTGAGATTACTATTCAATTTTAATTTTATATTATCCGTTGTCCAACGTTTAGTTTGGGCTGCTTTTAAAGCGTTATCACAATAAAATTGTTCCTCTGAACGTTCTGGCAAAGAATCTCTCAGCAAAGTTAACTGGCCGATATCTTTGAGACCTATTAGAGCATCAATTTCAGCTTTAACACATTTCACCTTTTTGGCCAATTCTAACTTGTCGCTGTTATTAGATATTTTCGAGAGGAATAGATAAAGCACTGAAGCGGGGGCGTGTAGTGCAAATAAACGTAAAATGGCCAATTCCAAAGAGAAACTGATGTGAAATTGTTTTTGTTTCATGGGATGCCAAGTTGGCACATGTTCAAATATATGTTGGAGATCAGCATAGGCTTGGGCATGACAGCGTTCATTCAGGGCACACCACTCAAATTGGCTGGGGGAGATTTGCAAGTCAGCACTGAGTCTATAGGGTGAAATATGTTTAAGCATATCCTGCTCCTTCCAATTATTATATTTCGAGCAGCAAACATGCAATACTTCTAAGGGACTAGAGTTTATATCTATAATGTTGCCCAAGAAATTACGTTCCGTTTCTAATAGAGCCAAAAGTTTTAAATTGCTGTAGATTATTTGATTATAGAAAGCCGATGTCTCTGGATATTTTTCCATAATTTTCTGGAATTGCTCCTTACGGTCTGTTACATTGTTGTTACGAAATATTTTCTTGTAAAGTAAGAGCAGGCATTCCTGGGATTTATTCAAATCTGTAAGAATACTCAAAGCTTCTTCGGGATTTTGCTGTTTTAAAAATGACAAATAGTGCTGCAAGGCTTTGGGACGATCGGCTAAAATACGCACAAAATCTTGTCTATTAAGAGAACGTTCAAGAAACAAAACCACACTTAGAATGGCATCACCGGCTGAGCCCATATTTAAGACTGCATCCAATAATTGTTTTTTATCACGTAATGACTTGAACACTTCAAAATTCACCATAACACCTAGAGAAGAAATGGGTTATTAAAGGTCATTGATATTACAGTAGCATCTTATAGTTACCACGCAACAACTTTTGGGCAGTGGCTGCTGGTGAGGGAGTGTACAAAGTGTTTTGTATTTGCCTTCTTAATAATTTCAGTTCGTCTTCGACACTCATGCACTTCGAAATTAAACGATCATCCATAGATTGCTCATCCAAAATGATATTTAAAGCCTCATCCGATATTAAAGATCTGATGGATAAATTTAAGGCACTACCGGCTGCACTGTTATCAAAACTGGCCTCGGAAATAGAGTCATCATTTAAAATACCACCAAAGTCAGTTGAGATTTCTATGGCGGACACATCTTCGGTGTCATCATCAAAATTAAAAGCTTTGCTAGTGGAACGATTCCAATATGAATCGTTGTCATAATTGCTGGCCATTTTCTGCTTAGGTAGGATGCACCAATAATTGCTATATTTTATATGCCAACCGTGTGATTTCACAATTTATTTGCTCATACGGATGAAATAGGAGCAACTACTCCGTTAGCACAATGTATATACACTGTGGTCAACACATCGGAGGGTTTTGTTATGAAGGCAACAACAATTTAAAGAATAGCAACGAAGGAAAATAAAAACAAAGCAAAACAAAACAAAAACAAAATGATAGTAAGTTGGCAACGTAAGTTAGCAAAAAACGGTAATCGGGTAACTCTGCTTAGGGATTTTAAAATTAGTGCCATTTTTTAAAAGAAATTGGGTTTTGATAAAATAGTAGCATTGTCGATTGTGAACATAGCACCACAGGATAACCACAGCACTGATTTAAAATACTTTCAGGGATTTGGTATTTCCATAAAATTGTCTTCTTATTTTAGCCGTTAGCCACGGTTAATCTAGGTCACAGAATAACATCTAGGTTTCCAGTAGTCAATTGTGAAGAACCCCATTGTTGATAGTTTTCAGATCTTTTAGAGCTCTTGCCTTCGTTGCTTTGTTGAAGAGCGGGTAGGTTGTGGATAGCTGGGAAGACTCTAGAAGCCCCTTAGGACTCTGATATGCTTTCTAGCTTGGCAAAAACCAGGTTATGGTACACTCGCACCCCTGATTTGTGCAGAGTGTGTAGCAATGAAGGTGAGCCTGAGACGATAGAACACATTTTGTGCCTTTGTCCTGGGAGATTATTATGTATTTCGATTCGAATGAAACAACTTTCGAGTTCGAACAAATTGTATTATATGATACTATTTACGAAAATTTATTTGTGAAAAATATCAGTTTGAAACGTTCGTAAATTATTTGAAAAGAAATTGTTCTCGAAAAGTTTAGTTTTTCGAATCCAAATACATAATAACCCACTGCATTTCAGAGACGCAGATCTTGATTGTTGGGGCAGGGCCAAGGTTGATTCTGTCCTGATATCCGCCCTGGAGTGATTTCTATAGGAAATCGGCTGACTGGTGCATCCTCGTGATAGGTGTCTTTTTTCTTTTTGTTGTTTTTCTCTACTTCTTTTGTGTTTTCTTCTTGTTTTTTATGGTCTCAATCACTTTCGTCTCTTTTCTTTTTCTGGAACGCTTTCACAATGGACCTCTTCTTCTGATCTCTGGCGTATGTATCGCTTACGCTGCCTACCTACCTTCGATATAGATGTCAAATTTCATTCCTTAGTACTGAGTAGGGGAAACTGCTACCGAAGATCGGATTTTGAATGAGAGGACTTGTATTGAAACTCATTGTATTTAATGTCAATAATCACTTTTTTCGATTTATGGATATGGAGATGTCTAAATCTCAGTTGTTATAGATGGAATTTTATCCTACGAGTTCGGGACAAATTTACGGATACTGCACAGATTCATTCTATTTTTAAATCATCATACCTATCGTATCTATGTTCTATTAAAATAATTAAAGTCTAAAAGCCTTCTATTCAGCTACATTGCTACTGTTAAGCTACTGTTAATAACACAAATAATTATGGCATAGACAGGGCGATACATTGACAGCCTTGACACAAACCAATAGACTAAAAATCCCACAATAAAGTTTTACAGCTCCAAGTGTACCAATGTTGGTGTATCTCTTCTTTGGGCATTTTTATTTTCGGAGCAAACTTTGCTGTTTACGCTATATCGTTTAAAGACTTAGTGAAAATGAATGACAGATATTCACCAACTAAATGCCATAAATGCAAGTTAATTATAACACAAACCATACGTAAAAAATACGATCTGTTGTAAACTCAGCTTGTAGCTGTTTCACTAGGGCACAATGCTTTATAGAGATCTTTAGAGATATTCATTGTTTGCGGAACAATATTTTCGCTAAAATGTTCGTCCTATTAAATCTTTTTCTTAATTTTCTTTACCCATATTTCTGTGTTTATGCGCATAGTTTTAACGTCCTCTCATTGTTGTTGAGAGGGTTATCTATTTGCCCCTGTAATGTTGTTTTGATTTTTTGTTTACTCTTTATGTAAAAGCACTTAAGGCCATGACTGACTATCCTACAAAGTCGGGCGGTTATGTCAAATACAAATCTGATAGATTCCTGTCCTAGATAAGAAATTTGCAACGAAAAGTGTGATTGGATGCCAAACTGAAATACAGGAACTCTGATCTCACAGAAAATACTATTTTTTTTTTAATTTCCAAGTATATTTTACACATATGCATGCACTTTTTGTCCACACCATCACACTTTCTGAATACACACACACAACATTTTTGACATATCGAACGATTAAAGGCTGAGTTAGTGGAAACGTATCGTACAACGTAAGACTTTGCACTATTGTCAAACTTTAGATGTTAGTTAGTGAAAACGTATCGCAGCAATCAGTTCAGTCAGCCATTTATTGTTTAAGTAATACCAAAGTTAACATTTGCAACGTAAAAATCTAAATTCTGTAGAATTTCTACGTGACAATTCAGTAAGCAACAACGTGCTTTGTTTATGTTACGGAATTTTACAAACGATCCCCACGTACACTACAAGTTATCACTAACTCAGCCTTTAATCTGATAGTCAGTTACTTTGTAAAACCTATGCAGTACAGTATGTACGATTACCATAAGCAAACCACAGAATTAATAAAAGAATATTGAAAACTCCAAACTAATCCATATTTTCGTAGTAAATATTTCACGGAAAAATATTTTGGTCCTTCGAACCGGATCATCAGCACAATACACTACATGATTGTTTCATATAAATAAAGAACAATTTTGAAATTGATGTTTAAATTAATTTTTTTATTTGTATCTTAAATAATATTATTTCAATAATAATAATCATTTTACTTATTTATTATTAAGGGAATTCACGGTAGGCTGTTTATTGGATTATCTGGTTATGTGTTTATATTATAAGCTACAATATACATAAGTATTTCTATAACATATAACAACTTCACAAGACTCTAACCCTTGTTTACAAATTATTTGGTTATTTACTTATTTGTGTGTGTAATGTTGGAAAATTATAATTATTTCTTACAGTAAATATTGTTGCTCTTAATGTAAGCACATAACCGGATAACCTCATAAATAATCTACCGTGAATACCCTAATTCTACTTACAGTGAAAATTATTGTAAAAAATATCAATTATTCAAAAAATATTATTTTCTAGTTTCTTAAACTGTGTGTTTGTGTATGTGTGTTACTTTTAAGAAATAAACATTAATGCAGCAATTAAATTGTATAATTATTTTTTCTAAATTTATAATCCAATGAGCATCTTATAATTCTAATAATTATTTTTTATTGTTTATTTTAATATAATAAATATATTAATTAGAAAAATGTTTTTCTTTGTTAATTTGTTCATTGTTTTGTCTTTCAATAAAGCACCAAAATATTTAATTAATAAATATATTATAATTGTAGTTGTTATTGTTGTCTAGTTTAAGTATTCGCATAAAGGTAAAGCTTAAAACCCAAGTAATTGAATTAATAAATTAATTAATAAGTAAATAATTGTCTTTTCTTTTTTTACAGGCCTAATATACAAATGTCAATATAAGCTATTCTCTAACTGTTAAAAAATAATTTAAATTTCAATAATTCGTTACTTCTATATGTATGTACAAACGTATGTCCGAGTAGTTTCTTTCATTTCGAATTGATACTTAAATAAAAATAAAGTACAGCAGCAAAGGCAAAGTACGTACATCAGCGCACTAGAGCATTAGCATTACCAATGACTCGACATTCATGTCATGTCACCCTACATTCAATTCTATACTATTTTGTTTAATACTACATATGTAATAAAATACTTTTTATTTTCTCCCATTATCATTCATTGGTCGAGTCATTCCAACTTTGTGTAGAATTTGTTACTGGCTCTGTTATGTTAAGTAGATCGGTATTAGAGTCTGTTGTTGGTAGTGTTGAGCTTACAGTTTGTGTGGCCATTTGTACACCACCTGTGGCAGAAGGAGCAGCAGCACTGATTACTGGTGTTGGTATAATGGCAGCTGCCACTACAGTTGGCACTATAGCAGCAGTAGTAGACGGAACATTTTCAGCACCGGGTGCTGTACTAATTTGACGTACAAATTTTTGTTTTTGTCTTTCCAAACGTTCTTTTTCTCGTTCGGCTTTAAGTTTTTCAAATTCATCGGAATCGTTTTGAGCAGCATTGGCAGCAGCTATTAAATCTCCTGTTGAACGCATTTCTATATCTTCCACTAGATTTTTTTATGAAAAAATAAAAAAAATATATTAATAATTTAAGGCAATGCTACATGTTGCAACAGTAGTACTATAGTATAAAACATACATACATACATTAAAGGATAAAATAAATTTCAAGGCTACTGATTAGATCGCGTAATATCAAATCTTGCTAAAAATAAAATTAAAAGTCTTTTGTTCGATTTCGATTGTAAGATCCACACACTGTTTGGCTACGATAATGAGCTGAAGTACTAACAATGAAGTTTGCTTAGAATGTAAGATGACTTTTTGAATTTATCTTTTATTCGCCACCAGTCCGTAGTCATTTGGGACTTGCACTGGTAGTTGCATTTATGCTACGAAATCTGACCGGAGGTTTAATTCTGGCAACACGGTAGTCGGGAGCCCCAGGAACTTAGGTCATTAGGAGTTTAGATAGTCTCCAAATAACATGCCTACGAATTCAGTACTCACATGTGCATTCTATCATGTGTGAGGGCGTTGATGGACGCTTTATATTTAATCGTGCCTTTGGCACCATGGGGTATCTCAGCACAGTGATACTCATGTTAAACTCGTGACTTACTTATCTCGTAGGCATAAGAGAGGGTGCCCAAGACATCGTTGATAGGATCAGGTCGATGATATTCTTTTGAGACTTGATGTGACTAACTGGAGAAGAAGCGCACAAGATAGACGCGCTTGGGCTTCCATATAATCGACTATTGACTAACTAGGGTTGTAAATAACCATATAAGTGAGTAAGTAAGACTTAAAAGGGCCTACAAGAGATTTTAAAGAAAAATTAAAAAAGCCACCTAACTTGCAAACAAATCTTCTATTCTGAATGATTACAAAAATATTTTTTTTTTATAAAAAAAAAAAAAAATTGCAAAGCAGTTCAATTTTATTTCAGAGTGTTTCATAGTTTAATAAAACAAAAAACTTTCAAGCTTATCCGATTTATTCATTTCTTAGCAATTGTGTAGTCATCAAAGTCTAAGGTTAAGGGGTATTAAGTCAACTTTAGTCGTAACTGTAAAAGCTTTTAAGCTTTTCCAAGGATATTAAATTAACAACTAGAAAAATTTTATACCTACAATGCTCTCTCCAACTACTTTACTTAAAAATTTTAAATCAAGTTTTACATTATTTTACCAAGTTGTACTACTACTGAATAACCTATGATTACGTTCTTTAAAATTACGTACAAAAACAAAACATGCCAACAAACAAACACACCAACAAAATATTTTCTAAAAACGTAATAAATGCAACGCAAAGGTAAACGTAAAACAATTAAATGGAATAACGTAAAATGGATACTTTTTTGTTTTGTTTTTTTTTTTTTGGGTTAAAACTTTACCAGTTGATAAGAACCACCTGAATTGGTGCGGAGCATCGGTACGTTCTATTGAGTAGTATTGGTTGATTGATTTATATATTAAATTTCACAATTTTCAAAAAGCAATTTAATTTACAAAAAAATAAAACTTACCCGTTTCACGACTGCCACGTTCACGGTTATCACGATCGTAGAGAGATTTTGTGCTTTCCTCTATTGGTGAACTTGGCACCGTGCGGGCCATAGTCTGACTACCAGCCGAGGCAGCAGATGTATTGAGTAGTGCATCTACACCACCGGCTGGAAATAGACTAGGCTCGACAGTTGACTGAGTGCGCATATAGAGTTTATTTTTTGCTGGTATATCTATGGGATCAGTTGGCAGCTGAGGTTGTTGATTATTTATGCTGTCCGTTGAGCCCGTATGCGGAGCAAAGATATCACGTACATTCGGGCGATTATCGTTAGTACGCTGTGAGGTAATGGTAGCCTGTTCATCGACTTCTTCAATAACCTGATCGGTAATACGCATACTGCCAACTGGTTTTGTAACGGCTGCAGGTGCCAAACTATTCGAACTTGCACTGCCCGGGAAACGATATTTGGGATTTTCTTCACTAGGTGTTAAAGAGCCAGGACGGTTTTCATCTCGACTAAGGAAACGTTTAAGAGCTGAGGCTACGGTATTGACACGAGACAAGGTGCCACTAAGACTAACCAAACTCGGCGAAGAGCCGGGTCTAGTTTTGCCATTACCGGCTGTAAAATGTATGCCACTGGCATCATCAGCCTAGGTTACGGGTTAAAAAATATTTGTTAATAATTAAAGAGAAATGATATAGTAATGGTTATAAAAATTTACAAACATATTTTAAGTATTTACATAAGCGCAGGCAGCGATAATTCAAAACTTTAGAAAGATATTAAATGCGGTTTTAGTGAAATTTAGTACTTTCTCATTAAAAAGGAAGACAGTTCGATAATTTCGCCAATTTTTGTTTATCCAGCGCAACTACTTTTAGCTCGATACTGCCAAACGATAGCCATTGAAAACAGTGGGAATTGATAAAAAAATATATATGACTACTCTCTACATTAAAAGCTATTACCGTCATATCAGCACTATTTGGAAGGAACAAAATAACTAGAAAAAAGCTGTTACGTAGTTCTCAAACTGCCCTCGTAGTTGAACAGTATTAATATAAGTTTTTTATAATAAAAAAACCTTTTTTTCATTTTGAATTATCGCTGTTGCAAATAAATTTAAAATTTTTTATATAAATGAACCGTTTATTTTAAAAGTGGCTTAAGTCATTATCTTTTTAAACCAAAATATCTATAAATAATGTCGTATATGCCTTGAAAATCATTTCTTTCATTACGGTAAGTAATGTAAATATTTCTCTGTAATAAAATCGTAGAAATTCTTAACAAATGAAAGCTACTGTTAAATTGTAATCAATATTATCATTATCTTGGTTTTTCTTTTCGTCAAAAAGTGACTTATGTCACTTTCAAACTAAACGGTTCCTTATAATATTTTATATTTTAATAATATAGAGTGAGTAGTTACAATTGTGCAGTGCAGATGCGTTTGTTTATTTTAATTTTTGTGAAGAAGAACGAACAACGTGCCAGTCTTTAAAGCTGAGTGCAGTGTAGTCTTCAAAGCATTTTTATTATTATTTTTCCAATTTTCCATTAACAGAAGAAATAATTAGAATCGGGGGTTAGTAACGATATACACGTAGGTATGTTATCCATAAACCAAATAAAAGTTTAAAATTTTAAACTTTTTAATTTGGCTTTTTCATGTTAATCACTTTATAAATAATGTTTATAATTTAATTTGATTTGATAAATAAATTTTTAAATTCCACATTAACCGTTTTTTTTTTTAATATCAACCATTATATTTAGTAATAAAAGACCTAATTAATGAAAAGTTATTGTTAAATGGGCGAAATAGAATTTGACAAAAAAAAAAAAACATTATTAATTAAATGGATAATGTGTGCCAGTTTAAACCAATCACCTTTTCTTTTGGAAACAATAGGGGTTTGTAAACAATAGGTTATTGATAAATTTTGAAAATCATTAAAAAATCAGTTTAATTTCGAGATCATTTTAAAACTAAACAGACATTTAAGAATCTCAATAATTTCGTATGGCCATCATTGATTCTAACCTCCTCTTCTACGTTATTTTCGGGAAATTTATAACTAACTGACTGCACATTTGGAGAGCTTGGTTTTGTGTCGGAAGTATTACCAACCATATCATCAATGCGCACACTGGACATAACTGTGGGCATGGCAGCATTTTTCGATACTTCTATTTTAGCTGTTGATGGTTCTGGATGCTCTTCACGGAAACGTTCAGAGGCCACAGTGTAGGGTAACTCATTGGGAAATACCTCATCCCAGTATTGATCTTTAATAAGTTCAGGATGCTCATGATGCATTTCATCAACAATTAAATACGATACTTGTAAATTACGATCCACCATCCAGTTGACCTTTGTTTTTTAGTTTGTTAAAAAAAAAAAAAATTCATTTTTTTAAGTTTATTTTCTTTCTATAGAATTTGAAACTCACCTCAAAATCATCATCATCCTCACCAAAAGGATTAATCAGAGATTCAGCCACTTTAAGCCAACCCATATAGAAGAAAAATTGCAAAGTAGTGAATACCGGAAAATATAAATCAATTTTATTAACATAATTGCTATTGGCTACTGTTTTGCCTTCGGTCCACTGTTGACCCATTACGGAACACATAAAGAAGGAATATACCGCTAATGTTACTACCTGAGTATAAACTAAAGGCACACTTATAGTATCATAAGATATCAATAGACCACATTGACCCCTAAACTTATTCAACTCGTCGATTATGGTCTTTACCGCAAAATCATCACGTATACGACCTTCCTTGCGGGCTCTTGTTATAATACTAGTGGCCCATACTATGGGCAACCAATGTTTAGAATGTCTTGGAAATCCCTTGTTCATACTCTCGATAATTTCCTTTTCATTTTCATTCAGCAAGCCAGCCTCCACAAAATTACTTAAATTCGGAAAACGCTTTTTTACGCGTGGTGATATGTTGGTCATTACCATGGTTAGGCAAAGGCATACGTAACGCATAATCGTACGACGCATAACACGTCCTCGCTCATCTTGTCCATGAACATTTGCACTAACAAATACAGCTATGGGATCGGGCCAAGGTATGCTAGTATATTGTCCCCACCATCTGGTCATCACTATCGATACGTAGAAACCCAAAACGAATGAAAGGGGTATGAGATCACTATAGTTGTAACAGTACTGAGCAACAGCTTCGAATTGGCTGTAATTGAAGTGAAACCATAGGAGAATGTGAGGATAATGTAGTAAAGAAAATGTTGAAATACTTACATCTTTTGTTCATCATTGAGTACAAACCGATAGATAAGATTAAGTAAATAGTAGAGAAATAGGAAAGCAATTAAGTCCAGCCATACCAGCTTATAAATACTACCACGCCATCTGTTGGAAAGAAGGAAAATATATTAAAATCATTGGATTTTAGTTAAAAAAAAAAAAATAGAGATAAAATCGCTAGACTTGCATGGAATAAACAGAGGCCAAAATTGCGAAAAATCTTACTACATTTGAAAAAAGAACACGAAGAGTGTTAAAATTGCACAGGCTTAATCATATAGGCAATCTTATTGGGGCTATTGGCTTCCAAGAAGACATGCATGGAGTCTTAAGATCTCTTATAATGATTTCTGTTGAAGATGAACAGTCCACTGAAACATCCTCTCTATTACTGCTCTGCATTTGAGAACTAAAAGCTAATTTTGCCTGGTCAGAGAAGACTCAATTGCGCACTGTCTAACACGACGTGTATAAGACTCATGTCTTCATTAGATCAGCACAATAGCTGACCAAAAGTGTTTAAGAAATGTAGAACTTTGGCAGTTTAGTAGCATACAGCCGCCTATCTACTATTATCTACTCTATGTACCCAAGTAAGCTACGTTTAGGCTTAAACAACAAGAATTTAGGCCGTTTTGTAACTGTGTGAAGAAACATAGATTCATCACCACACACAAAAAACAATTAAATCATTGCGTTTCCTTGGGAATTAATGCCCCAAAGAAAACCATCAAATTTTTTATTTTTTATTTTTTTTGATGATGTAGTTCCTGTAGAGGAATTTGTTATTGGCAGGAAAATTTATGTTATTTCTATAGATTCGCTGTTAGTGAATAACAAAAGCACGTAACCCAGTAATAGTCTTTGTTAGGCTCAATTTTACATGAGTCTAATAAAAGGTGTTTAGCATAACTGAGTTAATACGTCATAATTTCAAATATGTATCATTGATTTGTCATTGCATTCACTATTTTCCAGCATTTACGGATCCGTATTATTGCAGCCTTGCTGTTAGTTGCAATTTAAAAAACTAAACATGATATTCCATTAAATTTTAGTTTATTTGCTGCGCTTTTACTGACTTATACATATCCGCCTGAAAAGTATTACATCTCATCGACGAAGATGGTGGAGCTACTACTTTAAATAGCTCACACAATAATCGACTATAACTATTACATTTTTTTCATTGTGATAATAGTTTTATGATTAAAAACCACTTAAAAACATAAGTATGTATATACGAGGGCGGATTGATATTGAAGCTACCTAAGTAGGAAAAAAACATTTTTTTCAAACCCCATTAATTTCTCAACATAGTCTCCTTTTAGCTCAATACACTTAGTAAGACGACTTTCCAACTTTTTTATATCATTTGAATAATACGATTTTGGAAACTTCCCAAAATACGCATTAGTTTCGGTAATCACTTCTTCGTTTCAGATGAATCTTTTTCCTACGAGCCATTTTTTCAAGTTTGGACACAGGAAAAAGTCACTAGGGGCTAAATCTGGACTATAAGGTGGATGATCAACCAATTCGAAGTGGATTTCTCGTAGTTTTAACATCGTATCTAATGCTGCGTTGTCTTGAATAAAGAGCACTTTGTTCTTGTTTAAATATGGTCGTTTTTCCTTGATTCCATCAACCAATTGATCCAATAATGCACGATAATACTCTCCTGTGATTGTGGATCCCTTTTCAAGATAATCGATGAGTAATATTCCGTGTGCATCCCAAAATACAGTGGCTATAACTTGCCAGCCGATTTCGCTGTCTTCGCCTTCTTCGGAGCACTTCCACCAGCTTCCACCCATTGCTTCGATTAATTTTTGATTTCAGGTGTGTAGTGGTGGACCCACGTTTCATCCACAGTTATTAATCTACGCCAAAAATCAGCAGGATTATGGTTTATTATGTCCAAACACCGCTGTGAAGTGATCTGTCGAACTCGTTTTTGTTCAACACTGAGCAAACGCGGCACCCATCTTGCCGATAGCTCTTTCATATGCAAATGTTCATGCAAAATGTTGAACACACGTTCATATGATATGTTTACCATTTCAGCAATCTCACGTATATTGACCTGGCGATCATTCATAATGATATCGAGGATTTTCTTGATATTTTCTTCAGTAACCACCTCTTTTGGCCTTCCTGTTGATGGTATTGTTGCAGTGCTTGTTCGGCCCCGTTTAAATTCAGCAATCCAATATTTTACCATATAATCTGACGGAGCAGATTCGCCGTAATGTATATCAAGCTTTTCTTTTGTCTCTTTCGCCGTTTTGCCTTTCAAATAATAGTGTTTAATCATTACACGAAATTCACTTTTTTCTATTTTCCAAGAAACACAAAAGTTGCTTACTTTAAACGACTACAACAAATAAACTAATAGATGAATTTGGCTAAGATTTAACAGCTGACGTTTGACAGATCGTAATTTCTAAGAAAGAAAAAGTTTTTGTGTTTGTGCTGCCATCTAGCGCTAGGTAGCTTCAATGTCAATCCGCCCTCGTAACTGAGACTGTTAACAAGCATTTGTCACCCAGTGTTTAAATACACATTTAAGTATATGCATTGTTGTTGTCACATTTGTTTACTTTCTCTTTTATATCCTCTCAAGTTGTAGCACTTTTAATATAGGCTTCTTGCACATACACATACAAATTTTTATATACCTACACTTGATACTCTTTTTGTGGTTATTGTGAGAAAAACTCAAAACTTTATGCAAAAGAATAAAAAGTAAACAACAGAGAAGGTAACCTGTAATAAACAGACTCCATATTGAGTTTTTTTTATTCATGCATAACAGCATTTATAGAGCATCAGATGTAGTTCTTGATTAAAAAATTTTACTTTTTCCTCTTTTTTTTTTGTTCAAATGTTTTTATATTTTTATTATTTTTCAATGAATTTTGATTATGACATGACCGACGACCAAACGACGACAGTCTTCAATTGCAGACGCCGTCATTAGGTCTGCAAACAAATAAAAGCAATAATAACAATAATAATAAAAAGCGACAACATCTATTCATTCATACTCGTAACACTGTGAATTACAAGCACAATAATCACAAACCCACACATCATTAATTTAAACAAACAACAACAATGTCAAGTGTAATTGAAACTTTGTTAAGAGAGAGTAAAGGGTAAATGTAAGTGAGTAAGAGAATGAATGATTTCATTAACAAAAAGAGATAAAAGAGAAGTAAAAAAACATTAATTATTAACATTCGCCATATTTTACTTGGTCAAGAAATGATTTATTTACACCGAGAGAAATAAGATGAGCTTTTTAAAAGTAATTCAAATATTTTTTTTATAAAATATTTTTTAATGATGACATCACTTTATCTTTTTAATTTAGTTTCTGCATTTGTCTGTCAGGGTTGAGTGATTAAGATTTTTTAACAATTGTTTTAAATTTAATTATGAGGTGGGGGCCCATAGGAAAAAAATGAACTAAAACAATTACAACTAAAAGTATCATTTATGTCATTATGTGCGATGTGCCATTAATGGTAGCACTTTAAACCAGTTTTGAACGTCGGCGATTTAAGGTGCGGATATTAAGCGTAGGATAAGATAATTTAACCACTAAGAAAAATCACTTGATCGCGGTTGCCAAATTAATTAACGTTCGACGAATGATGGTGCAGACCTCAAATTTTTCTTTCATAATTTTGAGCTTTTCATCACAATTCGAATTTATTTATATTATCGAACTCTGACAACAGTCAGTTAAAACAATATCTTTTTACAATTTTTAAAGAAAGAAAGTTCAAAAAGTCGTTATACATGAGCACAGGACACAGTAAATGACAGTGTCTTAAAGAGCGACATAAGTTCAATTCTTATATTCCGGAAGTAGCGTTTTAAATGTTAGTGACAATGATATTTAAAATGATATGGACTTGATGCAGTCTTAGAAATCGTTGTATGGCATATAACAAGTCGGTTAATACCGCTCTAAGCCAAACTTATTAATATAAGCCAAGCTCCCGGAGCCTGTGGTACAAGAACTGGAAGCACAAACACAAGTTGTGAAAGGTCCTTTAAAAAAGTATATTCGAATCTGCGAAGAAGGCAGAGCGTCAAATAATTAATCTTTATGAATGCATTGATGTTTAATCAAACATTTTACGGTAGAAATCGCTTTAGTAACGTTAGTCCCGCTTATTAATAGAGCTGCTTAGCCAAAAATGTATATCTGATAAGTTATTAGCGGTTATTTTATGTAAGATACCGTGGCAATTAATGATTGTTTAGGATACCCCTTATTCGTACTCTCTAAGTTCGTAATATGATTCTTCCCTATATCGGTTCGGAACCTTGCTGTTGAGCACCACTTCCTACCAACCTCAATCTAATCAAAATTTGGGAAATTGACAGATGCTTGGAACACTGGAATGCTCAAAAGGGACTTCGCCATTCTGGGGCGGCGATCAGTCCGAAATTTGGGCGTCGCTCTGAGGTTCTCAAGTATGGCAGGCCGAACTTAAAACTCCTTACGGAGCTTCTTACGGGTCACTGTAGACTAAGAGATAATCCGAAACGGATGGCGGTCACAGATCTGTATGTTTTGAGACTGTGCTCGTAGGCATCAGAGAAATCGGAACACATATTGCGCCATTATGGCTTCAAATCTGCCGGTGTTCATTAGCAAGCAGAGCACGAAGAGTGCTCGAATTGAATTCGTTCGTAAAGAACAATTCTTTTTGAGAGCAAAATTTTAAAAGAATTTAGAATACGATTCGCGAAAAGAATCAAAAACAGAAGAATTTAGAAGTAAAGTTCGGAACGTAACCAAGTCGAAAAGCATCAAAAAGCATCGAGTTGAAAACTAACAATTCCTTTTAGTAAATGTTTTTTGTGTATGATATTTGTTGATCGCTGCACATAAAATATACATACATACACACATACGAATACATGCTATTACGCATTTAATCTTAAGCGGCGATTGACGATCCAGCGTGGCTTGTCAGCGCGGTTTGATGGTAAGCCAACTTAAATTTTAAATTTGTGCTAAAAAATTTTAAATTTGTGCTCACGAGCCGAGCAAAAAATATTTTCAGCGAAATTAAAAAATAAAACTCACGAGCACGAGTATAGAACGAGCGAACCAAAGAAAATTTTACTCACAACTTGAGTTTTTACGTACGATGTTAGGAAGGCAGCAGATCTGCTAAACAAAATATAGACCGTAAGTGGCACAATAGATCCCATGTTCGCAAGTGTCCTGCAATAGTACCTGGTCGATATGATGATAATGGTAATTATATGCTTCTTAACGCGTAGTGAAATGGCAAACGTAACGCATAATGGTACTAGCGACACATATGGTAGGTAGTTAAGACACCCTCCTACTTCAATTCCTTGCCAGACCATCTGACAATTGTCAACAGCGGTAGCACCTCAGCATTGCTAGAGACTGGTTACAAGTATTTACGCTTTAAAAACCTTCTCTAACTATTGCATCTGCCGTTTGGAGACGATGTTAAGCCGTATGTCTCTTTTAATGAATCTTAAAATAGAATCGGATATAGCTCATTGATTTAGATCGGTAAATTGCAAAAGTAAAAATGTAGTTGCGTTAGTGAGAACATGGAAATTACTCTCTCAGAGAGTAAAGTTGATGTTTTAAAAAAAAATTAAAAATAAAATCAACATTCATCTGCTGCACATGTGCACTTGTCGCTGTTTCAGTGACAACTGAAAGAAAAGCGAAAATTCTATTTAAAATTAATTGTCTGTGCCTTAAAAAAATTTGCGTACCCTTAAACCATACATGTGCATTCGTCGCTGTCTCTTTGACGACTAAAATCAAGAGCGTAAGAATACGTGTGAGTGGATTGGGGTCAAAAGTCCCATGAAAAACTCATGACTGGTTCAGATAAATCGGACAATAAAACACTATTTTGTCAACATTTTCTACATAACTTTGAATTAAAATTTTTATTTAGTGGCATATGGTTGCCGCATTCTTAAAAAACTTTTGCCTTTTTTATTTGTTTTATTTTCTTGAGTGTAGGCACTAATATTGCTTTCATTTGCAACGCTTTAGGGCTTCAAATAGTAGTAAACAATAAATAAGATAATCTTTTTAATTTTATAAAAATATTTTAACTCGAATCAGTTAAATTAATTTGATAATCAAATTATTAAAATGAAAAATGAAAAATAAAAAAATTGTTTAAATTTTTTGTTGATTAAACTGTTGCTTTATGATTACGAGCATGATGACAATATCATGACAATTATTTTTCACGCAAATATACTCTACGTATGTATGTGTACGTATTAATAATCATCAAACTGTCAATTGTCTGTCATTATTGTTAGAAATATATAATCGTATTTGAATACGTATTTATATCATATATCTAATGTGACAAAAATATATGAGAAATGCAAACACATATAAATTTACATAAATTCATACAATAATACAATCATATGTATGTCATTAACAAACCCTACTAATTTCTTTGACATTGCTGTTGATTAAATTGACGAGGTTGTTCTCAGAAAGTAACCATTATATTGGCCGATATTTAGAATATTTGTTGAAAAACCAGTTTCAATCAATAAAATGGAGTAGATTGCAGTGACTCGGATAGAGCTTTAGCGATCTATCACACCTAAGGTTGAAGCAACTAGGGCTACCTACCATTAGATAGTCTTATGTTCTAATAGGTCTTACCAGATTCTTAATACTGCTACCATAAGAACTGGGAGCGCCGGGAACTATGCCTAGTGATTAAATTGATTCCTCGGGGAGGACATGTGTAGGATATGGTTTAGACCTAAATTTCAAAAAGTGACTATTTAGCTCTATTTCATTGTAATTACTGCGGACCATAGCATAGAATAGATTTGGAAGATAGTATTAAGCTCGTAAGCAAAGAGGATGTTTGTGGTGGCATGAGTTTCTGTGACAATGACAGCCGCTTTGTGTTATTACCCCATGTAAAATAATCCAGAATTAGTCAATCAAGATAACATAAGATGATTCAGTCTGAAACATAAGCACTGTTTTTGCAATAGCTTTTTGAATGTTGGCCACAAGCTCATCTAACGTGGTTGATTTGTAGGCATAATCGGAGAACTTAGATTTATCTTCTGAAAAAAATGTTGTCATTTAAAAAGATAACAAGTGTTGATGTGTATCTCCCCATTAAAAAGTTGCTTTTTTCCAGTCAGAAACGACAATAAAAAAATTGTAAAGAAATTATTGTTCAAAAATGGCTCCAAAAATTTTTCTAAAAAATATTAAAAAAGTCAGCCAGTTTTCTTGGCAACATTTTTCCATGAGGAACAGGTAACATAAATAAGGTGGCAACATTTTTCACTTTCTGGGCGATGCATTTTTTAGTCACCCATACTATTTATAATCAGTCTGGACAACGTTCTGACGTAGGCGTTGGATGGTCACAAGCGCGGCATTCAATGGAACTTCAGGAAACGTCTAGAAGACTTGGACTACGCCACGACATCTTTTTGTTTCGACAAGCTGAATTGTGCATCTGAGGGAGTGGGTCTGACGATCAACCGTACCAAGACAGAAACTATAAGTCTTCCACCGATCACATTGAATAACCTGTTTTGCATTGAGAGCAAAAGTATTGAACGTTCGATAAGTTTGTGTTATTTGGGCAGTTTAATCACACGCGAAGAGGTAGCTGCTGAAGATGACGACATTCGTATTAACAAGACTAAAGCAGCTTTTGAGAAAAGAGCGGAAATAAACAGCTTTATCCACGACCACAAAATTGCGAATATTCATATCAAATGCTGATCTTACTGTATGGCTGCGAGGTCTGGCTGATGAATGGAAGATTGTTAAATAAACTGCAAGTGTTTGTAGGCCGCTGTTCGAGATATATATTGAGAGTATGAATGTCAAGAATTATCCCGAACTAACTCCTCTCGCAGGTGCGATAATGTGTTAGGTTAGGTCATATGGGTCGCTCCCAATTTGTGAATTCACTCAAAAGGCCCTATGGCTCATTATGATACTCGTAACAAGGACAGACCCATTGAAAAGGCCGAAAGGCCGGACATGGGAGAGTCCCAGAAAAGATCTGCACCTAAAGACCCAAAATTATCAGTTTCCTCATTTGAGCCAACCGGTACCCTTAACGAAGTCAATCAACTTCGACAGTGGCACATCCCAAGTGGTTTAAACTGAGCTCACATACAGTCGCAAAGAAGGTGTTGAACCGATTCCTTTTTCACCTCATCCTGCAATAGCCATTAGCAGGGCAACCCATGCACTCCGACATAGGGCCTATCCTACAATGCCCGAAGGAAGCCCGATCGATTTCCTTCAAAACCTAAGAAGAAACATAGTCCTTTCCATAGAAGGAAAAGTCCAAAGCATTCTGGATATTCTACAAGTGGTGATATTGGTCCACCTGTGTTCCATCTTGCGCAGTGTCCATTTATCTAACAAAATCGACGACGCACATAGAGGGGCATGCACGTCCCCCTGTAAAAGAGACAGAGCGGACCTCATCATCATCATCAATTTCGTTACCTCTAATGCCGCTTAAATCTGGTATCTTATACCGCCTGGTAAACAGAACCATCTTGGTTTTCTTCAGATTAACGGGTTAGTAATAATCCAATTTAGGCGTCGCGAATGGAGATGGGTTGGTCACACGCTACGTAAACCAGCAGGTAAACTCCCCAAAGAGGCATTTTACAGGAGTCCGCAGAGTACCATTGCGGTGAACAGAGAGAAGTGGAGAAAGTTTGTGGAAGTCCTTTGCTCTAACTAGGAGCCTAAATAGGACACAAGAAGATGACAACAATTTTTTTAATACACAAAAGAAAAAATCCAAAATTTGTTGTCAGAAAAAAATCCAAAATTTGTTGTCGTCATAAAATGTGAAAGCCATGCAAAAATGCGATAGAATCAAATTGCATGTTAGCAACGGACATTTAATGAATGAGATGACCCAGTTGCGAAAGTTTATCAATAACAACTTCTAATATTGCGTACTTGCACTCACACCTCTAGTTATCCGATATTTAACTAGATGTTTCTATAATTATTTCCCAGAGCAGATGAATATTGATGTCTGTTGCAATACTTAAGAATCTTATTTGTTTACTTATCTATTTATAAATGTTCACATGACATGACAGCTGGTTATGAATATTTATTCTGACTGATATAACAAAAAATATTGAATAAAAACTAATATTTACATACAAATTTATATTTTTTTCTTAACTGTACACCAACCCTCGTATGTGTCTATTATTTGTAATAAAATTTAAAAAAGAACATAAATCACGTGATATTTATTCTATTTGTTAAAGTGTTTAGAATACGGAGAGTAGATAAAACAGATCGTGCAATGAGTGCATGATTGAGTTGTGAACGAAGTACGAGTATTTCGAAATAAAAAAATTCTTAATTAAAGTATAGCCTTGAAAATGTTAAATATGATTGCGCAACAGATATTACTATATTCTAAAGACTATAGGTGTAGGCTAATTTATCATTTGAATTTGTAATAAAGTCAGTAAATGACTTTAATTAGTAAAAAAAAGTGTGAAGTTTTCAAATTTGCTATTAATTAAAAACAAGTTTGTCGACGCTATGGCACAAACAAAGAGACAAACTACGTCATCTAAACGAAATTTATCTTTATTTCGACGACCATTTGAAAACTAATTGAATTGACCTCTGACTATTGATAGACTCCATACCCTGATTCTTTTTTATAACCTTAAAAAATGAAAAGTGTTGTTGAAATTAAGTATTAAATTGGTATTAAAAATAGAAAACAAAATGAAAATTCAGTAGTTGTAAGTATAGCGTGTTTTTTATAGAAGTATAGAACTTTAAGTTGGCATTACTTTCCAAGATGGCGACCGATTTAACAGCTGTCAAGTGATTTATTCTCAGTTTGGTTTGGCATTTAATCATGAATAGACTCACGCCTGAACAACGCTTGCAAATAATGCAATTTTCATTTTTCATAAGTGAATTTTTTTTTTCAAGTTTCAATTTGTTCAATTTTCATAAGTGAATTTTGTTTAGCGATGAAGCGCACTTCTGGTTGAATAGCTACGTCAACAAACAAAACTGCTGCATTTGGAGTGAAGGTAATCCTCAAGTGTATGTGGAAACACCGTTATATCCAGAAAAACTGACTGTTTGGTGCGCTTTATGGGCTAGTGGAATCATTGGTCCGTACTTTTTCAAAAACGATGGTGGCCAGAATGTTACAGTCAATGGTGATCGGTATAGAGCCATGATTACTAACTTTTTCATTCTTGAATTGAATAACCATGATGCCCAGGAGATGTGGTTTCAACAAGACGGCGCAACATGTTACACAGCTCGTGCCACAATATATTTATTGAATGACACGTTTGGTGACCGCTTAACTTCACGTTTTGGACCTGTGAATTAGCCTCCAAGATCTTGTGATTTAACATCGCTAGACTACTTTCTGTGGGGCTATGTAAAGTCATTGGTCTATGCGGTAAAGCCACAAACGCTTGACCATTTGGAAGACAACATTCGCCGTGTTATTGCCGATATACGGCCACAAATGTTGGAAAAAGTCATCGAAAATTGGACGCCCCGATTGGACTACATCCGCGCCAGCCGTGGCGGTCATATGCCAGAAATCATATTTAAAATGTAATGCAATAAGATTATCTTTCGGATAAATAAAATTCATGTCAATCGAATAATCCATCGTTGTTTTATTGCAACTTAAAGTTCTATACCTCAATAAAAAACACCCTTTAGAAATAAACTTAATAGACCTCAATTTGTTAAAAAAAGTTACACAAGCGAAACTCGGACGGCTACATAAATGTCTGAGAATATTACTTATTGTTATTAAATTAATATTTTGTGTGCAGACCCTTGTTGTTTATAATCATTTGGAGTCTCTTGAGAATAGATTTGACCAATTTTTTGCAGTAACCAACTGGTATTTTTTCCCAGTCTTCTAATATAACCCTTCTTAGCTCGGATTAGCTGAAAACCGACTGATGCTAAACTTTTTTATTGAGATAATCCCACAAATTTTCAATAGGATTTATGTCGGAACTCTAGGGTGGTGTTTTTATGACGTGTGGCACATTACACAGCAGCTAAGATCTTACTTTGTGAGCCTTGGTAAAAGTACCAACCGTTATCCAGAGCAAGCTTATCCACACTTTTTGGCAAGTTTTCTTTAAAAATGTTTAAATAAACATTTTGATCCATGATAGTGTCAATAAAATGCAAACATCCTGGACCTGATGCAGAAAATGAGCCCCCCAGACAAGCACTGAACCACCCCCATGCTTTATTGTCGGTTTCAAGTTATTCAAACGTAGTTCCTGATTTTGTCCCCTCCATACTATTGGTTTACCATCAGACCCAAATACGTTAATATTGCTTTCGTTGGTGAACATAAAAAGAAAAACCTTTATTTTGGTACTGTTTTCCAAATTTAAGTCTTTTGGTTTGATTGCGCTTACTAATAAGAGGTTTTTGTCTACTCGTAGCTCTTCAACCATTGAGACCAACTCTGTAAAGCAAGTTTCTTATTGTTGATGGGCTTGCTTTCTTATCAAGGTCACTTTCAGCAATAGCAGCAAGTTTTTGAGCACTTAGGAAGGGATTTGCTTTTATTTTTCTGACAAAAAAACTTTCTTCTGCCTCAGAAAATATTTTGTTTTGGTCTATTTTATTTTACTGACTTTGAAACGTTTTATTATGTCGTGAACAGTTGAATGACTTCTGCCAACAGTTTTTGAAATTCGCGAACACTTTTTCCTCTTCTTGCATGCTAAATAATAAGCTTTCTTACTTCGTTACTAGTTTGTCCCCGTTGTCTAGCCATTTTCTTGATTTTAGCTCTGTTTATTCTGTATAATTTTCGAAAACTGACTAAAGGGCTTTCTCCTAAATATGTAAATTATATCAGCGAAGTTGGCCGCATTGAAATTACAGAGTTGCAGTTATTAACCTATAAAAGGTACTGTCCGAGTTTGGCTTGTGCAAGTCATTTTGACTTTCAAAGCGTTTTTAACGTACAATTATTAAATTTCTGTGTTGGTTTTCCCTTTTGTACGTGGAAGATATACTCAAATAAGAAAATAAAAATATATTTTGGTATAGTGTCCGAGTTTAGGTTGAAGCCATGGTATATAAACTTATTTTTGCTCATAAACTATTTTTAGAAACGTTTTTATAAAGACGCCAAATATTCTGTTGAATCATTTTATTTGTTCTCTAACAAAAAAAAAAAAAAAAAAATAAATAAAAAAATAACTTAAAATGTAATCATTCCACCAAATTCTTATTTTTTTGCTATCTTTTTAGCCGTTGTTTTTCGTTTCAAAGAGAGCCGTAGATACGAAATGAGAGTGTAACTGGAAGTCAAAGATCGTTTTACTGGTCAAGTGAGTCATTAATTATTTCAAATTGTATTCTGCGCGTGTTTTAAAACCAAAGAAAACTTGATTTTATGGCTTCCAAAGTTAAAATTGTATTTCCGAACAGAGATGTTAAAGTATTAAATCATGAAAGCAAGATTTTCATAATTCGTACATGGAAATAGTCTACTAAATAGATATCTACTAAATTCGGAGGATTTTTGTACGTTTTTAATTTATTAAATCTTTTACAATTTCTCAAAATTTTATTAAGAATGGTCATGGTTTAAACCGTGAGCTTTACTATTAACATATAAAAAGTTAAATGAGCACTTAATTACACAAGTTTACAAAAATAAAATTTTTTTGTTCACTCGAGATACGTTTTTTGTGAAGACTTTGGAGAAGACAAAATCGATATTTCGATATTTATGCAGTCTATTTTCTAATCTTTTTTGGAGTCTAAATTAAAACTGGGGATATTTGTGAGTTCTCAAAATAACAATAATAACAAAATTTGAATTTGAAAGTCCCTTCGCCGGAGATGAATGGGCTGACTAAATCTCTTTAGTACTTGTTTTTGGTGAATTTTTAGGAAATCAAAAAACTACAAAATGCCAATTTATTTTTCTGATTTATAGAGTATTTTTTAAGGATGGGTGCAAATATGTCCCTCAAAATCCTTTTTTGCATTCCCATTTGGACTTTTTCCTGGAACTTTGGAAATATGAGTGACGGGCATGACTAACAATTCCATTAAGATTAAAAATCTTTTAAACAAGTTTTTGGGACCAGCATATGCTAGATGGATATGGTTGGAGTGTCTGAAGGAAGACAAATAAAAATGTATATAAAAAAGGACTTGAACTCCTCAAAAGTTTGACGTCCAAGATTCTATTCACTATTTTTCCTAAAGTTAGGCAGCCTAAATTAAATACACTATGCATGCTTTAAACTGCGAACAAAAGTAAAGGGTGACCAGATGCAATGATGACATTAACATCTTACTGCCATAATAAGCAAGTAGAGTTTGCCATTTCATCTGGTTCAGTTGTTAAAAACGTTATTAATAGCTCTTTGACCCTTTTGATGTATTTTTCAGGTATTTTTCTAAAAATGTTCTCATGAACAGAAAAACCAGATGACATTTTTAATATAATTTGTGTTTTTACTTGACATTCATTCCTATTCTGCGTTTCGCTTTGAATTGAAATTTTCTCCGTTTGGCAAATTTGGTTTCTTTCGATTGTATGCATTCTGCATGACGATCGTAGCTACGTTTTTCTAAATTGTTAAAGTTGTCATGGGGAATCTTAAGCTGGGATCACACGAATGTCGCAATGCATCAATTATTGGTACGGCAATCGCCCAATTGGCCGCCCAATTTATATTATGCTCTTTTGCGGTAATCGAAGTGGATAATACATACCAATATTTAAATTTTGAAAATTTATTTTCGATAATTTTGGATAATTTGATATTTTACGTCAATAAAGCACAGTAGAAATTGTATTGTATCATATTGGTACATTTGCGACAATCGTGTGATCCTAGCTTTACGATTTTTGTTTTTTCGGTCCAAAATGTATTATTTGGATAATTTTTTTTTATTATATTATTACTTTTTTTATTAAATACAAAATGTAAAACTTTTCTATAAAAATGTATGCATTTGCAAAAACAAAAAAAAAAAAAAACACAAACAAAAAGTGAATGTTTTCTTATTGAACCCCGTACGCATCACATTTTGAGTTTTTATTACAATTTGCTTATTTTTCTGTTTCTATTTCTCAAGTTCCTATGCTTTTGGGAACATTATTGTCTTGTACTTTATCTTTTGATTCAGTTTTTTTTTTTTTTTTTTTTTTTTTTGGAATACAAATTTTCGATCGTAACGTAACTGAATGTGGAGACGTAATCAAAACGCAGAATAGGGATGATTACTCAGAAACTATTTATTCGATCACTTTTTAACGTTTTTGAGTAATTTTAACTGCGTGTGGAAATGTTTGCTTTGGATAATGTTTAAAAAAATCGCCATTACATGCAATCACTTTTTAATCGCTAATCAAAATTAAGGAAATAGAAAATACATAATTCGTAATTGTTCAATAATTACCAATACGTAAAAATAATATTCCATTAAATTGCCTGCAATAAAATGTCGGCAAAACATTTCGCGATAAGAGCGATAACTCAAGTATTTCACACGCTTCTTAAGTCACAGAATTATTTGTAACGTTATCACATGTGAACTGGCCGTCATATCTCATTAAATATTAACGACCCGTTTAAATATTATTTTAACTCTTCATGTTTAATTGGTTCGAATATCTTTTCTTCCAAAATTTTATAGAATTGCAAATAAAACAAAACAAATTTAAAGACTTGAAAAATTATGTCAAGACTGTTATTTTTATTTTGTTTTTTATTACTTTTATAAGTAACTAATAATGACAAAAATTGATGATAAGAATCTGATTTCATTTCATTTCCTTATACATATTATGCTACGAGTACGTTTCTGTTATGTGCTGTTATGAGTCGACTTTATGCTGAACGATGCAGAATTTTGTCTTCCACCCTGTTAAAGATTAAATCAACTATTTTGTCTGCTAGGACTCACTTTGTCGTCTATGAAAATTTTGACAAATTTTTTGAAGTCATGTATGACACCAAAGAAAATTCATCGTGTGTCAATAATAATTTACCATTGCCAGCGTTTTTTACGATGATTCACTATGACGATCACGGCGTTAAAATTTTTCGACGTCATATTTAGTCATTAAATGATAGAAAAATAAAACATCGGAAAAACATCGATGTATCGGTTGTATTAACGATGCAAGTTAATACCAGGGATACTCATATCACCCATCATATCTATGTACAGGAAAGTAACCTGACGCATTGTGCTCGAGAACGAGAGATATAACGACAGATCCTATAAGTGTAAATGTTAGAGTACGTCAAGTAAGCCAACTATGGCCTTTGCTTTTCAATGTGGTAACTGACAGCGTCATGGCGAAAGTAACATCAAGAGTTAGGGGCATAATATGAATCATAAACAACCGTCTCGAGGACCTAGACAACGCCGATGACATGTTTGAAGTTTGCTATCGCACTAATGCGCTGCTATGCAGTCGAAACTGAGAGATGTGAAGGCCATAACGACACTGTGTGGTCTGAAGATAAACGTACCCAAGGCCATGGGAATTAACACGGCAAATACCAACAACTTTACTGAGACGAATGTGGGGGATTTCTGGCCAATAACCATTAGCACAAACCGTCAGACCACAATTGAAATTGAGGTAGGAAAACGGAAGTGAAGGTGAATCGGACAAGCTTTGTGTAGACCAAGACTGTAATCGACTAGAATTCTCAAGTCAGCCATCGGAGGAGATGACCGGGCCACACTTGGCAGCGATAGCTTAAAATAGAGATAAAGGTTGATAGATTTTCCAGAGCTGCGAAAAAGAACCTTGTGCCTTAGACATTCTGTTCCAGATATGACTGGAAGCGCTGCCATCTGTCGAGATTACAGATTTTCCTTAAATTATTATTATCAATTGCTTTCGCGCCGCTTAAGTGGCACATATGGTAGTGCCGTACAAATTTTTTTAAATTTATTGCGATCTTTGATCTGCGTCCAATAGGCTTCTCCGCCCCGTCCCTTTCGATCAATGCGAATTCCAGTCGAGAGCTAGTCTCGCGTTATTGTCTGTCGGCTTACGCATTGTGTGCCAAATCCAACGTCTTTCTCGAAATTTCAACTCCAGGGCAATGAGTGTTTAATGTCTCCATTTTTAAGGAAAATAAAACTTTAAATGCTAATTTAGCAGTATTTTTTTTTATAGAATTCTAGGAAATAATTGAAAATAAATAAGTAAATATATCTGGTGCTTTTTTCCGCTTAAATATATCATTTATCCCTTTCTTTTTCAAAAATAATTATTATTCGATAGTTATTCATAATAAACGTGGGCTATAGCTGCACACTAGAGGAAAATTATGGGATTCATTTATTTATTTATTTTTTTTTATATTACTCACCGCAGCAGTAATTTCAGAAAACAGCCAAATCCACGACACGTTGCTACTTCGCCTGTGTAAGTAATTGTCATTTTATTTGTATTTTAATTTTTAAATTTAATTTCTAAACAAAATTATTGAGAGAGTAGTGTTACTGGCACTTTTAATTATTTGATTTTTTCTTTCTTTGTGTTTTGATTTGCGAAATTATTCAATTTGATTTTTTTGTAATTGAATCTTATTAAGACCAGTTTTATAAAAAATCTAAAATTTTAAATATTAACTACGTATATATGTATAATATTTTTGTAAATCTTGTTTTTTTTTTGTTCTTAAAATTTATCACAATGGTTTGCACATAAAGCATTTATTTTTTAAGTAATTATTATTGTTACTATTTTATAAAGTAATTATTGTTGCAGTTTATTCATTTAAAAATTATTAATTTTTTATATAAAAATATTTATTATCTGGCACTGATGTTGCTGTAGTCGGCGTCGTCTTCGGCATCATCGTCGGTAACATTTTTCAGTTAAAGATGAATTTCTTTCTCACATTTTTGTGAGATTACCTTTTTCAGCAAAATATGTACGAACTCTGTAATAAAATAGAGAAATGATTAAGAAAAGGTTAATAAATTTAAAAAAAAAATTATATAACATATTTATTGAAAAATAAAGGGTCCGCCAAATAATTTTTTTTTTTTTTTGAAAATGCTATAAAAAAAACTGCTGGATATTTTCTCAAATTTCTTTTTTTATTTGAAAGTACAATCGTTCCGGTTAATAATGGAAAATAATTTCATTCAAATGGCTGCCTCGGCTGGCCATGCAGTAGCCTACACGATCGGTGCAATTTTTAACCACATTATCAATTGTGTGCAGCTGTATTTCACCAATGGCTTCACGAATATTGTCCTTTAAAGCGTCAATTGTCACTGGCTTGTTGGCGTAACACTTATCTTTGACGGCACCCCACAAATAATAGTCTAACGATGTCAAATCACAGCTCCTAGGTGGCCAAACGACATCAGCTCTGCGGCTGATAATGCAATCTTCAAAAACAGGGCTCAAAACATCGAGTGTAGCTTCGGCTGTGTGGCACGTAGCGCCGTCTAGTTAAAACCAAATGTTGCTAATATCCTCCTCTTCAATTTTTGTGAACAAAAATTCGTTCAACATGGTCCGATAACGATCGCCATTGACTGTAACGGCCACTCCTTGCTCATTTTCGAAGAAAAATGGCCTTATTATACCTCTGGACCAAAATCCGCACCAAACAGTGACTCGTCTTGGATATCGGCTTTTCAATGTATGCGTGCGGGTTTTCTGTGCCCCAAATGCGACAACTTTGCTTGTTTACATACCCGCCAAGATCAAAATGAGCTTCATCTGAAAAGATGATTTTTTTTTGGCAAATTCGGCATCTTCTGTAAGTCGATTGCAGGCCCATTTAGCGAAGCGAAAACGCTTTGGATACAACCATATTCGTTCAGCGGAAGGATAAAACTATTCACGAAATAAGCACTAGTTGAAAAAAAAACGTTAGATGGCGGACCCTTTATATGTAATATAGAAACTTAAATAAAAATATAATTGCTTTTCTGTTTGTTATTTCTTTTTGAATTTTTAAGAAATTCGAATCTTTTAACAAAAATATAGCAAAGATTTAATATTAAAAATAAAAAATAATAATAATTATTTTGGCGTAGAATACAATCGTATATCTCTTATAAAGCTCGATAAAACTAATAAATTTTTCATGTTAATGATTTAATTAATACGTATCGTAAATAATTGATTGTTTTATGACTAAAGAAAAGTGAATTGCTTTCTGTTGTTGTAAATCAAAATGAAATTTAAACAATTTAATTTTTTTTGTTAAGCTTTTTAAAATTATATATTCAAAATGCATTAAAAGGAACAACAAACAATAAATTGTATGAAAAAGTACTGAAATTGTAAATCGATTACTTGAGAATGTTTTTTTTTTTATTAAAATATAATATTGGGCAGTGATATCATTTTTCCGATAGCCTCTATAGAGTACAACAAGAATCTTTTTTTGAAATTTTCGAAACATCCTCAAAATCTTAAGTTATGGGTAAATAACCGGTTTTTCGTACCTCATTCACTTATAAGCTAATATCTTAAAAATAATATTAACCGATTTTAAGTTTCTTAATTAAGTCATAAATAGTACGGTTCCTATAAAAATTACTGCGCAAAAACAGCTCTAAACTTAAAAAATTTGGAAAAAAAAATTGGTGAATAAATGTGTTTGCTTGAGAAATGCATGCAGACGACCTAAGGCTTCGTAAATGACGTACCACCTTGATCAAAAACCTCCCGGAATGTTAAGTTGCTTCGTCTGTTGTTGATATTCCCGCTAAATCTTAGCGTCATAGCTTGACATTTGCAAAGGCTACGTACAAACTTAACTTAAATCGGAAGGATAGGACCGCCACACGGGGGTTATTCCAAAAACTTTTCCATAAAGGTAGTAAGTGTACATACTCGTACGTCATTTGCAAGGTACGTTTCTCTTCTTTTCAAATCCGCACCGAAATTTAAAATCGGTTAATATTTAGCTTGGTTATTACATTAGAAGCCATATATTGGGCGTAAATCTTAAAATGGGTAACAAAAATTTTGGCATTTATAGTTAAGCATTGTTAGAATTTAATTTTTTAGTGAATGCCCCAGTAGACTAGGCGGTAGTGTACTACTGCGGTACTACAACGAACATAAGTCACTACGCTTGTAAATTAGAATATAATTTGTAATTGTGCTGTTATTTTTAAGTAAAAAATTAATAATTAAAAAAAAGTTGTCATCGTTTGCAATAACCTTTTCCCATCTTTCCGCGGATTTCGCGCCAAAAGATCTTCTCATCTTTTGAGGCCAGAAACGGCATCACAAAGGGCTATTTAGTGCAACTTGATGATGGACTATATGAAATCAAACCTTTCACCTCTGATATCCAGTCTCCTAAGTTCGCTATCTCGTGGCAATGTTGTTAATGTGGATATCGAGTCGCTCATCTATGAGGGTGGAGAATCTCGGCGAAAGCAGAAGGATCAATGGATCAAACATTGTCACAGAACTACAACAATCACTCGGATAAGACTTAGATAGTTGGAACATGTACTTGAATACCTAGAGAAAGAGAGTCTAGAAAAGCGTTCGACTTGTACCATATTGAACGAAAAAGAAGAGGATGATCCAGAAAGTAATGGCTAGATTAAGTAGAAGTTGGCTTAAAGATTAGAAAAAGAAATTGACTTCGAAAGAGAATATGAAGAGAAGTTGTTGTAGAAGATATTGTTACGTTTTAACCGTTTTAAAACTTTTGTGTTCGTTTTAATTGCGTCAAAATAAAATAAATACCACGTTGTTCTTGTTTTGCAGTTTTTATTTACTCACTTTATTTATTAACTTGCACTTAATTTTGATAGTACAACACTTTTATTTACGGTAAAACACGACTTTACTTTATGATTGCAAAGCAATAACTATCGACGTAGGCAAAGCAGCTTCCTTAATACCTATTTTATGTCTGTTAATTTTAAACATGTAAGATTGTGTTACCTAAAGATGGTTGAGTCGGCAATGCCGTGAAATACATAAATCAGTACGGCATTACCAGGGTAACACAATAACAACCTTGACACAAAAAAATAGACCAAAATCCCACAATACAGTCCCAAAGACACTAATGTGGTATATTTTCTTTTTAGGCATTTTTATTTTCGTAACAATATGATTACGCTAAGAAGAAGAAAAGAAGAGGCCAGAAACGAAGCAATCGATTTTACGATCTCTGTTCTAAAATGAAGCCTATTCCATTGAGAATGTTCTACAACAATTGAACCAAATGATAGTCTGTTGAGGCAAACCCTCGACTATAAGGCGGGTGGGAAAAAAGACTACAATCATTATTTTCTAAATAAATATGCTTAACTGGTTTTGTAACATGTGACCGAACCTTGTAATTACGGAATATTACGGTTTCATGACTGATTGCATTTTTCGGGCGTTTTTAGACCAATGATCGCTTCAAACGACTCCGTTGTGTCTAGGACAGGTCTCCTGTAATAGTGAGGCGCGAATTCAGCAGCTCATATTAGGTGGGACCCTTTATTTTATTTGCTGCCTTGGACATTCAGCTTTGATTCGCCTGCCCGGCATCACATACGATTTTTGTATTTCCAGCTGCTATAATGGATGTATTTTTCATTGTCAATAATGATTCGATGCAAAAATGTTGTGTCTTTATAGCGTTCAGGTTGCATTTCGTTCTCCAACACTTTTCGGTTTTAAGCCGTGTGTTCTACAATTTGCTCGTTTTTACAGCTTGAGTAGCAACAAATGAGTGCTAATTCTTCTCAACTTTGTTAAGAATGTTAATGCAATAATGCCTTCAATTTATCCCTTCTTTAGCTGACCCGAGAGGTTTTTGTTCTATGCGCCAAAAAACTGCACAAATCATTAATCTCATCTTGAAATCGATGGAACTTATTCAGGGTAAGCTTTGGTGAGCAATCGCTGAGCTACAGCTACTTCTGATTCTATTTTTTAAATTGGATAAGTAAGGCAATAATTCACATAAACGATGATTAGTTGGCACAAAATTCGGCAGTTTGTAAAATAACTAAACTTTGTCCCTTTTAAAACAAGTAGCTGATATATACCTTTAAAATTGCCACTTAAGGGCGTAACTAGATGTGACTAAACATAACGTCATAGCCGTAACAATAATCGAGACAACCAAAATCAAATTTGTTCGGTTATAGCGTTATGGTATGTCACCATTAATCGAATACATTTTTGCGCATAAGGTAGTTTGGTTGTGTTACAACTATGGTTTTTTAAGTCATTCTTCAACTGGAAGAAGTTGTACTTCCTATTTTTTTTTTTAATTAGGCGTCAAATCTGCCTGCAATATTGTATTCCTTTGTTGCATTTTACTCAATAGCTATTATCCTAGAAACTTAATGTTTGTGTAGGGTATTCAGACAATCAAGCTTATCTGTATATAATCGTACTTGTTTACGTTTATCACCGCTAATTTAATAATTTTTCAAGTGTTTTATCAAATTCTATTATTTTGTTTATGGTAATTAACAGGACTTATAATCTAATATCACACCCTCAGCAATGTTAACACGATAATAATAACATAACACTGTGCAACAAGTGTTAAAAACACACCTACAATTAAAAAATATAATTAATAAAAGGATAAATAGTTATAAAATTAGTCAAATAGTTTCCTAGTTGGCTGACAACAGCTATTGATTTAACCAGGGATGGCTAGATGGAGTGTAAGTGGAGTGATTAGACAGATATGTTATTTTAATATTTTATTGTCTGTAGAAAATTTGTTGAGACAAAGACGTTTCGTTCTTACAAAGTAAAAAAGAAAAGTTTTTTTTTGTCTGAAGATTAAAATTGTTATTCTGTCTGCCTTTGTTTTTGACCCATTTCTTGGCTTCTTTGTTAGGCAAATCTGTGACTCATTGAGAAATGATAGTCGTTAAGTAAATTAAGGGAATCTCTTACTTGTAGTCAGGAGTTGACTATTAAAAAAGTTTGTTTTGGCATAATTCAAAAAATTTTTAATGAAAAATAGCAAACTTAATACTATTGGTTCAAGGATAAAAGCGATTGCTTTTATTATTAATGGTACGGGTTATAAAGGCCACCACAAATGACGTTCGTAAGGGGCTTACTGTCTAAGTTTTTGTCCTGAACATAAAAGTATTTGGCATTTAAAATACAGACTGTAAGACTTTGCACATTTACAGCAAATGATGACACACTGTTTCAGTTTTTTAATACATTTGAGTGGTAGTTTGAAAAAAGGTTTGGTTAACCACTGCGTTATGTCACACAAGCGTGATCGTTGTAATTTTTATATCATCCTTTCTTTTGAAGACGATGGAAAGACTAATTTATGTCTATACAAGGGGGAGATATATTGTGGAACGCCCTTTTCATCCGAGTCAGTTTGCGTACGTGAAAGGGGAGTCACCGGAGGGTGCCATTTCGTCTCTTCTGGGTGGAATTGAAAAGACATTTTCTGATAGGGAAGTAGCTCTTTGCGCCTTCTTGGATATAAATATCGCCCTTGAAAATACATGCTCTGACTGCACTTCTAAGTCGTTGCATCGAAAGGGAGTGGAAAAGCCAATTATAGCTTGAATCAGTTCCATGCTTAGGAGCAGGATCATGAGCTCGTCCCTTGATGGGGTGCCACTAGGGTGGATTACTCTCTCCATTGTTACGGACAGTAGTAGTTGATAGATTGCTCACCGTGTTGACTCATAGGGGCGTCAATGTAATTAGTTATGCTGATAACTTTGTTATAACGGCTTTTGAGGACGGCTCTGGGCAAGGAGTTAAATTGGTGTACTCAGGAAGGAACAAGACTATAAGGGCTGTTTGGGCAAGTCGCTCCTCCTTCGGTAAGCCATAGGGTTTTTCACCAAGAATGACACCAAGGATATATACTCCTATTATTCGCCCTATTATCACTTATAAGTTATTATCACTTTATAGCTGGCTGGAGAAAGGCTAAGAAAGCTACCACCATGAACAAATCAGGCAGAATACAGAGGACGGCCTTGATTGATTTATTGACATTTATGTGATGAAGGTGGCTGCATGTTCGGCAACAAAAAATTTCGCCAAGGGGTATCGAAATGGGTTAGGAGGCCTGTTTATTCTATGCAAGGTGGTCGCAGAAACACTTTGATCATGAAGTTCTCGGAATAACCCCCGTGTGGAGGTACCAGCATTCCGATTTGAATTATTATTTTTTTCTGTTGTTGATATTCTCGCTAAATCTTAGAGTCTTAGCTTGACATTTGCAAAAGCTACGTAGCCAAGGGTACATCTATTTCTATGTGTGTTGGCGATTTTTTACAATTTTGTCGTGTTGATATTCATCAAAAGGGTCATTACTGGAGACGAGGCGTGGGTTTATGAGTACGACACGCAATCCAGACAACAGGCAAGTGAATGGCATTCCTCAAATGAGTCGAGACCAAAAATAATCACGTCGTTTTCAGTCAAAAAAGAAGGCAATGCTCACGGTTTTCATGGATTATAACGGTGTAATGCATCATGATTTTTTGCCAGAAGACCAGTCGGTCTACAAAAATTATTATTTGGGTGTTTTGAGACGTTTGCGTGAAGCAATTCGTCGAAAGAGACCAGAACTGTGGGCAGAAAAATCGTGAATTTTGCACCATGATAACGCACCGCCATCATTATTCGAATTTTTTTTTACGAAAAATGCAACAAATACCATCCAACAGCCTACAAATTCACCTGATTTGGCTCCTTGTGACTTCTTTCTATTCCATGGAGTTCAAAAACCATTACGGGAATCGCGTTTCAGCAGCCGAGAGGATATAAAGGAAAAATCGCATGGTGCACTGATGGATATACCGAAAACCGAATATAAAAAATGCTTCAAGGATTGGATCAAGTGCTGGCATAAGTGTGTTGCAGTCGATGGGGGAACTTTGATGGGGACACTATAGATTTAGATGAATAAACTTGTATTTTTTATTTTCTGAATAAAGTGGCCTAAAGCCTTACTTTGCAGCATAATTTACTACCACCCTCAATCTAACCAAGAATTAATAAATTGCCAGATGTTCGGAATACTGGAATGCTCAAAGAGGACTTTACCACTCTAGGGCGACGATCAGTCTGCAATTTGAGCGTCGGTCTAAGGATCATATATGGCAGTTCAGACTTAAAACTCCTTATGAAATTTCTTACAAGCCACTGTAGACCAAGTGCTCATCTGTAGAGGATGGCGGTCACAGGTGTGGATGTTTGTAGACTGTGCTAAAAAAAAATTAAATAAACAGCAAAGAACCCAATAAAACCCGGGCCGTGCCCACCCTTTACGAAAGTAGGGTGCTTGAAATAATAACTAAAATTCCCATTAATTTCTCAATAATTGTATTTTTTTTTTTAGTATTTGCGCGAATTATTAAAAGTCATTAAAACATTTTCTAACTCACGCGAATTGAATAAAAGCGAATAGATAACAGCAAATGGATCGAATTGAATGGGTTTTTAAGTTGCAATAAAAAATGAATTTTATAACCTGTTCAATGTTAACCCTTTAACAGGTTATACATTTGTGGCATTCGATAGCTGTAAAGAAAAGTGTATAAAATCTCTTAAAGTTGTCTTTTTCTTATTTAAAATGAAACCCACAACATGTTTCGTTTAAGGGTTAAACATCATTTTATGCATTAAATTGCGAAACAATTGTCAACAGCATTTGAAATATTAATTTCTCAAGTACTTTAATGCCACAATCAATTGAAAAATTGTTTCTTTTTCTATTTACTTTCTGTGCTCCATTAACAAAATATGGGGGTTGTTTATAGGGCGCTACTGTTGTAATTAATCTGCCACTTGTTGTAATTACATTTGAACTTGATATACAACAACCAACGACAGCAAGCAAATAAAAATTGTTGTTATAATTTTTTTGTTACGGGTACAGTTTATAATTTTGTTATTTATCTCGACTCTCGTAATAATGATAAGAAATTTCATTTAAACACAGTGCTCATGTCGTCCAATTTCAAAAATTTTGTAAATAAAACTGGAACTTAGAGAACGTTTTCTTTTCTTTTTTTCTTACAATGTTAGCCATACTGATAGTGTGAACGGTTCGTTATATACTTTCAAAAAAAATTCTGTCTGTTTTTTTATTTTTGCTTTGAGATAAAAAGTATTAAAGGGTGTAATTTTTAGTGATAATTTTTAAATTATATTGTCATTCATTATAAAAGCATTTGTAATTACTTTTCTGTTTAATAAAATTCAAATATTTTTGTATTTTGTAACAAAATAATTCAAAAAATTCACAAAATCGAATTTAACATATTCATCCTATCGTCTGTTGACATTTTGCAACTTAGGTGACGATAATTTTCGTGTTACTAGAGAAAAAATGATTATGACATTCTGCTTTCAATTGCTATTTATTTTATAAAGCTTATCTTAAATACGATTAAAGGTAAATCGGCAGATAAGTTTATGTGAATAAAATGCCATGTTCACACGGTAACGTTTTCTAGTAATTTGCGTCTTCATTCATATTTCAGACCCCATTTATAAGTTAAATTACATTTTTTCTCCGTCACTCTTCTAGGGATCATATTGGCTTTCCACAAAGCATCCATTTCTTTGTTTCAGTTTCAGTTATCAAGTTTATTTTCAAGCTAAGCAGATGATTAATGTACTGTAGCTCGCTTCCATAAGATTGTGTATAGTAGTGAAGATAATTGCTAAGTGGTGGTGGTGATCACTTTTTCCCAGTAGGTGGCGTTTTCTATCACATTCACAAAACCGAATTTAACATATCCATCCTATCGTCTGTTGGCATTTTGCAAGTTAACTGACGATAATTTTCGTGTTACTAGAGAATAAATGATTATGACATTCTGCTTTCAATTGCTATTTATTTTATAAAGCTTATCTTAAATACGATTAAAGGTAAATCGGCAGATAAGTTTATATGCAGAAAATGCCATGTTCAGACGGCAACGTTTTCTAGTAATTCGCGCCTTCATTCATATTTCAGTCCCCATTCATAAGTTGAATTTCATTTTTTCTCCGTCACTCTTCTAGGGATCATATTGGCTTTCCACAAAGCATCCATTTCTTTGTTTCAGTTTCAGTTATCAAGTTTATTTTCAAGCTAAGCAGCTCGCTTCCATAAGATTGTGTATAGTGGTGAAGATCCTTGCTAAGTGGTGGTGGTGATCCTTACTTAGCATTGTAATTTTTTCGAAGTAGGTGGCTTTTTTCCCGATCATTCCGTCTGATCTTTCTCATCATCGTAAGATAAGGTGGCTTCTTTAGATGGATTTGTCTGGAGGAAGTGTGAAATCTTTTTATTTCGAAACGCAATTAAATTTTTTTTGTCATGTCCTCTGCTGGAATTCGAACCTAGGCCGCTTGTGTTTATGCCTGTGCTCTAACCACTACGCCATGCCACCCAAATTACATATTCCACACATAAAATTATGAAAGCAAATTACACAAATTGTTAGAAATTCAGTTTTAATTACCCCCTGAAATAATGACAACATCAATGTGATCTCTATTTTCTAACGGTTGTTTGTCCATTCTAAAATTTTTTCTATTTCTAAAAAATAATTTACAGGCAAATAACAAAACAAAAAATAAAATTAACAAGAACAATCAAACGTCACATATGAACGAGGTAATTAGTACAAATAATCCAGTCAGCACACAAAGTAAATCGAAGTTATGTATGATTCGGATATAGCCTTATTGCACCTGGATTTTGAGCTTTGGGTAGTCTGGTGTACAAATAGGAAGCAAACGACTACTTTATACCCATGAACTATGGTTCATATCCGGTGATTGGTTATGGGCCTTTGAAATCTGGCTAGAGACTTAATTTTGGTACCGCGACCATCGGGATATCCATGTCAGGCTATGGACTTTTGTAGTCTGGCCAGAGACTTAATTTTGGTACCACAAGTACTGGACTCCTCCTACAAGTCAAATGCGAATTGTATCCCAAATTGCATGGAACGTCTATTAACTCGTTGCCAATGGTACAGCGGAGGTTTAGATAGCCTTCAACTCATGAGCAAGGAGTTTTAAATGTAGTTATAAATTGCATCTATGACGTTGTTGTAATTAAGGTTTCAAGAGTTTTTTCCAAACACATGATTTTGACACCCTTCTTTAATGTAACTAATAATTAAGACTTTTAAAGACAGGTGTGCACGTTAAACACATTATTTATTGACAGTTTGGTTATGCCGTTAGTGATTTTGGGTCTAAAACAGAGTCAGGCAAAGAGCTGCTCTTATTTGTTTGTTTTCACACGCACGTACTCACACATATAGACAAAAAATAATCAATAAATAAACAAAGAGAAACTAGTGGAAAATATACAGTGCAAAGTGGCATGAGTGAGAGACTCTCAAATTATTGCCACAATTGTAAACTGCATTAATATGAGTTTGCCTGACTCTGGTCTAAGGTGACGTTAATATACTTTTTGATTTGCGCATAATGTTCTAACCATACGTTTTACAAAAGTAACAGAATTTTTTTTATGCTCAATGCTTGGGCCTCATATTGCGTGCTGAGCATAAATCCCGACAAGACCAAATTTGTGCCGTTTGCTAGAAGGATTGCAACTTTCAGGCTCCTCAGAATATGTGGACAGGAATTGTATTCTTCAAATATTGCTAGGTATTTGGGTGGGATTCTGTACACGAGATTAACCTGGAATCGCAACATGGAGCATTGAGTTCAGAAACCATGATGGCTTACTGTACATATCGCAAAATGTTCGGTTGCCTTTGGAGTTTGGGACCTATGGTTGTACTCTGAAAGTACAAATCGACAATTAGACCTATACTTGTGGCCTGCTTCAGGAAGGTGAGATATGTGCAGAGATCGGCCTGTATTGGTGTTACTGAGGGGATGTGTACTTTCCGTTCTGCGTCTCATAACTTGTTGTAGCTAATTTCGATTGATTTGTGCACTATGCCTGCGGTCGCAGTAAGTCTATTATCTTCTGAAGTATGGAAGTCTGAGGCACATGGTCATGCCAGATGTCTAGATTAACTTCCGGTCAGACTACTACACTCAGGAGCTTAACTTGTACAGGAGATTCGTGATCAAATTCCCTTCCTGTTGTGAACAGAATCGGAGCGATTTATCCACCCAATATTTCCAACATCAGGCTCTACACTGATGGCTCAAGGATGAGGTGCAGTGTTGGGACCGGAGTTTTCTAGGTGTAGGCTAACTTGAATCGCCAGTATAATGTTAATGATGGCTTAAGTGTGTTTCGCCTGGTGAGAGAGTGCGAAGACTCATTGGATACCCCCAACTTCTCTTCTGAGACGACTTTTGCTTGCATTTAGAGTCGCCATGACTGCTATGGTAATGTGCGGGCGCACGAATAGGTTCTAGTGAGCGAAGACCGGCTGAAGGGTCCTGCAAAATCACGAAGCCGATTTGACTGTGGTACGATGCGAGGCGTACTCAATCGGTAATTGGTTATGGTAGAAGGGATGTGTCGAGACTGCTTGCTGTGCTTACCGGGCACTGGCCGATTGGAAACCATTTCTATAGGTTGGGATTACGACCACTGTCGCAGCTGTGACGAGGTGGAAGAGGAAGAGACTGCCGAGCACTTCCTAAGTGAATGCTTGGTCCTTATGAACCGTCGCCATAAAACTTTCGGCAGACATTGATCGATTGATACAACAAAAGATGAGTGTTTGTCAATTAACGCAACTTGAAAATTCTCAATTAATTTATCTGAAACTATGCATGTTAAATCCTTAGCCCACATTGACAAACCAAACATTTTAGACATATTCGAGACTCGATTGCCGCAACAACGTCACAAGAAACAAATCTATTTTGATTTGAATCAAAATACAAAAGAATTAAACAATTTTTATCTCACTGTTCTTTCCCTTCTAAATTTGTAGCCATTGTTGTCTCGTGTGGCATACATCATCGAATCAATTTTTGCATTTCCAATGAAAAAGAGAGTCAATACCCAATCATATTTATTTAGGTCAGCGAATATTGTGGAATAGTGGAAGTGGTATCTTTATATGAAAGCAATAAAAATCATTGAAAAAAAAGAATCCAGCAAAACACAAGGTTATTGACCATTTTACTATTTAATAAAAATATTATTTAAATAATTTATTATTTAAACATATGATGTCATATTGTAATAACAAATAAGTTAGACGAGAATAAATAATAAAAAAAAACAAAAACAAAATGGGGTGCTAATGATTTGATTTTCAGAGAAGAAAGTAAGAATGAAAAAATGAAAACAAATTCATTTCATTTCTGACGGTATACAAACAAAGAGCTTCTTTTGTATTTCATTCATTCACTTGACTCTTGATTAACATACAAGTGTTGCTACTGCGACCATAGCTTCTGCTACGGTAAAATGCATTCTTTGTTAGTCAACCGTTTGGTATGTTGCAACATTTCTTGTAGTATCTAGTCGCTAATTTGTTGGCTGGCAATGCCTCTTGTGTGAGCCAAACAGGGGTCTCCTACGTGCCACTACAATATTATCAAGTGTATACCTGAGGGTAAACATTTGACTTAGAAACACTTTTATTATTACCAAAATTACTTTAGAGAAATAATTATAAAATGTAATTAAACAAATAATATGTGTAATTAACAAAAATAAATTAAATTAGAAAAATAATAGAAGAAACAAGTGTATCCGTATAGGATAGGGCTGATTTTTTGAAAATAATTTTAATTTTTTTAGTATGTTAAAGACAGCGTGTAGAATATTGTCTAGCGTGTGGTTAAGTGTTATTATTTGTTAAGCAGTTAATCAGTTAAATCATCAACCCTGTACACTTATCTTTTAAATACATACATCCACAACAACGTACAACATACAACTTAATTCAACGTACATACATTATTACAATGTAGGTATTTTATTAAAATACTTAATCGACACTTTTTAACATGTTTAAAAGTGTGAAGTCATGTTTAGGTTTCATTTAGTGTTGCATTCGAGGTTTCAAATGATATAAATATATTCCATACATTAATGTCGATGAAAGGCAAAATTTAGCATTCACTTTATAAAGAATCATTTTCGTGATCTCGTTCATCTTTTTATGTGTGTTGAAGTTTGTATATCTCTTTGATAAATTATGAATGCTTCAACATTTCATTGTTCTCAGCATTCAGCCATTTGTGTTTGAGTGAATCATGAGCACACTGCTTTAAAAAAACAGTGAATACTTCGCCAAAACAGAAGAAAAAAAACCAAAGAAAGCGATAAAAATAAAATTTTATTGCATGTTTTTTTAAGACGGTGCTCTCTCTAATCTATGTGTTTAATGCTTGAACTGACAAATAAAAGAAGAATGAGTGCAGTTGTTTTTTAATGAATGCATGGTTTCGATTTACTATATACTGTTTTGATTATATTTCTATGCTGTGTAGCGAACAGTGAGAATGAGCATTCATGTTTAAGATAATGAAATACTGTTGAATGAAGTTTTGCTCTCTCTCATTGAATTCGTGTATTTGGTGTATATTGTGCAATAAATATAATAACAATATTAAGCTGCATTCACTGTGGTTGAAAGAAATGAATATAGTAATGCAGGCCTCTAATACATTCAAGGCTACCGAAAAACATCTGCGAGTTGTCAAAAATAGAACTCATTTGCTCGTATGAGAATAATTATTTTAGCGGCGACACGGCTACAGACTACACGACTACCGATAAAAAATTATGTGGCACTACGGAAATGTTTTGTAGCTATAGGCGTTAAAATAATTAAGTTGCTGGTTATTTGAGTACTTTTGTAGCGAGCGCCTTTTGTAGTCGTGTGGTCGGTAGCCTTGAATGTGATTATTACATTAGTCGTTAAAACAATTTAGTAGCGGGTTACTTGGCGACGTTTGTAGTCAGCGTCTTTTGTAGTCGTAAGGTCGATGTTTGTTAGCTTTGAATGTGATATATTTGCAAAATATATTGATATTTTCTGGTTGCATACTGTGTTTATCAAAATATGCAACATGAAGAATAAACGTGTTGTATAAACACATTTCAAAATGTGTACCCTACCTAGTCTTACTTCTATTCAACTGTATCTCTCGCTCTCTCTCTCTCTCTAACACCATAACAAAAAATAAACAAAATGGCAATACCAGTGATGGAAAATGGAATTTTCATTCAGTATCAAAAAAAAGTTTTGAAAGTACTTTTTTGACAACAAGAGTAACAAATATAATACAAAAACAAAAAAAATATATTTTTCATGAGTTGCTTTACTGAAAAACTTAATAATTCTGTCAACTTCTACCGGATTTTCAAAGTTAGATTAGGTTAATCTGGCAGCTACCATTGGATCCAAATTGTAAGTGCCTTTGTGTTGCCATGTGTCCATTACCACACCATGGTAACTCCTGTCTGGCAACAGTTAGCCCTAACCAAAGCAAGAACTTTGTCGAATTTCCTCGAATTCTGAGTGGCAAAGAAGGAGTTCCGTAGACTCCTCCTGCTCTTCATGATTGCAACTTCTGAAGAAATGATTATGCATATGGAATTCCCATACTTTGAGCATGTATTATAACAGTCAAATAAACCCATATAAAGCTTTAAAAATGTGTTCCAAGTAACCTCAACAGCTGCCCCGTTCTCAAATGTGGCCGGATCCTACTGGATAGGTAGGTGAGTTCATATTCCCATCATTCGTTCGCCATTTGGGGACATATCCGTGACACCAACTGCCTCTTCTGCTCATGAGAAGCACAGATGTTCAAGTTTTGTCATGCAATCACGTTTAATGTCCTCATATCGATAAATCGAGATACACCCGGTATTCATGACAAATTGCCGAAATGTTATGTACACTCTACAGAGATCTTATGTAAATACGGAGATATACCTGTGAATGTTCCGTAATACCGGACAAACTGCGCGACTATATTTCTGTTGCCCCTCTTTCCATATCAAAAACTTTAAATCGGTTAAAATTCAACTAAGTTATTAGCTTATAAATGCATGAAGGTACGCAAAACCAGTTTTTTGTCCATAACTCAAATTTTTGAGGTATTTCGAATACTTCATAAACACATTCTTGACGTTCTCGATAGTGCCAAGCAGAAGAATAGTATCACTTCCGAGGTATTTCATCTTCATTCATTTTTGTTGCATAGTATGTATAATCAAGCTGCCATTAGTACTAAAAATACATAAAAACCGGAAAATGCTAAAACAAAGGAATGTAAAAAATTTATAAATCGTGAAATATTCCTGAGAGTATTAAATCTGTTAGGAGAGTATAACGGTATTTTTTAAGTTAAATAGTAGGTATAATAAAAAAGTACGATCGTATCATCTTTCTTGGACAATATCAATTTGAAAGTTCAAAAAACGATGAGAAAAAATCATTTTATTTCTTTTTTAATTTTAATTTATTTTATTCTGTATTTATTTTATTCTCTTGACTAGTGTATTTGTGCTTGTGTGTGTAGTAAACAAAAATACTGTCACCTTTTTGTTCTATTTTTTTTGCCGCGATTTTACCGCAATTACATTTTCTTTTATAAATGCAACAACACAAACGCATATAATAAATCAAACAACAAAAGAAGAGGTAAATAAAATTCATTGAACTTTTGTATCCTTTATTATTATTGTTGTTATTCTTATCCTTCTCTTTCAATATAAGAGAAAAAGAAAAATAATTCAATCGTTTTGAGAGGTACCGTTTTGTAGGTACCTATTTCTGTATAATATATAAAACTATAAAAGAAAGCGAAATAAATCGCTTAAATCAACAAAAAATATACGAATATGTCGTGCAAAAATCAAATATAAATGACAAAATAAACAAACAAAAAACCAGCAAGAAACTTAATAGTTGGCCGAATTCGACCACTTAATGCGCTATATTAAGCGGAATATTCTGTACAATATTACAAGAAATGGTCACTGCTTTTAAATCTAATACGAAGCGAATAACCGCATCGAAACAGGATGAAAATGCGTATTAGTGACAGAAGGTTAACCGACTTTGTTGATTTATTAGGGCCTCATAGCAAAGTGGTTTGAATTTCTCTGTCCTATCGATACCTCAACGCAAAGTGCTGTAATGATATTGAAGGAACTTATTTCCGATAATCACATACTGTATGAATGTATGTACAATGTGTTGATTAGGCTCAAAAAAAAAAAAAACTTCTGACTTTTTTCCTTTAAGTGTTACAAACGATAGCAACAACACAAAATACCTATGCATTTGTAGGATATAGAAACAAATTCAGACCACAAAACCATTAGAATAGAGAAACCAAACCAAGATATAAAAATAACAACAACAAACATTATAGAGGGGGGAAAACAACAACAAAAGCAAATTTAAGTGTAGAGCAGTGACACTCGCGTTTTTAGATGTGTGTACTACACGCTGTAATAGGCCAGCAGAGCGTTATTAGAAAGAAACACTGAATAAGAATGAAATTTAAAAATAATGTAATGCATGCATATTTGTGGCTTTTGTTGTTGTAGCAATAGTAATAATGATAGGAAGATATATCTATCGTCTGTTATAGTCATAAAAAAGGTAAATAAAAGCAGAATTATAAAGAAGTAATTTAAAAATGTAATTGTTAAGCAATCTCGTAGTTGGTAATTTATTTGTTTTAACTTCCTTGTTATAGAAAAATAACATTATCGTGGAGGTATATGTGTGTACATTGATGACCAATATTTTTCGTACTTTATTTAAACTTTCTTTTTTAACTAAATTTAATTAAATATTGTTTATAATATTGAAGCATTTTGTCAACAAACAATGATTGCATTATTTGAATGCACTGGTATGCAAAACAACTCAAAACCTAAACATAGTATAAAATGATGTGTCGTCATACGATTGAATCATAACAAAGCAGTGATAACAGCAACAGCAACAACAATAATAGACGGCGACAACGACAACAGCAATGAACGAAGAGATTAAACGTACAATTTGAAAATAAAAACAATAAAATCCGCAAAACGTGGTAGAGTTAAACACAAAAGAGGGGGGGCAGGGAGGGAGAGTGGAGCTTTGTAAGGAATTTGGTATTTCCAAAACATTTAATTGTGAATATTACACGATTTAGAAAATGTTACAATTACAAAGGAATTTTATAAATTTTTATACACAATATGAAAAACTTTGTTAGCAGTTGCTAAAGCATGACGAGGAAAGTGAGAAGTATAAGAATGAAAAACAATTCCGTATTTTTTTTTCTTTTGCTTGAAAATATTCTTAAACATTTTACGCAACAATTTTGACGTTGATTTTTTTTTGTCGATTTACTCTCAAACACACATTCAAACATAACGTTTAAAAAGGTGGTTTTCATTCTCTCTCTCAACAACAAAGTTATTGGAGTTCTCTTTTCAAACACACATATGCAACCAAACCAATAATTATTTTCTTTATTCTTTTCTGCTTAGTTATACGCTTATTTGAAACTCTAATTTTTATTTTCCAATTTTCTTTTTGTAGTTATTTATGTGTTATGTTGTTGTAATACAGAATCTTGAACTATTCTGTATTAATTACAGCAACAAAATACTCTTTCTAAAAAGTGCTTAACAAACAAAACAATAAAAGAAAAATAGGAAGTACCAGACGGTTTTTAAGACAACAATAACAAATCGGTTGAATAGAGTAAGTGAAGTAGAAAGAGAGTGAGTGTTTGTGCTGTTTTGCAGACAGTTAAATTGCAAAAAAAGAAGAAAATATTAATCATACACTAATTGTTTGAATAGAATTATTTTTTTTAAACCAGTTATTTATTTTTAAATGCTTTCTCCATTTAAGAAAAAACTACCTATTCGTTTTGTTACATTTTTTAAATTTTATTTAAAATCAAAGTATTGGAATTACCACAAAAGAAATCAAAAACAATAGAAAAAAACATTTAGAAAAAATAACACTCATACACACTCACTTTTATCTTGTTTTTTTAAAAATATTTTTTTAATAGACTCTCTTACAAACAGCAGTAGCAATTAATATGCAGCTTTAGGCAAATTTTTTTCAATAATAAATAATTAAACAATTGTTTTGCATTTCTTGTTATTTGTTTTAATTCATTATTTAAATGCTTTTAGTACAACAACACCAACACACGTTTCAAATTTGCACGACATGCTTTGTAACAACACTAAAGGCAACAACAACGACATTAAATATAATTCACTTATAACAACAAGAAAAGTACTAAAAACACAACCATTTGCTACCGCCGACTATATGTAACTGAATTATATGTGAGAGAATTCGTTTTTTTGCACTTTTATGTTTGCGAACGCGTTGCCAGACGATTGTTGATATTTAAGACGATAAAACGTTATTTTACACACAAAGAAGAGCTAAAAGCTGCTCTAATTGTAAGCTTTTATTTAAGAGCTTGAATTAGTAAATAAATAAGAGTAATGAAAGAGTAAATCGATTACAAAAGCTTTTTTTTTGTTTGTTTTGCTTAATTTTTAACCGCTAATTTTAACAAGTTTTTGTTCGCGCTAAAACTTTACACAGAGCGAAGAAGGTATTAATTCATTAAATCTTGGTTTTTATGTGTTTGATGCGTGCAATGTGTTATAAATCTGAAGTTTATTTGCCTTAAATTCACGTCATTTTAAACGAATTATTACTCATCATTTTGAGTGTTAATTTTCACAAGAATTTTTGCCTCACCAGAGTCAGAGTCTTAAATGAATGGCTAGTTAAATTGTATCTATTTAACTTCTTATAGATGCTGATTTATGTACATACAAATGTATTTAAGTTATAAATTATTGCGAATTCATTATTCTCATTTAATTTATTATTCCTGTATTAGATCAAGGCAAGTATTACAAATTTTTGTATATGTCGAATGTAAAACTAACTCTCAAGTTCCAAATAAAAAGATTTGCAGGTTGTTTCAAATGATAACCACATTAATAATGTTTACTAACCAATGCTGAATGTTATTAAATTCATTATATGTTTGTCTCTAGAAGTGTGAGCGTCGAAATAAAGTGTACACTCATGGTTTACCTTAGGCTTTATCCAATAGGTGCTATAACTGCGTCAACTTCTATCGGACTTTAAAAAACTAAGTATCATTTTGTTCATAACTAAACATTCTACTTTATTAAATCCAAAAATTGGACTGTTCCCATATCAAATAGCGTGCATAAATGTCATAATACTGCTGTTGAAAATCGTCAGATGGTCTGGCTTGGAATTGAAGCGAGAATTTCTTGGTTAATAGGCCGTTGGTATTAATTGTATAAAAAAGTATTTGCTTTAGAAATGTACATAAAAGTTTACTTAGGTAAAGTTTACACCATTTTTTTTACCCGTATTCGATAACACCCATCAAAAAAAAAAATAGTATAACTTCCTATTTATTTCTATTTCAACTTTTTATCACAAAGTTTATCTATCCAATACATATTAATATATCTATGTAAAGTATGATGTACCCAAACGATAAATATATCTATACCCTAGTCATTATAAGCATTTTGGTTCTTCGACCGTCAAATATCATTTCATGAAAAAAAAAACTAGTAGTTCGGAATTGTTATATCACTCTTGAGTAACCATAATTCGAAAGTTTTTATATCGCACTTAAGTTATAAAAATTTGTTGACTTGTCGTATGTACATATGTATGTATATATGTATCACATAATTTATCTTCTAAAAACTTAGTGAAGTGTAAGTGAACGCTATTTTTCGCCAAATGTGTTCTTTCGATTGCTTTTAATTAATATTTTTGTCGCCAGTTACTAGTTATCTTTTAAAATTAATTTATTTTATATTTAAAATTTAGTTGAGTCATTAGTTCCACTCTATATAAAAATAGAACAGAATTACGTTTAGTAGTTTAGTAGTAATAAAAAAAAAAAAAAACTAGATGACCTTTACAAATAACGTACATATACTAGATAGCATTTTTCAGATACAATTTTTATCAAGGGACTGCGCAATTTATCGTAAAACTCGCAACATTACCGTACATTACCGCCATATTTTCTATTATACAAAAGGTGAGAACAAGTCGCCGGCTGTTGAAAAAAATTATGAAGTTTACGGAGACGATTGTTTAACTGATAAACAACAGCGAAATGAATTGGTTGTTAATCATCTGATAGATTATGAAAAATACTTACAATGAAATCTTGAAAAAAAATATTGATAAACACCGGCAGCTATTAATCATTTAAAGAGAGCTGAATACGCAAAGACATGAACTAACAGCGAAAAATGTAACGAACCGAATTTCCATTTGCGAAACAATGCTAAAACGGAACGATATCGAACAGTTTCTAAAGCGAAAGTTAACTGGCAATGTAGAGTGGATCATGTATGTACTACAATAGTGTGTGAAAAAGATCATCGACGAAGCAAGGTGAAGCCAGGATTGACACCAAGAAAGGTAATGCTGTATGTCTGGTGGGACTGGTATGTAATTGTTCATTATGAGCTTCTAAAACCTGGTCAAATAACTGAATCTAATCTCTACTGTCAACAATTGATGGGATTGACGCAAGCGATTCAATAAAAATGGTCAGAATTTATCAATAGAAAAGGTATTCTTTTGCAGTATGACATACAACAGAGATCAGCAATGAATCGCTTTTTTGCTACTCATACTTACTCATGAATTTAAAAGTATAAGTAAGTACACATCATTCCAATTAAACTACTCATACTCATTCCTACTCACAATAACTTTGATTCATAAGTATAAGTGGCAATTAGTAAGAATCAAATGTCGTACTCATACTCATAAATGATTCGCATGATTCATGAATAATCATGGGTATTCAATTATTCGAGTATACTCATGTTTTCAGTATTCATTGCTGATCTCCTACAAACATTCTTGATGGCCCGGCAGAAACTGAGGAAGTTTTTTCATTTTGAGATCAGTATTTGTTTCAGTCTCTGCAGAATTCTGTACAGGGCTGTAAAACGCAATTGGAGAATTTTTTCGCTCAGAAAACGCAGAAGTTCTATACTGATGGATGTGAAAATTTTTAACCGCATCTAACCGAACACCCAATATCACAAACCATGACAGTCAAAAGAAAATAAAAAACAATGTTTGGTATCCTTGGATGAACATCCATCAAAAAATTCTTAGGTCGTCTGTCTTTCAACAAAATCATGGCTAATAATACTCAGAACTTTCGAACAGAGTTTATTTAACTAATAATTAACCGCTACAGCAAAAATATTGAGCTTCTAACTCATCCACTATATTTAACAGTTTTAGACCTTTGCGACTATTAGTTGTTTCTGAATGTGCGGAAATGATTTGATGATAAGAGGCTTGAGCCTATTATTAGGTAGGTAAGTTGGCTAGTTAACCAATTAGCAACAAAGTGCCGTTTTGAAAGCAAGCCAGACTACAGGTAAAGAACCACCCAAAAGAATAAAGAAAGGGAAAAGGAGATTATAGCTACCTTGAGATCGAGGGATCAAGGTCTGTGCACTGCGCCAAACCATTAAAGAAAGTTACGCCAAAGTATCGCAATCTTTTGCCCGCTAAACTCGGACATTCACACAGAAAGTGAACGATTGTCACCCTATCAGAGATACTTTTGCAGCTTCTGCAGTGAAGGTTGAAGGGAAAATCCATTTTCTTCGCTTGCGTTCCCATTAGCCAATAGTGGCCAGTGTACACCAAAATATATTTGGAAATGAAATTGCGGTGGTCTTTAGAAGTTTGTCATAGAGAGGATACAGTGTCCTCGAAATAGCACAAGAGTAAAGGGAATTCTACCTGTTCTGTGCCCTTTCTCATGAAAGAAGCTATAGATTTGACTACAGACATAGGGCAGCAAGTGTCAGAATAGAACGTAATAGATTTCACATTCATCCCTCTGATTACCAACAATGGCCTTGTGTTCAGGAACCCATAAAAAAATAGTACAGGTAGCACGGAGGAAATTCATCTTTTCTTTACATTAGAGAACTAAAGTCGACTTGCTACCAGACGACACCAGGGCCTTGATAGAGGCCTGACTGCCGGCGAAAATTCTGATCCTTGCCACAGACGCCAGATTAATCAGAATCCTACAAGCCTACATAATAGCAAAAACCTTCGCCCGAGAAATGCTAGAGACCTCCGATAGTCTAAGGGAATCTGTAAAATTAGTAATACCAGCCACCCCACCGGATGCCATCTTGAATCCATCTGTGAAGATCGTACACTAAAAATTTCGTAGAAGTAATTAAAAGAAAAATAGCACCTGACCAAACGTTTTAAGTTGATATGCTGAACCGTTCCGTAGTTAAAGCAAAGAGCAAACTGACCAAAATGGTCCAAACCTAATAGCCGGATTAATATAACGTTCTTTTCTTCTAATAAAAACCTCACCACCAATAGTGTTGCCAGATATAATGAAATCAGTTATTCAAAGCCCTTTCAGCAATAAAGGAATTAAACAAAACGCATAAATTTCTTTTTTATTAAATTTCTGTTTTATTTTATTAATAATATTTCCGATTTTATATAAATAATAAAGAAATGTTTTTAAAAAATTTTCAATATTACAGTTTGCTCTCTTTAATAATGTTTATAATTAAAAGATACAATATATTAATTTTACAAATTAGTTCCTTATTAATTTTTTATGGTTAATTTTGTCTTTTCTTAAATTTCTTTTTTTTTAAATAAAATTTTTTTTGTTAATTTTGTTCTTTAATACTTAAACTAAACATTACTAAACTTATGACTTAATTTTAGGGGAATTAAATACAATTAAAAATTAAAGATTAAAAATTTGATTAGAAATTAGAGAATAGCAAAGAAAAAGTTTTAATAATACATACATATATAAATACAGTAAGAATTGTAAGAGATATTAATTATTAATATAATACAAAAGTATATAATTATTTAATAAAATTATAATAAAAATGTGATTTTATATCAAAAACAACAACTAAAAAAAATCATAATTTGGTATTAGAAATTTTAATGATTATAGAGCTTATGCTTTTGGCAGTAGAGTGTAGTTTTAATTCAAAGCTATGTGATCTATACTTTTAGATCTGCATTATCATTAAAATTTCGATACTTTTTAGATTTTAATTTTTTCTCTTTCCTAAAAACACACAAAATACATGCTTTTGAACACATTTTTTAATACTTAAATAATAATAAAAATAAACATTTTTTTTTATAAAATTTATCGCTTATTTACATATCGTTTCAAAATAATTTTATAACTTAAATAATTTTTTTTTAAAGAAATTCAACTTAATTTGTTGTCGTTCCTCGAGCACGTGTTCCTTGTACACCGGAATGTCTTGAGCCAGGACGTGAGTGTACAATGGCATAATGATCATTATCAATTGGCATTGACCTTTAAGACAATATTTTTGATTTGTTTTTATAAAATAATTCTTTGAATTCTAGTTACGATTTTCAAATTCGTTAAAACTGTTTGGAGAGGTATTGTCTTAAGAAAAAGTTTAAAGTGGCATAGATATGTAGGTTACTTAGTTATATAGTTGGAAAGTTATTAACATTTGTTTTTCTAAATATATATAAAAAAATAATTATTACAACTTAAAGTAGATATTTTTATTATAATTTAAAACAGTTTTTGCAGGCAAATTTTGTTAATCAAGTTTAAAATAATTGACAATTTGAAAAACAAAAAAAAAAACAGTAGAAAATATGTTGGACCGAACTCAATTATCAAATTTAATTTATTTTAATTACATTTCCGGGCGTAATTAATCATAATAAATCTTTATATTGTATTGTCTGCTACTTTAAACCCGTCTGCTACAAGTTTTGAAAAATGTCGGTAATGCAGTATTTGATATGTAAACTCTTCCCTATTGCTTAAGGCGTATTAGAATCGAAACAAAAAAAAAAATTATTTCAAAACATTAATGTCGACAAGTCAGTAAAAATAGAGACGTTTTTTTTTCTATTAAAGGGCGCCTGAAAATAACGCAAGATTTAAATTCGTTTATTCGATAGTTGTACAGCAACTTAGCAGCTAACAGAATAACGTGTTTCATATAAAATTTTATCCACATAATGTTGTAACTTCCTCAACTATGAAAATATTAATTGAAAGATGTTCGAAACAATCTATCAAATGTCAATGTAGGAGAAGTAAGTGAAAGAAGTGCTTAAAATCTGTGAACAAGACTTCGGCGATGTATTTTTTTTTTATATAAGACCAGCACCCAGGTAATGGCCCCTACTCATGCAGTGCATTGTGCTGGTACTAGGAAAATAGGTTATTGGAAGGAGGACAGAGGGAGTAGTGTTTATGGATTTAAATTTACTCATGTCGTAAGTGGCAGGAAATACTTTCGCTGGGAGAATTCGTTCTTTGGTCGCACTGCAAAGAACGAATTCTCCCTATAATGCGTTGTGCGATTTACTGGACAATCAACTACAAAGGGATGCGCTCTACGAGAAATACGAGTACTACGTAAAAATATATGATTTTTAGGAATTAATTCCTTAATTTCGTTAGAATACATTCCGTTATAGTACCGATAGAACAATGAAACACACGCCACTTTGCGACGGTGTACCAATGAATCGACAGAGTTGGCTACCCTACCGTCATTGATGAGTATCTTCGTCCTCTCCTGTACGCGGTCGGGAAGCTCCAAAATAGAATTTGAGCACCGGCCCATATATGAGAGTTGTATTCCATTTTGGGTCGGATATAGGTCTTGTAAATATTAAGGAGATCAGATGGGGTGAAGTATTTCTTGCACCGTCTCAAAAAACCAAGGCACTTGAATGCTTCTTTCGACACTTGAAATATGTGATCGTTCCAACGAACGTCACAATGAATTCTCATGCCCAGAACATCAAAAGCATCTGATTCCTCAATATTTACATTACCCATTGACACAGATGACAGTACAACACCACGTCTGTGTGTTGAAATTACTATAATTTTTGTGCTTACTATAGACCATGTGTGGCCAAAGATTAAACTGCATTTGTAGTAGTAAATTTTAGCAACACAAATAAAAAATTTTAATACACAAAGCGATAAACGTCTGCTTTCATCAAAAGCTGTCACATTACTGAATGAAATTCTTGTTTATTTGTTATTCTTTTTTTATTATATACGGAGCAGATAATTCTCATGCACTTGCCTATGCTATAGGCGCTTATATTAGCTCCCTTTAGTGTTTGCTCTTATTAGGTCTTTCTAGCTCCTTCTTAAGTATAATATTATGTTAGATTGGTCAGGGCAATCGCGAACTGAAGGATCTCTTGTTCAGCCGCAATGGTTTAACTGAACTAGTGTTCTCACGAACTATACCTAACTCCAATGCTTACAAAATTTAAATAAACACAGCAGTAGAAGCAGGGATGTAATAAAACCCTGGTGGGTTTATTTCGACATTATTAAAAAGTTTTCGTAGTTTATTTACAACAAAAATAAGTATAATTTAGGTGTTGTGAGTACAATTAATTTGAACCGTTATTTTTAGCTCTAAAATGATAACGAAACAATAAATTAATCAAAAGAATAATTTGTCATATCACTTCTTACACCACCTCTGAGTCAATTTTGGAAAGACTTCTCAACCTTTAAGGCGATACAATTTTGAAGCCAATTTTATATTTCATTAAAAGAAGTGATTTGTTGAAATGCCAAAAGGTATTGTATCCGTCGAAACAGCTAATAGATTGAACAATGCTCGGAGTATAAGGCGAATGCGGCATTCGATCGTTTTTAACAATTGTTTGGCAACTTTTGCGCAGTGAGGTCGAGCGTAGCTATGCAAAAGAATAATTTAATTATGTCTGTCTTTATATTTCGGCTGTTTTTTTTTTTTGCACGGTTCTAACGAAGTAATAGCAGTCTGCTTCGATCATTGAGTTTTGGCAACCCATAGTACCTAATGCGGCCTTAATCCCATCAAGAGTCTAAATTGCATTATAAATATAAAAAAGACGTAATTGTACTAAAAAACAAAAAATATGTTCGAATTTAAGCAAGCTTGGAAGCAGTTATAAAACCCAATAAAACCCGGTGGGTTGGTTTTTTTTTTTTAGAAAGCTTGGGTTTTTGCCAACCCTTATTAGAAGCCTAATGGTTATGCACAGCTAAAAATGGTTCGTTGATTGAATTATTAAACTACGACAAGCAGTTGTTCTTCGAATAAAATAATCCAAAATGACAAGACACGTGTGAATCGGAATGGCTATGTTACTCAACGAAATCAGAGAAGCTACATGTGATTATCGAAATACGAATGCATGAATAACGTTACTTTGGGTTAAAAACATTTTTTTAACTAAGGTAGTTCAAGCAATGACTATTATTTACGCCCTACATAGCGTTAAAATAAATCAGCCTTTTCTACCGAAAATGGATGATATCAATATGGAGTACAGTACGTAACACCATTTAATTATTACGTTAGACATTAACTAGTTGTGTACTCTTTCATTTTAGTGATCCAAATAGATCACCTAACAGGCTTATTTGAATTTAAAGGTTAAAGTCGAATAAACCCACATTTACCCGTGTGTTGCAGGAGTAAAATATACTCTGTGCATCAATGCAATTTAGCAACAATTGTGCAAAATGAGTGAGAATAGTCGTGAAGGAAATTTTCGCAATATGAAATTCCATAAATAACCCTAATCTATGTAATTTGTGATGCAATTTATAGATATTCTTTAAAATTCAAATCTTAAGTTAATTTTGGGACGCCCTTTAATAAAAAATTAATAAGTGTAAAAAATTGTCGATAAAACAGTATATAATATAAGAGATTAAAAAGTTTTTCAATTCAGTACGTAATAATTATGAACCCAACTGAACCATCTAAACTATTTATAATTTAATAAGAAATTTTGAAAACTACTCGTATGCTTGACTCGGATAAATTTTGAAATTGTATTCTACTGCTTCCATATTTATAGTAAAGTAATAGATTTAAAAGAATTGTCGATAAAGCAGTGAGCGCAATATATCATACAAACAAATTTTCAGATACAATTTGAGCCTTCTACTCTTTTCTCTTTTTCTTAATGAATTTCCTTAAAAAATTGCATTTATTAATTATAATCATTAAATCAAAAATAATTTTTTTTAAATTTTCTTAATGGCTTGTATTGCTTTTAAATTACGAAGAAAAAAGGAAAAAATTCATTAAAAAATCGTATCAAAATGCTATAATTAAATACCATAAATTCGAGAAGAAAACGGAAGTTATTTAACAGGAAAAATATTTTTAAATGCGAAGAAAACGAAAATGAGAATGTAATAGAAGGCATGCAAAGCAATGCACTGAACACATACATAAACATTTAGGCAATTACACACATACACAGACACACACATATACACATACGATATACAAAATTAAGGAAAACAATGGATCATTAAACAGAAAGGAAACAAGAAATTATTGTATATGAGTGTAAAGTGATGTGTTATTGTTGTTATTATTACAGATATTATTGCCGTTGTTGTTGTCTTATATATTTTTTATAATGTTGTAATTGTTGTTGTTGTTGTTTTTGTTTTATTATTATTTATATAGTTTTTTGTTGTTGTTTTCGAAAAAACAGTAAGAAATAGCTTGAAGATGAAAAACGAAAAACGAAAAACGAAAAAAAAGTATTGACTTAATATCTATCAGACCTATTCGAATGTATAGTTGAACCGCCACTGGTATAACCTTTGTGTGCATCACGTCCATGTAGTGAATAACGTGAGCCATATTGGCTACCATGCCAACTTCTATAGGGATCATATTCTTCAATAATCGATGGTTCCTTTTCAATTATCTGGAAACACACAAAGACACACACACACACACAGTCAGTGAGAAAATAAATTATAAAATATTAAGAACAATAGCGTGAAACTTTACCTCTGTATTAGCACAACTACAACTCATGGCAGTGCATAGGAATATATTCATCAATAACATAATCAGGAACAGCACACCCAAAGTAATGGCCAACCATAATAGCCATGTTGGTCTTATGCCCTCTTCACAGTTAACGGCAGTAACTACAAATAGAAAGGGAAGTCGAAAAAGGGAATATGTTAAGAATTAGTAAAAAAAAGTTAAGTATTAAGTTATGATTTAAAAAAAAAACCAACCAGTTTGCTAATTTTAAAAGAATTGATTAAAAATACTTTATTAGTAGATAAATAAAACAAAAGTACCGTTATAATACCATAGATAAATATGCTAAAGTGTACATACATACATACATATACTCGTATATAAGCAGAATAATATACAAAAACTGTTGAAAGCGAAACTAAGTTATACAGTGGGTGTTAATAGCAAAACTTTAAACAAATATCTTCAACAAAACAGAAAAAAAATTAATGCTTTAATTACATGGCGCCTCTGCTGGATCCAGAACGAATACAGTTGTTCCGGCTATACTTGAACCTTCTTCGTTGGGATATGTTTTACGTGGTGGTGTAGAACCCTTAGTATAGCCAGCACCTGCAATGGCTACTTGATTGCAATCCTCTTCATCGATACAACGTCCAAAACATTGAATGACATCACATTGCAAGTGAACTTCAGAACCTGAAATAGAAGGGAAATGATAAAAAAAATTCTAAATTCTAAGGTTTTTTTTTATAAAATAAAGTAATAAAGAAAGATCGGTTGGATTATAATATTTAGGATAAGAATAATTAAGGAAAGCTTGTCATATGAAACAACGTTGCTTAGTGCTGCCCTATGTATGCATCTTTCAATGACACCTCTAAGCACGTTTCATCTTTTCTTTTCACTAAGCAATTAAGGTAAGTTAAGATAATCGGATAAGCCGACGAGTCCTAGAAATGATAGTATAGAGTTCACTTAGCCCCAAGCACGAAATGAGTAGAAAAGACAATCGCCTTATCGAGAAAGAAAGAAATAAAATAGTGAAGTAGTTTGTCTGTTGTTTTTGGTAAACTACTGAAGTCACATTTGCATTATACTATACTTAGCTTATAAATTTAAAAAGGGTAGCGTGACTCTGGCCCATCTTACTTGGGTGCAATACCAATCCCACTGTGATGTCCATAGAATGGTAACTAGTCTTCTTCCATGCGCTACCCGGTGTCCAGTGATAACAGCCACCTGGATTCGCAGTCTATGTAGCGGCATCCTTAAAATAGCCTCCGAACAGCCCGATCGTATAGTGGCCAAGTTTGTCTTAATACAGAGCAGGTGGACTCATTTTCTCACCGTATTTGTGCTCTGCCTAATATGTATCGTAGAATTAGAAGTCGGCAAGAGGCAAGTGACATTCAAACTAGATGGTCAATCTCCTTGTTGCCAAGAGAGTGAGAGACTTTCCTCGCTAGATTCTCTGCCATACAATTCCCCCGTGTGTCATAGTGACACCATACCCAGGTAAACGCTAGGTCTAAATGTCGCGCTATCCCATATAGAGACGCCCTCCATTCACATACTAGTCACGATATTGAGTAGACACCGGAATGCGCCCTGATCGCAGTCTGACTGTCCGTGCACATCCGGAAGTATGTATGAAGTGCTAAAGAGTACTTCTCCTTTCGTTACTGAATTCAGCATTCCTTCTTTCAAAATCAGTTATAGTTATAGTTTCGTTGCCCTACTTACAGCAGATATTACTGCCTGTGGTATGCTGTGCTATTCCGAGTCTCTTAGAATCGACAAGTTGTTGTTTACTTCTTAAGCTGAACTCCGGCTGATGGAGGAAATTACTCTATAAACAGAACTATAAGATTCTATTGTAGAGCATTAAAATGATACTGTACTCTAAGTGATCTCTAATGTGCTGACATGATATCATGTCCATTGCCAAAAGGTTGACTGTTAGCCTGTTAATTGTTGTTTTCCGCTTCCTATTGCATTTCTTCAAATAATGAAGGAGTTTTCTCTCTAGTGTGTGGATTAGAGAATTACTTATACCTTTCTCGACTAGGTTACCCTTTTCTTCTATTCCTTTCAGTGAATCTCGATGAACGGTTTCATTTATAGCATCCAAACTGTGATAAAGCGCTTTTGAAATCCAGTAACGAAAGCGACGAGTTTTTGACGGATACTGCCGAGAAGTCACTGCTATATCTTTTGCTCAACTAAAAAAGCATTTTCCCTATAGCTCGTCGTCCAGGATTTAGTTTTGCATAGTGACTAGATTACTCAGATTTATTCTTATATTCCTTTCAATAAAACTTGACAAAAGTTTTGCTGAAAACAGGCCAGCTTTCTTTCATTATTCACTCATTATTCATTCATTCGAGTTTTCGATCATCATTTGCAGCTTTTATTTTTATCGAATCATGGTTTCAACAAAGACCTTTTTAAGCTTATTGAACAATATCAATCTACGAATCTTTAACGGATTTCCCCGAGATGCCACTGAAATATAATAAGTTGTCAGAATAGCAAAAGAGTTGGATAAAGAGGTGGATAAAGAGAATTATTCTTAGATTTGTTTCCCTTCACATGGATATTTTACGCATAGTGCTTAGAGTACCAAGTTATGTTATTCTATTACTGTTACACGAGTGGTTTAAACATTCAACTTAGGGGATGAGCCCTAATTATGCAGTATATTGTGCCGATACTAGGAAAATAGCTTATGTGCAGAAGTATAGAGCAAGTGGTGCTTATGGACGTTTGATTTGAGCTTATCCATATCGTTTTTTTCCTTCACTCCTCTAGTGAGCATATTGGCTTTCCAATACTTTAGTTCAGTTTCAGTAATCAAGTTGATTTTCAAGCTAATTAGATGATTAATCTACTGTAGCTCGCCTCCATATGATTATGTGTAGTGTTGAAGATCCTTACTAAGTGGTGGTGGCGCTTTTCTCCTTATCATTCGTCTGACGTTTTTCATCATCGCCAGAGGTATGCTAGAAGGTTAGCGGGGCTTCCTTTCTCTTTATTAAATTCTTAAAACCGCAATTAAATTTTGTTTGTGCATGTCTTTTGCTGGATTTTTCGAACCAGGAGCGCTTGTGTTGTATGCATGCGCTTTAATCACGTCACCCTATATCCATATCATAAGTGATGTAAAAATCTTTTACGGGAAGATTGTTGCACAAACAAACGGTGCGGCCAAAGAATGACTTTTCTATATAATGCGTTGTGTGAATCATTGGAGTGTCAACTACAAAGGAATGTACTCTACGAGGAAAACGAGTATTGCATGAAATGATGATTATTAGGAATCAAATTCGTTATTTAGTCAGAACACTTTCCGTTATAGTATCGATATAATGAAAAACACGAAACATTGTGACAATGCTCTAACGAATCGTTGAACTGAATACACTACCGTCATCAATGAGCACCTTTGCACTCTACTGTACGCGGTCGAAAAGCCACCGTCAAACTTGGCTCCTTCCGACTACTATTTGTTTTCTTTGATGGGACACGCATTGGCTGAGCAGCATTTCGATTTCTACGAGGAAAACAAAATTGGGTGACTAGTTGGCTTGCTTCAAAAGACGCACAGTTTTATAGGTGTGAAATCCACAAATTGCCTGAAATATGCGAAAAGGTTTAGCCAGCAATGGCCAATATTTTGAGTGAAATGGTTTTTACTTTCCCATTACAAATGGGAAAAAACCGCTCATTTCATACCGGTACACCTGGTACTAAATGTAAAATATATTCAGAACATATGTAAGTGAACATTTCGGGAAAATATGAAGCTGCTCCCATATACTATTATAAGCACATGTACCTTGGTTCTGTACTAGAGCCTATATAGGGGTATGTGTGAAATAATTACTGGATTTGAGAAAATAGAGTTCCAACAAATTCATATTTTGAAAAATTTGAAAATACTTGGGAGGATAATTGGCAATTTTTCTAAAATATGAAGGTGTACACATATACCACTATATACGCATGATGGAATAAGGGGTCTAGCACAGAGCCCGTACAGTGGTTTGTCTGAAATAATTACCGAGTTTGAGAAATGTGCCTTTACTATCACACCTCTTTGTCCAGCATGTGTGTAAGTTAGTATATGAGAGTAGTTTCATATTTTACCGAAATGTCCACTTATCCTCTGAGGATATTTTACATTTTGTATATAGTCACTGTTAACCTCATAACAGTACTCTGTTAACGCTAAATTTCAGCCTGTTAAAAAATTATGGTTGTTGTCTTTGCTTTTAAAATTCGAACTTATCTTCATAAACATAAAAAGACTACCAAGCAAGCCAATACAGAATCTTTTTACCGGCTGCCGTATAAGAATTCAAATGAAACGATTTGTTTGCAAATGCTTCCGAAGATCTGTATCGGTAGGTAAATATAGCAAAAAATGTGACTTACCTTCAGGGAATTTGAACATAGATTTCATGGTGGCTTCAGCATAATTGCCATCAGGACTGGGCACAAAACGTGATATAATAGCAGGATCCAAAGGGCATCTGTGAAGAGAATATTTCGTTTAATATAACAAAGAAATAAATTTGATTTTGTTCAGTAAAACTTACCCTCTTTCATCAATTAAAGGCAAACTGAGATTCTTCTTATCGAAAGCTAAACAATTACCAACTCTAATGCCATGAGTACCTAAAATCGAAATCAAAAAATATTTTGGCATTAAAATAACAGCTCCTGTTATTCAACCACTGCTATGGTGAGACTAATTTTTATATTTTTTAGTTCATTTTTTCGTTTAAAGCAAGAATGAGGAAGTTAATGACAAAAAGAAAGAAAAAAATAGAGCATAGTCTTGGGCAAATTACCAACTTAAGAGGTTTTTAAACTTCTAAAAAAACGAAACAATTTAAGCCGTTATTTTGAAATTTACCTACAGCACAGTTTCGTTTAATTTTTTTATTCTTTTTTTTTGTAAGAAAATCTTAAGCTGTCTTACCAGAGGCAAATTTAGCCAATTTTAATCAATTTTTATTAAGAAAAAAAATGTTTTTGTGCAATTTCAATATCAATTGTATTGGTATTGATTGAATATTTACGCAAAAAAAAGAACGAAATATAAAGTAAAAATAAAAAAATATATTTTCTGTTGCTGTTGTTGTATTTCTTCAATATTTACTTACCATTTGGCTTAGTAAACTCGGCACGTATTTTGTATTCATGACCATAAACCGTTTCTCTTACACGTCGATCATTCTGCAAAAATTTCAAAACTACATGTGCGTTGTCATCTCTGTCATTTCAAAATGTTCATAAAAGAAAAAAAGAAAAACCAGAAAATAAACGTTATCGAAGATAAAATGGTATATGAAATAAAAGAAGAAAAAGAGAAGAAGCAAATAAATATTATGACAAAAAGAAAAAAAAATGATTAAACTGTTGCTTTAGTATCAATATTTGCTATACATTTATAAGCAAATAAATTGTTGCATGCCACCATCACCACCACCGATCAAGGTGCCTCAAAAGGTATCAATAACACAAAATTAATGATAAAAGGAATGACAACTAAACAGACATCAAGTCCTTTAAGCTCCTCTATTTGATACCCTACAGTCCATAGTATGCTTAAACACTCAGCAAAATTATCACATGGAAATGCGTGGGCAGTCTTATAATTTCGTAACTGAATTGCCATCAAAAAGTTTTAGCGAAACTAAGCTGTTACCTTAGGTTAGGTTCAGATGAATTCACCAATCGCAGCCACGTGCAGTTCCCATATAGGCCATTTTATCAGGCCGATTGTGTAACTATATATACATACATACATAATTGGCCTTTACAACCAGTTTACCAGATTTCAGTTTGCTGCAGTACCTATTTCCAGGCACCTCTGCTTAGCCATACCCATCATTAATCATACCCATCACAGACATGGCTTCCTCGTCCTGATCTCACCAACGTAGACTAAAGCGTCCTCTACGCCGACGCTCGCTGACTTCCACATCGAACACTACTCGCTGGAGCAACTCCATCTATTCGAACGAGATGTCCTAGCCAGCGTAGCCGCTGGATGTTAATTCGCTGAGCAACGTTCATGTTGCTATATAGCTCATACAGCTCAATGTTGGTTCGAATACGGAATTGATCGTGAAACTGCAAAAAAGCCAAAGAACTAACGTAGAACTTTTTTCTTGAGCACACCCAAGGTAGCTACATTGGTATCTGACAATGTCCCTGCTTCCGATCCATAAAGAAGAACGGGTAGTCTGAGCGACTTGTAAAGTTTCAATTTCGTCGTACTAGAGAAGTCTCTGCTACTCAGTTGCCTATTGAGACTATAATAACACCTGATTGCAAGGGTGAAACTACGCTTGATCTCTAGACTGGCATCGTTGTTGGTGGTAAAGGCAGTGCCAAGATAAATTCATTCACCACATCGAATGTATAGTTGTCGACTGTAACTCGGGAGACAATATGGCGCTAGTCCCTACTTGCCGACAACATATAATTCGTCTTGGCCTCATTTACCGTTAGACCCATCTTGAGAGACTCTTTTTCGATGGCACTGAAGGTAGCAGTAACATCTTGCTTGATATGCCCACTGATGTCAATATCATCCGCATGTCAGGGCGCATGGGACGCTAAAGGTATCAATTGGCTCAAGTGAAGCAACTAAAATTTTTGTGTCTTTAGGTGGGGATTTATTTTGAGACTCTCCCAATGGGACTGTCCTGTAAAGGGTATCACAATGGCTCATAGGACCTCCAAGCAGGGTTTGGAGAAAACCCAACCCACCGGGTTTTACTGTGTTTTTTAATGTTTTTTTTTTTGGGTTTTATTGTGTTTTAGAAATGCTTCCAAATTTCGTTCAAGTTGACATTATTTTTGTTTGATTATACAACCACGTTGTATTAGTATTTATAGTGCAATTTTGCATTCTTGGTGGAATCAAGACGTCATTGTGCACTATGAGCTGCTAGAATTGGGTGATCGAAGCAGACTGCAATTACATCATTTGAATCATGCATTATGAAAAAACGGCCGGAATGTAAAGACAGACATTATTAAGTTATTCTTTAGTATGATAATACCCGACCACATATCGCAAAGGTTTTAAAACAATTATTAGAAACGATCAACTGCCGCATCCGCCGTATTCTACAAACATTACTCCGTCGGCTGTTACTCTTTATACGGGCTTTCTTTACATGGCATTCCTCTATTACGGCCAGTTTATATTATGGCACACATTCGCTTTAAGCGCAAATTACCTCATTCTACGGCTTAAAAAACGTGGATTCTCTGCTTTTTTTTAATTGTAAGTGAAGCATGCGCAACACATATCCATCTCGTTTAAAGGCATATCGATTTACAGCCTACATTTTCAGAAACTATAAAGAGGTATGAGTTTATCTTTCAACATGTCACCATGATGCAATTAAAAGGTGGTTTCATTTTATCAAAACAATAACAGCTGATGTAAAACTGTCAAAAAGCTTTTTTTCTTTTCATTTGACGTTTATTGCAATGAATGTGATTTTCTTTTTAACGTTATTTAGCGTTTATTTATGAAAATTGTTGACAGCGCAATATATTTGTTTACCACAGCGTTACATTTTTGTGACAGCAGAGTAAAGCGTTGGCACAGTGTTGTATTCAAAATTATTTTTGCATCATGCATGTTACCAAGGCGAATTCAAACCAGGTGACCTTGGCTTACTACGTAAGCTGATATGTGACTATATGTCAAAACGATTCGCCATTATTATATTTTTATAACAAATATATGTGACTCACAGTTAATTTGTTTACTATTTGCTTACTACAGTGTTGCATTATCTTGAGACGACGTTAAATTCTGTTTACAGTGTTGTATTCGCTTTCAAAATGAGACCACCGTGCAAAATTCGCCTTGCATGTCACCGAATCATTTCTTTGAAGAAATACAAAATCGGTTTCGAAGTTGAACGAGAAGTTTTTCTGGCTCAGAGGTGGAGAAAATGTTTAAGCAGTGTTTTGTTATTTCATCATCTTTTTGAGGTAAAAAACGGAACAAATAAATTTGTAGCCCCAAAACGTAAATTACATCTATTTTTTTCTAAATAAACTACGAAAACCTTTAAAATAAAAAAACTCACCCAGGGTTTTTTCAATATAATACCCAATCAATCCCTGCCTTCGAGTGAACTCGTGAATCGCAAGTGACCCGTATAATCTAACCTAACCTTCGCAGCTCTATGTTGTCTGATAGAAGCCATATGTTGTCAAGAAATGGGACAATCATGATTTATGAGGAAGATGTCTTAAAAGCACCAGAATGCGGTGTATTTAAGAACAAACAATATTTGTGTTGTTAAAGAACTGATGTTATAAAATGGATCTCATAGCCCTTAACAGGCTAAATGTTTAGTATCAAAATTGTTGGTGTGAAATAAATTTTAATTTGTCTAACAATACCGATTGCTAACATTAAAAGATAAATTAAAATACAACCTTATATGACAACCCTCGTATATGACAGCTTTTAACTAATTTTTCTTTCACGAAAAAAAAAACTGAGTGGGATTTCTCACTGCTGTCATATAAAGCAAAACACAAAACAAAAAAAGAGTGACAGACTTTATGCAGATTTACTTCGCTTATCGATACAAAAAGAAATGCCAATCAGACCTGACAGTGGGTTCTTGTAGGGCACAAATGAAATGGACAGAGTTTATTTTTTTGTGGGCATTATTATTGTTGTTGTTGTTGTTTATTTGTAATAGAAAAATTTGTTAAAAACAACAGACAAAAGTGTTGCATTAATTTTTTTTACTTATTTTTAGTGGCGTTTTTTTTAAATTGTATTGCCTTTTGTCGTTGTTGTTGTTTTTTTTGTATATTTGTTAAACATATTTTAGTTGTTGTTGTTTTTGTAGTTGTTATTTAATTTTTCCTAACAATTGCGCAATAGACTACAAATATTTTGCAGGTTATGCATGGACAGTTTTACTATTCAGCTCCATAGCTCTACTATGGTCATAGAGAAAAGCCAACAGGGAATTATGTATGGCATGCAAGACAGGAGAGAAGGAAAGAGGCGGCGGAAAGGAGGTTTGTATTTGACGTTTTTAGTTCAGTTTAGTTTACTATCATTATTTGATGTTGTTTTAGTTGTACTGTTTTTCTTTTTTCTATAATGGTTGTTGTTGTCGTTGTTGTTCAATTCAATGTTTAGCTAAATAAATACATGGATGGCCAATATTATTTAACAGCCGTGTTGTTGTATTACCGGTTTAAACAAAACAAATTGTAACAAACAATTACAAAAAACCAAAAAAATTGTTAAAAATAATAAAACAATAATAATAGTAATAATAACAACAACAACAACAATAATAATAATAATATTTAATGGTATTAAACATAATATTCATACGAGTGAATATCAGCAAAATGGTGTACTTAACAGAGCGTAAATTATTATTTAATTTTTTTGTGTGTTTTTAATATTTAATATTATTTTGCTATTGCTGTTGTTGTTTTTGTTATTAATTTCCTTTATTTTATTTATTTTTTTATTTTTAAATTTATTTTATAGGAGCGTAAAAAATATATATAAAAAAAAATTTCTTTTATGAGCTAATTTTCCAATGCTCTTAAGCGGCTTGGCAAAAAATAATTATAATTTTTGGTCTAATCACAGCTAACCAGCTATGAAATATAATATTTTAGGCATATGCTGCTCATTATTTTTTAAATTTTATTTTTTCTTTCAATATTATGGCAAATACTTATATAAAAAAGAAAGAAAGAAAAAAACTGCTCTTAAACTGCTTAATAGAAATATATGCTACTCCCACTTACAATTGCAATACGAGTTCAAAGTTTTTTTTTTTTTAAAAAACTTTAAGTGAAAATAATATTCAAATAAGAAACAAAATTATTATGCAAAACCCACGTAATTTTACGATTTTTTTTAATTTCTTCAAACATTATTATAAAGTCATTTTGTTTCTTTTCAAAAACTGATTTGTATGGCCAATGAAGTGTGTATGCTTCAGCTGAAGTTAAATAACTACATACTCTCGTACATATGCATAATCACAAGATACTTAAATAGTTAAAATAGGAAAAACAAGTTACTCTTTTTAACAAATTCAAATACGAAAAAATTGGTAATAAAATTTTAATACTATATAGGGAATATAAATAGTGTTACAATATTGAACATAACCAATATATTAATAGAATTATAATAGTCGAGGGAAGTACGAAATGTTCTTAGCGTGATATAGTAATGGCGGTATAAACAGCGAAAAGCTTTGTAATGCGTGTTTTTTATAGAGGTATAGAACTTTAAGTTGGCATTACTTTTCAAGATGGCGACCGATTTAACAGCTGTCAAGTGATTTATTCTCAGTTTGGTTTGGCAATTCATCATGAATAGACTCACGCCTGAACAACGCTTGCAAATAGTGTAATTTTATTTCGAAAATAATGGTTCTGTGCGAAAAACTTATCGCGCACTACGTCCATTTTATTGTTGAAAAAATCGTCCATTAGAGTAGTTAATTCGATTAATCATGGAACGTTTTCGCACTACGTTTACTCTTATTGATAACTCGCATCCCCAGAGAGCGTAGAGCGTAGCATTGAGGAAGACCCGAATGAGTCCTTCCGCCATCGAGCACAGAAATTGGAACTGTGTCCATCCACTTTATGGAAGATTTTGCGGAAGGATTCAACAAGAAGGCGCAACATGTCACACAGCTCGTGCCACAATAGATTTATTGAAAGACACGTTTGGTGGCCGCCTAATTTCACGTTTTGGACCTGTGAATTGGCCTTCAAGATCTTGTGATTTAACACCGCTAGACTACTTTCTGTGGGGCTATGCAAAGTCATTGGTCTATGCGGTAAAGCCACAAACGCTTAACCATTTGGACGACAACATTCGCCGTGTTATTGCCGATATACGATGTTGAAAAAATCATCGAAAATTGGACGTCCAGATTGGACTACATCCGCGTCCAGATTGGAATATCATATGCCAGAAATCATATTTAAAATGTAATGCCACAAGATTATCTTTCGGATAAATAAAATTCATGTCAATCGAATAATCCATTGTTGCTTAATTGCAACTTAAAGTTCTATACCTCTATAAAAAACACCCCTTATAATGGAAACTTTCATCCGTCATATGAACACATGTTAAACTTCATTTAGATCTGCCAATTTATTCGTATAGTAACTTGAGTTCAAAAAAGGCGCTTCAGTGATTTTTTTTATAATGAATAAATTCAAAATTCGCGAAAATATGAAAGTGCAACACTAAAAATTGGATTGCTGAATGTAAACGTGGTCGTACAAGCATTGAAGTGGACTAAGTAGTCGTCTAAAACTGCAAAAATGCTAGAAACTGTAGCTAAAGGGCATGATATGGCATTAGACGTTCGACGAGCGAAAGTGCGTGAAATAGGTGATGCCATAGGCATCTCAAATGATCGAGTTCATTTTATTTTGCCTCAAGAATTACAGATGATAAAGCTTTCTGCAATCGAATGAAAGTTTCTCAAGCTTGTTGGGAACGATTTAAGCGAAATAAGCATCGTGTCATAACTCTTGATGAAACATGGATACATCACTATACACCAGACACAAAAGAACAATCCAATGGACTGCAGCTGGTGGAAGAGCACCGAAGAAGGCAAAAACAGTTCAATCGGCTGGTAAGACCATGGCAACGGTTTTCTGGGATTATAAAAGCATTTTATTGATCGACTATCTTATTGTAACCTTTTGGTTCAGTTTTAAAATTCGGGGAAAACAACCAGGTTTAAAACTCAAAAATTATTTTTCATCAATACAACGCACCATCCCACAAGAAGTAACACAATTAAAACCACCCGCGTTTTATTTTAAAGTTTTCGTAGTTTATTTATAACAAAAATAAGTGTAATTTACGTATTGGGATTACAAATTAATTTGTTCCGTTTTTGAGCTCAAAAGGGATAATGAAAAAACAAATTTATCAAATCGCTGCTTACATCTATTCCCCAAATCCCGGCTCAGAAAAACTTCTCGTCTTTTAAGGCGATCCAACTTAGAAAACGATTTTATATTTCTTCAAAAGAAGTGACTTGGTGACATTTTAAAAGATATTATATCCGTCGAAACAGCCAATAGTCAGAAGGAGTAATGATTGAGCAACACGGCGGGTGCAATATTTAATCGTTCCCAACAATTGTTTGACAAATTTTGCGACGTGAGGCGGAGCGTTATCAATCAAACGAATAACTAATTGTGTCTGTCTTTATATTACGGCCATTTTTCTCATAACGCACGATTCAAACGAAGTAATTTCAGTCTGCCCGATCAACGAGTTTTAACAGCTTATAGTACACAATGTCGCTTTGAGCCCACCAAGAGTGCAAAATTGCATTATAAACACTAAAAAACTTGGACTTAAACGGAACTTTGAAGCAGTTATTAAATAATAATAATAAACACCGCCCCCCCCCCCCCCCAAAGAAAACCCATCATAAACCCAATAAAACTCGTTGGGTTGGGTTAAAAAAACTCGGGTTTTTGCCAAGTCTGGTTTGCAAGTATGTATGTTTGTTGGTTTGTTTGTTTGAGTTTTATGGACAGCTAAGTGGCTGAACCGATTTTCCTTAAATTTTAACAGACTATACGTATGTATAAATTTCAAAAATTCCAACTGGTCGGTGCCACGCCCATGCAAGGTATAGTATAGATATTTTTTTATATCTCCAAAATGTTAACAGAAAAAGTCTTAAAATTGGGCCCAATAAAATTTAATTTATAGTCCACACAAATCAGCAGTCAAAAAGTAAGCGGAATTGAACAAGTGGGCGTGATAACTCCCATTCCAAGTAAATATTGCTTTAATTATATCTTCAAAATGGTTAAAGCTAAAGTTTCAGTATTTTGTCTGATTAAATTTATAGTCAATACAAACCACCAGTCAAAAAGTGGAAGGAATTGGACAAGTGAACGTGTACCTGCCATTTAAATGAAATATTGATTTTATTATAGCTTCAGAACGGTTTAGTCTGAGTGACTTCACGGCGAATACAAATCATCAGTAAAAAAATGGAACAAGGAGGCGTGATACCTCCCATACAAAGTAAATATCTATTTTAGTATATCTTGAGAACAGGTAAAGCTAAAGTTTTAGACTTTGGTCTGATTGACTTCACGGCCAACGCAAATCATTAGTCAAAAACTAAAACTGAGCTGAATTGGACAAGTTGGCCGTGGTACCTCCCATACAAACTAAATATTGATTTCTATATATCTTGAGAACGGTTAAAGCAAAAGCTTCTAAATTTGGTCTGAGTGGCTTTAATGTTAATACAAATCATCAGTCAAAAACTGCGTGGAATTGGAAAAGAGGGCGTGATAGCTCCCATATTAATTAAATATTGATTTCTTTATATCTAAAGCACGGTTAAAGATAAAGTTTCCATTAGACAACAAGTGGGCGGAATCGGACAAGTAGCGTGGTACCTCTTATAGAAACTAAATATTGATTTTTGTATATCTTGAGAACGGTAATAGTAGAAGTTTCGAAATTAGGTTTAAACAATACACATCATAGCTAGTAACTGGGTGAATTCTGTAAGTAGGTGTGCGCCTTCCATTTATAATAAATATTGAATTTTGTATATGTGGAGATCAGCAACAATTAAAGCAGCGTTATCTATCCTCTTAAGCCAAAAAGCGTGTTTTCCAGAGAGAACACTGGATAACAGCGTTAAGAGAATTTTGTCCATATGGTTTTTATTTAGTACTAAACTATAACGATACGTGTATAAATTTGACAGTGATGTGATAATTGATTCGTGAGTTATAGCATTTTGAGGACGGCAAGTTTTGTTATTGAAAAAGCATTTATTTTTATTGAAAAAATATAGTGAAAACCAAGCAATGGTTTGATAAACATTATACGAACTCTGCTTCATCGGCACAAATAATGCAGAGCACAGTGGACGGCCAAATGAGACTGTTATTCCAGAAAACATAAAATATGCACAAATTGGAAGGAACCACCATTAACAGCGATAATTACTCTGCGTTTTTGGATAGATTGAAGGCTGAAATTGCAAAGAAACGGCCACATTTGCAAAAGAAAAGAGTGTTGTTTCAGTGCACCGTGTCTCAAATCGATGAAAACGAATTGTTACAAAAATGAAAACGCTGAAGAGGAAATTCACCACATCAGGAATTTATTGTGGGATTTTTTGGAAAAATTACCTCTACTAATTTAAGAGTACTGCCGCTTACATGCGTAACAGAGTTGCCAGCTCGATTCTTTTTGGGATATTTTGGTTTTACATTTGAGTTTACCGCACATAAATTGAAATTTGTAGCAACTGCAAGAACATTCGAAATTGATAATGAAGTACTATAAAAGGAGGCGAATTGCGGTTGGTGAGTCAGTTATCATTTGGCTGATAATAAGTAAAGTCTGTTTAGGCGCAAATAAAAAGTGTTGTAAAAGTGAATTTGCTGTATTAAGACATAGTGTATAAAAGTTACAGTGGAATTAATAAAAAAGAGACAAATTGTAAAACAACGACAAGTTGTGTTTTATTTTATTTTAGCGCCATATAAACGAACTCAAACGTTTTAAAAAGGTGAAAACGTAACAGTATTTTCCAGATTTAGTCCTCAGTAATTTTGTCCAGTTTTCAGTTCTCAAGAGAATGCTTGCTGAAAAGAAATTTAGGTAATCACTGAAACTGAGGCATATTTTGATGAAAAAGATAAATCGTACTATGAAAGTGGTATCAAAAAACTGGAAAATCGCTTAACTCGTCGTATTGCCCTCGAAGGCAACTATGGTGAATAATAAAAACAAGTTCTGTCAAAATTTTTTTTTCTTACTTATCCTAAGGACTTGTTAAATAGCCTGTTATGTATCTTATATAGGGTCCGCCAAATAATTTTTTTTTTTTTTTGAAAACAGGGCGCAAAATATCGAGTGTAGCTTCGGCTGTGTGGCACGTAGCGCCGTCCTGTTGAAACCAAATGTTGCTAATATCCTACTCTTCAATTTTTGTGAACAAAAATTAGTTCAACATGGCCCGATAATGATCGTCATTGACTGTAACGGCCACTCCTTGCTTATTTGCGAATTACGCCTCCGGACCAAAATCCGCACCAAACAGTGACTCGTCTTGGGTGTATAGGCTTTTCAATGTATGCGTGCGGGTTTTCTGTGCCCCAAAGGCGACAATTTTGCTTGTTGACATACCCGCCAAGATCAAAATGAGCTTCATCTGAAAAATTGATTTTTTTTTTTGGCAAAATCGGCATCTTCTGTAAGTCGATCGCAAGCCCACTTAGCGAAGCGAAAAAAGCATATACACAACCATATTCGTTCAGCGGAAGGATAAAACTAATTATCTGTCAAATCAGACATGAGCTAAGTGCTACCATTCACGAAATAAGCACTAGTTGAAAAAACCCTTAGATGGCGGACCCGTTATACAAAAATGAATGAGTATTTATATGAAGACTGTATACATCTAAATGACAGATTCTACATTCACCCATTGTTAATAGTATAGGGAAGGTTTAAGTAGTTTTTAACCCCTACATCCAAAATTGCAACTCTAATGTTTCTTGTAGTAAAAGCTGCATTAAGATCACAATGTTTTCAAGGTTATTAAGGGCAAGTGTGCACGTAAAACACATGAATCCTTAAAGCAAAAGATGAAACGAATGAAATGAAGCAATTTGATATCCGACCCTAAAATCTTAATTCGAAAAAGGTTTTGGAATAGAAGAAAAATATTTATTTATTTTTATTTTTATTTTTATTTTTATTGTGTAACTCACCTTCCAAAGCCCGCTTTGCCACAGGTGATTACATAGAATTTATCATCTGCCAGTTCCAAAGTTTTATGAACTCTTACGGCCAATTGAATGGATCTTTCTTCAGTGCGCTGTTAAAAGGGAAAATTAAAACAGAATACTTGTCAATAATTACAAAAATAAAAATAAGAAAATAAAATTTGTATGATCATTACAAAACTAAATGAATTTTTATTGATTATTGGCATTAAGAGGAAAAGCTTTTTAATGGTGGTTATAAATCAGCTACAAAGGTGGAATTATCTGCTTATTTCAAGCTTAATATGCATTTTTAAATTATAAAAATTTGAATTTATTTTATTTAACAATTAAATTTATCTATAAATTTAGGCAAAATATTTGTGGTTAAGCATTAAGTTATTGTCGCTTCAGTTAAAGCTTAAAGCTGTGATCAATTGATGAGGTAAGGCTATGTATTCTAAGGTATTAAGGTGAGGCTTGTTAGTTTTTATTTTTTTATTTTAAAGATTATTATTGCAAATTAATGTGGAAAAAATCATTTCACATAATTTGTCATTATACTACCATTTAACTCTCTGTGGGGTATATGGTCTGCGTACAATTTGTAATTTTCATACTGTAAACGTTGTCAGTTGAAGTAATATGCGGTAATAAAGTAGAATTTAATGTCCTAAATCGTTCTTAATTGCCGTCATATGATTATAGGATTTTATGCTGTTCTTTGTTGTTTGGCTATAGCCACTAAAAACTTAAAAATTTCTACCTTTTTTTTAAAATGTGAATTAAATTTTTTGTACACTTTTCACTCAATTGTAATAACTAAATACAATAAACCATAAAAATAGTACTTTTTTTTGATGGTTTTTTCTTTTCTGGTAAAAAAATTGTGCATTTTTATTTCTTTGAGATCGTGCGACTCTTCCATGTCTGGCTTTTTGGCTTCTTTTGTGATTTAGTCCTTTAAAGGGTTGCACAATGGGCGACCAAAGTAACCTAAACTGTTCTATTTGCCTTTTTTCAAATAACATAAAAATCCACATTATTCTTAAATGTTGCCCTGAAAACTAGCTGACTTCTTCTCTCTATAATGTGTTGTGCGCTTCACTGTACTATCAACTACGAAGTGATGCGCTCTACGAGAAATACGCGTACTAAGTATGAATATATGATTATTGGGTATTAATTCCTTAATTTCGTCAGAACACATTTCGTTATAGTACCGATAACACAATGAAACACATGTCACATTGCAACGATGCTCTAATGAAACGATAGAGTTGGCTACCATACCATCATTAATGTGTGCCTTCGCCCTCTCCTGTATGCTGTCGAAAAGCTTTAAAAAAACTTTGAAGCACTGCCCCATACATGAGTGTTGTATTCCATTTTGGGTCGGACTTAGATCTTGTAAATAAATATTACGGAGATCAGCTGGAGTGAAGTATTTCTTGTATTGTCATAAAAAATCAAGGCACTTCAATGCTTCTTTTGACACTCGAAATATATGATCGTTTTAACGTACATCACATCCGCCTCCACAATATTCACATAACCCATTGAACAGATGACTCCATACCCCCATCACGTGTGTTATCAAAAAACAATATTGGCTCTTGCGTGCCTTAAAATCGACCCTGTTCGCACCATCCCACTAGGAAATTTGCACCAGGTCACTTGTGAGTGTGTCGTTCATATTCATTCTCCAATCCATTCTCCAATCTCCAAGATGCTTGGCCTACGATCACATATTACTATCCTTTGCAAAAGAGTAGATTGGATTAAAAATGAGAAAAAGAAAGTCGTTAAGCAATATTAGAAATTGAGTGCGAGAACGAACAGTTTATCCTGAACTCGTTGGATGAGACCCCATCTATAACCCCTCCTATAGAGCGATCGCTAAGAAAGCTCGATATAAATCGAGAAAAGTGACTACCGACATCAACTCTATCAAATGGCTTGGAGATATTTAGGGCCATTACCTTACTCTAACCGAATCTATAAATGAACCTTTTTTTACTTTAACAAGAGCAACGGCAACAGGTACGGAAACCATACTGCTGAACGCTTAGCAAATCATTGGACCCAAATACCTCACAAAATGGCGATTAATCATATTCTCCATAACTTTGAAGAGTGCGGAACAAACTTCTATTGGGCGGTAGTTCTCAGAGTTACTAGCTTCAACCATTTTAGGAATTGGCCTTACATTAATAACCTGCCAGCAAGATGGAATACCGGCGCGATAAGGCGCACTGAAAAGGTGAGCTAATGGACGTCCAAGCGTCAAAGAACACTGTTTCATGATCAGTGCTGGAAAACCTTACGTGCTCGAAAGAATATATTTCGCATAGTTACTGATACTCTTTCAAGTTCGGGCAGTGGCTGAAGGTACTCCGACAAGTGAGGCTTGCCGGTTTAACCGGGTTCGTGAATGTTTGTGTAATTCTTTATAAGACAGGATCTAATCGGTTCAATCGTTTCAATCTGATGCATGGAAAAATAACAAATAACAGCGTATGAACAAGCCACTTCCATTTACGTTTAAGAATTTCCGTTGCTATGGGCACTATGCGCCGTCGCTGAATATAGATCACTTTTAAGAATTGTTCTCGGCCAGCAAATTTTAATTATTTTTCTCAAACATATTTTAATGAAGACATGAAAATTCGCATTCGTACAGCAAAGTCAACTTTACATTCGAGTGAATGATTGATTCTTAGTCTGCCTCGATATATCGGGTATTTTTTTACAGTTACACAAGTTTAAATCATAATAAAACAGAGAAATATATTTTAAAAATCAATGAAACGGTCTTTGTTGGATAGAAAATTTTATGACATAATTGCTCAAATGTGATATCGGCCATGTGGCCGCCACGGCTGGCGCGTACGATGCGAATTCTGATACACCAATTTTCACAAACTTTTCACAGCATATGCGGCCGTATTTCGCCAATAATTCTTGGATTGTTGATTTTCACATGTTCAATTGTCAGTGATTTATCGACATAGGTAAGTGACTTTATATAACCCCAAAGAAAGTAATCCAATGGGGTTAAATCAGACGATATTTGTGGCCAATTAATTGAACTATTACGTGAAACTACTCTTTCATTAAAAGGTTCTTTAAGTAAATCAACTGTAGCGAGCATGGTGTAAGAAAGGGTACGAAAAAATTTCTAATCATGTCCCGATACCGTTCGCCATTGACAGTAACATCGTTTTTGGAGACATATGGACCGATGACTCCGCCTGCTTTAAAGCGCATCAAGCAATAATTTTCGGTGGGTGTAATGGTATTTTGATAAAAGCTTGTAGATTCTTCTCTCTCCAAATGCGAGAATTCTGCTTATTCAACCTAAAATGGGCTTCATCGTGGAACAAACATTTTGGATGGATATTCAATCAAAAAATTTCAGCAATGGTATTTCAGTAATGAAATATCAAACCACATCAAACAAATAACAACTATCAGCTGTTAAATCGGTTAAAAAAACAGTGTTGCCAACTCAAAGTTATAAACTTCTAAGAGACACCCTCTTTATATATATGTGTGGATTGGCGATGTCAGCAGTGAACCCCTTTTTGAGTCAACAATCCTTTCTAAACAACAGAAGCCGCTAAAATCTTCAACTGTCGAACCGTTGATCATAATTTATCAACTATATATGGCTATAATTTGCATTTACACCCATCGATTTGGTCTTTGCGCAGTTGATCCTTAGAACAGCTTTTGCCACAGATGCCTCCAGCAGTTTGAACTTCTCTGATATGTCAGTGTGGCTTAGTAGACATATATCATCGTCATGTTCCAAGAATTATTTTCACAGACAAAGATGATGACAACAACTTGGCAAAGATCTTCACCACTACACAAAATCATATGGAGGCGAGCTACAGTAGATTAATCAACTACTTAGCTTGAAAATTAACTTAATTACTGAAACTGAAACAAAGCACTGGATGCTTTGTGGAAGCCCATAATGCCCCTAGCGGAGTGACGGAGAAAAAGATTGTAATAAAAATTCATTGCAGACAAACTTTTCTTAGAAGTTTTTTGCACTTAACGAGATTTAAGGTAAAACTTTGTTTGAAAGCTTAAGTTTAGAGCTGATTTTTACTCAGTTGCTTACACCATACCACCTAATATATTTCAGCTATGAAGTTTTCTTGCTTTATACAAGAAGAATCCTTTTATAATTATTTATTTATTTTAATGACTGTAAGGAACGAGATTCTAACAAAAAATAAAAATTTATTGAATTACTTTTTGTTTGCTTACAAGATTTACGTGCACAAGAATGCTTCATTGGACAAAACCATTGATCATTAATGCTTAGCATAGGCGATATAAAGGTGGGCAAATTTGAGGTTAGGAAGTGACTTGGCTTCAAATCACATTTTTTTTCGGGCAAATTAAAATTTTATTCATATCAATATAAAATAGAAATTTGGGAATTAATAATGGAATATGATGTCGGGCAAATGTCCACCTCTAGCACGTTGGCAGACGTCCTCTCTTTTCACAAAATGTTTAACCACATGCTCAATAAAGCTTCGCTTATCTCGTGAATGCAGCGTCGAATTTCATCTTTCAGAGTGGCTGTTGTTTGTGGTTTGTTCACGTAAACCCAGTTTTTCAAATGGTTCAAGAGAAACTCATCCAGCGGCGTTAAATCACAAAAACGAGGTGTCCAATTGACAGCGCCAAATCGAGAAATTACACGACCGGTAAATTTCTCATGCAATAAGTGAATTGTTTGGCTGGCCAAAGATAACTGATGTCAACATTAGCCAATTGTTGCCACAAAAACTTAGGTATCATGGTTTGGTAGCGCAGAGAATTAACGGTGACGGCGTTTCCTTGCTTAAACACAAACCGCACCATACGGTCACTTTCTTTGGATGTAATGGTTTTCGAGTACTGTTGGTAGATTTTGTGAGCCCCATATGCGACAATTTTGGTTGTTTACTCGTACATAACCGCCTAATTGAAAATGGGCCTCATCACTAGAGATGATTTTGTTGAAAAATGTGTTGTTTTCGTTCAGTTTTTCAAACAGCCAACTCATAAGCGTTCGACGCAAACAATGGTCGGCTGGTTTTTATTCTTGAACGAGTTGATCTCTATAAGCATGAAGACGAAGATCTTTATATAACATGTTGCGCAAAGTTCCTCTGGTGTTGCCCAATTGTAGCGACCGTCGACGAGTAGATGTTCGAGGCTCATTCTCAACATTTTGCTGTACTGCGGTTATGTTTGCATCATTATGGCCACTACGAGCGTTTTGTTTTAATATATTGTCAGCAGCAGTACCGGAAGCTTCGAATTTAGCGATTAAATTACTCACAGCGGTCTCAAAAAGAACTTGAGAACGTGAGCAAAAGCTGCTCGATTTTACAAAGTGATACAGTAAAATTTGTACTATTTTGATAGCAAATTTTCACAACTAAAATTTATTGTTCGAGAGTGTAGCGTTCAATAGTTAAAATTTCCCAATTTTTTACTAAATAAGTATCAAACGTTGACAGACAACTTACTTCCTAACCTCAAATTTGCCCACCCTGTATAGCTGGTGTAATATATTTTAAAATAAAAAATTGTTGAAAGAAAGTTTGCTGCTTTTTATGCATAATTTTATAAATGGACGAAAAGGCAAATGTGCTTTGCAAAGAGTTTCAAGTGTTAAAAGCATCAAACACAGTTAACATCGCACATATCATAGCGTAGAGTGGGTGTGTTGCAATAAAATGCTTATGAAGTTCGTTTCTCAAGTCTTTTGTTTGATATTACGGATAGCCATGTTCTTTGCTAAGTTCCATTTTAATTTTCCATTTTTTTTTTAATATCTAATAAACACATTATATACAAGAACACAAAAAAGGCGAACAAATTAAAAAAATCAAAATTAAAATTAAAATAAAAAATGAAATCCAGCTGTTGATTATTGGTAACAGCAGCTACAACAAAAGCTTTGGCTTTAACATTTGGCAACATATCAGAGACACGTTGCTACAATGCAATGAAGTGAACATGTTAATATGCAAACAAAAATGAAAAAAAAAATTAACAGCGGCCACTTCAGTCCAGTCCACAACAATCGAAACTATTGTTGCACTTGGGTTCAAAATACACACACACACACAGAAAAGAAAAAAAAAAGAAAAGAAAAACGAGAGAAACATTAGTTTATGGCCACTTTTAACAATTTATTGTTGCACCTAGAAAACTAACACAACAACAACAGTAAGAGCAATAGCAAGAAAAACAAAACAAAATTATTGTTAAATTTCTAGATTTCCCTGGTCGTTAAAAACGAAAAAAAAACCTTAAAAAAAAACGAAAACAATTGTCGTCACACTACTCGTAATGCTGGTAAAATTTTCGCTGGTTTTTTATATTTAATTTTATTACTACGGCTGCTGCTGTTCTTGTATTTGTTGTTGTTACATTAAAAAGGGAGTGTCATACCTTCACATGACTAAATGTATGTTTTGTTTTCGTTTTGCATTTTATTTAATTTTATTGCAGAGTCTTTTTTCTTCAACAGTGTTTATGTTTCTGTCTTTTAAGTTTTTTGTATTCAGGTCGTTTCGTTTACAGTCTGTGGTAAAAATAAAAAAAAACAAAAAATATATTTTTCTTTTTTATTAGACATTTTGTTGTTTACTGTCGATAAGCTTAAAATCGGTGTTCAGTTCTTAAGCCTTGGGTGTTTATGCTCCATTTGAAAGTATGGCGCAAATGTGAAAAACTATGCAAATAATATTTTATTTCTTTTTTCCTCTAAAAAATACAAATTTATAGACCACTAATCGTGTTTTAAGTTGAAGTTCCTTGTAGGGAACACATAAACACTCACACATACGCACACACAAACCTACATACATTAAGTCTTTTAAAAAAACACTCCCTCATTTGAATTGATTTAAAACCGGCTGCAGTGATTGTTTATTCGTTTGTTATTGACATAAAACGTTTGTATCTTAAGTCTTTCGTTTAGTGTTGCTTTTATGAAAAGCACACCGCCTTGGCTTTAGATAAGAAATTTGTAAATTTGTCGTAATAGTGACCATCTGCAAAACAATTTTTATCTTATAAATGTTGCCAATTATTTGGGGGAAAAAAGTTAAAATTATAAAAAAATAAAATAAAAAATTTATTTTAATTTTGCATAGATTAAGTCATATTTGTTCTTTTTTCGGGAGCTTAGGGCTTCCACAAAGCATTTCCATCTTTTTACGGTTTGCTGCCGCGTTTTTGCCTCTTCCCATATAAGACTGTTTTGCCTTAGTTCTTGGATAATTATGCGTCGCCAGGTGTTTCTTGGTCGACCACGCTTTCATAGTTCTATGTTGCTTATGATGTTAGGCCAGAATATCTTGCATATGATTTTAAGGCACTTGTTGGTGGATACCTGTAGCTTTTGCCTGATACAAACCAAGTTTCACTGACATACAACAGAATTGATTTTACACCTGAGTTGAATATTCTGCGCTTGGTTTGCCTGGCCTGCTTATCCGTACTGACTGCAGTGGCCCGAATACCGCCTTTGCTTAGTTATGTTTCTGCACCGCCATTTGTTGTCATTGTACTCCCCAGATAGCAAAAGCATTCCACATACTCCATTGTTTGGCCCTGTAACATGTTTGTTTTTAATTCTCATGGCTTTGGTCTTCCCCATATTTATCTCAAGTCGAACATTGCGAGCTAATCTTTGAAGGTCTTCTAACTATGACTGTATGTTAGAGATCTTGTGTGAGAGTAGGCAAATATCATCGGTATAATTCAGGTTCTCGTGTTGTCATGAGAGGCTTCATGTTACATCTCTTCTCTGTACATAGACTTCACTCACGACGATGGTGAATAGTAGAAGTGAAAGTGGACATCCTTGCTTTACTCCATCGTTAGTATAGAATGGTTGATTGAAACTCCCGTTGTAAGGAGCAGAGTGTTCTGCATCCTCGTACGTAGCTCTTATTATTCGGATTATTTTCTGTTGTAGACCTTTCCTTCTCAATGCTTTCCAGATGACAGTTCGTTTTGGTGGTATCGAAGGCTTTTATTGAAGTCAATGAACAGTAGGTAAAGGAGGTACGGAATTCTAGAGACTCTTATATTACGATGCGTAAAGTTTGACTGGAAATCTTCCTCTTCAGTATTTTGCTCTGAAGCCTTCCCTTTATTATGACTGCTTATATTTTGTATATGACGTTAAGCAGAGCGATTTCTCTCCAGTTATTGCAATCTTTCAAGCCGCCTTTCTTCCAAGTTGAAGGCAGCCTCTCTTCCTCCCATGTCAGCGGCGGTTGTATGTCAGATCGTAAGATTTCCGCCAGTAAACCATCTTCGCCTATTGCTTTGTTCTTCACTTTTACTATTGCCTTTTTGATTTCTTTTAAACTGTGAGAGCTACGAGTACATGCTATGTTCAATGTATTTTCTATAGGGCTGTTGGGGCATATTTCGATGTTCTCAGCGGTGTCTGTGACGTTGCTAATTTCCTGGAAATGTGTCCTCTATTATTGCATCTGTGCTTCACTATACGATATTAATGTGTCACTATAATCAGTAACTACTTGGTTCCTGCTGCACTTTCTATTTCCATTTGAGAGATAGTCTAGCGTATTGTATAGTTTCCTCATCTTATTCTGTCAAGCTGCTACTTCTGCTGTTTTTGCTAGCCCTTCCAGGAACTTCTTTTTGTCTCTTCTTGCAGCTTTCTTTACCTCTTTCGCCAGCTGTAGGTATTGCTGCCTCGGAACATTGTTGGTGTTTAGCTGCAGCTTAAGTTTCCTTCTTTGAGAGATGAGGTTCCAAGTATCGCCTGATGTCCATGTATACTCCACACAATAATTTTTTCACATTTTTTTTTTTGAAATTCTTCATTATATTGACCTTGTTTAGAGACAACAATTGAATCGTTTGTTAGATTTTTGGTTTTTTTTATGAAAGAAATGTATTTTTGTTATTAATTGTGTTTCAAATAGATGAGATAATAAATGTGAAGAAGTTTTTGAGAATTTATTTCGTAAAACACTTTGGGAAAACAATTTGTTAATTACCAAAGTAAATGAAAATCACAAATAATATTTTCTTTACAAACAATGTCGAGTGTTAAATACCCACAAGATGACCTACTTTATTCATATCATATTAATACGAGGGCAGTCACTTGCAATGCTACACAACTCCCCATTAACATTTGTTCATTATAATTCCGTTGTGGTTTTCTCATGAGAATAAAGTAAAATTTTTACAAAAAAGAGAGTAAACATTCGATTAAATTTATGAATGAACGATGATATTGAACGATCGGATAATAAAAGCGCTTAAAGTTGCTTTTTATAAACGCAATCGTGTGACCACTTTAATGAAGTGTTTCCCAAAGATCTTGTATTTGTGAACGAAACATGGATTTACAAATTTCACTAGTTTAGAAGCTTTTTATTCATAAGTTAAGACGTACATGGGAAAACTAGGAAAAAAATCCAGAACGTCAAACTTTTGAGACATTTATTAAAAACGAAAAACGTAAGAGTAACAACAGTTTAGAAACAACAAATTAAAAGTAAAACCGTTCACTATGCTCTTCACTCATATTTGTACGGTTTTCAGGATAAAAATCCAAATGGGAATGCAAGAAATTAGTTTTTGGGACATATTTACATCCACTCGTTTGAAATTCTTCAGCAAATCAGCAACAATAACTTGGTAATTCTCACTTTTTTTTATTTTCTAAAAATTCGTGAACGACGAGTTTTGAAGTTTAAAGCCCGTAAAGAGTAAGAGACTCGCAAATTTCGAATCATTAAAAAATTTAATTTGAGGAACCACAAATATTCTTTGAGAAAGATTCGGGAATACACTGTTACTATCATGTTGTAGTGGAATACGTTTCACTGAATCCATGGAAGTTTTTATTTCTTCAGTGGTTAGTAGGTTCTCTTCAGACTATTGGTTTACCATACTTCAGAGTTCTATTTTTACCGGAGTACTAGGAACTAAGGATCAGCCTATAATTTGTACGCATCAAATGAGGAATCCTTCTTTTATTTTGATGCAACACCGACGCTGAAGTGACATACCAAAATAAGAGCGAACGGTGTCTCAAAATCTGTTTTGCAGTTTCTTGTACATGAAAGGGTGAAGTTGCCTATTAATACGGGTAGGATGGCAAATTCTATTGATTCTTTAGAGCATCGTAGCAATGTGGCGTAAGTTTCATTGTTGTATTGGTACTGTAATGGAATATGTTCTGACGAAATTAAAGAATTAATTCCTAATAATCATACGTACTCGTATATCTCGTAGAGTGTATCATTTTGTGGTTGATTGTCCAGCGAATCGCAAAACGCATTATATGGAGAATCCATTCGTTAGTCTCACTGTTCGTTTGCCAACAGTGTGCCCGCAAAAGTCTTCCCTGTCACTTACGATATAAGTAAATTCAAGGCGAACGTCCATAAGGACTACTCCCTCTGTCTTATTTTCCACAACCTATTTTCCAGCACAATGCACTGCATCATTAAGGGTTATCTCCTGAGTGCTGGTCACGAAAGAAAAAATTTTTTTTTAAGGGTCTTGATGTGATCCGTACAGGATTGCTGGGTCTAAAGCCGCCTTGTCCATTGCATATGTATGAGTTTAGTGTGTCCATCAGACGCCTGGTAGCGATGTCTGCAATGACCTGACCTTCTTCACCAAACCCAGTTCCGCCTTTCTCGCAGATCTCCTTTCTTAGGTAGTTTTATTATCAAATCCTCTCTTAGTTCCTGTTTGCGTTGTCTTGTATTCTAGAAGTCTTCTATGATCAGCATTTTGATTTGAATATGTAATTGCTTAGATTTTTTTATTTTAAAATACCGTTAAAATTTTAATATTTTTTAAAATTAAAATATTTAATTTATGAGTTTGTTTCGTTTTTTGTTTTTGGCTTTTGAAATACTTTTATGGTGAGAGTACAGCAGCTGGTTATTGTTTTGTCAGCGTAATTTCATATATTTTTTTTAAATAATTTTACGCAATAACAAGTTTGTTGTCTCAGTCTTTTGCTTTTTCTTGTAGAAAAATCAAAATTTTTATGGGATCTGTTTAAACGGAAGCCGAAACTTAAAGAAGGAAAACAAATGAAATAAAAAAATAAAAGTTTACGCACTTCCAAGTTTGTTGTCTCAGTCTTTTGTTTTTTCTTGTAAAAAAATATATAAATTTGTATGGGATTTGCTTAAACGAATGCAGAAACTTAAAGAAGAAAAACAAATGAGATAAAAAACAAAAGCTTACGCATTTCCAAGTTTGTTGCTTAAGTCTTTTATTTTTTTTGTAAAAATCAAAATTTTTATGGATTGTTTTTGTAAATAAGAGCATAAACTAAAAGAAGGAAAACAAACAATATAAAAAAATGCTTTTAATTTACGCATTTACAAGCTTGTTGTTTTTAATTCTCTTGTTTTTGATTTTGTAAAATGTTTAAAATTAAATGCAGAGTTTTATAGGTTGTTTTACAAGGCGCCAAAATTTTTTAAAATAAAAATGAAAATTAGTCATTACACTTAAACGCACTTTAATTTCACTTATTTTTAATGAGTTTTTTTGCTTTTTCTACTACAATTTCCCTTTTGCTTTTCATATAAACCAGTTCAGTTCAGTGCACTATTTTATGGCTTCAAAAAAACTTATATAACTTACAAATTCACTTTAAAAAAATGGCTTTTCTTTTATAATTTTTCTTTTCAATTGCAAATTATTAATAGTAAATGATATGTGTTTTAGTAAATGTTATGAAATTAATTTCTTACATTATTGTATCCACTCACGTTGCTGACCAACACGCCACAATAATCGGGTGAACCCTGTTTGGCCAAAAGATTTAGACTGAAACCCACTGTATCGGAACCATCACCCATAGCCATACAGGCCGGTGTACGATGATCCCGGGCATGTACTGCTCCCGTATAAGGCCCATCCAGTTTTACTTTGATATTCATAGTGCCCGCCTTACATGTGGCCGAAACGTGTGGTGCAAACTCCGATGCTGAAGATTCTTGTGCATAAATCTGAAAATAAAGATAAGCAAGAGAACATAAAATATTTGTTTTTTGTTTTTTTTTTAAATTAAATTCTTCAAAATAAAAAATGAGCAAAGAATTCAACAAATCATGTTGCCCTAATAAATCAAATTTTTTACAATCTGCTGCCAGTTACTAGTTGCTGCCAACAGTAACAATCTTTAAAGCTATGCTTTCGTTTTATCTAAAGCATCATAAAATACCGGCTCTTTTGAATTATGTTGCTGTCAGTATGAGTAACGATAATGATGATTTCGTTGTTTTGTTCTTGTTGTTGTTTTTTTAAGAAGCTGTTTCAAATAAATTATTTTTTTAAATGTTCTTTTTCATTTTATTTATTTTTAATTAAAGTTCATACCGATTTTTTGATTTTTTGGCTACTAAAAGTCTACATTTAGAGATAAAAATAAAATCAATTAAACTTTTTATTTTTTTGTCTGTAGCAAATTAGCCCAGCTGTGAACAATATTTTAGAATTTTTTTAATTTTTTTAATTTTTGCTTTTTGGTCTGATTCATGCCTGTTTGCTTTTTGTTCAAAGTATTTTTAGCCATTATGTTGTTCGTTAAGTGTGTCATATACGCAAATAGTATTTACATGTCCGAACAGTGGGGAAGCTAAAAAAGATTTTTTTTTATTTTTTTTTTAATTTTTAAGTAATTCTAACGGTTGTTAAATTTATAAAAATAAAAATACAAATACAATATCCATATCTTCAAAACACGTCTAATTCGGAATATAAAAAAATGGGCTTGTAATGTGACTGAGACTGTGGGTATATCAACCAAGCGGTTACGTTACATTTTGCATGATTATTTGGCTGTGAATCAACTCTATTTGCAACCTTTTGTAGCTACGCACCACACTCAATTTCATCACAACATACCAGAGATCAAAAAAATAAGAGGGCTATGATTATAACTTACCAAGGCACTGCGACCTAGGAGGATCTGTTGCGCCACACACTCCGTGTTCGGGCACTCTAGCGCAATAGCCGATGGTAGTAAAAAATCCATTGAGTCAGCACCCTGGCGGTCTGAAAGCATCAATCGAAACAGTCTCCAGAAGAACACCTTCTACCTTCTTGTGTATGAAGACAGCAATATCCCCAATAAGTAGCCGTCCAATAAACGGCTTCATAAAAGTTCGTCTACTAATGCAATAAATACGCCAAAAATTGCTTCGTTGTCTCCTATTTTCCATTGCACAGGCGACACTCCGGTAGCACATGGAGATTGAAGAGGTAGTATTTAAGACAGTAATGGCCCCTCATCAAAAAACCAACAAGTCATCTCATACTTGTTATACCCCTGCAGTGCAACTTCCTTTTGTAGTGGAAGGGTCTCATTAGCCGCTTCACCTGCCTCAGACCCGGGCATTGTGCCCAATACGTCGAGCGGTGATCATGCTCCCATTCACCGACCTTCACTTTGGCAGTGGACTAGCTAATACTACATTACGGTACACGAGACCGTCTTGCCACTTTGTCAACGTTCTCGTTTCTCATAATAGCACTGTGTCCAGCGAGCAAAAAAGCGTTATCCTATTCCCCAATGCCAATGTGTTGACATACATGTAGCACACGAGTACCAGTCTTGAGTGTATATACTTCAAAGAAAGAGCCGTTAGTGCCGCTTGACTATCGGAATATATATTAATAGAAGCGCACCTGAAGCCACGCTCTATATTAATCCACGCACAGATATTAATAGCTTGGATATCTGCCTGGAATACGCTGGCTCACTTACCCATGGGCTCCCTAGACCAGCACCCACTTTAGATCCATTCATATACCACTGTGAAAAGTCGGGTTTGACACTATGGTCCCCCTATGGTCTCACTATGTAAAATAAAATCGACGACTATGTAAAATAAAATCGAAGATTAAGCCACTGGTGCACACGTCACTCGTACTTAAAAGTAGCCCAAACACGGGGAAACGCCACCGAATGCTCATGTGACCCCTGTGGCCCACTGAGTTGAGACCGCATCATGTCGACAACCTGAGGGCTCTCAGAGCTGCAAACTGCATAATGAAAATATGCAGTGGGCTTAGCCCTATAAATTTAAATTAAGAAGAAGACTATGATGAAATAATATGAAACGAACGCATATTTCAGAGAATACATATCCACAGTCGGCGGTCAACGGCGCTCTGCACCTTGAATCAACTTTGAGAAATGTATGTATTATGGGCTATGTTGTGGGATATGATTATAGACAAACGGCTTGACTTTTTGGAGGCAAAGTGCAATGATGCTGCAGGGAGAGTACAGAGAGTTGGTTGAATAAAATTCCTCAACATCAAAACTGGATCAGGGGTGACCCAATTATATATATAAGACTCATTGAAGGAAACTGCTAGTTTTTTATAGCCAGTCGCTAGCAGTTTTAAGATATTAAGATGAAGCTACTGTTGAAAGTTGTCAGATGGGAAAAATGGCAATGCTGAGTGAGGATTACCATCACCACAACTAAGCAATAATCTTCACCAGTAGATACAATCATATGTAGGTAAGCTACAGTGGAATAATCATCTACTTAGCTGGAAAATCAACTTCATTAGTGGTTCGAGAGCAGGCATACGACACAAACAGCCCATGTATGAAAAACATCAGACAAATGATTAGGAGAAAACGCCACCTACTGGGAAAAAATTACATTGCTAAGTAAGGATCAGCACCGCCACAACTTAGCAAGGATCTTCACCACTGCACGCAATCATATGGAAGAAAGCAACAATAGATTAATCATCTATTTAGCTTGAAAATCAACTTGATTACTGAAACTGAAACAAAATAATGAATGCTTTGGGGGGGTAGCCAATATGCTCACTAGAAGAGTGACGGAGAAAAAACAAAAAAAGTGAGGATCATGACCACCATTTAGCAAGGATCTGCACCACTACACAACCACATGTAGGCGAGTCACAGTAGACTAATCGTTTACTCAACTTGCGAAATAAATTTATTGCCTTTCACAAAGCAATGTGATGCTCCCACGCTGGAGTAGCAAATAAATGTTCATGTGGCGCTCTTTAAAGAAGAAACGATCTGTACAAATAATAGCATATTGCATGCGAGGTATATCGAGTTTACTAGCCTTAATAATCAGACATTGTGTGCTCGGTCAGCATATTTGAATTCCCTTGAGCCTTTATTACAAAACTTATTACTGTTTATTGAGGAGAATATCTGAATAAAACGCTGGTTGGTTAACAGATTTTTACTTAAACAATTTGCACAAATTGCTTAAACTAAGGATGTAACAGCTTACAAACTACTAAGATCTCTTTGCTGAGTATGTTGGTAGCCTCCAGAATTCCAAATACACGGCGCTACTCTATTAGATATAATTCGCCACAGAGGATTTAAGTAAAAGTAACTATTTTTGTAAAACTAAATAAACTTTCTTTTGAAAGAACAGCTCGATTGATGGCTATGCATTGATGGGTATGCATTCTTGCACAACGAGTAGCTTATTTTATTCCCTTTTAAAACTACCAACCTAATCTAGTTAATTAAACCAGCTTTGATCATTCTTTATCGATTTCCATTATTTCCATCATTGATAGTTAATTGGATTAATTACATATTAGTTTCTTTACTGAAAGAATTTCAAAGAAATCATTTCAACTCGATGCCTAATGAAGGTATTTCTTCAAATACTTTAATGTTTTTAATTTATTTTATTAAACTGATTATTCATTCTATTTAATGCCTGCTTATACGAACACTCTTATATCTTTGACCTACAATTGAGATTTTTTCACTGCATTCTTCTTACAACCAATTAATTTCTCTGAAATATTGCGCTATCAATTAGATTTTCTAATAGTTTAAGCTGCCAATAGGTAAATAGGTCATTAGTTGTTATTTTGAAAATTTTCTAAAGCACACACACTTACGCCTTAAGCTGAACAATGTTGTAAAGCTTCAAGTTAATTGGTTCTAACACATGAAAAACACCTCTATTTCATTGCTTGGCTTTTCAACTAAAACGTTAATTAATAGAAGATGCGTTGCGTTGCGTTGCGCTGTGTTGATTATCTGCTTCATTTACACGATAATAGAGCAAACATTCTTTGTAACAGAGTCGGGCAAAACATGACTCTGAGCAAATTTTCTCAAACGCACAGGCAAAAAAAAAAAAACGGAGATGCGTAAAGAGAATTTAAACAGAGAAATACAGTGCGGAAAAAAATATTTTATGGATGATGTTACTAAACATTTTATTCAACATTTTTTATTTATTTTAAATTTGCTTTTTGTTGTTTTTGTTTTTATGTAAATTTCAAAAGCGCAAAAGCCTTTTTTCCAGTGTACACAATCATTTGTAAGTTTTGTCTTGCAGTGCGCACACTCGTGGCATTATCACGACAGTTTTGTGCACATCCCAGCTGGGTCTTGGCCACAGGGACATCCCGGAAAACTGTGCTGCTGTTGAGGTTGCTAGATTGGGCGCACTTCTTCTGACCACTAATCTTCACGCGAGAATGGTGTGTCTGACACCCGTATAACTGATGAATAAGCGGAAATAAATATTGAACGCTGAAGGAGCCTTGACGGAAGTTGAATCTTGCTTTAACGCCAGACTCACCTGGCCTAGGTTGAAGCGTACTAATCAGCTGTTCAATCGTCGTGATCGTCGGAGCATCTTCGCTGTTGTATCTTGGCCATTGCGTTATGGGTAGGCACACACAAAGGCTGCGCTTACCTGCAAATGACTTCTGTCATGGCTGCGGACTGGCCGAAGAGGAGGCGAACGTGAGCCACTTTATCTGACAGTGCCCGTCTTTCGCACAGCGAACACTTCTTATTTCTCAGGATCTCCTTTTCTCATTTGCTTATCGGAGCTTCCGATCCTTGATGTCAGCCATGTTCATTAGACTGTCGGGCTGGTTCCTGATCTAATCTAGGAAAGTGTTTCTGTGCAGTGCCTCTGTTTGATTACAAAAACTCTGATGAATAGAACAGAGACAACGTGCTATGTGGTATCACAACGGGCCGCTATGCGTGCTCAAATGTGTCTTGTTTAGTAAAGCTGCCACTCCTTCCTATCCTATCCCGCAGTGAGCACTGGTATTAGTTTGCGTGTCACTGCGTAAAAAAGGATATATCTAGAGAACGGTTAGAACGTCAGTTTCTGAACTTGGTCTAAATTACTTGATAATCAATACAAATTATTAATTTTAATACATTCCTTTAAACAGTTTTAATAAAGAATACATTTCATAGGTATACAAAACAATGGCGTCATTCAAAAGAAAAAGAAAACATACAAAAAAACACAGCCTTAGAATGAGTATCCAAATATTCGTATTGGAGTCATACTCATATTGCATCGTTTGTGCACAATGAGTGCAGATGAGTATGAATCAATAGCCTCATAAATGTTGATAAGCATAAGTATGATGAGTACTTCAAGCTTTAGAGTATAAATGCCTATGAGTAGCCATTACAATGAGTATAAATGAGTATGGGTATAAGAATTTATGAATCATGATTCAAGTATACTTATGTTTTCAGTATTCATTACTGATCTCTGGTGTAAACAAGCATTTGTGAAAGAAATAAAAGTAATTTGCAGTATGCATTGGTATTAGTTTGTCTGTCACTGCCTTAAAATAAGAAAATACCGCAAAACCAATAATAAATAATATTTCAAGAAAAGCATTAAAGAAAATACTATTTCACATGATATGAAACGAAAGATTTAAGCAAGAAACACGAAAGCTCTACAAACAAGAAAACATTCTGAGTGTATTTATATATGGATTTGTTATTAATGATGCTATTGCTGTTCTAGAAATTTAAAGTTTTATTACTTAAATGATCTCGGCAATATCTTAGACACCCTACACACCCCACAAGAATCATTAGGCAAATATTAAGCAATAAATTGCTTGGGTGTGGGAACAAAATATAGGCTTTTCTAGTTTTATGAAAAATGGCTCTTGGAATAGGATTTTAAATTACAACAAAAACATTAAGACGAAGAAGAACATAAATATTTTAAAATTCGAAAATGTAATAAATATTTATTTATTTTTTGTTGTTTTCATACGTTTCCGTTTAATGTTCTTTTAGATGTGAAATTTTTATGTAGAAAAAATAAAAGCGGGGGGCAACAATTAATAAGTGGCCTTATTTTTCTTGACATATAAACTGAAAACAAAAACTAAAAATAAAGACACATGTACGAGTTGTCTGTAAAGAAGCTGTGTGTGTTGAAACAAAAGCTTAAGAAGTCGTAGAACAACCTCAACAAGAAGTTCCACATTTAAAACATATAATGAGTGGCAGCAACAGTAACAACAAAAACGTTATGAAAAAAATACAAAAAAAAAAAAAAAAACAAGAAGAGAAGAGAAGCTGCTACAACTCTTGTATTACATTACTACTTTCGAAAATTTCTTTTAAGTACCAATGTTTTCTTTTATTTTTTCTATATTTTTCGCTTTTCATTTTTGTTGTTGCTTTTGTTTTTTGGCTTATTTTTCATTAATCATTGTATAATAGTTTTATCTTATTTTTCATTCTTTTTCTTCTTAAATTTTACTTTTCAATTAAAGCAAAAGTTTTCTTTCTTTCTGTGTCATTTACATGGTTTTATTAGCATTACCGATGCTTTTAAAACTGACCATAAAAAATGGTTTTGTTTTTGAAGTTTTATTTCGTCTAAGAAATTTCCCACAATTTAATTTGAAATGAAAGCTAAGAGTGTAAATATGTATTTAATTTTATTACAAAACTAATACTGCTTTAATGATTGTGCTTGTTTCACCTTCTGATTTTTCAATATGAATTTTATTAAATTAAAGTGAAAAACTACTAATGTATCAATATCAATCAAAGTAATATTTTGTGAAAAGTGAAATTTTGATAAATTATTATAAAAAGAAAAAAAATATTTTTGTTTCAAAATTCGAAATACATACATACACTTTTCCCACAGTAACGATTTTGTTTGAATGGCTTTACACAAAGCATCCATTAATTTGTTTAAGTTTCATCAATTAGTTGATTTCAAGCATAGTAAATGATTAGTCTATTGTAGCTCGCCTCCATATGATTATGTAGTGGTGAAAATCATTGTTAAGTGGTAGTGTTGATTCTTACTTAGCATTGCCATTTTGTTTTCAATAGATGGCGTTTTCTCCTGATCATTATTCGTGTGATGTTTGTAATCATCAGATGGGCTTCATTTTGCATGAATTTTTCTGGAGGGGCATTAAAGTCGCTTAATTTAACACGCTAAAGTCACAATTAAATTCTTTCGTTATGTCCTCTGCTGGGAACTCGATCCTAGGCCGCTTGTGTTATATGCGGACACTCTAACAACTAAACCACACCATCCTCTATTGCACTAATAGTCTCCTTTTACCTTTTTTTAATAATAAAAAAATTACCCGAGAAAAATTAAAGATTTTTTACAATGATAACCCCTTTGTCGGATCTAAATCACTTACTGGTCAGTCAATTTATAAAATTCAAAATCAAAAATCAGAATGGGTTAGTAATTACACAAGTGTAAGCCAGTGCTCTGTTAACCAGTGATATGTAGCAGCGTTTTTTTTTTTTTTTTTGTTTCAAATCAATATTGAATTTTCCTAAAAGCTCTTAAATATCGCGTGTTTTTATACGAGTATAGAACTTTAAGTTGGCATTACTTTTCAAAATGGCGACCATTTAACAGCTGTCAAGTGATTTATTCTCAGCTTGGTTTAGCAATTCATCATGAATAGACTCACGTCCGGCGTAGATTCGTCGAATGGGTCCAAAACGAGATTACCGTTGTTCCCGATTTTCATAAGCGAATTTTGTTTAGCGATGAAGCGAACTTCTGGTTGAATGGCTATGTCAACAAACAAAACTGCCGCATGTGGAGTGAAGGTAATCCTCAAGTGTATGTGGAATCACCGTTACATCCAGAAAAACTTACTGTTTGGTGCGCTTTATGGGCTGGTGGAATCATTGGTCCGTACATTTTCAAAAACGATGGTGGCCAGAACGTTACAGTCAATGGTGATCGGTATAGAGCCATGATTACTAACTTTTTCATTCCTGAATTGAATAACCATGATACCCAGGAGATGTGGTTTCAACAAGACAGTGCAACATATCACACAGCTCGTGCCACAATAGATTTATTGAAAGACACGTTTGGTGACCGCCTAATTTCACGTTTTGGACCTGTGATCTTGTGATTTAACACCGCTAGACTACTTTCTGTGGGGCTATGTAAAGTCATTGGTCTATGCGGTAAAGCCACAAACGCTTGATCATTTGGAAGACAACAGTCGCCGTGTTATTGCCGATGTACGGCCACAAATGTTGGAAAAAGTCATCGGAAATTGGACGTCCAGATTGGACTACATCCGCGCCAGGCATTGCGGTCAGAAATCACAGAAATCACATTTAAAATGTAATGCCACAAGATTATCTTTCGGATAAATAAAATTCATGTCAATCGAATAATCCATCGTTGTTTTATTGCAACCTAAAGTTCTATACCTCTATAAAAAACATCCTTATAATCACCTGTAATCACTTTAAACTCCTGCTCTAGGGAGCTTATTGGCTTGCCACAAAGCATCCAATGCTTTGTTTCAGTTTCATTAATAAATTCGATTTTCCAAGCTAAGTAGATGATTAATCCACTGTAGCTCCCTTCCATATGATTGTGTAGAGAACAAGATACTTGCTAAGTGGCGGTGGTGATCCCCACTTAGCATAGTAATTTGTTTTCCCAGTAGGTGGCTTTTTTCTCCTGATCATTCGTCTGAAATTTGTCATCATCGCCAGAGGTAAAATCTGGAAGATCAATGGGGCTTTTTCTTTACTCAAAAACTCTCAAAACCACAATTAAATTTTTTCGTCATGTCCTCTACTTGGGCTGGAATTTGGGCCGCTTGTGTTGTTATGCGCGCACTCTAACTACCACACTACGACACCACTGCTTCAAAAAAAAAAATAAATAAATAAAAATATACTATGGCCTTGACCTTGTTTTCCTTGGTACACCCAATGTTTCGACTGTTCTCTGGTCTGTAGCAAAGCAACTAAGATCATCGCATGAATTAAGCCTTAACATCCGCAAACATTTCTTCAAAATGTTCACACGATTGTACGACTGATTTTTTCTTATTCAAATATTCATGTAAAATGCGATGTACCTGCTCTGTAGTTTAGGCGCTTATAGCTTCAGCCATCCACATAAATTTGCATTCCCTGATCGCAGAACATCATTCCATGAATTTTTTAGACTATTTCTGGGATGAGTCTCTGACGCCAACTCAAGGATTTGAACTAAGCGGATGACATTTGTCTACAGTCAAGATTGGAGAACCTAGAAAGACTGTCTAGCAATGTTGGTCCTAAGATAAATATCAAGTTACAAGGTCAAAAAATAGGATATTTTTATAGCTTCTGATATCTAGGAAGTAAAATGACTAGAAATGGAGCGTTTTTTTCTCCATCACTCCTCTAGGACTTTTCACAAAGCATCCATTGTTTTGTTTTAGTTTCTTAATCAAGTTGATTTTTCAAGCTACCAACCAGAAGGTCACTGGTTCAATACCAGGCGGTATTACCTCATAACATTAGTTAGTAACTGGTTATGAGTATTACTACTATTGAAAACTCCTCTAAACGCATTTGCAGTCAATGAGTTTAAAAATAGAATTGGGTGCAGCTCACTGACTGGTAGAAGTCCCTATGTTCCTTCATGGAATGTTATGGGAATTAATAAGGAATAAGTGAAGATACTTGCTAAGTGATTATGAGCCTTACTTAGCATTGTAATTTTTAACAGCAGGTGGGGTTTTCTTCATATTATTCTGCTGATGCTTGTCATCATTGCCAGACGTTAGCTGGAAGGTCAAGTCAGGCTTATTTTTATATAGATTTGTCTGGAGGGAGGGTTCAAGTCTCTTTGTTAAGCACTCGAAACCACAATTAAGTTTTTTCATCATGTCCTCTGCTGGGAGCTCGAATCTGGGCCGCTGGAGTTGTTATGCATGCTCTCTAACTACTACATAGCGCCACCTCGAAAACGTGAATGCGTGGAAACAGGAAAAACAACGGAAGAAGAAAAGAAAAGAGGAATTGGAGGTGGATCGATCAGAACATTCGTAAAACCTCGACAGTATCACTAAGATGGCAATCAAGAAATACCTGAAAATGCACAACTAACATGGGAAGATTCAAAAATAATGGCGGTCAACCTTGTAAGAAGAAGATGCTTTCAAACTTCTCCTCTATTCCCATTACTTCAAATGCTGTGTGATCAACAACATTTTTGAATAATGACGTTGATAATACGTGTTCCATCTACGACACATATAGGCCCCAAACTGTAAATCCACATTCCTTTCCATTAAATGATGTTTAAAGGTTCTACGTGTTGTTAAAAATAACAAAATTATTTTAAATTATGATCCACTTAATTCTTCCCCTTTCTCTAATGGGTGCAGAATAAAAAAAGAATGCCAAACGGAAAAAATAATTTTTATAAATTCGCTTATAAATTTACTTCCAGCTTAGTTCAGTTTATAAGCCACATAATAAATGTGGCTTAAACTGCAGCCAGAGTTTATTTTGTGTGTGATTATTGAGGCAAGAAATAAATTTCCATACTAACGTAGTTATACTGGAAAGAAACAGAAAAAAAAACAAAAAAAATCATAAAAATAATTTGACAAGTAGTCTAACGAAGCTGGACTGGTACTTTTTTCAATTTTTTAAACTCTTTTTTTAAAGCACAATTACATTTTGGTGCAAATAACTGTGCTGCTCTAAATATTTAAGTAAAAAACAAAAAAAGCTACAAAAAAAAATTAAATATAATTTTCTAGTACTTGCGAATATAAAACAGTATGTACTGCTGCACTCTTGTTACTCTGGTACTCATTTGTATGTGTAACAAACAGCCAACCAACCAACCAACCAACCTACCATATACCACATACTCTGATCATGACTAAATTACCAGTATGTGCAAAATTTTTCTGCACATACGAGTATGTTGTATAAAACAGCGATTTAAAGGAGTGCTTTTTTACTCCTTTTTCTTTATGAAAGTCATGAGACTGTATTATGTTTTCATTATTCGAACAGCCGAGCAACAACATAATGCTCTGCATTGAACTGTGGCAAAGTTGTTCCAATGGTGTTGAAGGTAATTGTTGCCAACAATAACCAGCAGCAACAATAGCTTAACAATTACAATAACGAGTGTGTCAGTAAATAAAATTGAAAAAAAAAAAACAAAAAATCTGTTTTTTCTATTTTCACAAATGAATGTAAAAGAATTGAATTGAAAATGAAACAACTACTGGTTGCTGCAAAAGCAAAAAACAATCTTTTGTTTTATTAGAAAAATAATTTCATATTAAAACAATTCTTGTTTTTGTTACTTTGTTTCTAACAGAAGAAAATAAAAACTAAAAATAAAAAACATTTTTGCATTTGATCTAAAATTACGTGAAAATATGTATGTATGTACGGGCCTATTTTCTATTTGTATGTGTGTCTGGTATACCACTTTATAGCCATATGCAGGCATTACTTACTCTTGCTGGTTAAAAACAATAAAAAATTAAAGTCAAAGTACCAGCGTTAGCGGTACTTTATTTCAATTATATGAGAACGTACACATAAATACGTTGCAAACTGGGGAAAGTTATTATTTTCAATTTTTCTGGTAATAAAAGGGCATCCATTCATCCGTCATAGAATGGTTTAATGAGTTTTTTTGTTTAACAAAATGTTTTCTATCTTTTCTAAACTGTTTTATAATGATTTTCTAAAAAAATAAATAAATTTGTACTTATGCCGAAAAAGAAAAAAAAATTATTTTCAAAAAGTATTCAGATTAATAGCATAACCGGTTATTTTTATAATATTTTGAGCCGGAATACCACAACGGATAATCTCAGTAAACTCCGAACTTTAATGATTTAAGTCAGCGTTCGACATGCATTTTACATGCCATACATGGTGAATGCATTTTACAATTGTGGTAGTAATTGAGAGTCTCTCACTCAGGCCACTTTCCATTGTGTTTTTCCATTTGTTTTCTCTTTACTTCTCTTTGTTTATTTTTTGCTTATTTTTTGCCTATGCGTGTGACTATGTTCGTGTGAAAACAGAAGAGCAGCTCTTTGCCGAAATCGGATTTAAGTGGGATTTGTTGAAATTCCATTTAATTTTTTCTGCTACTCCTTTAGAAAGTAATTTTGCTTTGTTTCATTTTCTTTATAATAATTTTTTTTTTCTTTCAGTTTGATCACCTACTTGATCGATCTGATGTAACAGGTCTAGAATAGACAATAGTGCTGCCATCTGTCATTGCCAAAAAACCACACGCTTTGTGTATTTGGTGTAATGGTAAGTAATCTTGCTGCTTATCATAGATGTCTACTTTATTTTCTTTTATTTTTTCCCAAGAGGTGACATTACCTCTTGAAGTTTTCCTTAAAGTGGTGGTCAGGGGCCTTCTTGCATGGAACTTCTGGAGTAAAACGCAGCCCCTTAATTATTGAAAATTTTCCTTGCCATTGAACAAAAATAAGAACAAAACTTACGGTCAAGGAACTAGCCAAACAGCGGTACTTTATTCCAATTATACGATAACGTACATGTAAATACGTTGTACACTGAAGAAAGTTATCAAATATTTTCAGTTTTTCTAGTAATAAAAGGCTATCTATTCATCCGTCATAGAACTGTTTAATGGGTTTTTTATTTTTTTTTTTATTTTTTCTGATAATGATTTTCTAAAAGAAATTATAATTGTCTAGTAAAGTTAATTAAATTTTTATTTTCTAGAAATTTTTATTTATCAGATTAATGGCATAACAAGTTTATTTTTATGAAATAAAATAATAATATATAATTGTTTTTATTTAAATATTAAGCCATTAAGTTTATAACCTCCAACTGCGAATACAAATTTTTTTGAGGCATTAAAACAGAGGAATATTCACTAGATATTGTACAATTGAAAGTTTGCACAGTTTAAACTTTTTATTGAAATTGTTTTGATGTTCGCCATACCTAAAAGCAAAAGTTCAACAAACGGATTAATTTATATCGACAGATTTAGAAAAATAAATTTAAATTGCAGAAGCAACAGAAATAGATGATCGATAAAGAAACAAGAACGAACATATAAATTACGGACTAAAAAGAAACGAAAACGAAAGAGGCAGATTACCGATAAAGAAACATGAACGAACGGGCGAAATATGGACTAAAAAAAACGAAACTAAAAGGACAGATGATCAATAAAGAAACAAGAACGAACGAGCGAACTACGAACTAAACAGAAACATGAACGATCGATAAAAAAAACACGAACGCACGAATGAACTACGGGCTCAAAAGAAACAAAAACGAAAAAGACAGAAAAGACGAAAAGACGAAAACACAGAAAACGAAACGAAACGAAACGAAACGAAACGAAACGAAAAGGGCAGATGATCGCTAAGGAAACAAGAACAAACGAGTGAACTACGGGCTGAACAGGAACATGAACCAAAGAAACAGATGACCGCTAAAAAGCGAGCATATGTACTACGGAGTAAAAAAAAACGAAAGAGGCAGATGATCGATAAAGAAACATGTATGAACGAGCGAACTACGGGCTAAAAAGAAACATGAACGAAAGAGATAGATAATCTATAAAGAAATATTAACGAACGAGTGAACTACGGACTAAACAGAAACATGAACGAAAGACCCAGATACCGATAAAGAAACATAATCGAACATACAAAATACTGTTCTAAAAAACTCATTGTAATGACCGTCTGTCTTAGCTCAGTTGTATAAATAATTCAATTGAACCATTTCGTTTACGCTGGGTTGGCGTGGTGTAGTGGTTAGAGCGCACGCATAACAAGACAAACGACCCAGATTCGAGCCCCAGCAGAGGACATGACGAAGAAAAAATTTAATTGTGGTTTCGAATGTTTAATAATAAAAAAGACTTCAGCTTCTTCCCTCCAGACAACTCCATCTCAAAAAAAGCCCCCTTGACCCTTTTCTCTTACCACTGGCGATGATGACAAGCATCATACGAATGATCAGGAAAAACACGTCACCACTGGGAAAATTACAATGTTAAAATACAGATCACTACCAATTAGCAAGGATCTTCACCACTACACACACAAAATTATATGGAGGAAGCTACAGCGGATTAATCATCTACTTGGCTTGAAATATCAAATTGATTAAAGAAACTGAAACAAAGCAATAGAAGCTTTGTGGAAAGCCAATATGCATCCTGGAGGAGTGAAGGAGGAAAAAAAAAATTCGTTCACGTACTACCAAATTCTATTGTACTGATACGAACAAAGCCCTGTTTCGAAAACCGAAAATAGAATATTTTTTTGAATACATTCATCGTACTTGTGCCTCTATAAGTAGCCGAAACTTGAATACTTGCAAAAGCGTTCAAAGCAGTATTGGATGTATTCGAGAGAAAGATCCTTTAACAAGCCGGTAAGTTCAGCAATTTAAGCGGACAGTATTAGAGATGAACTCCGGTAAATACATCAAATTATAGCGACTGTGTTGGCTAGACCATGTTGGTCGACTCGCTCCAACTACATATGTATAAAGGCGATAAATGACAAATATAATTCCAGAATCAAGTTGAAAAAGTTTATGGAATTCATGGCATTACAAAGTAAAGGCAGCACACACAAGATTATAAGGTTAAATTAGGCGTGACTTAATGTAACTACATTACAATAACCGTAAAAAGTTGTTTAGAACCAACCTTATGGGGAATACCATATTTGTTTAATAGTGACATACCATAACGCCATAACAGTATGTGTAAACGTAAGTATAAAAATGAAATCTGATTTTTTGGCATAACCATCAACATGATAAACAGCTGTTTACGGTTATGGTACCACTAAGAAAATATGAATGTTATTATGTTATGGCTACGGTAACGGCTAAGGCATTACGTAAAGTCACATTCAATTGAACCTTAAGGGTTTATTAATCATGCTAATTCATCTTAATGGGTTAGATGCCTTACAATTATAATTTTCAAAAGCTATCAGCATGATGGCTACTGCTTTTGCTTACAATTGGCAATGAGCACAACCGTGCAACCACATCAAAGAAGTATTTTGTGATTTTCATGTTCAAACCGTAAGAGTTTTTGTAACGTTTTGTAATTGTAAACAGAACTCCAAAGGATCCATAAAATAGACTGAAAAATAAATAAAGAACTATTTCGAACTACCGTATAAATATATATGTTCTCCTCCATGCTATAAGCAGCATATACATATATTGACTTTAACTCCGGGTGGAGTGTAGGACCATAAAGAAAAATCTAAAGGTATTTCTATTTTTTATAGTTTTTTCAGGGCGCTTCAGTATTAATATATTATTCTGGATTACTACGACATTGGTGTTATGCCGCCATGATATCCTGAGCCGACCACCAGACAAATTTCCTCTTTTCTAACAATTTGGCCTATCAATCTCCACTTTCGTCTTTATATTGTGGCAAGTGGAGTTGCTATTTAGAGTTTATTTATGGCCACCAAATTTGTAGAATTTTACAAAGGCAGCGGTTTGTGAAGGTCTGTAGTTTTATGGTTAAGGATAATTTCAACACCAAGGATTCACATCTGCATAGCAGAACCGACTTCATGTTGTATTGCCTTAAGTTAGGATCACACGATCGTATCAATGCATCAATTATTGGTACGGCAACCATGTGACCGCCCAATAAGTAATAATGGAAAAATATCAAAATTGCGCCAATATTTCTTGTGTTCTTGTGCGACTATCGAAGTTGACAATACGTACCAATATTTAAATATTGGAATTCATTTTCGAAGAATAAATTGTAATAATTTGGATATTTTACGACAATAAAGCACAATAGAAATTGTGTCATGTTGGTACATTTGCGACAATCGCGTGTTCCTAGCTCTAGTTTAGTTTTCACTGATATTGAATCAAAAGCCCATATTTTCTAAAGTTGGGGGAATACACCCTGGGCTTATTTATAAGAGAAATGATATATCCGCAGTTCCACCACTTTGTGTAATCATACTTTTCAAATATCAAAATAATAACAAGGCCTCGACAAGTGATCTCAAAACTAATCTACACGTTGCTATGCTTTTAGTTTCACTGTAGCTTTTCCTTGTCTTGACAACTTCTTTTATTATTCTGTCTTTTACGCGTATATGAGCGGGTCTTCTTCTTTGAGGTATGCCTTTGTGGGGCTTTCGTAGCGTAGGTTCAATTTAGTTACTTTTATGTCTTCTGATTTCCCGCTCAATATGTGTTTGATATGTCTATGCCCATAGCATACTATTCGCGATGGTATTGAACTAGAAAATTCTTGGTATTTTCCATGTATTAATAAAGACCTGTATAGCTATGATATGCCCATAGCATACTATTCGCGTTGGTATTGAACTAGAAAATTCTTGGTATTTTCCATGTATTAATAAAGACCTGTTTAGCTTTAGGATAGAGTGGTGCAGCGTTCCATAAGAGAAACGTTGAACTAAGCATATTTTGTTAATTTCCAGAGAATTGTTAGGATTTTATCAAAATGTTTTCCAGTCTATCACGAGGTTTTGTGTGTTATATGATCTGGTTCAAGTTCGCTCATAAAAGCTAACAATTCTTATCTAATTGTTTTCTATTTCATTGCTTTTCTGAGCTTGCAAAAATCGGTTGAGTACATTCAATTTATCGCAGGTCACTATTTTAAGTCTCTTTTCTAATAATTTTTTTTTTTTGTTTTCAAAAAGCCTAATTATGGGGCCAATAACAGTTTCACTGCTATTTTCTTTGTTTTCTATTATTATCAAGTAAAAGGTATCATTTGATCATCATTATCGTCTTCTAATCATAATGGTTTCTGTTTATTTTTTTCTGTCCTTTTTTTTCTAAAAAGATTTTTTCTTTCTGATGACCTGGGTACTGTCTTTAGTTAATTAGAGCATTTTAAGGTGGTTAGTGGTATGGCATTTTTTCTACTTTTTTGTTGTTGTTTTTGCTTAAGACCATCAATTTAATGTGGTCTTATTATAAGACAGCTTTTTGGTTGCCATTTTTTAAGTTGTTTTTTTTTAGAGTATTTTGTCTTTACATTTGTTGTGGTTAATAAATCCAAGTCATTTATTAACTTGTGGCGACATCATTACTGATGCTAGTAAATGATGTTGCTTGAGGGGAGAGGTGGAGGGGGAGGCGTTACAATTGTTTTTAATATACGTTGAAAAAAATTGTTTTCATGTTTGGTTTCTTATCTATTGTTTGTTTTTGGTCATTAAAACTATTTGTTTAATTTGCGCAAACATTTGCGGTTACTGTGGAACCAATAAGTGTTACAACTTTAAATGCAAGACTTCAATATCAGTTTGCTGGAATTTAATGTTAAAAATAATCAAATATGCAGTCAATAATATGTATTTTAATTTAAATTCAAAATTTACTTTCTTGTGAAGTGATTGTTATGTGAAGTGAATCATGAATAAGAATTTTATTCCGAATAAATTATTTTTAAATATTTTAAATATTACTCATATTACTCATTAACGCTTTAAATTACAAATCCGACTTAAAATTAAAGCAATTACTTAACAATTTTACGAAATATTTTCAATGTAATTATGTCTTATAAGATAAATTGAACAACCGCATAATACACAACTGCGAGACAATATTACTCAATAAACTATTTCCGGGCCTTATTATGAAAACCATTCAATTACTTGTGAATGATGCAATAATTTATTAAAAAATTGTTTTAGTTTTGCAACTATTTTTTGTGTCTTATTAAGATTTTAAAATTAAAAAAAAATCAAGGGAAAAAATAAAACAACTAAAGAAAAAAGTAAGAAATTTAAAGTCTGTCAAGCCTTGCTATTTGATGCCCTAAACCAAGGGTGGCAAAGAGAAAACGACATTTGTAGTAGTAGTAGTAGTAGTAGTAGAAAATTTTTGTAGAGAGCATTGCAGAAAAAAATTAAAAATGTAAACAAAAAATTTTAATACGCAAAGCGACATAGATGTGCTTTCATCAAAAGCTATCATACAACTGAATGAAATTGTTGTTTATTTCTTATTCTCTATTGAATATTTTCGTTTTCGGTCGTGTGTACACTTATACTTTTGTCCTACTTTGGCCACATACGCTCTAAACAGTTCAGTTGCAACATATTACCACTTATCCTATCTTCAAACTTGACATTTTATTCAAATCCAAACCGGAATATTTAAGGAAAGAGGCATATTTTATTATCTCCCAAACATCAACTGGGAGGTATACAAAAGGTATACAAAAGCGTGATTTAAATTTAAACGAAAATTAACTAAAATCACTACCATGGCTGACAAGGGCTTTAAATTATCTTGTATTAAATTTTACTTGGATCGAAAAAGATCCCTTCATACCAAAAATATCAAAGTATGGTTGTTTATCCCACATTTTACTAATTAGTTTAAAAGTAAAATCATTTCACAAAAATTTTGTTTAGATTTACCCAGGCGGGATAACTTTGTCTACTCTGCTAAGCAGTTTCATTTTGATATATAAGAAACGATCGTTTTTAGGCTAAATCATTAGGTGTTTATTTAGTTTAGCGTAGTCTAGTAGTTAGAGTACTGGCATACAACACAAAAACGGCCTCGGTTCGAGTCCCAGCAGAGGAAATGACGAAAAAAAATTTAACTACGATTTGAAGTCAAATCCAAATCCATCCGTGACAAACATCACACGAATGATCAGGAAAAAACGCCACCTACTGGGTAAAACTTAGAACCACCACTCTTAGCAAGGATCTTTACTACTACACATTCATATGGAGACGAGATACAGTAGATTAATCATCTATTTAGCTTGAAAATCAACTTGATTACTGAAACGTAGTAAAAGATGCTTTGTGATGGAGAAAAAAGGAGGTTTATTAGTTGTTTCAGCAATCGCTGCGTTTACGTAGCAGGTCCGTTTTTTTTTTTTTTTTTCATTAAATTTCTATCACCTATTTCGCAAATTTACGGCTATTTGTTCTTGATAAAACGTCTAAAAACATTAACTCTCAAGATTTAGGTGACCAATTGTGATCGCATCTTCGACAAATCACACGGTCAGAAAATTTTTCACCCAAAAGTGCGATGGTATCATTACTTGTGTGGCCTCATTTTTAATATGTTGGGTACTATAACCCTTAAAAGCAAAAAAAAAAAAAAAAAAACACACGTCAAGAATGGAAAGGCCTTTCTACAATAATTTTTGAGTTTTCCGAGTCCCAAGTGCGACAATTCTGTTTGTTAACATATTTTTGGAGATGATAACATGCCTCATTACCAAGAAATGGACCAACCTGAGTTTTCCCTAGGAGCAAGAGCAATTGGTCGGTGGACTCAAATGGCCACACATAACTACAACGAGTGTCAAGTAGTGTCCTTGACCACCGTTTTGAGAATTACCTTAAAACACTAGAAATCGCAGGATGTCTGAAATATCTCACACCTCCTCCGTTAGCTTGAAATATCTGAGAAGTACACCTGGTCCAATGCAGGATATAGCTGAGATGTCGTGTAGGAATCATTCACTGATGATATTCTATGATGATGATTCATAAGGGCCGAACACTTACAAAAGAAATGCTCGACTGTCTATTCCTTCTCCACTTCGTCACAGGTTCGATAGTGATCGTTGTATCGTAACCCTATACTGCGGGCAATCGGCCATTGCGTGGTTAGCATAGCCTTTTATTATGACCAATGAACGATTAAGTGCGTCTCACATCATACTCAGGACCCTTTAGTCTTACACCTGTGGTCCGCTCGATCGAGGTATAAGTCAAGAATATCCCTCTTCAGCAACCCTATCGACAATATCATCGAGGTCAACCCTCTCTTACTAGATGCCAATCTCATGTAAGTCAACTCGTCTGCCTACTTTTTCCCACAGAACTTAAGGTGATCTGTCACCTTAAGAAGGGTAACTTCAGAAGAGAGGCTCTGGGTATTCAATGCAACCGTACACCCTCTCAACACCGAGAAATTATAGTGTGTGATCTAAGGGCGCCGATAGCCTCCAGGCTGTCCACACAAACAACAATGTTTTCAGTTGTCCTTGAACGATACGCACGAATTTGGTTCTTCACATCACTAACTTGTTCCAACAGCTCAAATTAGTTCTTCAGTTTCACAATTGGTGCCTACGAGCTGTGACCGCGCAATTATCAACTTTTTCATCTTAAATTTTAAAAATTTCAATGCTTGTTGAAGCGTATATCGTAGTTACAGATTGATTCATGACAAATTTAAAAATGGCGGGCTATTAAAAATACTTATACAACATTCTGTCATTTCTCTATAATTTTTCTAAGTGTTATTTAACTTATTAAGCGCACTGTTTACTTTCGCAGAAAATGGAATTTGAGACGGAAACCAAAAACACGATAATTACCATTTCAGTTATGATGATCTTGATCTTGGCTTTAAACACACACACTTTTACACACTTCTGTCTCTGAATAATTTCAAAGACGATGAAGAGCCTGTCCATCTGTCTGTCTGTCTGTTCTTAACTTAAAACTTAAACTTCAAATAACTCAACCACTAAGGCTACCCCGTTAAGCTTTAAAATGTAAATTAATATCGAAACAATTACGAGTACGAGTATGAGTATGAGCATGAGTATGAGAAGTATATTAAATTACGATTTTCATTTAATTTGTTTTAAAATTTCTAAATTTCAATTCAGGCTACTATAACGACACTGTGTTGGAGTATTGTGGTCCGTATGACTACGTCTGTGATAAAACAATATGTCTGGTTTGAAAATGAAAAAATAAAAACGGTAAAAAACGACAGCAGCACTCTCGATTGTTGCCACAAACATGTTTCATGTATCTATTTATGATGTTCTTGTTCTTGTTCTTGACGATGTGTTCTTATTCTGCCACTAGACGCAAAAATTTAATGTTTTTTTTTTGTTCTTATTTGTTCTTGGCAACTGTTAAGAAACGTTTTCTATACACAATTACAGTTATTTTTATCGTCCAACTTGTATTACAGATTGTGCCCCAACTGCTAACTCTTGTTCTAATCAATTGTTGCACTACTAACCCAGTCACTATTCGATGAGTCGTCGATGGCAACAATCACGTTCACTACTTTGTTGCTGTTTCGTCTGTTATCGCTATGGCTACTGCAGCAAACGTATATATCGGAGTCAACCACAGCCACAGCCACAGTATGTGAGACATTTGGCTGGATATGTTGGCTTTGAAATAATTTCCAATAGTTGGCCTGGTAGGAATTTCTAGCACAAATAATAAATCGAATTGTTGGTTAAACAAAACTGGTTGCCACATTTAAATGGTGCCAACCAATAACGTTAAAGATGACGCCGGCAGACATTCGTTTCAACACCTGAAAGTTGGTGAAAATTCAAACTATCGGAGACACTTACAGTTTTTGTGACCGCATTTATTTGTTATTTCTATTAAATTAAATACAAATAAATTGCCTGGTGTCAGCAAAAGTAGCTCAGAAGAGTCTTAATTACATGTAAAGCAAGCAACACGCGGCTAGCGACACGGAACGAATAAATTACATGTGTGCCACATACTTTTCTCTGATGTGATAAACAGTTTGCTTTGCAATTGATAAAAATCAAGTGGCGCCAGGTCATAGTGAAATATTCTATTTTTCTTAACGTTTGCAATAAGTATGCCTGTGTTTTCATTTAAAATCGTAATCAAAATTGGGCTTAATTTGCCGTACGAGTAAGTTTTCAAAAGTTCGATTTAATCATCATTTCTCTTGGCAAGTCAAGCAATTAGTATAACAAAACCTATTTTTACTTATTTTTTTTGTTTTTAATTTCTTTTCTCTTGGCTTTATAAGACTCCTTCCAGCTTTAATAAGGGTGTGAAACATTTATTAACATCATCTTTTGCAACATTATAGTGTAGGTGTGTTATAAGCTGTTGACATTAATCATTTTAATCATTTTGACATTGATATTCAAGAGTTTTTAATTCAGTTTTAATGATTCAATAGAATAATTATTTTGTAAAAATTATTTGCAACATAAATCTCTGCAAAATTTTGCAACAATATGAGAGATGGCCTATACTGGAAGAGGAGATTTCGAAAATTTTTTTTTGTTTTTCATATTTCATATAACCATCGGCCACACGGCTAGGAAAGACGCTGGCTACAAAAGAAGCCAAGTAATCAGCTACAACAAAATGTAAACAAATGTTCATATGATTGTTCTTTTTCAGTGGTGCCACATACATTGTTTTCCCGTTTTTCATGTATATATTCTACGTATTGCGTTTTTAAAACGTCTATTCATTCATGTTATTGTATTGACAGCACTAAACTGTTTGTTACCGCCAAGAAAAATAGAAATTAGCCTCAGTTGGCTACGGGCTACAACGATAGTCGTGTAGTCGGTAGCCGTGTTGCCGCTAAAATAATTGTTCTCATATGCACACATGTATTCTATTTTTGACAGCTTGTAGTCGATGGTCAGTAGCCTTGAGTGTGTTCATGGCATTATGCGGATTTTCGTGAAACGAATTAATCGCATAAAACGAGGTCTGAGTGTATAAGGTTTTTAATTCGCGAAATTGTCTCTGAACGCAAAAAGGGATGTTTTTTGAACTTGTCCGATCTTTCAATAGGGATTGTTACTATAGAAAATTTACAAAAGTGTACGAAATATATATTTGGGTCCCTAAAAATTGCTTGCCATTTACTTTTTAAAATTTATTTCTTTCGAATGTTACGCCGTAGGTGATTCATCCATTAGCTCCAACTTTGGTATACTTTTTCCAGTATTTCATCCGATATATCATCAATGACAGCTCATATGTTGTTTGCAAGGGCTGAATTGTCCAAAAAAATAGTCGAATCGGGTCAATACGCATGATCTAGGCGGCCAATGAACTATTCTAAAACACTTGACTGATTGCTTACCAAACTAGCCCCTCAATAGGTTCATGGTATCGCGTGCCGTGTGGCTTATAGCACTGTCTTGTTAGAACCACGTTTAATTCTTTCATTTTGGGCATTTTATAATGCACGACACTACGATCCATGGGATCTATTATGCTACTTCCAGTCTATATGTTTGTTCCTAATGAATATCAGCAGATCTAAAACCCTTAATATTTCCATATAAACCTACCAAGAAACCCACATTCACACAATATGTGTTCTACTGTCTTTGATGCCGGTGAGCACAGTCTGCAAACATCCACATCTGTGAACACCATCCTCTTCAGATGCGCTCTCAGTCCACAATGGCTCGTAAGAAATTTCGTCAGGAGTTTCAAGTCCGGCCTGCTATACTTGAGAACCTGAGAGCAACATCCAAATTACTCTAGATTGGTGATGGCCCCTTTGAGTATTCCAGTGTTCCAAGCATCTGGCAATTTCCTAATCCTTGCTTGGATTGTTGATGGTAGTAAGTGGGACTGCACATTAAGGTTCCGGACCTACATATATAGGGTGACATGGAACCTTTTCTAGCCAATACATCAGCTATTTCATTACCATCTACCTCCCTGATACTCAAAACAACTGGACCTAATTTCCAAGCGAAAGCTAACGTGTCGTAGGAATACTTTATAAGTCTAGATGTCATACGATTTGAGCCATGTGCTCTTACGGCAGCTTGGCTGTCAGAGAATTAATATATTATTACCATTGAATCCACCGTTCAGATTGATCTCCGCACACAGGTATGACAATCGCTATGATCTCAGCCTTGAAGACTCTCAGCGATCTCTATCGACAAGTGTTGGGTTCATGAACACCAGCATCGACACAGTCATTCATTTTAGAGCCATCAGTATACCAGTTACTTCGAACTAAGGCCACATTAAACTAATATCGGTCTAGGAATTCAAACCTGCATCCCCTGTCAAAGCACAGACCCAAGGGCATAACATCCAGGACCAAAGATGGGTCTCTGACCAGCTTCCGTAGAATGAACACCTTCCGACTCATTTCAGGATCCCTTGAGGAAAAACTTTGCAGCAGAACATGCTGCCACCTCCAGGGCTGCTGTTGAACAACTGTACCCTGTCTAATTTATTCATGGTGGTAACTTCCTAAGCCGCATAAGTGATAATGCGCCGAATAAAAGCGGTATGTATCTATAGCGTCATTCTCGGCGAAAGAACACATGTCTTACCGCAGAAGGACTTGTCCATTTCGAGCAAAAAAGTGTGTAATCCACTGACTGTAACTTTGAGGCTTTCATCGTTCTACACCAAGCAGTACATCTTTTGTGGGGAATTGGCAGACCTTGAACTGACTGACTGACTGACTGCTCTTCACATTAAATTCGTGTATTTTACTTGTTGACATACATACTGAGCGCAAAATGAGCCCATTCAATAAACAATCCACGTTGTGGTATATTATCTTGCTTCAGTTCTTGCCTCAGGTACATACCAATTGTTGACAAATTAACATATAGCGACGAATTAACACTGGCCGATATAGCAGCATTGTTCTCTTCCGTACGCAGTGAAACTGACGAAATTTAGTCATAATAGCTTGAGTAGCCTGATCGGTGTGTTAACAGCATGAAATTTTATCATAAATTTTAATGATTTGCCACCGCTGTACGCTTGCTAGTCTATTCTTGGTGAAATGGCAAACCTTACTGAGCATTTTGGGCATTACCACATGTCACGAATCTTTCACACTAAAAGAATTTAAACTGAAAAATCTAATTAACAATAAATCTCCCGTTATACACACATACACACATATGTAAGTATTTTTGAAATCTTTTTTGTTTTGTAATATTGAGACAACCGATCCCTTAGGCGAACATCTCCCATGAGCCGAAGAAATTGCTCCGACGGTCGTTGACCGCCTGCGAGAGCTTTCACTGTATTTAAAATTCTTAGAAAAATCAAATTCAAATATATTTTGTTTTATAAAACATCATAAAGAAATTGTTATTCGTATGCAGCTTTAAAAAGAAAGAAAATACTTTTGAATATTAATGAGTAAGCCCCCCACCTCTCTTCTCTAAATGCTATTTTTGGGTTCATTTTATTGTGTGTTGGTTTTTGTTTAGTGCTTAGCATGTTGTTATTATTATTGTTGTTGTTGTTGTTTTATTTTTGTTAAGAAAATTATTTAACACCTTCATTGTTGTTGTCATTTTAACAAAATATTCAGTCGGGCAATACATTCAGTCACTCATACAACCACTCATATGGTGGTGGTTAATGGCTGTGGTAGACGATGTTTAAAAAATTACTAAAATGGTTTTAATACCGAAATTTTCAATGTCAAATTTATTTTTATTTTTATTTTTATTTTTATCTTTTATTTATTTTTATTTTATTTTATTCTTTGTTTGTTTGTTTGTTTGTTTGTTTTGATTTTATAATCGTATGGGTGAAGCTTGAATGGAATGAAACGTGTTACGAGTGTCTGCTTTAAAGTACATTGAGATCAGACGTGGGTATAATTTTATAAAATTTTCTTTGTTAATGTGTCTGTACAAAGAATAAGTACGAGTACAACAACGAGTATTTTTTGTTTTTAATAAGCTTTTGTGTTTTGCTTAATTCAATTGAATTATTCTTAAATTATTAGTTTTTACCATAAATAATTATAAAAAAATTATGATATTTTTTTTGGTTTTTGCATAATATTTTGGTTAACCGAGAGACGTAAATGTACACGCAATCAGAGGTTGTGTAATGCCCTTTTAAACCGTTACAAGGGCAATAAGAAGCGAGTTTTTTTTTACAAGGTTTTTATATTTATTCTCCTATTATGTATATATGGTATGGTATGTAGAAATGAATTTATAGAAGTAAATATGCAATTGGTTTTTAAACACCAGGCATTTTTAAAATTAACAAAAACTTAAAAAATTTTAACCCTGATAAGAAGAGAATGTGTTTAAAGCTTGTTGATACTAATAGGTCCGCCCTCTAACGTTTTTTTTTATCAACTAGTGCTTATTTCGTGAATGGTAACACTTAGCTCATGTCTGATTTGACAGATAATTAGTTTTATCCTTCCGCTGAACGAATATGGTTGTGTATACGCTTGAACAACACTGGGAAATATTGCGACATTACTTTGAAAATCATGGTAATGTTGCACATGAAGCTCATTTTGATCTTGGCGGGTATATAAACAAGCAAAATTGTCGCATTTGGAGCACAGAAAACTCGCACGCCTACATTGAAAAGCCAATACACCCAAGACGAGTCACTGTTTGGTGCGGATTTTGGACCAGAGGCATAATTGGGCCATTTTTCTTCGAAAATGAGCAAGGAGTGGCCGTTACAATCAATGGCTATCGTTATCGGGCCATGTTGAACAAATTTTTGTTCACAAAAATTGAAGAGGAGGATCTTAGTAACATTTTATTTCAACAGGACGGCGCTACGTGCCACATAGCCGAAGCTACACTCGATGTTTTGCGCCCTGTTTTTGAAGATCGCATTATCGCCACCTCGGAGCTGCGATTTGACACTGTTGGACTATTGTTTGTGGGGTGCCGTCAAAAATAAGTGTTACGCCAACAAGCCAGAGACAAATGACGCTTTAAAGTACAATATTCGTGAAGCCATTGGTGAAATACAGCTGCACACAATCGATAATGTGCTTAAAAATTGAACCGATCGTGTAGGCTACTGCATGGCCAGCCGAGGCAGCCATTTTAATAAAATTATTTTCCATTATTAACCGGAAGGATTGTACTTTCAAATAAAGAAAGAAATTTGAGAAAATATTCAGTAGTTTGTTTTTATAGCATTTTCAAAAAAAAAATTTATTTGGCAGACCCTTTATTTAGGAGGTTTGTTTAGACGACCACTTATTAATTTATTATTATTTTTATTTGTTATCCTGCTAATAAGCACTTTTTGGTATAGATTTAAGTGTCTTCATCAACGTATTTCTCAATCGTTTTAATGCTTCTTTATTTCATGGCTATCATATGGAGGGGAGCTACAGTGCTATAATCAACTTGATTAATGAAACTGACACAAAGCAGTGCTCCCTGGAGGAGTGACGGAGCAAATAATGATGCTACCAATAAGGCAGCGGAGTATTAGATAGTCGTCAATTCCTGAGCAAGTAGAGGGTACTACCATAAGACAATGTAAATATCAATTGCATCTCATACTTCTGTTTGTATGAGAGACGAGATTGCACTGTTAAGAGCTTTGAGTAGCCATGTCGACCTTACAATTGCCCCAGTGTACTTAATTCTACTTTTTTGATACACGCAAAGCGTCGAAAAGTTTGTCAATTTTACGCAGAGTGGTAGGAGAAACATCTGTCACCATCATGTTATGCCTTTGAATCTGTGCTTTGGCGGATGATTAAGGGTTGAATTCCCGGACTGTAATTGTTGGTTTTAATTCAGAGTGAATTTGATCTAAACTGGTATACCGATAGCTCCAAAATGAATAATTGTATCGGTGCTGGTGATCATGAGCCCAATCGAAACTTGTCGATCCCAGTGGGAAAATCATTGAGTGTCTTGTAGGCTGATATCATGGCCATTGGTATATGTGCGGAGATTAAACTGGACAGTGGTCTCAAGCTGCCTTAATGGAACTTGGTTCGAAACGCATAATATCTAGACTAGTCAAATATACGACGTTACATTGCAAAAGCTTTCGCTTGGAAGTATGGGTATCTAGAGACTGTGAGATAAATGGTAGTGAAATAATGAAGCATTGATCAGACTATAATTTTTTTCATATAATTTTAATTTAGTACTCGCCTTCAAACGATATGTGTACAAATTTGACAGTAATCTGGCTATTGATTCAGGAGTTATAGCATTTGGTGTAAAGTAACTTTTGCTATTGAAAAAAAGAAATGGAAAAAAGTGAATTTCCAGTTTTGATAAAGCATTGCTTTTTGATAAAAAAAAATACGGTGGAAACCAAACAATGGCTTGCTAAACATTATCCAAATTCTGCTCCATAGAGACAAATGGTAGAGAAGTGGATGGCTGAATTTAAACGTGGTCGCAGCATAACGCAGTGGACGCCCAAATGAGACTGTTATTTTAAAAAACTTAAAAAAAAAAACACAAATTGGTTATGAATGATTGCAAATTGAGGGTACACGAGCTAGCTGATATTCTAAAGACATCAGATGCTAGAATTTTTATCATTTTACACTAACATTTGGGTATGTGAGCGCTCTGTACAAAGATGATGCCGCTTTTGTGTCTGTTGACCAAAACCAAAACAACGTATTGATGATTCAAAACAATGGCAAGACTACATGAACTGAATCGAATGTCGAATTGCTCCCACATCCAGTGTATTCGCCAAATTTGGCCCCCAGCTCATTCTTCCTGTTTACAGATCTCAAGAGAATGCTTGCTGGAAAGAAATTTAAGTCCAACGATGAAGTAATTGTTGAAACTGAGGCATATTTTGACGAAAAAGACAAATCGTACTATAAAAGTGGTAGCGAAAAATTGGAAAATCGCTATACTCATTGTACCGCCCTCGAAGGCATCTATATGTTAAAAAGTAAAATCGAGTTTTAACAATTTTTTTTGTATATTTATCCTACGTACTTATTGAATGTCCTGTTACATCGGTGAGGAATCTTGCTGTGCAGAAATTCTTACGACCATCCTCAGTCTAATCGAAGATTAGAAAATTGCCAGATGCTTAGAACACTGGAATGCTGAAAGGGGACTTCGGCGGTCGGAGTTTCTTATACTAAAAGTGCATCTGAAGAGCATGGCGGTCACAGATGTGGATGTTTGTAGACTGTGCTCACAGGCATCAAAGACAGTGGAATGTGGGGTTATTGATAGTTTTAGGAGGAATGGTTAATGTAGACATAGGGTCTCATTGGTCACATATCCACCATTTTGGTTTCAGATTTGTTGGTGTTCATTAGAAAAGAAGCTGATCTGCTAAACAAACTATAAACTGGAAGGGTTACTATAATATGGCGGTCACAGATGTGAATGTTTATAGACTGTGCTCACAGGCATCACAGACAGTGGAATATGGGGTTCTTGATAGTTTTAGGAGGAAATGTTAAGGTAGACATAGGGTCTCATTGGTTACATATCCACCATTTTGGTTTCAGATTTGTGGGTGTTCATTAGAAAAGCAGCTGATCTGCTAAACAAACTATAAACTGGAAGGATTACTATAACTCCCATGGGTCGCAGTGTCATACAACAGTGATCTTTGATCCACAAAGAAAAATCGCTTACGTTGATCCGTGAAATTTTAAAATTTCTCGAATTTTTTAAACAAATTTTTAAATGCGCCATAACGAAAAGAAAACTAGTTTCCTTTTTTTTAAACAATTGCGACTGGTTAAAAAGTGAAATTTTCTAAATAAAATTGACAAAAGTTTTTCCAGATTTCACATTATGTTTTACCATAAATAGGCCATAATATAATAAAGTAATTTAGAGATTTTGTTTTTAAACAATCGCTTAACAAACAAAATAAAGATTCATTAACTATTCAAAATAAATACCACAGAATACAATAAAATTTTAATTAATAATTCATAGACAACAAATTGTGCTACTGACCAAAATATGTTCAATATATGGTTATACCATATTGTACTAAAATACTCTTCTGACCAAAAAATATTACTGTGAGCACAGTTTGTCATTTTTTGTTAAATTATTTCAAATCAACATTTTTAACGCACATCCATATATACATACATTGTATATATGTATGTGTATGAATGCTTCTGTTAAAGTACTTTTTTATTTTTTTTTTTTTGTTTGTTATTTGGCATTAAAAAAAAGAAATCATTTTGTTGATTTTCATTACAGACCATTTGAGAAGAATAAATTGAATTCATTATCATCATAATCATCATAATGTTGATGACGATGATCATCATAATGAACATTTTGTATATGAAACAGCATTTGAACGGTCATAAGTTATATGTATTTAATACCGTTTTTTGAGTCTATATACATACATAGGATTGTATGTGTGTGTGAAAATAATACTTTCATGGATGAGAATTATATGTTTGTTTGACTTCTGGAATTTGTTTTGTTCTTAATTTTTATTATATTATCTTTTTATTATTTTTATTGTTATTAGTGTTGTTTGTTCTCTTTAGACATTTTCTGTTTGTTGTTATTGTAAGTTAATATTGTGCTCATTTTCACGCTAATCACTGCATTAATGTCACTTTCTCGCAATGCCTGAACTATAAAATGAAAATAGAAAAGAAAATAAAAGAAAATGAGATTTCAAAGCCATAGCAATTACTGATGAATACAATAAGACAATCTTTTGTTTGATTTGAAAAATTAATGAGAAAAAATGAAATCAGAATGACAGCAGAGCCGGCTATATGATGTTGTATTAAAACGCAATAAATAAAATGAAATGTTTAGTTAAAACAAAATAAAGGATTATTTTCAATATGATCCGACCAAATTGAAGAGATTTTGAAAGTTTACTGTGTTTTACATACCTTGGCCATGAAATTCAGTACAGCGGAATAATCTCAAGTCCAGTGTCCAGATTCGACTTATATGTGCAGTACCCGCTTGTCTACCGAATATTAGGTATGCTATCATCACAGTTGATATCAATTGCAACCACTTTTTCTATACCAGAACTATGACAGCTTGATTCAGTATAGAAACAAAATTAATTAAATCCAGTCATGTAATAGAAATGTGTAAGAAAACCACTCTGTGCTTTATTCTGTTGCTTTCTTGGGCTTATCTCGGAACGCCTCTCTAGCTCAAATGGAGCTAAACGTTAAGATAGTCCATAATAGGTCGCTACGGTATAAATAATTGATAAAACTGAATGAGAGCATAGTGAACTGCAAAGGGAATCTAGACTCAGTCATCCTCGGTGATTCGGTGGCAGTCTATACTGACTGCTCTAAACTTTTTTTCCGAAGGTTCGAACCTAAGGTTATCTCTCCTTCTCCCGGACTACTGTTGTAGGTTTCACGCTGCGGAGTTGATTCGGAGTAGTGGGGCTTCTTTACTGACATATACATCTTTTTAAAAGCCATGCAGCTAGGCTGGTTAGAGATTATTGCGATTCTCGTGGTATGCTCTCGAAACAGTTTTGTGTCCACTTCTTATGGGTTCCTGGTCACAATGTCATCCCTTGTAAAATTATGTTGCAGATGAACTTGCTAGGGCGGGCACACTTAAACCGGTCATCCATCCACACATGAGGGTGGGATACATCTAACCATCATGAAGCTGTTCTTTCTGAGACAGAAATATCTATTGCACGCTAGCTGACCCTCAGCTTTAATATATACTCTACAATATACTTACCTAGCCTAGATTGGAAAGGAAACGTATCAATCAACTATTTAAACTGCATAGAGTCAACATCTCCTCCTCTTTGTGCATATATATGTATGCTCACAGTCCTTTGCTTAATAGGTAGGCACACGGAGACTTTGCTATGAATGGTTTCTGTAGAGGTTGTGTATTGATTGAGGAAGAGGAGAGTGTGGCCCACTATATTTTTCATTGTTCACCTCTGACTCGCTCTAAATTTCTCACATTTGACTCGCATTATCGATATCAGGTTGACATCAGGTTAATAGTCAGGTTCATTAGGTTGTCGGGCTGTGCTTCTAGACGAAGCCTCTGTGCTTAAGAGTGTTTTGATTCAAAGAGGCTACCACACCTCCTATCCTATCTTAATAGAATGATAGTGGGTGGACGAAAAATACAAATGCATAGGATGGTTGAAACTGCAGACATTTCAGTTAAAGTGATACAACATATTTTGGACGAGTATTTGGATATAAAATTGAGAAAAACACAAACCACTGCATGTAACTACTTCTGAGCAGTGTTTTGTAATATTTAAGCGTAATATTACAAATAATATTACGCCGTTTGGTAAATGTAATACACCAAAGAGTAATTCAAACAGTGGTTGTCTGGGGGTCAACGTTTGATGGTGAAAGCTATGAGGCAAGTGCAGCATTCACATGAATTGTCTTATGAAGCGTAAAATTATAATCGTGGCTTTTGGGTAAAAGCAATATCGATTTGAAATAGCAACTATCCAAACCACAAAGACAATTTACTGATGGCACTAACGTAAGCATTCTAAAAGCAGTTGAAAACTTTAATTATTTAAAAGAAAAAATCTCTTGGCTTAACGAATTCGGCTGAGAGGACTTTATTTTGAGAACTTAATGTCTTTTTGCTGAAAAAAAATTTTTGTATATTTTTTTTAATTTGTGTACCATTTTTTATTTCTTATTTTTAAATTTTGTTTCTAATTTTTTTTTTAATTCAATTTTGTTTTAAAAGTATCTTTCATCAAATTAAGACTTCTACTGTTGTAATTTCGCAATATAAGGGATAAATAACTTCGCTTATGCGAGTAGTTTAAGTATAAAATCCCTCTTGTCGTTTGTATCCTAATAGTCTTCCAATTAGCTGAGCAATCTGTCTTCCAACAACTCTCTTCAATTAGAAATATCACTGTATTGCAACTCTTTATACAAAATATCCAAAAATTTTAGATTTCATTCTTTTGAACTGTGAAAAAATGATGTTGAAAATCAATGTTTATATGAAAGGTGGGGCAAAAGTAATGTCATTATTAAACCAAATTGAAAATAAAATAAAATTTCTTATAAGTTTGTGTAGAAAAACTTATCTTTTACTTGCTGGTACTACAATACTTATGAAATATGAAAGCATGAGAAAATTTTAGTAAAACAAATAAAAGTAAAAAATATCAAATACGATTCTAATTGTTATAGAAATATAACAATTAAAATACAAACAACAAAACCCAACAAAAAGTCATATTCAATTATGGAGATACTAACAAAATTCAAAGTTAAAGTTAAACAAACAATAGCAAAATCAAATGTTTTAAACAGAGAATAAGAAGAAAAAATTGAAAATTAAAAAGTAAACTCGACTTACCGTATTAACGAATAATGTTGTTGTTGTAACTACAAGCAGTTGCACAATTGTGGCCACCTGCCACCTTCTTTTTATGTGGCTGCTGTTTCGTGGTTGTTTTGATTGTCGCATAATTGCAGGTTTGTTTCTTAAGTCTTTTGTTTCTACGCAATAATTTTATTTCGTTTTTTTTTTAACTTTTTTTAACTGGTCGTGGCTAAAATTAATATATATTTTTAATATTTTTTCTATTTTTTATATACATTTTTTTATACGAATGAGTAAGCCGCTTAGAATATTTCAAACTGTGCTTACTAAAGCGTACTAAATAATAATTTTTGATTATTAATGTTTATTAAATAAAAATATTTTTTTAATTTATTTATTGTTTGTTAAATAATGAATAACAAAGAGTATCTAATTATGGTTTTTTTTAAATACGAAAAAAAGAATATTTATATTTATAAATTCAAAGCATGTGTTTTTCTTTTTTAAAAAAAAAATTCAAAAATAACAACTTCAATAACTAGAAAATTAATTTAAATTTAATTATAAATTCATTTTTTAATTTTTATTTTTTGCAATAATTTCATTTATATTTCATTGCAGTGATTAATATATAGAGTCTCTGGCAGATGAGTTTTTGTTGTATTTGCTGTATTTTCTGTATCGCTGTGTGCATTTTAATTAATCTTTTTCTTGGCTTATTTTAAAGCAAATGATTTGATTTCATTTCCTAGTATCAATTTCAAATACACTTACGTTTGTAATTGTTTTCTTTCATTTCTTAATAGAAAACAACTACAATTCAAAGATGTATTCAATAGCGGTGTGTGTTGTATGCGTGTAGGGTTACTTGAAGTCTTAATCATTTCCGTTTCATAAAAAAAAAACATTTGTTGTTTTTAAAATTATTAAAAACTAATTGCCTTAAAATAGATTTCTTAATTGAAAAAATATGTAAAATCGAATAACACAATTTTGAACAAGTTTGCCTTTTTTGCAATATTTGTTCGCAACTTAAAAGCAAAATCTCTAATTCCACCTTTAATTATATCAATCGATTTACATAGATTAACTCTTTGATACGAATAATTTCTATAGGTTTCTTCTGCGCCGCTGTGGTATGGTAGGTAAGACACCTGCCTACCCACTAAGAGGTCCTCGATTCAATCCCAGGCCAGACCATCTGATAAGCGATATCAGGAAACAGCGGTGTCTATATAGTTTCTATAAATTTATGTATGTATTAGCTAAAATCCATCTGAAATACACTGTAGGTTCTGCATTTGAGCTGTGTACAATTCCCAAACGCACACATTTTAATTTTTTTATAAAGGGTCCGCCATCTAACGTTTTTTATTTCAACTAGTGCTTACTTCGTGAATGGTAACACTTAGCTCATGTCTGATTTGACAGATAATTAGTTTTATCCTTCCGCTGAACGAATATGGTTGTGTATACGCTTGAACTTCGCTTCGCTAACTGGGCCTGCGATCGACTTACAGAACATGCCGATTTTGCCAAAAAAATCATCTTTTCAGATGAAGCTCATTTTGATCTTGGCGGGTATGTAAACAAGCAAAATTGTCGCATTTGGGGCACAGAAAACCCGCACGCATACATTGAAAAGCCGATACACCCAAGACGAATCACTGTTTGGTGTGGATTTTGGTCCAGATGCATAATTTGCCATTTTTCTTCGAAAATGAGCAAGGAGTGGCCGTTACAGTCAATGGCGATCGTTATCAGGCCATGTTGAACGAATTTTTGTTCACAAAAATTTAAGAGGAGGATATTAGCAACATTTGGTTTCAACAGGACGGCGCTACGTGCCATAGAGCTGAAGCTACACTCGATGTTTTGCGCCCTGTTTTTGAAGATCGCATTATCAGCCGCAGAGCTGATGTCGTTTGGCCACCTCGGAACCGTGATTTGACACCGTTGGACTATTATTTGTAGGGTGCCGTCAAAGATTGACGCTTTAAAGGACAGTATTCGTGAAGCCATTGGTGAAATACAGCTGTACACAATCGATAATGTGCTTAAAAATTGGACCGATCGTGTAGGCTACTGCATGGCCAGCCGAGGCAGCCATTTGAATGAAATTATTTTCCATTATTAACCTGAAGGATTGTAGTTTAAAAAAAAAAACGAAAATATTCTGTAGTTTTTTTTTATAGCATTTTCAAAAAAAAAAAAAAAAAATTAATTTGGCGGACCCTTTATAATATACGCATTGCGCAACGCACACTGGATAAAAGCTATCTATTCAGTATGCTTTGCGTAATACATGCTTTTTGGCTGATGTTGGTACATAACTAAGATTTTTTCTCTACATATACAAAATTTAGTAATTGGTATGAATGGCGGATGCCACGCCCATTTATTCAATCTCGCCCATTTACTGACTGATGATGTGTATTGCTCACTATGTTGTTTGAACATAGTTTAGAAACTTCTATTTTTACGGTTTTCAAGATATACAAAAGTCAATATTTAGTTTGTAGTTCACGAACCATGCCCACTTGTGCAATTCCGCCCACTTTTTGACTAATGATTTGTATTGGCCCTGAGGTCATTCAAACCAATTTCAGAAACTTTCGTTTTAACCATTCTCAAGATATATATGAAAATCGATATTTACTTCATATTGGATGTGCCACGCCCACTTATCTGATTCCACCCACTTTTCGACTGTTGATTTGTATTGGCTGTGAAGCTATTTGGACTATATTTGGAAACTCTTACTGTTACTATTTTGAAGATATAGACAAATAAATATTTACTTTGTATGAGCATGGCATCGCCCGGATAGAATTTTCTGAAGCGTATATAGTCTATAGTTTCATCCAGATATACAGAGAGATACTTTACAATTTTCAAGAAAATTGGTTCAGCCGTTTAGCTCTCCATAAGATACAAAAAAAACAAACATACATACACACATACGTACATACATTTATTTATACATACCATACAAAACACTTACACATACATATAAACACACATTCATTTTTATATGTAAGATGAGTTGTTATCACAATACAGATAGCAATTTGAAATATAATTTAATACTGTTTAGCAAAATACTATCTGCTGTCTTAATGGCCCGCTGCATTTTTTTAGAGTCGCTTTATTTAATCGGAATGCTCAAAGATCGTACCAGCACAAATGGTGAGGTAAGAGAAGCGATAAAATACATTGAATCAGAGATACATAGGTGGCTGAGGCTGTTGGCACCCCAATGAAGTTGGTGCTTTAAATTTTGCTTGAATTTTTGAATATGAAAAATCGATGCGGTCCATAAGCTCAACCGTGTGAATATGTTCAGGCGCAAACTAAAAGAGTTATTGCTTCGTTTTTTTAACTGTGTACCATACCTCGCTCCATTGAGGGTTTCTTTGGGCAAAAACATGCACCAAGATCACGGCCGCAGCTGTTTTGGGATGAACTCGGCAAAACTATAAAAAAATTACTAGAGAATACCATTCAGAGCTTTTAGAAGGATACAATACTGATTTGTAACAAAAAATGCGCTGTGTTTTAAGAACAAGGCTTGGATGCACATGGTAGCAGCCACTATGGCAAAAAGCCATAAATTAGGCCTTTTTGTAACTATGGAAAATCAGTATTAAATCAATATATTCATCAGATTTGATAATTTTCCAGTAGTTTATCTTAACGAAGAGATTATCAACCTTGGTGCTAAACTGAATAATGGAGAGGGTATGGTATTTTCTTTCCGGACCATAATATTAAAGTATTGCATATACTGCCTGATCAATGCAGTGTCTTTCAGGCGGAGGTTACGAACATTCGGGATGTCACTAATTGGCTTGCAAGAAACATAAGTACTGGTACGTGTAGGAAAGTGAGTATGCATTTACACCGTTAGTTAGGCAGTAATCAAGTCTCTGGAATCTATGTTCGTTAACTCCCAGACGGTGTGGGAATGACACTTACCACTAAAGGAGATGGCAGAATATTTCGATATCGGGCTCATAAGGATATTCCGGAGAACTGTGTGGCAGAGGAACCGGCCAGAAGGGTCACAGCGGCACAAGTTCTTTTGGCAAAAGAAAGTGTTAATATAGTATGGCTACTCTACTTGTCATCAGTATCTTAAGTGCTGGGCCAGCAATATGTTTTCAAGATAATTAAGACAGATTTCTTTTTCTTCCTATAGGCAGGTGGGGGAGCTGTGTGCAAGTTCTTTATCGGAGGGCGACTAGTCAACTAGTGAACCTTACAAGATGAAAGATTTCAGCTGTGATAGTTATGCTCTTTGGTCGTTGTCTAGTAGACAGACATGCTGTCCTTCTTGGGTATAGTAACGCTATCGAAACTGAGATTAGTGATGCTGGGAAGGCGTCTTATGAACTACGAATTACTGCTGGAAGTACCGGTGAGTTGTAGCTTAGTCCCGATGGGCACTTAGTCCCGATTTTCTTTTTTCAGGGTTTTTGTAGTACCCGTTATCATAATGCGCGTTTTTGACCTACTCTTACCTAAATAAGCGCATATGTTAAGAACATTGAAAAATCACGTCAACTATAAAAACTCTGCACTAAATGTACCAGGTTTAAAAAAAAAATAACAAAATATCTGAAAAATTAGTGGATTTATCAAACTTCCCTCGGAACATAAGTCTGGTAAATTCTGAGAAACAATAATGTTTTAAAGTGTCGGGTTTTTCCCACTATTCTACTGGAATATTAGGGCATAGCGCTTTTTACACTCTCGTTCAGTGAAGCTATGCTTGAAGTACTGAGTAGACAATGACCAGATTTATGAACAAAATTAAGCTTGGAGTCGGAATTGTTACTTTATTTTTAATTTCAAGTTATATTTGTTACAAAATGTTTGATAAAAAAATTCAAATATTTGATTAAAAAAAATCCAAAACAAATTACAAAAATTAACACCGATCGTTAATTTCAATGATTTACAGACATATTTATGCCAATAAACATTCATACAACAACAATTTGTCATGCCAAAGATATTTTCACTCATTTTATGAAAACTATGCACGTTTTTTATTTGCGATTCAAAATGATGTTCGAAACAAGCAACAAATTAAAAGGCTGTCACAACAATAGATAATTAATTTGAACAATTATTAAGCGTATGAAGAAAGAGGGGTGAACGTGATGCATACAAGCTTAAGTAATGACGACCAAATTAAACTAAAAAAAGAGAAAAGACCCTGAGGGGGACTTAACGACAGCAACTAATTGCAATATTCTTATGGAAGAGCGCAGAAAAAAATTACTAGAATTTTCATAAACGAGCAGGTAAGACATTCGTATATGACAGGCTTAAAATAGGCAACAGCTTTTTTAAATGCCTGACTGAGTCATCTTCGGAAACTTGGAAATAAAAAGTGAATCTTATTGTTGTTGTATGTACAATAACAATAAAAAGCAAATAAATTCTTTTGAAATGCATATTAAAAAGAGTGTAAATATGTAAAGAAGAAGAAGCAGAAGAGTGGTTATGAATATAAAAATAACCCAATAAACATTTTATGGTCAGTCAATAACAGCAGTTGTTTTCGACAAACCAATTAAAATTCTAAACATTTCAAGGCACTTTGGAAGGTGCTAATTTCCACTTTTTTAATTAATATTTTATTGGTTTATTTATTTCTATAAATTTATTTTAAAAATATTTGTTTATTTTTCCTCTTTCTTTTTTTTGCTTTGAGTGCACTTCAGTTTGTTTCGAGTTTTTTTTCTCAAGCATTTCGCAATTCTTTGTGTTGGAGAGTTATTTTTTCGGCTTAAAAATCTGATGTCATAACGAGACAATAAAAGATTTTTTTAATTTAAATTTAAATTTAAATTTATACCAGCAAACACATGCACATTCAGCCATGTACGCTCATATATATGTAAATACTTATCACAAGTGATCACTCACTCACATAGTGTGTATGATGATAAGAAGAGGAGTTTTTAAAAACACACCAACTATCTTACATTAAGAATAGCAACAACAACAATAACAATATTATGTAAATACTTCACGAATCAAACCACTCTTTTAACAAATATGGTCAATTCTTTAAGAGGAAGTTTTACTAATACTCTTACACGCAGTTATTCAACACCATCTCACACATACATATCTTTGTATGTATGTATGCATAAAAGTGCTGCATAAACAGCTCTCGTTTAAAAGCAATTGTTTAAGCACATGCGAAATGAACAAATAATTGCGTTGAAAAAATTATTTTGTTTTTTAATTATTTTTTAAAAACAATTATTTTTATTAAAAAATCACACACATTTTTTAATCAGATAAAAAGCTTTTTTGGCATCTGTTGTTGTTTTTTTTATTTTAATTTTTAAAATAAATTTTCTTGCCAAATTAAATCTTATTGCTCAATTGTAAAAATGTTCTCTACGTATGTCAGACAGACAGACAGACATACAAATAAAGTGACTAACTTAGCAATATATGAACAATAGCGGCCGCATTGCTAATAACAACAATAAATTATCTTACAAAAACTTGATCTTGGCTAGAAAAAAAACTCAAGCTAGTAAATAAAATAATGTTGAAAACGTGTTGTCAATTGTATATTAAAAAAAACGCTTAAACTTAAAAATGAAAGAAACATAATATTCTACCGTAGTACCTACCTTCAGACATGACCTCACGGTGCTCAAAGCACGGTTGAATGCAATGTGTCCCCCACATATGATTTACTAGATATGTGAGTACAAATTTCGGAGCCATGCACTTGGTGGCAGTTTAATAATTGTACTTTTGATATATTCAGCTCAATTACTCTCAATACAAGACTACACCCCTTAACTACCCCATTATTAATTACTAGACTGCTGTCGAACTATAAGCAAGCCACGTCTATTAGCTTGTTTTTGACAGCCATTGTGAGCTTAACAGCTCGTCAAACATTATGATCTTCTAAAAGGGGAAATAGTCGATTAAAATTATGGACTTCGCTGAAGCTGCAGGTAATGCAAGCGATTGTTTACATAACATCTGTGCCATGGCTTAAGTATTATAACATTGACAACTTATCTTACCAGTGATCAATTTATAGGGGGACAGAAAGTATACGATTATTCACTAATGGATCAAAACTGGATGATGGAGTAGGTTATGATGTCCATTCTCATGATCTCAATATCAGTAAGTCCTACAGGTTTGCAGATCTCTGCAGTGTGTTTCAGGCAGAGGTAGCCGTTGTTGGCGACGTTGCTGATTTATTAAAAATAGTGTCACAACGGTCCGAAAAGTCTGCATTTATACGGACAGGCAGTCTGATATTATATCCTTAAGGATTATATTCACTAAGTCTAAAGTGATGGCTAGTCTAAGTCTTGGAGAAATGGCTGAGTATTTCAATATTAATCTTATTGAGGTACCGGGTCATAGCGATATTCTGGGCAGTTATGCAGCGGATGAGCTGTCTAGATAGGGCTCTCTGGCTAGGATTCTTTCGACGGAGGAGTGGCTTGGTATACTGATCTCTACCTTTCGTCTGAGTATAGGGCAATGGACCGATAAAATTTTTAATGAGAGGTGGAGACGGGCTCCGACTTGTGGATGGGCTAGAACTCTCGCCGAGAGTGGAGGTCTAGACAGCTGATTAATTTGCCGAATGGCAGGATATCTGCAGCAACAGGGGCACTTACTGATCATTGTCTCGTGGGAAAACTCGCACTTAGGTTGGGTCATATCGAATTTATCCTATGTAGGTACTGTTTCGAGAAAGATGAGGAGACTACATAACATCTACATTTGGAATGTCCGGCGTTGGTATATTCGCTATGGGTATGGAAGCTATGGGTATCAGAGTTTGCTCTATCGAGCTTAAGTGTGCTGGACGTTTGTTCAACGCCTCTTCCATCCTAATCTAACCTTGTGAGTCTATGTACAAAGTGAGTAAGTTCATGGGCTAGGTTTTGTTTTTGGGATATAAGAAGTTATCCCGCCAAATAAATATTATAGATCTGTAAGAGTACAGATAAAACGGTTTTACAGTTTAAGAGGAGTGCCTTCGGTAGGAGACATCCAATAGGCTTCTTCATAAGAGTGAATTCAGGGCACTAACAGGTCTATTTACCGGCATTGCGGTATTAGAGTATTCAATCTGAACATGTACTTTTGCGTCTGTCCAACTGTTTCGGTCCAGTAGTTAAAATTCCTGTGGTGACTCTGAAAGAATTATTTCTTCTCGCACAGCACATTACAGAAGCAATGTTTTTTTTTTAAACTCACAGTCTTTTTATAGAAAAATTTTGCTTCGTATGTATTTTCCGTTAATTAGAAAATGTATAATTAAATCTATAAAATCCCTGAAAGCTGGTATGAACTCATCTTGTGATATTGATTATTAACGATTAACGATAATTAAGAAAAAGGCAGAATGAAAGAAGGGCATATTTATTGAAGCTTGTAGATTTAGTAAAGTCTCGAATAATGGCTTACGCTTTTAGGATTATGTAAACAGCAATAACAAATTAATATACACACCTTTTCCCACCCTTAACGACGATGTTGAATGTAAAAAAAAAATCTCGCAATTGCTTTTACGATATTGCTTTTAGAAAAGCGCTAAACTGGCATCATTTTAAATAAATTATAACAAATCAACAGAGAAGAAATGCACAAGCTCAGAGTATAAAAACAGTAACAATAACAATAACAACAACAACACTTTAATATATACGATCGCCACCAACACAATTTCATACACAGCAACACAGCAAAAGACTCACAAATACATTCAAACTGTTTATACAGTCGGTTAAACAACAATACACAGCAACATCCACAACAAACACAACAAGATCATCGTGATCATCATCATCAGCAGGCAATTTACACAAAATGGCAATGAAATATTGTTTTTGGTTTATTTAGAATTAATTACAACATAATATTATTTTCAGACAATATAATTTTAAATAATTTTTAATTGAAAAATACTTTTTTTATGAATAAATATGTTGCAGCTTTTATTTTTCTTTAAATCGTATTTCTTTTTTAACTTTGCTCGTAAGACTTTAAGGCCGTTTTGCGTTTTCTATTTTTTTTTGTTCTTATTTTTGTTTCTTTCCTTTTTAGCGTTTTAACAACCTTTTCGTTTGACCGTCACGATGAAACTGTTTTCATGTGTATTTGTTGTTACGGGTTTAAGCCAAGTTTATAAATAATTTTGTTATTTGTGTGAGTATTGCCAGAGTTCGTGTTTTAGCAGTCAATATTATTAGGTGCAGGTAATGATAGTATGGTAGCTTTCTTTTGTTTGTAAAGTATGACAGTTGTTATTAACAATTTTTATGTGTTATAATCTATTAGCACAGTTATGATAATATAACAACAAATAACAGACTAAAAGCTATATTAGCTCAGACATTTTCGAATTTCAACAAAAAAATACAAAGTTTAGACCTGAACCAAATTTCTGTTTTTTATTTTTAATTGAAGTGGTAGAGAGCGCTATTGAAATTACATTCTACACTTGCCACCATTTAATCAAGTTTATTTTTAAAATTGTGTACATGAAAAGAACTCTTAAAACTTTGTAGGAATTTGAATTGCTTTTGGTTTTGGAAATTTCCATAATAAGCACAAAAACGGAATGAGCTTTTATTACCACAAACAACACCATAGGCGGTAGATTATTGCCTGCCTGTGCCATTCAAAAATAATTGCTAATTCTGCTATTACAACACAATCGTTGTTGTGAAAAGGCAACGATTAAATAAATAAATAAATTAAATTAATAAATAACAACAGATTATTTGAGCCTAGGCCTTAGACATGCAAGCATTGTCGTCAAAGTACGTTTCGAAATCGATACCGCTACAAAATTAAAACGTTTGTGGTTTATGGCTAAAATGCGCAAATCGTATAGATTTTGTTTTTAAGCGGTTCACTATTTCGGGTGTCTTTCTTACCAGCCTTGTTCTTTTTAGCTTATACGAAAATGTGATTAATATTGTATCCTATCTATGTCAGAAGGAGCTTTCTTAGACGACTATGCCGATGACAGTGCGTCCGTTATACAAGCTAGATCCATCGAAGATGCATAAATTAGGCTGAGCCAGGTCATTATTAGCCGCTCATAAAACCGAGCTGTTGTTAATAACTATACACCGTAACCCACTCAGGCTGACATGAGAGTTAGCGATGTAGTGATAATTAGGGGAAGGTCTGTAAACCATCTTGGAATACGGTTGGATACGAGACTTAGTTTTTTCAGCCAGATGTAGTACTCCACGGAGAAGGCCTGCAATATAACGGCCAGGCTAAGTAGGCTAATAGCGAACGTAGGTGACCCCATTGCAAAAAAAAGAATGGAGCGTGTAACAGCATCCTCCTCCATGGATGCGAGATATATGGTATGACCTTGCGAGGACAACATAGTGCAAGAAAACTAATATGCGTGGCGTCGTCATTTCATACGGCATCACCACCGGCTATACAGATAATCACCGTTATTGTGGTAGGCGAGTAGAAAACAATAAAATTTTTCTTTAAACTATTACACAGATGTCGAAAAACGTCTATGCCGAAATATGACAACAAATATGCCAACCACAATAAGGGCCAATATCAGACATGGTTCCGTTAGAAGTAGAAGAACGTATTAAAGTTTTTAGGTCAAGGCAGACCGGTCAATCGTCGATAAAGGCGGACACTCTGCGAAAATGGTAAGCTCGGTGGACAGCTTGACTTATCGCCGATATAGAGAAGTCGATAGGAAAAAAATACGACGACGTAAACTATTACGGAATACGACTACTTTCAGGTCATGGCTACTTCAGAAAGTATCCCTACTGTACCCACGAGGAAGAGGAGTGCTTCGACGATGCCGAACATACCTCTTTTCTGTTCGATAAATGGCCTTAGACGTCAGAGAGAATGATGATAAGGCTACATGGTCACTGTGGGAGCCACCTCGAAGTAATGCGCAAGCGGTTCTTAGGCGTCACAATTCCCTAGTGAATTTAGGGTGGTTTTTAGTCGGTAAACCAATTGAGGGAGCCCGACATATCAATAGAGTGACGACTTTTGATGAATGCGTAAGAGCATTTGACATCCTATACCACAAAAAAAATTTATATCCTATCTGCTTAATAAATATTAGCCCAAAACTCTAACAAAGTCATACTTAATGTTGTTAACATGCTTGTCAACTATGATGAATGTAAAGCACAATGCCTCTGTCCATGCCCCGAAGTGAATTTAGGCCTCCTACGGAATTGCAATGTTTGCAATAAAAATTTAAGTTTGCCAAGATCGGTGAGCCCAAGCTGTGACATTAGTTCTAATTTGATCTCAGCATTTAGGACAAAATAGTCTTAACTAATAATTAATGGAGAAGTTTAGCAATTTTGTGTGATTCAAAACCTTTATAACAAACTTGCTTAGTCTATACTTTTATCCGGCCTTCATACAAGCTATTAATCTTCTCAAGAAGTAAATTGTAGCCTTAAGCTGGTCATAGACTAAAAATATTATATACTTAGTTTATCAAATTCGCATAATATTCCTTCCTTTCTGTTACTTACGGAATACCCATCTTTGGCTTTAAATGATAAAGGTAATATATAAATATGTGAATCGATATTAAATATAACAAAAACAATTGAAAAAAAATAACTATGCGTTTCAAACATGCGCACTACAATCAATAGTCTCCCACTCACCCGCTTTTCTAAAACCATCTGACAATTCACTCTCATTTTAAGGCAAACTATTATTCCATTAAAAGGGCGAGTTGTTAACAATGAACATTAAATAATTATTTTTAATTGCCTAATTACTATTTGCTCCTAAAGTTTATACAAACTCCTCTAATGGCCATGTGTAAAGGTCAATTTCTGTGGTAAAACTAAACGTCAATTAAGATGTGACATGTCCACATTAAGCGTAAATGAAATTGTAAATGAAAGCAAGGCAGCAGGTGACAGCCAAGTGACATTTCGCAACCCCTAAAGTGTATGTGTTTCATATGAATGGAGGAATAGTACTGTGAGCGCAGATTGTACTCTCTTTTACTCCACTAAAGCCGCTATTGAGTAGTAAAATAACTCTCTTCAAAACTTTGACAAGTGCTTAACAATGTTCTAGCATTTCCAACTGAATTCAGTGTAACAGTTACATTTTTTGTTAAATCATACGCTCAGTGAAAATTTTATCACCGTCGAAGTAAGTTGAATTCTCTCTCTAACTATCTCTATGGAACTGGTGCGGACAAAAAACATAAAATAAAATAAGTGATTTTTTTGTTAAGTGAAAAATTTTCTATTGAAAATTAAAAGAAATTTTAAATAAAAATTATTTTTTAAGAAGTCATTAAAAATAAAAACAATTTAAAATCCTCTAAATCCGCAAATATTAAACAAATAAAAAAGTTAAAAAAGAAAAAAAATTTCTTGCCAAAAAAAGAAGAAAAAAAATAGAAAATCAATAGAAAAAAGTTATACAAACAAAATTCAATTCGATTTGTCATTTTACTAAGAAGAACAACAACAAAACGTACGAAAGCAACGGTAATAAATTATTTTTTTTTTTCTCTACTTTTTTCCAATATTTTACTATATTTTTTTTCTTTACTTTTAAAGCGAAAAAATTCCTTAAAAAAGGACTTTTTTTGTCTACCGAAAAAAACACATTCTTTAAGAAAAGCTTACTCTCTTTCTCTCTCTGTCTTATACACACTAACACTACACGCTCCTTTACTCACTTTCGCACATACATATACACATACATTAAAGAAAAAGAAATTAAATTGTAATAATCGGTATAACAAAACAACTGTTTCTTTAAGTTTTTTTTTTCGTATCATTATATTGTTTTTATTTTATGGGTCCGTGTATATGTGTGTGAATGTGTAATGCATGACAAGGAGGTACAAAAGCCAAGTAAATGAGTAAAAGGATGACAGTGCTGCCAACTAGGCGTATGAAAGTATAACAGTGGTGATATTTAGAGAGTAATTGAAAGTGACTTGTATTAGTTCTGTAAATTTAATAATATTTTTATGATAACTAAAGCAAATACCACATAATTTACTAAATAAAAAAGTTCCTTGAATATATGACAACCAGCGTTTGAGTATATTTTTTAAATATTTAAATGCTTTCTATAAAAACTGTAGACAATTGAGGCCTAAAACCGTTCACACTATTGATTCTATGAGATGCTCAAAATAATATACCGATCTTGATCAAAAGGTTCGGTTCTCCTCCTTATGGTGAGAAAGAAAAAAAAACAAAAAACTATTTTCAAAATTAATTGATGTATATTAAGTATTTTGTCCTAGACTGGACATGCTCTATTGAACTCAAAAATTGCTTGTTAGCGCATTAACGTAGTGTTACAATAATCGGCGCAATAAGATATTCCTTCAATTAATTATCTTATATGGTAGAGAAATTGTTTGACTGATTTATTAGATATAAATAAAATTGTTGGGGTTATTTTAAATGTTAAAACGAATATTTTTTTGTTATATAATTGTGAATAAGGCCTTGCCTGCTATTAAAGGGTTTTTCATTAGGTTCTTCTTATCTTTAATATTAAATAAAACATTTATTCTATTCGTTTAAATGCCCCATCGATGTAATTATATGCAGAACTATTTTGATTACTACCGTAATTATAATTATTTACTTTTTATCTAAATTTCAACTCCTTCCAGCCCCAAAGATTTGATTCAAACCCCTATTTGAATCAAATTTAGCGACTCTCGGCTTAGTCGTTCTTGAGTTATTAAATGACGAACATAGGACAGCTTTTCTATATATGTATGTAAATATAACATCGTCTAAATGTCCGAAGCTACTTTACTGGGTTACACACACGAAATATTTCAATTTTTACCCCGCCGACATACATCCTATCCGCATAGTACAAACAAAGTGAGAAAAGAGGGAGACAATTTAGTACAATATTTCTATCTAATTTCCGTATAACAGTTATTGACTTGGTCTACTTTATAACAATTATATTTTCTATTTATTTTCTAAATGTTTTAAAGACTTAGTTATTGTTAATCCTTATTGGTTAGGTAGGATGGTGGACTCGCCTAGTGGAAGGCCTCTAGGCAGAGAATTGACCTATTGTGACTGCACAAAACTATAAACTAACCCGGGTATCATAGTCTCTATAGGAAACCATATTTGACTATTTTCAGGGAAAATACCTCCACTCAACAAGCATTGCACAGCCCTCAGTATGGCATGAAAGTGACCTTTGCCTGAACTCCACTATAGTAGTCAGGCAACCTATAAGACAGTCTAGTTTTAGAACCCTCTTTGTATATACCACAGCCCACTCTGCCCAGCCTCTTAGAACCTCAATGGCGTTTTGGCGAAACTAGTGTTTGCTAGATCAGAAGTCTCTCGTGGGTATATGAAAGTCAAATCGACAATAGTATGTCTGCGATCCCCAAGGATCGCAGTGCGTCCATAGTTCAGATTGGTTCAGGAGTTGACAACATTTAGCCTTCTGCTTCAAAATATAAAAAAAATCGGTAAGATGTCAGTCAAATGTAGCAAATAAAGCTTTGGTAGGAGTAGAGCAGAGTGCAGGTAATCAGTATAGCCGACTGCCTGCGCACCATACCTAGCAGTATACAAACACCAAATATGAGCGCCTTAAGTAGAGTAGGTTCTACTATGACCTGATAAAGCCAATAAGCGATGGAAACCTTGATTTCCCAAACCTTGCCTACGGCCCTCTTACAGGTGTAAAGCGCTATGGTTAACTTCTTTACCCTCCCTTGTAATAATTTATCTAATAATTAAGTTCTAATTACCAAACAAACTTTAATTATTTTTGAATAACAACTTTAAACTATTTTTGAATAATCGAAAATTTAAAGAATAAACGCTACATTTGCCGTACATTTACTGAGTGGTGTTTTTTTTAGAGTGTAAGTACAAGTGTGTGGTTTTATAACAGTATGAGAATGAAAAAGTGTATCATTATGTGTGTCAGTAAGTGTATAATAATTTGCTTTTTTTGTTTTTGCTGTATGTGTATGTATTAGTGAGAGTTAAGTCTCCATAGCAGTGCGCATTTGTATTTTCCTTTTCACTGATAATAATAAATACAAAAACTACAGCAACAACAAAAATTACGTTACACACGTATACACACAATGACAAAAATGAATAAGAGAGAGATAACAAAACGTTAAATAACAAGTAAGAGAATTATATTCAGTGGTGACGACTATTTCACTTCCTACTGGAAGTTATAACAATTTGATCAAATCAATATTTAGTAGGGGATTAACCGTTTACAGCCCCATGTGATATATCTGTAACAAACCATAAAAATTGCTCTAAAATATATGGAATATAAAATAAAATTTGTTGATATAATTCGCTATAATAAATTTTTCTTTATTAAAATAAATCTATGTTCTATTAAAATATTTTAGCCTTTCGAGACCTTGGGCTATAAATGGTTAAAATTAAAATTTTTAGAAAACTTTGTAAATTCTGTTCGACAGCATTGGTCCTGAGAAAGTACTTTAAAACATTATCAATGTATTATAAAAGAACATCATGAACTTATTTGCCTTTAATCAATTGATCACATTGATCAATTTTCATCGATTACTAGAAAAACCTGGGAACCTTTACGTTGTACCAACTTATCTCTAATCGCTCACGATTTTTGTCTGATGATATACAAAAATATCAAATTATATAAAAGCGAAGTAGAAGAAACAATAACGGAACTCAATTCGTTGGCTAGTAAACTTAGTTTTACTAACAAACTCGCTGTTACCTCTAGCCTGAGAGAGTCATTATATTAAGCAGTTGTCAAAACCGATTACATAATGGATATGTCAATCTTCTCACAAAGAAATATTCGATTTGCTATTTCAGTACAGTACGTCCTGCTCGATCAAACTAAGACTCCACTACACTCTTGGCAGCACTGATTGCAAGGCAAACTCACAACAAGTCTAAAATAGATATGTAGCTGTTTTATGCAATTTAGATCTAAACTACAATCAGCACTCAGCAACAAGACTGAATCCTTAACCTTTGGAAATTTCAGTGCTCGTAGCACAAAAATTAATTCTCTGGTTAGATACTGACAGTTCTTCTCTTCCTACTCGTATACCAGACTCAGCAAGAGTTGGTAATAGCAGTCCAACATCAAATATCTAAAAATGTGTGCCATAGCCTATAAGACAATTGCCAAGGCTTATGATCAATTGTGTCAAATTATAGTTTATTCCCAGCCTATACTCCCAAACAACGTTTGAGTAAAATTTATGCTTAAAGCAGGGGGGTGGCGTAGTGTAGTGGTTAAAGCGCAGTGTTTAATAAAGCTATTTCAACTTCCCTACAGACAAATTCATCTAAAGAAGTTTCCTGACCTTCCAGCTTACCTCACGCCACCAACTGGCAAAAAACAATGCTAAGTAAGGATCGCCACCACTTAGCAAATATCTTCACCACTACACACAATCATATGGAGGCGAGCAGCAGTAGATTAATCATCTGCTTAGCTTAAAAATTTGATTAATGAAACTAAAACAAAGTAATGGATGCTTTGTGACAAGCCAATATGTTCCCTAGAGGAGTAACGGTAAAATATAGATAAGCCTGTACTTAAATTTAGAGTAATCACCTCTTTTTATGGCCCTTATTGATAATAAAACTGCCTTAGATAGCGTGGCATGCGAACGCATTTGGACGGCGTTACGACGTCGTAATGTGGCCTCTAAATATATCTGTCTTATAAGGGCACTATATTAGGATTTAAAATGTAGACTTTACCACAACGAAAAATATCCGAAAGTTTTAGCTCAACATCTGGTGTCAGGCAGGGTTGTCTTTTGTCACCCATATTATTTTTAATCGTTCTCGTTCTCGGTGATGTTCTTAGGCGTTGGATAGTCGTAAACGTGGCATTCAATAGAATTTCAGGGAAAATCTCGAAGATCCTCATCATAACGACGGTATCTGTTTGATATCATATCGTTGTTCGGACATGCAGAGCAATATCGATGATCTGAATCGTGCTTCTAAGGGAGTGGGTCTGACGATCAACCATACCAAGACAAAAACATATGTGTGAAGATAAATTCGAATTTGAAAACCCAAGACACCAACCTTACTTTTTTAACATACACAAATTTTGCGTTAACAGAGTACTGTTAAGAGATTAACAGTGATTACATACAAAATGTAAAATATCGTCAGAGGATAAGTGAATATTTCGGGAAAATATGAAGGTGCTCCCATAAACAACTATATACAAATGTTTGTGCCAAGGGTCCTGTCTAGAGCCCATATAGTGGTATGTCTGGAAAAATCACCGGATTTGAGAAAATCGAATTTTAAAAAATCGCCTTTTTGAAAAATCTGAAATTTCTTGGGAGGATGAGTGGCTATTTCTCTAAAATATGGAAGTGCTCCTCTATACCACTATATACAAATGTTTGTGCCAAGGGTCCTGTCTAGAGCCCATATAGTGGTATGTCTGGAAAAATCACCGGATTTGAGAAAATCGAATTTTAAAAAATCGCCTTTTTGAAAAATCTGAAATTTCTTGGGAGGATGAGTGGCTATTTCTCTAAAATATGGAAGTGCTCCCCTATACCACTATATACAAATGTTTGTGCCAAGGGTCCTGTCTAGAGCCCATATAGTGGTATGTCTGGAAAAATCACCGGATTTGAGAAAATCGAATTTTAAAAAATCGCCTTTTTGAAAAATTTGAAATTTCTTGGGAGGATGAGTGGCTATTTCTCTAAAATATGGAAGTGCTCCTCTATACCACTATATACAAATGTTTGTGCCAAGGGTCCTGTCTAGAGCCCATATAGTGGTATGTCTGGAAAAATCACCGGATTTGAGAAAATCGAATTTTAAAAAATCGCCTTTTTGAAAAATCTGAAATTTCTTGGGAGGATGAGTGGCTATTTCTCTAAAATATGGAAGTGCTCCCCTATACCACTATATACAAATGTTTGTGCCAAGGGTCCTGTCTAGAGCCCATATAGTGGTATGTCTGGAAAAATCACCGGATTTGAGAAAATCGAATTTTAAAAAATCGCCTTTTTGAAAAATCTGAAATTTCTTGGGAGGATGAGTGGCTATTTCTCTAAAATATGGAAGTGCTCCTCTATACCACTATATACAAATGTTTGTGCCAAGGGTCCTGTCTAGAGCCCATATAGTGGTATGTCTGGAAAAATCACCGGATTTGAGAAAATCGAATTTTAAAAAATCGCCTTTTTGAAAAATCTGAAATTTCTTGGGAGGATGAGTGGCTATTTCTCTAAAATATGGAAGTGCTCCCCTATACCACTATATACAAATGTTTGTGCCAAGGGTCCTGTCTAGAGCCCATATAGTGGTATGTCTGGAAAAATCACTGGATTTGAGAAAATCGAATTTTAAAAAATCGCCTTTTTGAAAAATCTGAAATTTCTTGGGAGGATGAGTGGCTATTTCTCTAAAAGATGGAAGTGCTCCCCTATACCACTATATACAAATGTTTGTGCCAAGGGTCCTGTCTAGAGCCCATATAGTGGTATGTCTGGAAAAATCACCGGATTTGAGAAAATCGAATTTTAAAAAATCGCCTTTTTGAAAAATCTGAAATTTCTTGGGAGGATGAGTGGCTATTTCTCTAAAATATGGAAGTGCTCCCCTATACCACTATATACAAATGTTTGTGCCAAGGGTCCTGTCTAGAGCCCATATAGTGGTATGTCTGGAAAAATCACTGGATTTGAGAAAATCGAATTTTAAAAAATCGCCGTTTTGAAAAATCTGAAATTTCTTGGGAGGATGAGGGGCTATTTCTCTAAAATATGGAAGTGCTCCCCTATACCACTATATACAAATGTTTGTGCCAAGGGTCCTGTCTAGAGCCCATATAGTGGTATGTCTGGAAAAATAACCGGATTTGAGAAAATCGAATTTTAAAAAATCGCCTTTTTGAAAAATCTGAAATTTCTTGGGAGGATGAGTGGCTATTTCTCTAAAATATGGAAGTGCTCCTCTATACCACTATATACAAATGTTTGTGCCAAGGGTCCTGTCTAGAGCCCATATAGTGATATGTCTGGAAAAATCACCGGATTTGAGAAAATCGAATTTTAAAAAATCGCCTTTTTGAAAAATCTGAAATTTCTTGGGAGGATGAGTGGCTATTTCTCTAAAATATGGAAGTGCTCCTCTATACCACTATATACAAATGTTTGTGCCAAGGGTCCTGTCTAGAGCCCATATAGTGGTATGTCTGGAAAAATCACCGGATTTGAGAAAATCGAATTTTAAAAAATCGCCTTTTTGAAAAATCTGAAATTTCTTGGGAGGATGAGTGGCTATTTCTCTAAAATATGGAAGTGCTCCTCTATACCACTATATACAAATGTTTGTGCCAAGGGTCCTGTCTAGAGCCCATATAGTGGTATGTCTGGAAAAATCGTCGGATTTGAGAAAATCGAATTTTAAAAAATCGCCTTTTTGAAAAATCTGAAATTTCTTGGGAGGATGAGTGGCTATTTCTCTAAAATATGGAAGTGCTCCCCTATACCACTATATACAAATGTTTGTGCCAAGGGTCCTGTCTAGAGCCCATATAGTGGTATGTCTGGAAAAATCACTGGATTTGAGAAAATCGAATTTTAAAAAATCGCCGTTTTGAAAAATCTGAAATTTCTTGGGAGGATGAGTGGCTATTTCTCTAAAATATGGAAGTGCTCCTCTATACCACTATATACAAATGTTTGTGCCAAGGGTCCTGTCTAGAGCCCATATAGTGGTATGTCTGGAAAAATCGTCGGATTTGAGAAAATCGAATTTTAAAAAATCGCCTTTTTGAAAAATCTGAAATTTCTTGGGAGGATGAGTGGCTATTTCTCTAAAATATGGAAGTGCTCCTCTATACCACTATATACAAATGTTTGTGCCAAGGGTCCTGTCTAGAGCCCATATAGTGGTATGTCTGGAAAAATCACCGGATTTGAGAAAATCGAATTTTAAAAAATCGCCTTTTTGAAAAATCTGAAATTTCTTGGGAGGATGAGTGGCTATTTCTCTAAAATATGGAAGTGCTCCCCTATACCACTATATACAAATGTTTGTGCCAAGGGTCCTGTCTAGAGCTCATATAGTGGTAAGTCTGGAAAAATCACCGGATTTGAGAAAATCGAATTTTAAAAAATCGCCTTTTTGAAAAATCTGAAATTTCTTGGGAGGATGAGTGGCTATTTCTCTAAAATATGGAAGTGCTCCCCTATACCACTATATACAAATGTTTGTGCCAAGGGTCCTGTCTAGAGCCCATATAGTGGTATGTCTGGAAAAATCACTGGATTTGAGAAAATCGAATTTTAAAAAATCGCCGATTTGAAAAATCTGAAATTTCTTGGGAGGATGAGTGGCTTTTTCTCTAAAATATGGAAGTGCTCCTCTATACCACTATATACAAATGTTTGTGCCAAGGGTCCTGTCTAGAGCCCATATAGTGGTATGTCTGGAAAAATCACCGGATTTGAGAAAATCGAATTTTAAAAAATCGCCTTTTTGAAAAATCTGAAATTTCTTGGGAGGATGAGTGGCTATTTCTCTAAAATATGGAAGTGCTCCTCTATACCACTATATACAAATGTTTGTGCCAAGTGTCCTGTCTAGAGCCCATATAGTGGTATGTCTGGAAAAATCACCGGATTTGAGAAAATCGAATTTTAAAAAATCGCCTCTTTGAAAAATCTGAAATTTCTTGGGAGGATGAGTGGCTATTTCTCTAAAATATGGAAGTGCTCCTCTATACCACTATATACAAATGTTTGTGCCAAGGGTCCTGTCTAGAGCCCATATAGTGGTATGTCTGGAAAAATCGTCGGATTTGAGAAAATCGAATTTTAAAAAATCGCCTTTTTGAAAAATCTGAAATTTCTTGGGAGGATGAGTGGCTATTTCTCTAAAATATGGAAGTGCTCCCCTATACCACTATATACAAATGTTTGTGCCAAGGGTCCTGTCTAGAGCCCATATAGTGGTATGTCTGGAAAAATCACCGGATTTGAGAAAATCGAATTTTAAAAAATCGCCGTTTTGAAAAATCTGAAATTTCTTGGGAGGATGAGTGGCTATTTCTCTAAAATATGGAAGTGCTCCTCTATACCACTATATACAAATGTTTGTGCCAAGGGTCCTGTCTAGAACCCATATAGTGGTATGTCTGGAAAAATCACCGGATTTGAGAAAATCGAATTTTAAAAAATCGCCTTTTTGAAAAATCTGAAATTTCTTGGGAGGATGAGTGGCTATTTCTCTAAAATATGGAAGTGCTCCTCTATACCACTATATACAAATGTTTGTGCCAAGGGTCCTGTCTAGAGCCCATATAGTGGTATGTCTGGAAAAATCACCGGATTTGAGAAAATCGAATTTTAAAAAATCGCCTTTTTGAAAAATCTGAAATTTCTTGGGAGGATGAGTGGCTATTTCTCTAAAATATGGAAGTGCTCCTCTATACCACTATATACAAATGTTTGTGCCAAGGGTCCTGTCTAGAGCCCATATAGTGGTATGTCTGGAAAAATCGTCGGATTTGAGAAAATCGAATTTTAAAAAATCGCCTTTTTGAAAAATCTGAAATTTCTTGGGAGGATGAGTGGCTATTTCTCTAAAATATGGAAGTGCTCCTCTATACCACTATATACAAATGTTTGTGCCAAGGGTCCTGTCTAGAGCCCATATAGTGGTATGTCTGGAAAAATCACCAGATTTGAGAAAATCGAATTTTAAAAAATCGCCTTTTTGAAAAATCTGAAATTTCTTGGGAGGATGAGTGGCTATTTCTCTAAAATATGGAAGTGCTCCCCTATACCACTATATACAAATGTTTGTGCCAAGGGTCCTGTCTAGAGCCCATATAGTGGTAAGTCTGGAAAAATCACCGGATTTGAGAAAATCGAATTTTAAAAAATCGCCTTTTTGAAAAATCTGAATTTTCTTGGGAGGATGAGTGGCTATTTCTCTAAAATATGGAAGTGCTCCCCTATACCACTATATACAAATGTTTGTGCCAAGGGTCCTGTCTAGAGCCCATATAGTGGTATGTCTGGAAAAATCACTGGATTTGAGAAAATCGAATTTTAAAAAATCGCCGATTTGAAAAATCTGAAATTTCTTGGGAGGATGAGTGGCTATTTCTCTAAAATATGGAAGTGCTCCTCTATACCACTACATACAAATGTTTGTGCCAAGGGTCCTGTCTAGAGCCCATATAGTGGTATGTCTGGAAAAATCACCGGATTTGAGAAAATCGAATTTTAAAAAATCGCCTTTTTGAAAAATCTGAAATTTCTTGGGAGGATGAGTGGCTATTTCTCTAAAATATGGAAGTGCTCCTCTATACCACTATATACAAATGTTTGTGCCAAGGGTCCTGTCTAGAGCCCATATAGTGGTATGTCTGGAAAAACCACCGGATTTGAGAAAATCGAATTTTAAAAAATCGCCTCTTTGAAAAATCTGAAATTTCTTGGGAGGATGAGTGGCTATTTCTCTAAAATATGGAAGTGCTCCTCTATACCACTATATACAAATGTTTGTGCCAAGGGTCCTGTCTAGAGCCCATATAGTGGTATGTCTGGAAAAATCGTCGGATTTGAGAAAATCGAATTTTAAAAAATCGCCTTTTTGAAAAATCTGAAATTTCTTGGGAGGATGAGTGGCTATTTCTCTAAAATATGGAAGTGCTCCTCTATACCACTATATACAAATGTTTGTGCCAAGGGTCCTGTCTAGAGCCCATATAGTGGTATGTCTGGAAAAATCACCGGATTTGAGAAAATCGAATTTTAAAAAATCGCCTTTTTGAAAAATCTGAAATTTCTTGGGAGGATGAGTGGCTATTTCTCTAAAATATGGAAGTGCTCCTCTATACCACTATATACAAATGTTTGTGCCAAGGGTCCTGTCTAGAGTGATTTTTCCAGACATACCACTATATGGGCTCTAGACAGGACCCTTGGCACAAACATTTGTATATAGTGGTATAGAGGAGCACTTCCATATTTTAGAGAAATAGCCACTCATCCTCCCAAGAAATTTCAGATTTTTCAAAAAGGCGATTTTTTAAAATTCGATTTTCTTCAATCCGGTGATTTTTCCAGACATACCACTATATGGGCTCTAGACAGGACCCTTGGCACAAACATTTGTATATAGTGGTATAGAGGAGCACTTCCATATTTTAGAGAAATAGCCACTCATCCTCCCAAGAAATTTCAGATTTTTCAAAAAGGCGATTTTTTAAAATTCGATTTTCTTCAATCCGGTGATTTTTCCAGACATACCACTATATGGGCTCTAGACAGGACCCTTGGCACAAACATTTGTATATAGTGGTATAGAGGAGCACTTCCATATTTTAGAGAAATAGCCACTCATCCTCCCAAGAAATTTCAGATTTTTCAAAAAGGCGATTTTTTAAAATTCGATTTTCTCATCCGGTGATTTTTCCAGACATACCACTATATGGGCTCTAGACAGGACCCTTGGCACAAACATTTGTATATAGTGGTATAGGGGAGCACTTCCATCTTTTAGAGAAATAGCCACTCATCCTCCCAAGAAATTTCAGATTTTTCAAAAAGGCGATTTTTTAAAATTCGATTTTCTCAAATCCAGTGATTTTTCCAGACATACCACTATATGGGCTCTAGACAGGACCCTTGGCACAAACATTTGTATATAGTGGTATAGGGGAGCACTTCCATATTTTAGAGAAATAGCCACTCATCCTCCCAAGAAATTTCAGATTTTTCAAAAAGGCGATTTTTTAAAATTCGATTTTCTCAAATCCGGTGATTTTTCCAGACATACCACTATATGGGCTCTAGACAGGACCCTTGGCACAAACATTTGTATATAGTGGTATAGAGGAGCACTTCCATATTTTAGAGAAATAGCCACTCATCCTCCCAAGAAATTTCAGATTTTTCAAAAAGGCGATTTTTTAAAATTCGATTTTCTCAAATCCGGTGATTTTTCCAGACATACCACTATATGGGCTCTAGACAGGACCCTTGGCACAAACATTTGTATATAGTGGTATAGGGGAGCACTTCCATCTTTTAGAGAAATAGCCACTCATCCTCCCAAGAAATTTCAGATTTTTCAAAAAGGCGATTTTTTAAAATTCGATTTTCTCAAATCCAGTGATTTTTCCAGACATACCACTATATGGGCTCTAGACAGGACCCTTGGCACAAACATTTGTATATAGTGGTATAGGGGAGCACTTCCATATTTTAGAGAAATAGCCACTCATCCTCCCAAGAAATTTCAGATTTTTCAAAAAGGCGATTTTTTAAAATTCGATTTTCTCAAATCCGGTGATTTTTCCAGACATACCACTATATGGGCTCTAGACAGGACCCTTGGCACAAACATTTGTATATAGTGGTATAGAGGAGCACTTCCATATTTTAGAGAAATAGCCACTCATCCTCCCAAGAAATTTCAGATTTTTCAAAAAGGCGATTTTTTAAAATTCGATTTTCTCAAATCCGGTGATTTTTCCAGACATACCACTATATGGGCTCTAGACAGGACCCTTGGCACAAACATTTGTATATAGTGGTATAGGGGAGCACTTCCATATTTTAGAGAAATAGCCACTCATCCTCCCAAGAAATTTCAGATTTTTCAAAAAGGCTATTTTTTAAAATTCGATTTTCTCAAATCCGGTGATTTTTCCAGACTTACCACTATATGGGCTCTAGACAGGACCCTTGGCACAAACATTTGTATATAGTGGTATAGAAGAGCACTTCCATATTTTAGAGAAATAGCCACTCATCCTCCCAAGAAATTTCAGATTTTTCAAAAAGGCGATTTTTTAAAATTCGATTTTCTCAAATCCGGTGATTTTTCCAGACATACCACTATATGGGCTCTAGACAGGACCCTTGGCACAAACATTTGTATATAGTGGTATAGAGGAGCACTTCCATATTTTAGAGAAATAGCCACTCATCCTCCCAAGAAATTTCAGATTTTTCAAAAAGGCGATTTTTTAAAATTCGATTTTCTTCAATCCGGTGATTTTTCCAGACATACCACTATATGGGCTCTAGACAGGACCCTTGGCACAAACATTTGTATATAGTGGTATAGAGGAGCACTTCCATATTTTAGAGAAATAGCCACTCATCCTCCCAAGAAATTTCAGATTTTTCAAAAAGGCGATTTTTTAAAATTCGATTTTCTTCAATCCGGTGATTTTTCCAGACATACCACTATATGGGCTCTAGACAGGACCCTTGGCACAAACATTTGTATATAGTGGTATAGAGGAGCACTTCCATATTTTAGAGAAATAGCCAGTCATCCTCCCAAGAAATTTCAGATTTTTCAAAAAGGCGATTTTTTAAAATTCGATTTTCTCAAATCCGGCGATTTTTCCAGACATACCACTATATGGGCTTTAGACAGGACCCTTGGCACAAACATTTGTATATAGTGGTATAGAGGAGCACTTCCATATTTTAGAGAAATAGCCACTCATCCTCCCAAGAAATTTCAGATTTTTCAAAAAGGCGATTTTTTAAAATTCGATTTTCTCAAATCCGGTGATTTTTCCAGACATACCACTATATGGGCTCTAGACAGGACCCTTGGCACAAACATTTGTATATAGTGGTATAGAGGAGCACTTCCATATTTTAGAGAAATAGCCACTCATCCTCCCAAGAAATTTCAGATTTTTCAAAAAGGCGATTTTTTAAAATTCGATTTTCTCAAATCCGACGATTTTTCCAGACATACCACTATATGGGCTCTAGACAGGACCCTTGGCACAAACATTTGTATATAGTGGTATAGAGGAGCACTTCCATATTTTAGAGAAATAGCCACTCATCCTCCCAAGAAATTTCAGATTTTTCAAAAAGGCGATTTTTTAAAATTCGATTTTCTCAAATCCGGTGATTTTTCCAGACATACCACTATATGGGCTCTAGACAGGACCCTTGGCACAAACATTTGTATATAGTGGTATAGAGGAGCACTTCCATATTTTAGAGAAATAGCCACTCATCCTCCCAAGAAATTTCAGATTTTTCAAAAAGGCGATTTTTTAAAATTCGATTTTCTCAAATCCGGTGATTTTCCCAGACATACCACTATATGGGCTCTAGACAGGACCCTTGGCACAAACATTTGTATATAGTGGTATAGAGGAGCACTTCCATATTTTAGAGAAATAGCCAGTCATCCTCCCAAGAAATTTCAGATTTTTCAAAAAGGCGATTTTTTAAAATTCGATTTTCTCAAATCCGGCGATTTTTCCAGACATACCACTATATGGGCTTTAGACAGGACCCTTGGCACAAACATTTGTATATAGTGGTATAGAGGAGCACTTCCATATTTTAGAGAAATAGCCACTCATCCTCCCAAGAAATTTCAGATTTTTCAAAAAGGCGATTTTTTAAAATTCGATTTTCTCAAATCCGGTGATTTTTCCAGACATACCACTATATGGGCTCTAGACAGGACCCTTGGCACAAACATTTGTATATAGTGGTATAGAGGAGCACTTCCATATTTTAGAGAAATAGCCACTCATCCTCCCAAGAAATTTCAGATTTTTCAAAAAGGCGATTTTTTAAAATTCGATTTTCTCAAATCCGACGATTTTTCCAGACATACCACTATATGGGCTCTAGACAGGACCCTTGGCACAAACATTTGTATATAGTGGTATAGAGGAGCACTTCCATATTTTAGAGAAATAGCCACTCATCCTCCCAAGAAATTTCAGATTTTTCAAAAAGGCGATTTTTTAAAATTCGATTTTCTCAAATCCGGTGATTTTTCCAGACATACCACTATATGGGCTCTAGACAGGACCCTTGGCACAAACATTTGTATATAGTGGTATAGAGGAGCACTTCCATATTTTAGAGAAATAGCCACTCATCCTCCCAAGAAATTTCAGATTTTTCAAAAAGGCGATTTTTTAAAATTCGATTTTCTCAAATCCGGTGATTTTTCCAGACATACCACTATATGGGCTCTAGACAGGACCCTTGGCACAAACATTTGTATATAGTGGTATAGAGGAGCACTTCCATATTTTAGAGAAATAGAAACTCATCCTCCCAAGAAATTTCAGATTTTTCAAAACGGCGATTTTTTAAAATTCGATTTTCTCAAATCCACTGATTTTTCCAGACATACCACTATATGGGCTCTAGACAGGACCCTTGGCACAAACATTTGTATATAGTGGTATATGGGAGCACTTCCATATTTTAGAGAAATAGCCACTCATCCTCCCAAGAAATTTCAGATTTTTCAAAAAGGCGATTTTTTAAAATTCGATTTTCTCAAATCCGGTGATTTTTCCAGACTTACCACTATATGGGCTCTAGACAGGACCCTTGGCACAAACATTTGTATATAGTGGTATAGGGGAGCACTTCCATATTTTAGAGAAATAGCCCCTCATCCTCCCAAGAAATTTCAGATTTTTCAAAACGGCGATTTTTTAAAATTCGATTTTCTCAAATCCAGTGATTTTTCCAGACATACCACTATATGGGCTCTAGACAGGACCCTTGGCACAAACATTTGTATATAGTGGTATAGGGAAGCACTTCCATATTTTAGAGAAATAGCCACTCATCCTCCCAAGAAATTTCAGATTTTTCAAAAAGGCGATTTTTTAAAATTCGATTTTCTCAAATCCGGTGATTTTTCCAGACATACCACTATATGGGCTCTAGACAGGACCCTTGGCACAAACATTTATATATAGTGGTATAGGGGAGCACTTCCATCTTTTAGAGAAATAGCCACTCATCCTCCCAAGAAATTTCAGATTTTTCAAAAAGGCGATTTTTTAAAATTCGATTTTCTCAAATCCAGTGATTTTTCCAGACATACCACTATATGGGCTCTAGACAGGACCCTTGGCACAAACATTTGTATATAGTGGTTTATGGGAGCACCTTCATATTTTCCCGAAATATTCACTTATCCTCTGACGATATTTTACATTTTGTATGTAATCACTGTTAATCTCTTAACAGTACTCTGTTAACGCAAAATTTGTGTATGTTAAAAAAGTAAGGTTGGTGTCTTGGGTTTTCAAATTCGAATTTATCTTCACACACATGACAAAAACTATGTCTGTTCCACCGATCAGATTGAATATCCAATTCTGTATCGAAAACGAAAGCATAGAACGTTACAAAAATGTCTGCTGTTTGGGGAGCCTAATCACACCCCAAGGGGGAGCTGCTGAAGATGTGGATAACCGTATTAACAAAACTAAAGCGGCATTTGTTCAATTGAGAAAAATGTGTAAATCAACAGCTTTTTCCACAAGCAGAAAATTGCGAGTATTCAATCAAATGTGAATTCCATCTCACTGTGTGGCTGCGAAACTTGACTGATGAATAGAAGATTGGCAATTAAACTCCAAGTGTGTATAAACCGCAGACTGAGACATAGTAGCGTGTTTTTTCTGATCATTTGTCTGATGTTTGTCACCGCCGCCAGAAGTATGCGGTGAAGGTCAAGGAGGCTTCTTCTTTATTTTGTAGATGGAATTCTCTGGAGGAAGTTGAAGCCTCTTTATTAAACATTCGAAACCACATTTAATTTTTTTTTCATCTTGTCATTTGCTGGGGTCGTTTGTGTTGTTATTCGTGCGCTCTAACCACTATACCACGCCACCCCCACATATACATACGTACATATATCTGTGTCGATATGAAAGAGTAGCTTAAGTCGACTTAGGAAAAATGGAGCCTGGTAATACTTAAATTGGAAGTAATAATGTGAAGATAGTTGTGAATCTTTAAAGGATTTAATAAATATGTCCTTGTAGGGTAAAAAAAACCAAACCAAGCGTTTTTATAAAAAGAAACATTTTATTTATACAGAGTTTATATTTTCCCGTTTCTCTCTCACATTTTTTGTGCTTTTTGACACCCTAAGTGTTTTCTATATGTCACTCGACTACCGTTACACTGCAATTTATCAACTGCAGAAGCAACTCACATACGTTTCCTGTTCCAAAAAAGAAAAAAAAAACTAAAAAAGTAATAAAATTTTTTTTTTTTTTCTTTAATTTTGGTTATGATCTCATCACAACAAACAGCATCAGAGCAGAAAGGCGGATTGCATTGTCGTGCTCTTCCTTCTACTGCACACAGATATAAATCTAAGTTATGTAAGGCGCTACTTGGGATGGTGGAGTAGGGAAGATAGAATTTATGAATTGCAAACAGAAAAAAAAAGTTTAATAATAATGATTGAAGTTATATAAGCAGTAGCTGTAGTAGCGGCAGCAGCAGCAGTAGTTATTCAACATGCAACACAATAGACCACAGAGTATTGGCCACTACATTGAGTAGTAGTGGACATGGTCGATGACGTCTTTACGTCTGACATGACTGGCATAACTGTAGAGATGTGTTCATTGTATACGAGTATTAAATTCTTATATACTCGTAAAACATTGTGTTTGTATTTGTTGGTTTTGTTATTTTTTCTTCTTCATTTTCATTTCCGTCATGCTGTCTGTCTATGTTGGTGTCTGTCTGTTTGTTTGTCTGTCTGTATTGTAGTTTTTCAAATACAATGTTGCATAACATATATCCTTCTTTTGTATGTTTGTATTGGTATGAGTGCGAGTGCATTGTAGTATTTCTCTTGCTCTCTTTTTCTTTGTTTGGTTTTTTGTATGCAATTCATGATTGTGTTGTATTTTGTGTGTGTGTGTATATATATGTGTGTGTGTGCCTGTATAACTTTTAACAAACATTAGTTCAGTGACCTGATGTCATTGTAAGCCAACATTTTCTATACAAGACTACGCTGAGGCTGAAGCTGGAAGCATCTTCTTTCGAGCGAGTCCAGAAAACATGTCAAGTTGTTTGTTCCCTTTATATTCTTCCTCTTATAGCTTTTCCTTTTTCCTTACTCTCCTTCTATCACTGCTTAATGTTAAGCTTGGATGTTTAACCCATTTTATATTTTTATTTTCTTGTTAGAAGTTTTCAGCTCTTTATTCGATGACCAATAGATAAATATTTGCATTGGTTTTTCTCAATTCCATTTACGAGTATTACAACAATAATTGAACAAGAACAAGAAGAAGACAAGGAAGAACAAAAGAAGATAAAACAACACGAAGTATAAAAAATTTTAATTGAATTGCTTTTATTACAGCCAATAACTTCTCTTGTTATAACAGCAAGATAGTGGTGTGAGTTGAAGTTAAATAAATTGAAAATAAAAAAGGAATTAAAAAAATATTTTCATAACGCAAGTTGTCAGAAGTTGCTTGAAGAGCCATAGTGCAGTATAGCAAAATTATGACGCCTTTAAATATGCTTTAGTTATGTAAAACGAGATTAGTTTAATAATTCCCAGTTCTTTTGTGTTCTTTTTTCGTCAATCCTCTAGGAAGCATATTAGCTTTTTCACGCGTACATACACGAGGCTTGCACACAAATGTTTGCCAATGTATCAGCGGTTTAAAACCAGCCGATACATAAGTATGTATGTGCATAGTGATTTTTCGTCATTACAGTCAATTGAACTGGAATTTATTAAAGAAAACAACAATTTTGCAAAATATTTGCAATTCCATTATGAAAGCGAGAATTAAAGGGGATGATACATTGGCAAACATTTGTTTGCAAACATCGCAAATAGCCTATCGCATATATGGATAACTTACTTTTCTTTAATGCGATTGGTTATTTGCGATGTTTGCCAACAAATGTTTGCCGATGTATCACCCCCTTTAATAAATTAAGCCCGAGAATGTCGTCACCAAAAAGTGTTATTTTGACCAAAAAACAAAATTTAAAGGAATATATATATTTTATACGAACATAAATTTTATTATTTTCTAATTTTATTTATTTTTTTTAATGGAGACTTTAATGGGACTATTATTGTAGTCGTAAAAATTTATATTTTAAATAAATTGCCTTAGAAATGTAAATATTAAATTAAAGAAGTAGTATTTTATTCGTACTTCAGTAAGTATTTATGTACTGAGTTAATAATTCATTTTTGTATATTTTAAACTTCAATGGCATCATCTGGGATATACGGAGAAATGTATTTCCTTTCAATTAAATGTGTTGGCAGTTAGAGAACTACAAACAATTTTGCGTTCGTTCTAGAAAAATTATTTTTTCCAAGAAAATAAACAAAATGAAAATCTCTTTTATCACAAATAATGCTGATAAGATATTGATGCGAAAGTTGAAAGTTTTCTTATTAGTTGTGCATTAGGCAAAGCTTTCAGAGGTTTTAGGTCAATCACAATTAAAAAGATTATTTCGAAATAAATTATTTATAATGAAACATCTGTTGTTCATTACCAAAGGATTACTTCAGATGAAAACAGAGCTAAAAAGTTGTTAATGTGCATAATTACATTATGAGACACTTGAACTACATTGACGGTAGAAAGTACATATGTGTAAACCACATTCCTAGTATCCCTTGGTATAGACTTATAAGCTCTTACCTTTTGAAGTTTTACCTTAAGATTTTAGCCGTCACAACGGCTTCCATGCAAAGGCAATTTGTCACACCTAAGTGAAGTTTTATTAACATTAAGCCTTCAGGCAGACAAAACTTGACGCAAAGTGAAAAAATTGTAACTTAGATCAAGAGAGTCAGAACTTCTCATTGAAATTGGACCAATAAAATTTAAAAAGTTTACAGAGAGACAACTACACACTTTAAGAACCGATATACCCACACACAGCCCATCTCTAGTTAAAGAATTCCACTCAACATAAGTATTGAAGAATGGCAAAGTTGCCAAGTCACAAGTCAGTACACAATTACTTCTTTCCTTTGTATTAAATATCTGGCGTGGTGTAGTGGTTAAAGCGCAAGCATAACAACACAAACAACCCAAGTTCGAGCCCCAGAAGAGACCATGACGAAAAAAAAAAATTAATTGTGGTTTCGAATGTTTAATGATAAAAAAGGCTTCAACTTTTTCCCTCCAGACAACTCCATCTAAAAAAATAAAAGAAAAAGCCTCCCTGACCCTTCTCGCATACGTCTGGCGATGATGGCAAACATCAGACGAATGATCAGGAAAAACATGTCCCTTACTGGGAAAAAATTACAATGCTAAAGTAAAGATCACCACCAATTAGCAAGGATCTTCACCACTATACAAAGAATAAATAAATCATATGAAGGAAGCTACAGCGGATTAATCATCTATTTAGTAAAAAAAAAATATATCAAATTGATTAAAGAAACTGAAACAAAGCAATAGATGCTTTGTGGAAAGCAAATATGCTCCCTAGAGGAGTGAAGGAGAAAACAAATCTGACAAACAGAATGCTTGCATGGGGAACACAAAAAAGACTTTATAGTTAAAATTTCCTAGAGAGGAATTTTGTCAAAGTGTGGAAACTGGAAGGGAATCGCTCTAATCACTTCTAAGAGTGTTGACGTAATTGCACATATCATCACGAATCGTTTTGCTGCTGTGTTGGAACGTGGCCTTAAGCTTAAACAAACGGGCTTTTGTCCGCAAAAATCATGTGTTGGCCATGTCACATACATACGTAATTCCCGCGAGATCCCAAGTAGAGCACGAAGAACTGCTCTCAATCAATGAGCTGAATCTAATTCTATTTTTAGACTCATTTAAAGGGACCTACGGTTTATCGCTGGCTTCGAACGGCAGATGTATTAGTTAGAGAAGTATTTCACCGCTGTTGAAAATTTTCAGATGGTGCGAACTGCCTAAAACATGACCAGTGTGGTAAGGTGTGGCATATCGAAATAACTTAATGAGTTTAAATATTCTGACGACATCAACCTGCTAAGCCAAAAGCACAGTAATGTAATAGCCAAAAATCAACATAAATAAAACGAAACACAAACATTATTACGCCGTATTTTTCAAACTGCTCTCCAATATACGTTGTCAACAGCATTTGCTATTTAGGCAACATCATCGACACGAAATAAGTAACATTCGCAGACATCACTTACCGCTTGAATAGCGCCAAGGTCACATATGGAACCAACTCACGAGTTCCCGTCTGGAACTCGCCTTATATTTTCATGTCAATCAAATTTGTTTTAGTCAATAACCGAAACGCTCTACAAGTCTTCACCAAAAGTTGTCTAAGAAGACAGAGATCTATGGAGACCGTCAGGAAAAATGCAAGTGGAACTGGCTTGAATATGCGTTTTGTAGACAACAAGAAAATCTAACAACAAATCTAGCTGCATTTGACTGGAATCCACAGAGAAACCGAAGAAGAATACGAACACCGCTCATATTTGCAGGAGGCAACTCGACAGCGAAATCACACGCATGATAAAGACCTAAACGAAAGAAAATATTTGGCCCCTGATAGATCCGAATTTAATTTATTTGTTAGGGTCCTATATTCCACAATAGAACAACGATATTGAATACGTATTTAACTTGTCTACCATGGATTACAATATACACGTGTTCCATCCAGGCATTGAATTATCAGCAGAGACTAATTGCTTGGTGTCTTCCAGGGTATCAGTTATAACTTTAATGATAACTTTGGTTCAAATTTCTAATGTCTGAGTAGGTCCAAAAACATAATCATTATTTTACGGCTTTTAGGATGCCCTAGAAATAGGTTTCTGCACACATGACATACACATAACGGCCTTGGCTTGGATTTAAATCTCATTTAAGTGCTATTGGCTCAATAAGGAGTTGCATTGCAACTAATACTATGAATGGTTAGCTGCTATTTAAATAGTTCTGAACCTCTTGTAACTTGAATGTCTCTTATTGTCTCGTATTGCGGTCGCCATACTTTAAGTCCAATGGTTAAGTCAGAACGAGAAACAAAACTTTAAATGACTTTTTCATGTGGCGAAAATTATTGCCGTGTCATTGTATCTTATTTCTTCCAAAAAAAGAGGACGAAAACAATTTTTTTCAACTGATATGACAATAAAGAAATTCACTTATCGTAGTAATGGTAATGAACACTAGCAGATCTGAAACCATAATGGTGGATATATCACCCAGTGAGAGGCTATGTCTACTTAAATATTTCCACCTAAACCTATCAAGAACCCTATATTTACACAATATTTGTTCCGCAGTCTTTGATGCCTGTGAGAGCATAGTCTACAAACAGTCAGATGCGCTCTAGTCTACAGTGACCCGTAAGAAACTCCGTTTGGAGTTTCAAGAACGGCCTACCATACTTGAGAACTTCAGAGCGACGCTCCAAAGTAGCGAAATCTTCTTAGAGCATTAGAGTGTTCCAAGTATCTGGCAATGTGCCAAACTTGATTAGATTGAGAATGGTAGAAAGTGATGCTGCACTGCAAGGTTTCGGACCGATATGGTGTATCATGGAACCCTTTCTGGCCAATGCATCATCCATTACCATCTACCCATCAAACCTGGACCTTAATGCGGAAGCCTTTGCAACGTTCAGTAGCATTATTTGACCAGTCTAGATGTCATACGATTAGAGCCAAGTGCTCTTAAGGCAGTTTGAGAATATATTAATGGTCTTACCCTTGAGCCCACTGTCCAGGCTAATCTCCACGCATATGGTAATGGCCATGATCTTAATCTGAAAGACACTCAGCGATTTTCTCAGTGGAATCGACAAGTCTCGATTTGGTCCATGAACACCATCACTGACGCAGTCATTTATTTTGGAGTTATCGGTATACCAGTTGAGATCAAATTTACTCCTATCTAAGGCCCCTTTAGACCAACAATTTTGGTCCGGGAATTCAACCATTAATCTCCTGCCAAAGCGCAGATCCAAAGGCTTAACATCCAGAACCGAAGATGGTTCACCGACCACCCTAAGTAGAATAGACAGATTTCTCGACGTATCCTGGACTCTCTTGGCGAAAAACATTGCCGCCGAACACACCGCCACCCTCATCATATAGATATGAAGCGGTGTCAAACCAAACAAGGCCTCCAAGACCGCTGTTGGACACATTCGCATGGCTCCATTTATACAGAGGCAGGCGATTAGTAAAACAAATAAAATCATGTATATATATTGCCATACTGGTTAGATTATTTGCATCTTGAGCTCCTCAATCTCTCGAAGGGCAAACCCTACAACAACTAGTAGTAGACAAATACCCCCACCCCCATCAATAGACATGTATTTGGCAAATACTTTTTAGTTTACAAATGTAAAATTTAGTTTAATTAGTTTAATTACTAACTATTTTCTTCGAGTGTATTTTAGTTCTTAATAAACATTTAAACAGCAACGTCTAAATACGCCATTCAATGTTGAAGATTAATTTTACTATTTGCACTTCTCTTGTAAATTTTAGCAACAGGCGAATTAAAGGATTAACAAACAGAGTGAAACTCAATAAGTGCTGACCCAAAACGAATTGGACTAGACCGTCTTGAACTGAGGCTAAACTGGGCGCTGTATTGCTACATCTACAATTACTGGGGTCTACCACACACAACGACAACCACGACGACGACTACAAAAACTAGGCCGTCATCGTACACACCACCACAACCCAGGATACAACCACCAGCAGCAGCAAGTGTGCTTTAAACAGAGTGGGAAAATAAACTACTGCGTGCCACTAAAAAAAAGTGAGCTCGCGTTTTCACGGTCAATATAAGTGCAATAGCAACTGCTGGGTGTGGGCGAATTTGCGCCCCGCCACCGGTAAGATTTAACATTTTCAAGCATTACCTCACCTCACAATCACTTGATTATAATTTTATTTTGCTTTTGTTTTGTTTTTCGTATTGGTTTACGTTTTGATTTGGTTTTTTACAAAAGAAACAAAACAATAAATAAAAACAAGAAAAAAGGATTACAAAAAATTGTTTTTGTTTTTGTAATGGTTTTTTCTTTTGATATTCATTTCAAATATTTATGAATCACACACACACACACATACACACTGTAAATGCCTATTTAAAATGTGTACTCGTGCGTGTTTCATGATTTTTTATTTAAATTTGATTCATGAAAAAAAAATTTTTTCTTTTTGTTCAAAATAAATTGAATTCAACTTAATTACGAGGCAGTTTTTTCATTAAAGCAAAAATATTAGAAAAATTTGTGGTACGAAATATTACACATATGATTTTGAAGAATAGAAAAGACTGCCTCCTTTTACATATAAAGCATTAAACACATAACCGACAGCAGGCAGCAAGCAGCAGACGGCAAAATGTCAAAACTGAAATACATACGTTTATATGAAAACAATTATTTTAAACGCACAGCTAAAGCCTAGACAACAATCTTTGCTGCTGCTGCTGCTAAACATAAAATAATTTATATTTTTTAGGAAGCAAAACAAAAATTAGTGATAGCAATACAATATAAAATTTTGAATAAAAAAGAACGCAGAAATAGGTTCCTATTTATGTTAATAATTTAAAATAATAATAATTTAAGTTTTATATTTTTGAGAAATTTTTTTTCTATAACAAATATTTTTATGACAAATAAAACAAATAACAATGAAACCTAATTTTATTGCTGCTTCTCTTTTCAAAATATTTATAAAGTCGATAGCATAACAGCAAATGCTGCCAACAACAACTTGCTGCTTGCTGTCAGTTATGTGTTTAATGCTTAAAAAGAAATAAATACTTATTTAATTATCATATATAGTAAATATTATTAAATATCTATGTATATATGTATGTATCTGCATATATAAATTGCTTAATAACATAACTTAATGCACTATTTTGTCATATATTTTTAACATTTTCAGTTGTTTTTATTGTTTTATTTTTTCAACTGCCATTTTATCGTAAAACATTTTCGTTTTTGTTTTTGTTTTTTTTTTTATAACAGACAAGATGATTTTTTTTTATTTTCATCACATTTAATGTCAATCAAATCTACAGGTTATCGGAAATTAAAGCTAAAAATAACGGAAATACCCAAAGGAGGTTACCTTACACGAGATATGATTTGAATCATTAAAAAAAGAAGTTATTTTTTCTTAGGGGTGATAAGAAATATTATGTGAGATGAACTAAATAAACTTTTAACGTTTTATTTTATAAAAAAAGTTATCGATTTATGAAATATTATATATTATTGTAAAGCCAATTTTAAGCATCAATTTTAACTTTCCAACGCCAAAATAATAGCGAAAAATGTTTTTTTTTTTTAATTTTTACCAGATTTAAAATTTATGCTGACATTTCATATGAAAACTTACTTAATGAAGACCTAGTTGAGCTTACCAGTTCAATTTATTATACTAAAGTTAACTATTATTATTATTGTAGGGACAGAGAAAGGCTAAACTAGCCATGGCATTGCGACCTAAAAGATTTATTGTGCCAAACACTTCAGAGCTTGAGTCGCTAATGCACAAGCTGCGCTCAGTAGTAATCACACAAACGAAAGCCCATTTAATTCTTCTCGTTTACGTAATACTACCCGGAACAGTCTCCAAAAGAATACTCTCTTTTTTCGTTTAAAGGCCACAATAAACCCAATGAGTATAGCTCAATGGGTAGTCGGCGAATTTGTTCAGATAAAGTTCGTCTATGTGTGTTTGCCAAAGCAACACATTCACTGAGAATATGCTTTGTCATCTGCTCCTCCTCTCGGCACAAACAAAACTCCGTGTTAGCTGCCATATTAAAGTTGAAGAGCTGATATTTTAGATAAAAGTTACATGTCAAGACATCAATAAGGTTCCTCATAACTGACTTGCTCATGTCGCGCATAGGTAAAGAATATTATCAGCCACTTTGTCTGCCTCAGGCCTGGGCATTGTGATTAAAAAGACGAGCGTAGTTCATGTTTCCATTCATCGAGTATAGTTTTAGTCTCACAACTCTAGTGGCTGAGCCTGTTTCAAAATGCCTGAGTATATAGACATTGGCTATAACATTCGTACACCAAAATCGAGCCTACATACTCTGAATAAAGAACCCTTAGTGCAGCCGGACTATCAGAATATATATTTATGGAAGCGCCCCTGATTCCACGCTCTATATTTATCCTTGCGCAGATGGAAATTACCTGGAAAACCCTAGACCACACAGCCCTATTTTCCCAAACTCTGTTACTGGCTTGAAAAAAATTCCTACGACCACACTAATATTCTTTCAACTTACATCTGTAAAGACCCCAACTCTTACTCCTCACGATCATTTATAGGGTGTTTTTTGAATGCTTAAGATTTTGAAATGATAACACAAGCCAGAAATATTATTGGAATGAATGTTTTTTATTATTAAAATGGTAAACAATTTCATGACATTTATTTCTTAAATATGATCTCCGGCATATATCCGCCACGGCTACGAGTTAAATGTCAAATTTTTAGCTAATTTGTCCAATAAATCTGGCCGTATGTCATCAATGGTGGCTTGAATAGTGGCTTTTAATGATTCAAAAATTGCTGGTCAGCAAAAGCCATTGACTTAACAAGTAGTCCAGAGGCGTTCATTCGCACGAACCAGGTGGCCGGTGAATAAGACCACTTCTAGAAAGAAAGTTGTCACCAAACTAATTTTCAACACGTTAATTGTTAAGCACGCTATTTTGTTGGAACCTAATGTCGTTGACGTCTAATTGATTAATTTTTGCAAACAAAATTTAGTCCGCAAAGCTCGATAGCTCTAGCCATTCACCGCAACGGCAGCTTTTTCTCATTTCGAAAGAAATAAGGACCGATGATGCCGCCAGCATATAAACCGTACCAAACGGTCAATTTTAATGGATGTAACGACTTGAGGATAGTCTTCGCTTCAGATACGATTTTTTTTTACGTAGCCATTTAACCAGATTATGTGGACCGTGAAATGGACAACTTGGCGAACAGATATATTTTTTCAAAGTGGAAGCTTAGGTCTGGCGTTAAACGATTCATGATTACTGACTAAAACCTACTGAACAGAAATGTCAACACAGTTTGACAAACCGTACTCATCGATATCGTTAACACTGCGTGCCGGTAAACACATCACTTTTACCCAACAGTAGTTCAATATCGTGGATCGTTCATGCAAAATTATATAATCCATGTTAGGTAGGTAGAAGGGAGTGGCAGCCGCGCTAAACCAAGGGACCCATGGGCATGCATAGCGGCCCGTTGTGATACCACATAACGCGTTGTCTCAGTTGAGTGATAGATATCCGGAAGAAGTGTTCCCCCTAGCAGGCTATCCACGGCACAATTATCCGTGATGTCTCGGTGATAAGAACCTAGCTGCTGTGATAGTGTCCCAAGTGAATCACGGCAGCCCTGACCAACTTAGAGTTGAAGGTCACATGCGAAAGGGATTTAATGGCCGTCTGGCTATCAGAACAGATGTGTATGTCATCGGTAGGAGCCCCATTACTGCGGAGTCATTTTGTAGCATTAAAAGTGGCCATCACTTCAACCTGAAACACACTGAAATAGTCCGGGAGGCAAAGCGAAATTTCAAGGTTAAGCCTCTCGGAAAAAATTGCACTGCCCATCTGTTTTATAGTTTAGAGCCTCGAGAAGATACTATGCCAGCGTGATAGGGTACAAAATAAAACAACAAAAAGCGCCCTTGTAGTGGTGGTATGTAACACACCCGCGATCTGGATTGCAGTAGATCTCCTTACCTAATTAAGGAGTCTAACATTGCAACCATTATCGAGGGCAGTTTACCAGAAGACCACTCCATAATAATCCATTTTATGTAAAAGAATATAGATCATATTTTCAAGGACTAGTAGCATCAAAGGATAAGAAGCATAATAAAATTTATCTTATGAACAGTTTGTAGAAAAATTTTAAACAAAAATTTAAGTTTTTAAAAGTTGATTTTTTTGAAAAATTGTTTCTTTTAGAGTCACAAATAGACAGTGATAAACAATTGCAGCATGAAAAAATTGAATTCGACATATAAAAATAGGATCTGGTCATACCTAAATAAATTTTAACAAATACTTTCATAATTCGAATAATATGCTTGATCTCAGTCTCAGCCATAATGCATAAACAAAAAATTCGAAATTTAAAACAAAATTTTCGAAATTTAACAAAATCGATAACTTTTAATAACAAAAAAAAAAAAAAAAAACAATAAACATTTCATCATCAATTACCACCAACTTAAGCATAAATTACTCGTAGTGTATAAGATACCTAAGATTCTTTTATAGAATCTTAACCTAAGAACCTAAACTCCTAAACACGTACACGTAAATAACAATATTTTTACTAATTCTCTTTAAAAGAAAGGAACTACGAAAAGCATATGAAATTTTAAATGCTTTTCCTTTTCGCCGACAGCCAATGCTAGACGTATTAGGTATACCTCGTATGTCAATAGTGGGCTTTGGTTTTTGTTCTATACATTTTTCTTTTAATAATTTTTACCATCTTTGCTGGTGTAAATTTTCATTTGAAGTATACCAACGACGACAACAACAAAATAAGTTCATACAAATCGCTTTTATATGAAAATGATTTGTTACAAATATTTTTTTTCTTTCTTTTTGAGCCACGCCTTCTTATTTCAAAAGCTTTTTAATTTATGTATTTTATTAAATTTGATTTCTGTTTTTTGCTTTTATTTTTACTGCAAAGCATTTGAGCACTTATTGAAAATGCAATACTCACCACACAATTTATAAGAAATTATTCAAAAATTAAACGCAATTAAATATTATTACAAAAGAACTAAATTATAAACACCCTACACTTTAATTTAAAAAAAATTGAATTCAAACACCAATCAATATATTTGTAATTCTATCTCTTTCTGTCTCGTTTTTCTCTTTCTCTTTCACTGTGATTTTTTGTTCCAATTTCTCAACAAAAATCAAAAACTCCAACATTTTGTTTAAATTTGTTTTGTAACGTTTGCAAAAAAAAAATCTTTTTTTTTTTTGTTAAAAATTAATTTTATTATTTTGAAAAAAAATGAATTCTTATGTTAAAATTCACTTAAAAAAGAAGGAAACTAAAACCGGCACCCTGAATTTCTCATCGTTCAAAAGCAGTTTTACTTCGAATGTTAATTTCCTGAAGAGAAGGTAAAAACGTTTAAAATCATTGTGCAACACTACTCGTCATAGTAGTGTTCAGCAGCTGAATTGTCAAGCACTAATTTAAAATTTCATATGGTTTTCCATTTTTTCCTTTTTGTTTTTTTTTTCTTTTTGTCTCTCTTTCTCTCTCGTTCTCCTTTTTTATTTCTCTCATTTAATAACACTTTTGCTCTCCCCGTTGTTCAAAAATGTTGTAACGTTCACTACTTTTTCACCCGAAAAATATCGAAATTAATTCTGTCGAAAACAATTAATAAAAAACAAAAACGTTCCTTTTTAATGAACTGAATAAATAAATAGATTTAGTTCGGGAGACTTATCTTCCGAGCACGATGATATCGATCCCAATGACTTACCGCCAGCCGCACGTCCCATACAGGAACAACCAACGAAACCTGTGGCGGCCGTGTCGTCTGGCGGTGGACCACCCAATATGCCACCACCACCGGCTCCTGGCGCAACAGCAGCAGCCATACCACCACAACCTCAGGGTGCAGCACCCGATTTCTCATTGAGTTTCGGCAAGAATACTACGGCTGCTTCGAATGCAACAACGACGTCGACGACGGGTTCAGCGGTACCACCGCGAGGCGTAAGTGCTCCCACTAGTCCAGCTAAGTCACGTGAGAGCTTATTGCAACGTGTTCAAAGTTTGACTGGGGCAGCACGAGATCAAGGCGCTTCGATTTTGGGTATAAAATTTAAATTTTATTTTAAATAAAAATTACTCAACTTAATAAGCATGCTTTTGTTTTTTTTTTTTTGTTAACAAAAACAGTTGTGTTGAAAATAATAGCAGCGGTTTCTAGTCATTCATAATTTAAAAATTAAAATTGATAAGACGTTTGGAGATCAAGAATAAAATTTGAAATAAAAGCTCATATTAACAAAAAAAATATATTTTTAAGAAAATATTTAGACAAAGGACCGTAAGCAAATTAATGGTGTTCTTGTAAGAGTGTCAGAATTTTAATTAATGAAACAAAGAAAAACAATTGAATTAAGTTTTAGGAATTCAGGAACAAAGTGACAGTTTTCTCTCGTAGAAAGAGAAATTCCCTATAAAAAATGATATCTGCTTGTAAATAAACAAGCAATTGCTTTCGTTGCTTTTCATGGAATTTTAATTTTAGAAATGGTATCTTCTGACAAATAATCAACACATATAGCTGTTACATAGTACATTCTGACAGTAAAAAAATGTTGATATCTTTTTTAAGAGCTTCTGTTGCGGCCCAAAAATATTGTGCATAGGCTAGCTTAAACGACTATAATGTACTTAACAAAGTTTCGTTTAGTTTCATTTGCTTACGTTTTGAGCGAACGTGATCGCATTACTTAAACAGCTGTTTGTGTGTAATATGTAAAACAAAAATAAAAGAAAAACATTGTGCAATGGATGCTCTTGCTTTTATTCATCACTGAAACAGTGACGATTGAACATGCGTAGCGAGTGTATGAAGATTTTTTTGTTTTACTAAACCTGTGTTATTTTTCTGGTAAAATCAAATCGAGTCAAATCAACTCTCATATATCAATTTTCATTTTCTCACTAACACAACTATTCAAAAAGAACATTATAGCCAAAAAGTTGATTAAACATTTCACAGACTTTCTAATGGAGTCTTAGTGGCCTCATGAAGTACTAAAGGCTCACATGGATCCAAATTGTAGGTCATGCGGTATTACCATGAGTTGATTACCACACCATTGTCGCCGCGGCCCATATTTGTTAAGAGTTAGCCACTCAGTCGCCCTAATGAAGGCAATGGTTTTATCCAGATCGTACGTTGGACAAGCGTTAACAAGTGCCCAACGGTCAGTAATAATCTACATGAGGTTCCTCGCATGTGCTTTAGGTTGCCTAATTCACCGGTAACCCAAATGTATTCAAATCATTTTGATCTCGTAACAGGTGGGGTCACTTTCTAATGTGTGATCGCCATTTGAAGAAATTTTCATAACACGAGCCGTTATTCTGTATAGGAAGATCACCGACATTCCCAATCGATCCGTTCGGATTCAAAGTGGTGTTTGATCCACATGTCCATCAAATATCTCGCTATGTTATCCAGAGACATCTGGGATTCATAAACAATTCCCGACATGCTATGTACTTTCTCTAGGGCCCTTTGTATATATATAGATATTCCTTTTATATATCATTCCCTAGTATCGGAAAAACCGCATGGCTATATTTCTCCTGCTCCTGTTTCAATGCGCATTAGCTCATAAGCGCATGAAAGCAAGAAAAACCGGTTTTTTGCCCATAACTCACAATTTTTAGGTGTTTTGAATACTTCAAAAACAGATTCTTTCTGCATTCAAAAGAGTATCACTTTCCACGTATTTCAACTTCATTCATTTTTGTCCCATAGAGTAATCGAGCTGCCATTAGTACTTAAAATAAATAAAAACCGGAAAATTCTGAAACAAAGGAATGTACAAAATGGGAAATATTTAGGACAATATCAAACCTGTTAGGGGATTACTAGGGTATTTTTTGAAGTTAAATAGTATCTAAAAGCTACGATCGTATCAACTTTTCAATCATTGCGATAAATTTAAAAAGCAACAACTACAGCAACGACAAGAAGAACTCTGAAGTTCTTGGTCGTTAGTTACGGTTGGCACAAATGTAAGAAGAATTCGGGAACTCGTCAAGCTACGATTTACTTTCTATGATACTTATCGACACGAGCATGTATTGAGTATTATTTGCTCAACCAGCTCTCAGTAAAATAAACTTATCTTATATAAATACGAGGGCGGATTGATATTGAAGCTACCTAAGTAGGAAAATAAAATTGTGTTTTTTCAAAAACCATTCATTTCTCAACATAGTCTCCTTTTAGCTCAATACACTTAGTAAGACGATTTTCCAATTTTTTATACCATCTGAATAATACGATTTTGGCAACTCCTCAAAATACGCATTAGTTTCGGTAATCACTTCTTCGTTTGAGATGAATCTTTTTCCTGCGAGACATTTTTTCAAGTTTGGAAACAGGAAAAAGTCACTAGGGGCTAAATCTGGACTATAAGGTGGATGATCAACCAATTCGAAGTGGACTTCTCGTAGTTGTAGCATCGTATCTAATGCTGTGTGAACCGGTGCGGTGTCTTGAGGAAAGCGCACTTTTTTCTTGTTTAAATGTGGTCCTTTTTCCTTAATTGCATCAACCAATTGATCCAATAATGCACAATAATACTCTCCTGTGATTGTGGATCCCTTTTCAAGATAATCGATGAGCAATATTCCGTGTGCATCCCAAAATACAGTGGATATAACCTTGCCAGCCGATTTCGCTGTCTTCGCCTTCTTCGGAGCTCTTCCACCAACTTCCACCCATTGCTTCGATTGATTTTTGGATTTAGGTGTGTAGTGGTGAACCCACGTTTCATCAACAGTTATTAAGCTACGCCAAAAATCAGCAGGATTATGCTTTATCATGTCCAAACACCGCTGTGAAGTGATCTGTCGAACTCGTTTTTGTTCAACACTGAGCAAACACGGCATCCATCTTGCCGATAGCTTTTTCATATGCAAATGTTCATGCAAAATGTTGAACACACGTTCATATGATATGTTTACCATTTCAGCAATTTCACGTATTTTGACCCGGCGATCATTCATAACGATATCGAGGATTTTCTTAATATTTTCTTCAGTAACCACCTCTTTTGGCCTTCCTGTTGATGGTATTGGTGCAGTGCTTGTGTTTAAATTCAGCAATCCCATATTTTACCATATAATCTGATGGAGCAGATTCGCCGTAATGTTTATCAAGCTTTTCTTTCGTCTCTTTCGCCGTTTTACCTTTCAAATAATAGTGTTTAATCACTACACGAAATTCGCTTTTTTCCATTTTCCAAGAAACACTAATGTTGCTTACTTCAAATGATTACAACAAATAAACTAATCGATGAATTTGGCTAAAATTTTAACAGCTAACGTTTGACAGATCGTAATTTCTAAGAAAGAAAAAGTTTTTGTGTTTGTGCTGCCATCTAGCGCCAAGTAGCTTCAAAGTCAATCCGCCCTCGTAGATACAAATAACTATAAACTCAATGAGAATTAAATTCTTCTATGTTACGACACCCATTGTATCAATGAAAACAAAAGTATGGCGAATAATTTAAAGCGTCGTCATAGGTAATAAAAACATACTCAAAAAGACCTTCAAAGTAAAGAACTTACAATCGAAAAAAAGTATCTTTATATTCAAAATAATTTTTGTTCTTTGTTATATTTTTCATATTTAAATAAAAAAAAATATTTTGTCATAAATATTTAAGTATGTACGTAATATAACTTAATATTTTACATTAATTACAACACGTTATTATTTAGATACCTATTTATTTTTATTTTTGTATTTTTTTCAATAATCACAACCAAATATGAATCGCTATTTACTATGTAAAGTTCCAATATCGCGTTTAGTTTTATCACAATTAGAAATCGCGGCGACTGTCAATTAAAAAATTCATATTCAAATTTAAAATTCAAAATGGTAAATACAAAACTAATGATGTGTTGAGAACGAAAAAAATGCAATTAATGAGGTAAAAAATAATAACAAAGAGGCACAACCATTTAAATGCTTAAATAGTTTAATATTTTTTATGCATTAAAAAAAATTCTATAAAAATAAATTGAACACAACATTACCATAAACTGAAGTTATTAATATTTATCAAATTGTTGTTGTTTTTGTCATATTTTTTACGTTTACTGCAGTTATTATTTCGTTAAATATTCTCGTATTTAAAATCGTGACAGAATCATTTTACCTTTTTTTAGATTAAAAATGAACGAATTTACATTTCAATTATGTAGTTGGACACTCTACATACAGTATTGTAAAGTAGAAATGTGTACACTAGTGTAGTGTTTACATGGGTTGTAGTAGGTGGTGTGTAAACTTTTTGGTTGGTATTAAGGGTGTATTAAGGGACAGTCAGTTACTTCTTCCTCATGAACAATAATTTTCATTTAGTTGGTACAATATTGATTCGGTCTGGTCGACCAATCACCAAAAAAGTCGATAAAATTATGAAAAAATTTGAGAAAGACTGGCCCATATGTAACTGATAAACCTTAATTAGAGCGTTGAGCATTGTTCTGGCATTTGGCTAGCGTTGACGCTGAAGTAACATACCTAAATAAGAAATTGTCTCATGAGCAATTATGTTATGTATTGTGTCATGAACGTTAAGTTAACTTTTTAACAAATAATCGCTAATATTGAAATGAAAAAGTTACGAAAATAATAGATTCGACGCGAAAACAGCTAAAGTTACACTACTTTTTCTTCGCAGCCAACTTCGCTTTGTAACGCGTTGTCAAAATGGGATTTTCCAATTGCAAAGCTTTGACGCCGCGCTATTATGGTTTGCTTCATACAATTTGTATTGGCATGAGAAGAACTTTTGAGAGCTAAACAACGCTTAGCGCTCTGATTTATGTTAGGCTTTAAGTAACGTAAACGTTGCTAGGGAAGTAGCACTATGCAGTTATCAGTTATTTAAAGAAAGTTGGGTGCCACATAAATGAACAGTAAAAAATAAAATGAACCGAATTTCTATTTGCAATTCACTGCTAAAATGTAACGAAATCCAACCATTTCTGAAGAGAATGATTACAGGCGATGAATAATTCATCACGTAGAACAATAATGTGCGGAAGAGATCATAGACAAAGCAAGATAAAGCTTTGCAGAAGCTGCAAAGCAAGTATTGACACCAAGAAAGGTAATGCGGTTTGTCTAGAGAGTTTGGCAGAGAATTTTTCAATATGACCTTCTACAACCTGATCAAACGATTGAGCTCCAATATCAAAAGATAACGATATTGAAGCAAGCGCTTCAATTTAAACGGCTAGTATCGATCAACGGAAAAGGTGTTCCGATTCATCATAACAACACCAAACCACATTTTTGATGACCCGACAAAAACGAAAAGAGCTTTTCTTGGATCCCGCACCTTCAGATTATCACATGTTTTGGTGTAAATTAATATCTCGTAGAGGACTGCAATATGCTATTGAATCATTTTTTCACCCAGAAAACCGCAAAGTTATAAAATGATGGAATAACGAACAAATTCTTGATGTTTCTGAATATTTTAAAATTGATTTGTATTCAACCTTCCATTTACATAGGGTTTCCCTATAATATCTCCTCCAACCTCGTATATCCGACGAAATTCCGGATGTCGATTGGTAGCAACCACGATAACTCCCTAACTAGTATCTGATAGGCGGTTAAATACTTCTTCCTAAAGCGCATCAATGCCTCACATGCACCCAGTATATGCTCTGGTGACTCACATTCCTCATCACAGAATTTGTACATCGAAGTTGAGACTAATCCCATTCTACTAAGATGTTCCTTTGGCCTGCAATAACCGGTCAAAATCCCCGTCAGTATCTTCAAGTTTTCTATGGACATTCCTATATGGGATTCAAATCTTCTCCTGTTATAGTTTTCCAAAAGAGTTCAGCTTTTCTCAGACCCATATCCTTATTTTTGTTGAGTATGTCCTTCCAGGTCAAACTTCTCAGTCCACAAAATGCTTCTGGCCCCACCAGTGAAGTGGAAGCTCCCTTTCTGGCCAGTTCATAGGCCCTTTCACTCTCCGAAATTCCTACATGACCTGGGACCCAGCATACTCTGACCATATTGTCCCTGCCAAGCTGGTTCAGTTTATACAGACATTGCCAAACTAACACTGAGTCAACCTCATAGGAGCCATGTCCTCGAATGGCGGCCTAACTACCAGATAGTATGGTTATGTTCTGTTTTCTATATTTCCTTTCCAAGTTAAATTGAGCACATCTCTCAATTGTATAATATTCCGATTGGAATATGCTGGCGAGATTTCCCATAGTTTCCGATTCTTCCCAGCTAGGGCCAAACACTCCTGCGCCTGTACCATTTGCCAAAGTTAAAGAGTTTAATGATCATGTCCACAGGACAACCAAGTGGGGAGTAATCGATTACTCGGCTAACCGGTTTAACATGACTTCTGCATAACCTCGTGCCCAACTTATCTCCCATTATTTTTTTCATAGTCTCTATGGCCCTATTTTTCACTGCCAAATGCAGCGGATTAAGGTCCAATAGACAAGTTCTTGTTGCCCCAGTAATGCTTATACACGCTAATTTTTGTACCTTATTTAGCTCTGCTCAATTGTGGTTGTTCCCAAACTTGTTTTCACAATCGGTCTGACATCATGGTATACATCCAGTATAATATTCTTGGGTTACAACTCAAAGATCTCCTTGCAAGCAGCCTGCATACCATATTCGCATTCCTGGCTTTTCTTGAGACAAACTCCACTTGAACTTTGCATGTCAGCTTATTACCCAGTATTACTTCTAGATATTTAACCTCCTTTCTTAATGGTATTTCTTCACACAGGAATTGAATAATTCTCCACTTAGCGAGTTTTCTTTTCGTAGTGAATGGTACTATCATGGTTTTGCTCGGGTTAATGTTTAATCCCGTCGTCCCGCACCATCCATTCACTATACAAAGTCACCTCTGTATGATTTCACACAAGGTACCTAGAAATTAACCCCTTGCTATCAGAACAATGTCATTTGCAGAGCACTGGCAGTCAATGCCGCCATAGATATTGTCCATAAAAGTTCATCAACAACTAGACTCCACATTAAAGACGATAGGACCCCTCCTTGTGAGCAACCTCTGGTAGTGCTTATATTAACGTTCCCTTAACTAATTTCCGCAGATCTAGTACATAGAACCTCTGTCATCCATCTGGATAACTTCATGAGAATTATTATCAAAGACCCCTTGTTGTTCCTGAAATCATGTAGTGTTTTTTTAAATACGGCTTAAGACAGGAAATTTAGATCGTTTGTGAGTTCTTTTCAACCTTGAACCTGTGATATTTCGTGTATACTATAGTGGATGCAAATACTTTACTTTTCGTAGCGTTAGAATAGGTGTACATATGTATGTGACTGCGAGAGTTCACAAATAAATTTATTACATAACAAAAATTTACTCATTATCATAAGAAAAACATTAAGAAGAAATATAATAATTGAACTGCTATTATTTTAAACACAACTGTTCGCTTTTCTTCTCTAACTATACAAATTTAACAACAAAATAGTCAAACTTTAAATGTGTGCAACAGTACAAACGCTTCTTCTTCTATTCAACACCTGCATGCAAATCAGTCTTTAACGAATAATTTTTCTTCTTTTCTTTGAAACCAAAAACAAACAATAAAAATCCATTGCAAAAAATGCAACAACAAAAAATATGAAATTTCCACACCAAAGGTGCCGCTGTTCAAAGTGCCACACGTTCGCCGGCATTCAACAAAGACAAATATTTCACTTTATTAGTATTGGATGACCACAATACCGACTGGTCAAAGTATTTCCGTGGTAAACGTTTGCATGGCGATTATGATATCCGTGTCGAACAAGCAGAATTTAGGGTAAGTTGTGCATAAAATGGGGGGAAATCACCACGTGTTAGGAAAAGTAAAAAAAGGGAAAACTAGACAACAACAAAATCATGTACTTTAAATAAGAATGTAATCTTTAATGCAAATATAAAAGAATATAAATTTAATAAGTTTTACGTGTTTATGTGTGTTTATGTGTGCATTTTTCCCCCTCCATCAATAGGATATTACATTGCATGCCAGTGCCGAATCTGGTCCCGTTGTGACTATGGAAGTTTATAGAGGTGACTCAAGGGTAAGTTCATAAATGTACTGATTCAACAATATTGATTTTAAGTTTAAATACAAAATACGTTTTTAAATTTTATAAAAAGGTACCCTTAAGAAAGTACTAAATACAATTATTTGCATTTTAATATGTTTTTAGAGCCTTTTTATTTGGTGACATATAAAAGTAAAATAGTGCAATTGTAAAGCGCAAAATGTACCTCTTAGGAGCACTTTTGTGTTGCCATGCACTTCACTCTTGAAGTTAAACACTTAAGAACTGTAAATAAAGTCTCTTATGACATGTAAAAAGTACACAAGAAAATATATATTTGCTTACCTTAGGAAATTTTCTTTTACTTACCACTTTCTTTACTTTTCTTTACCTAGAAAAAGTACTTTTTATGTGATACATTTGGTTATCTTTGAAAAACTATCTTTAATTACTTAGGAAAGACTCGTTGTCTTAATTAGTCAATTTACTTTTCTTTTCCTTAGAGAAGGCACTTTTGTTTACTCTAAAGAGAATACCTTTGGCTTACCTTAGAAAAGATACTTTTATTTACCTAAGAAAGGGTGCTCTTGCTTAACTTAGAAAAGTTAATTTTGTTTTCTTTTATTTATTTATTTATCTTAGAGAGGGTATTCTTGCCTACCTTAAAAAGGGTAATTTTATTTGCCTTAGAAAAGGCGCTTTAGTACTCTTGCTTACTATAGAAAAGGTACTTTTGTTTACGCTGAAAAAAGTACTTTGCTGACTATAGAAGAGGTATTTTTTTTTTCTTAGAAAGAGTACTCTTGCTTACCTTAAAAAAGTAGTTTTATGCCAATGTTGGCATACTCCCTTCAACATATCGGCCGGTATCTCACGAATAAATTATTCAATATTGGCTTCCAGTGCGTCAACCGTTGCGAACTTGTCCCTACATACATGAGCCTTAACATAGCCCCACAAAACATTGTTTAAATTCGTTCAATCGCACGATCTTTGTGGCCAATTTACCGGCCTCAAACGTGAAGTAAATAGTTCACCGAACTTAGCTCTCAATTGGTCCGATGTTTAGCGTGCTGTGTGGCATGTAGCACAGTCTTGTTGAAACCACATGTCAGCCAAATCCAACTCTTCTATTTTGGGCAAAAAAAGGAAAAATTTGTATGTCACGGTAGCGCTCGCCATTCACAGTATCGTTCCTGCCTTCGTCGTCTTTGAAAAAATGCTGTTCAATGATGCCACCAGCCCATAATCAGCACCAAATATTTTTCGGAATGCATTGGCAGTACTGCTCTTCACACCAAATACAGCAATTTTGCTTGTTAGCTTACCCATTGAACCAGAAATGAGCTTCAACGCTGAACACAATTTTCCGATAAAAAATGAGAATCTTCATCCGCAAGCGTTGTGCGTTGGTAAGTCGATTCATGATTAAATTATAGACCCAACTGATAATGTTACACGAAAACATCTGAGCTGCCAAAAACAGTGTTGGCAAAAAGAAAATTGCTAAAAAATCGCCCAATACAACTGAAAGTTCTATTTTTTTGTTAAAAAAAAAAAAATAACCAAATTTATCGTTATTTTGAAGTCCTAACAAATTTTCACAAAATTAAGGATAAAGTCAATGTGTACGTCAACTTTTTGAGCTCATTGTACTTTTTATTTTTTATAACTTAATTTCTTTATCTTATCTTTAATTTACAGATTCCACGAATGTTTAGACCAGATTTTGTGCTCATACGTCAGCCACCACGTGATGGTTCCAACGATTATCGTTCCACCATTTTGGGCTTAAAATATGGCGGTGTGCCCAGTATTAATTCGTTGCATTCCATCTATCAATTTCAGGTAAAAAAAATTTTATAATTTGCGAAGTTTTTTTGAATGGTTTTCTTATTTTGAGAGTGGAAATGGAAAACGGTTACCTCACTCTCTGCCCATACAAGTGCGAGGATGGTCATTAAGTTTTACAGACTATCAACCTTATATATCCATTTCATTGAGCCTCAATGAAACATATAGTATACAACAAATGAAACAAACATCATATTCATTGCTTTCAAAAGTTAGTTTACAGTGCCCACTAAGTTTTATACACATTTATTAAGAACAAGACCGGTATAGCTAGGACCAGTAATTATTGGCAACTTATGCTTAATTTCTGAATATAATGATTTGATGTTGGAAACTAAAATAGGAAGAAAAATAACTTCTAGTTAAAGCCTTAATTATAAAGTGTAGTCCGAGTCAAAAATAGATCAATTCTTTGTTTTCTAGATTATTGTAGCCGAGGATTTAAAAACAGATGGTGACACCTTTTTCTTACTTTTCTTTCCGAAAAATACTTAGACGTTAAGTCATTTATATGCTTAGCAATCGCGCAATCTCATTAACCAGTTTGCTATCACGATGTCTGAATTCTGAACATGTTTCCCAGCTATACTCTAATGATAGATCACTTTGTGATGGCTATTTTAAAGTCTAATTAGCATATACATCAATTTTCTTTGAAATATCACGAAGAGGGCAGATTTTTTGCAAGCCTTGTGTATTTACTTTAAATTAATCCATAGTTTGGACTTGTTGACATTTTCTTCACATATCAAAATTTAATAAAAAAAAATCCTCTAACAGAGTAATAAAGCAGTATTTAAAAAAAATAATAATTTGACTTTACTGAGACAAAAAATAATTGCTTATACAATATTTTCAACAAAATTATTTTATTATTATATATTTTTCTAATTATAGGATAAGCCTTGGGTATTTGCCCACTTACAACAGCTACAAAGGCGTATGGGTAAAGATGCTTTTCCATTAATCGAACAATCCTTCTTTCCATCACCAAAATACTTGGTAAGTTTACTTACTATTTCTTCGCTTAACCTGTTGATATAATTAACGACTCTATAGACGTCTCTTGTATGTGCGTGTCCTATATTAATAGTATCGGGTGTTTCTTACAGCTACACAAGTTTAAATCAAAATGGAACAAATATATGTATTTTTAATATCAACGAAACGGGCTTTTTTGGATAGAATTTTTATAACATTAATATTTAAATAAAATTTCGACCATGTGGCCGCTACGGCTGACGCGTATAACGCGCACAAACTATGCATAGTATAAATGGCCGTGTTTCGCCTATTACTCTTCGAATGTTAATTACCACGTGTTAAATTTTCTCCAAGAAAATAATCCAATGAGGTTAAGTCACACGATCTTGGTGGCTAATTAATTGGGCGTTTACGTGAAATTACTCTTGCATCAAAAGTTTCTTCGAATAATCAATTCCAGCCCGCGCTGTGTGACATGTGGCTCTGCTCTGTTGAAACCACATGTCAGCTAGATTAATGTCAGTTTAGTGGGGGATGAATAAATATCTAATCTAGTCCCTATACCTTTCACCATTGACAGCAGGGTTGGTAACCCTCTAGGTAGCAAAATTAAATCCACCCGGGTTTTATTAGGTATTATATTTAAAAAACCCGGGTGGGTCCTTTTTTTAGCTCAAAAAAGATAGTGAATTAACGAATTTATCGAAATGAAAATTTATCAAATCACTGCTTACATCTTCTCTTCACCTCTGAGCCAATTTCCGATCACGTTAAGAAAAACTTCTCGTCTTTTAAGGTGATGCAACTTTAAAGCCGATTTTTTATTTCTTTAAAAAAGTCGATTCAATGACATGCTATAAGATATTGTAGATAATGTATCAATGACCAATGATCAGAGACTACGGCGGACGCGGCATTTGATAGTTTCTGACAATCATGTGGCAACTTTTGCGATATGAGGCCGCGCGTTGTCATGCTAAAGAATAACTTAATCATGTCTGTCTTTATATTCCGGCCATTTTTCTCACAATGCATGGTTCAAACAAAGTAATTGCAGTCTGCTTAAGCATTATGCATACTAAAGCAGCGTAATTTTACTAACTAATAAGAAATATTGTTACGCTTTAAACTTTATAAAATGGTTGAGTTTTTTGAATTGCATTAAGCAAAATAAATACCACGTAATTGTTGTTGTATTTTACAATCCCTTTATTTCCACACCTTATCTTAATACAACAACTTATTTATCTTGCACTTAAAATTCGCTAATACACAAATACTCAACACCTTTATTTACGCCTTAATGTGACTTTACTTTACGTCTTACAACTTTAAACAATGACTTTCAAACAATAAATGAACAGCTAGGAGTCAAATCATCATCAATATCGAATATTCCTGTAGTTATTACAAATTACTACATATTTACGTTAAATTCAAAATGTAATATAAACATAATACACTAAAAGCAATCAAGCTGGTATCACCGTTAAACATGCAAGTGGTAGCACTCTTGATATCACAAACAAATAGGACAGTGACAGATACACAATAGTCTTGACACAAATCAATGAATTCCATAGCTAAGTCCACCACTCTACCTCTCTTTAGACACTGTTTATTTTCGTAACAATATTGTCTATTTGAACGAAATTAGGAAGCAGTTATAAGCCCAAAAACAGACCATTAAAAAATATAATAAAACTCAGTGGGTTGGGTTTTTGCCAACAATGATTGACAGCAATAGTCAGCCCATAAAGGGCACGAAATAGTAATTCTCTGTAGATGTAATAGTTTTTCGCCAAAAACTTGTGGACTTGTGGTTTGTGCGACATTTCTCCGTTTATTTACGTACCCATTCAACTAAAATTTGGCTTTATCGGAGAACAAAATTTTGAATTAAAATTCATTAAAAAAATGCAACAATTTGCAAGCCTTGCTCTGGTGTAACTTTATTCATAATGAAATATCAAGCCAAACTTAACAAAAATCAACCTTCAGCTGTTAAATCTGTTGTCAAATAAAGCAGTGTTGCCAACTCAAGGAACCTCTAAAAAACATCCGATATTATAAAGCAATTGAAACAGAAGTGTGTTTTTAGGAGCACTCTACGATTTTATGCGAGTGGTAAATTTGTTTACTTTTAAATCTAATTTTTTAAATTATAAGCTTTTAAATTTCGGTATGATTTCTGTTTCTATTTAATTTTTTATTTATTTTTTTTTAATTATTGAGTAAAATATTCAATACATAGTACATACTAATTAAAAACATAAAAATTAAACATAAGAATCGAACATAAAAATTGAACATAAAAATGCAATAAAATAAAACGAAATATGTATGTATGGTAAATCGATTAAATAATTAATAATTAACTTAATTACTACATAATAAACATAAAATATTTAACATACAGAGTATAACACTGTTACGTACTACTCTCTACTCTTAAACTCGTTCTTTTACTCATAAAAGAAAACAGACATAATTTTTTGTACGCATTTTATAACTTATATAATACAAATACAAATACAAATACAAATACAAATACAAATACAAATACAAATACAAATACAAATACAAATACAAATACAGAAAAAAACAGCATCAATTAATTACAAATTAATTAATTAATAAATAATTGTTTAAAGCCAACAACTTAATCATCATATTTATTAATTTAAAAAACTTGTCAAACACTTAACACCTAATAATGCATATCGCAGGTATAACATATCGCTGAATATGTTCAAGGATTTGACATGCACTGTTCGTATAGGGGCGTTCTTCTCCAACGACATTGTGTAATTTGGCCCTCGGGTGTATTGTATGTTGCTGGCATACAAGCGGTAAATTCTGTTTCACATTTAGCAAATGGTGACCATTTACAGCCATTGGCAGTTTCAAAATAGCGTAGACAACTATTGCCAAAGCAGGGTTTAACCTAAAACAAGACAGAGAGAGAGAGAGAGAGAGAGAGAGAGAGAGAGAAGTCAAATAAAAAGAAAGTTTTATCAGTTAAAGCTTAAAAATTGAATAGTAAACTTAAAAGATAAGCTAGGTTACTAAACTTGACCCTGTGCAACTTATGTTACGTTTTTATTTATGGTTTTATTAGACATCTCACATCTTACTCACCTCACAACTGCAGGCTTTACGATAAACCCCCGAGAAACCTTTCCTCTCAATAATGCTCATCCTCTGATACTCCTTTACATAATTGCAGTGATATAGTTGAGGTCCCCGGCCGGCAATCACATATAATTTGCGCAATTCCAAATTAATGCCACACATACTTTCCTCGAGTGGTGTCAGTAAACGTCCATGTCGTAATATTTTATGACCTTCAGGTGTCATCTATAAAAATACAACGAAAAAGAGCAAGAGAGGGGGTGGTGAGATAGATTATCATCATTATCATATTTATTGTTTTTTATTATTCGTGTAAGTGTTAATCAAAATACTCGTAAAAATGTGTATGTATGTAGAACATACAAGTGGTATAATGATTGTCTGTCAAGTTTTGTGTAATTTTTTTATGATAACGACGTTTACCTTGTAAGATTTTTTTATTTCCACTTTATAGGCGGCTTGATGAGCAACCAAACGTGTAGATTTGCGCAGGACACGTACAACAACAACTAAAAATACACAAAAATAATTGCAAAGAATAAGTTATTTTTTATGTTAAAGTCTAAAACAGTTTTTTTTTTTTGTTTCATGTTTTGTGGGCCATAAAATATAATGACGATTAAAAATTAAAAATGTTTGACACGAAATGTTTGTTAAATAGTCAAGTTAATTAAAAACAATTCAAAAAAGGTCATCTACGGTTTATATATGAATGCTACACCATTTCCTTGCAGAAATACGAAAATGTAAGAGTTTTAAGAAAAATTTAAATAAAAAAATAAATTATCAAGAAGCTGAAGTAGAGTTTAGAACTAAAACTGGAAATCAACTTAAGAATCGGAATAGCGAGTGTTTAAGATGATCAAGGGATTGAGTATAGATTTATTTGAGAAAATATTTGTATGTGGAATTGATGTAATTTTTGGTTGCTTGGAGTAGTGCAGTACATTTTATGTAAGAATTCATTTATTTCTGACATAATGGGGCAGTGTATCGCAAATAATGTTCACCGAATTACTACAATTGCCCCTTTTATTATAACTGATACAAAATACGATGAAATGAAATCAAATGAAATCAAATCAAATGACGTCTTAGACACATCATTCACTTCTAGAGCAAGCAAGTTCATGACGTGTCTCAGACGTCAAACCTACCCAAGGGGTTAAACAAGTTATTACATGTCTCTAGTACATCTAAATCAGGGATGCTCGTTCATAGTACCCAGCTAACGAAGCTGTTTGTATATTTATTTGTTCTCTTCGTAAATATTAAACCAGGGATACTCTCAGCGTACCTGGTCTAGACTTAGAGCAGAGATCGATAATATGATATGTTACAATATGTTATTGCTGTCAGGGCCATAGCGCACTGAGAATCGAAAGATCTTTTGTGCATAAGTTCGCTACATTATAATAAGGCTGCAAATAAAGACAGAGATCCCATTTAAAAAGAGAAGAAACACCTCTTTCAGAGTCATCACAGCATAGCAGTCTCGACACAGGTCTTTAACATGTTATAAAATCCATTACATTACATACATTGATGATATCTAAGACCTTATCCTAATAAACCTCCTCGCAATTAGATTAGAACACTTCTTTTAAGTTATCTTAACCCATTTGACCTGAGATTTGCAAAAACCGATTGTTCGCTATTAGCGAAGAATTTTCGAAATAAAAATGCTTAACACAGCATAGAATATTAATGTTCATAACACCATTGCTCCTCCTCAATTCACGTGTATTCTTATGCCCTTGCTTTTAGTCGTCACAAGAAACAAGTAAACAATTTCTCTCCTTTTTAGCTTTGAGAGGCGAAAAAAATGCATAAGCAAAAGTAACGTCAGTAAAGCGAAGGAAAGATATTTGCTAAAGGATTGCTGTTCATATCACAAACTGAGCAGCAGGTGAACTCTATGAGTTCTTTTGCATTTCGCTTCCAATAATTCGTTTTCGAATATTTTATCAGAGAAATATTTGCCAAACGTTCGAAGGTGATGGTACTATCGAATGTCTTGGTCAATCGGTAAGTTTAAGCTTATATTCAAGTGCAAGCACTCGCGTTTATAGCTTTTTTTAAATTATATAGAATGTAACGTATACCCTCGGCTAAGTTGCTTACAGCCTCAGCTACCACATACATGTTCTTTCATTCTCCGAACATTCAATAAAAGTTTTTGAATATTACCAAACATTTCCGACTGGAGGGCCAAAAAAATTGGTAAGCTCAGCAAATTACCTTTGAACCATTGTAATTCACAACGCTGAGTCCACATCGTTGAATTTTTTATGCCACAACTTAGCTTAACTAGCAGACGATATTCACTTTTTTTTCCATTTTAGTAAAAGCTATTAAAGTTACCTGCTTTTACTAGCTGTCAAAATGAAAGTAGCAAACGCAGCTTGTTCACACAGAGTTCCAGTACACTCATACTTCTTTTATGGCCTTTATTTCGGAAATTCGCTAAAACGGCATATCTAAATTATGGAACACCTTCGCTTTACGGCACAAATTGTCTCTTTATGCAGCTAAAAAATCGTTTCACCATTTCTTAATAAAAAGTGTAAGGCAAGCAAAAGCAACTCGTTTTAGAGCATTTCGATTTATGGCCTACATTTTTAGAATCTATCTAGGTCGTATAAAGAGGTACAAGTGTAAAAGATGCCCGGTGAAGTCAGCAGTATTGTTTCCCTGGAAGTTAAGTTGTTTGTGAATTATATGTGTTAAGACTCTTTGTGCCACCAAAATTAATTCTTCTATTGAAACCCGACAAGTTAGATTGCTAGAGTTACTTAACTATAGTCTACTCTATTCTATACTAATAAATTTTTTAATTTTTAAATTAAAAAAAAAAAACAATATAAAATATTTTTAAATTATTTTATTCAGTAATTGATCGAGAGATTTAATGTTAAAGCAACTAAATTACATTTAAGTTCGCTTTTATGCCGTTTTAATAGCCTGCCAGCTCATCTAATATGCTTTAGTTTAAAAATGGAATTTTGTAATTTAAATCGACATTTAGAGAATGAATTTTTAAATAAGTTTTACCATTAATATCGTAATGAACATAAATTAGTGGGAGGAAAAAACATCGATTACACTTACCATAATCAGCATTGCAATAGCTGGTCTGAGGATGACTCGGCATGCAGGAACATGCCATAGAGGGTGTAGCATAAAGTGCTAAAGTGGCCATAAAGGCCAACATTAAAAAGCCCAAATATTTTGTGGCCAACATTTCGAATCAGTTAATGGCAAAAATAGCTAAAAATGAAAAAGAAAAGAGAAAATACACACAAACATACATAAGTATTTGAAATACATTATGAAAACAGTGTTAAAAGGGTTCAATAAAATGGTGGAAGAAACTTAAATTCTATTAAACTTAATTTCTAAAGCTTATATGTACATACATATGTATATACATATATATGTATATATACATATGTATATATGTGTATATGTATTCTAAAAATAAAATAGAAATAAAAGGTGCATATTTGAAACCTATTTGAAAAACAATTTGTATGAAATATTTGAAATAAAATTCACTTCAAACTCATTTTAATTTTATGAATATGAGGGTAAAAGTTTAACGGTTGTATTCAACTTTAAGGCTAAAAAACTTTTTCTAAAAAATCTTATTCAAAATCAGCATTTTAACTAAAGAACACTTCAAAATTTTATAAATTTGAAACTGGCAATACTATATTATTTTGTCCCTTAAAATATGAAAATTTCGAACTCATAAGCCTAACAAATGTATTTATTTCATGAATTTCGTTATTTTTCTAACAAATTTTGATTAAAACTTCCTTAATTAAAATCGCATAAAAAACACAGTTTTAAATATTTATTTTATTAAAGGAAGGAACGATATGCAATATAAATTTAAAAAATTCCAACTGGGCTGTGCCACGCCTATACAAAGTGTATATTATTTTGTCTATATCTTCAAAATGGCAACAGCAAGATTCTCTAAATTTGGTTTAAATAGATTCACAGTCAATGCAAATCATCGGTCAAAAAGTGAGCGGAATTAAACAAGTGGACGTAGTACCGCCCATACAAAGTAAATATTGATTTAAGTATATCTTGAGAACTGCAATAGTAGAAGTTTTTGAATTAGGCTCAAACAACGTTAGGATTAAATGTAAATTATCTGTCAGTAACTTAAGTAAGATTGTATAAGTGGGCGTGGCCCCTTCTATTCATACTAAATATTGAATTTGGTATATGTATGGTATGAATTTTGTATATGTGGTATGGTAGGTAGGACATCCGCTTACCAACAAAGAGGTTCTTGGTTCAATACCAGACCAGACCATCAGATAATTTTGACAGCGGTACCACCTCATCACACTGCTAGCGACTGATTATGAGTATTTACGCTATGAAAAACTTCTCTAACTAATGCATATGCCGTTCAGAGCCGGCGTTAAGTTGTGTCTAAAAAGAGAGTCGGGCGCAGCTCATTGATTGGGAGAAGTCCCCCTTGCCACTCTTGGGATGTCGCGGGAATTATGTATGTATCTATCAAAATCAGCAAAAAAGCGAGAATTGCCAAAATCAAACTGGATAAAAGCTATCTATATACCTATACCTATACTGTATAAAAATTAATGCGTATTTGTTTGAAGACTGTATACAGCTAAAATGCAGAACCTACATTATCTTTCTGGAAGGAACGAAAGTTTGGATTTTGATCGAAAGTAGACCAAATGAGCAAAAGGTTAAAAATATATCTAAGATAGCATTTAATTTAATAATGAAAATGGGGGTAACAAATAGCCGTGTTTTAGCTAGTTTACAATATATAAAGGGTGGGCAAATTTGAGCTTAGGAAGTAAATTGGCTTAACAACACATTTTTTTTTTTTTTGACAAATTCAGTTTTATTCATACCAATATAAAACAGAAATTTGGGAATTAGTAATGGAATATGATGTGTGCCGCTGTGGTATGATAGGTAAGACACCCGCCTACCAACCAGAATATCGTAGGTTCAAAACCAGGCCAGACCATTTAAAAAAAAGAAAAATATTTTCGCAGAAGTATCACCTCATAACATTAGCTAGTAACTGGTTATAAGTATTACTACTATTGAAAACTTATCTAAACGCATTTGCCGTTCGGAGCAGACGTTAAACTGTAGGTCCCTTTCAATGAGTTTAAAAATAGGATGCAGCTCATTGACTGAGGGAAGTCCCCATGTTCTTCATGGAATGTTATGGGGATTAAAAATTATGTCGGGCAAATGTTTATTTCGTCAATGCAACGCCGAATTTCATCTTTCAGAGTGTCAGTTGTTTGTGGTTTGTTAACGTAAGTACGGTTTTTCAAATGGTCCTAGAGAACATAATCCAGCCGCGTTAAATCACAAGAACGAGGCATCCAATTGACATCGCCAAATCGAGAAATTACACGACCGGGAAATTTCTCATGCAATGACTAAATTGTTTGGCTGGCTGTGCGGCGTCCTGCTGAAACTAAAGGTAACTGATGTCAACATTAGCCAATTGTTGCCACAAAAATTTGGTTATCATGGTTTGGTAGCGCAGAGAATTAACGGTGACGGTGTTTCCTTGCTCATTTTCGAAAAAAATAAGCAACCACGAACCGCAGCACACTTTATCTCTTTCTTTGGATGTAATGGTTTTTCGAGTACTATTGGTAGATTTTGTGAGCCCCAATTTTGTTTGTTTACATAACCGCCTAATGGAAAATGGGCCTCATCACTAAAGATGATTTTGTTGAAATATGCGTTGTTTTCGTTCAGTTTTTCAAACAGCCAATTCACAAGCTGTCGATGGCTTTAATTCTTGAATGAGTTGAACTTTATAAGCACGGAGATGAAGATCTTTATGCAACATGTTACGCAAAGTTTCTCTGGTGATGCCACATTGTAGGGAACGTCGACGAGTTGATGTTCCAAGCTCATTCTCAACACTTTACTGTACAGCGGTTATGTTTGCATCACTATGGCCACTACGAGCGTATTTTTTTGATATATAGTCAACATCAGTACCAGGAGCCTAGAATTTTGCAATTAAATTACTCACAGCAGTGTTAAAAAAAGCCTAATTACGAAGTAAAGCTGCTCGAATTTTACGAATTGATACAGTAAAATTTGCACCATTTTGATGGTAAATTTTCACAACTAAATTTAATTGTTCAAAAGTGTAGCGTTCCATAGTTAAAATTTCCCAATTTTTCTTCATAACTTCATAACCTTTTAAATTTGCCCACCCTTTATAAAGTAAAAGATGTTTGTATGAGAGCTTATTTATTAATTAAAAAATAATAAAAATATATCAGAATATGTGAGGTTAGGATATAATTTGAGGGATAATTTCAACAAATTTTTTCATTGGTTTTGATTGTGTATACATCAATAATCAATACTTCATCTATCAAACATCGTCGCTAACGAACGTCAAAGCATCGCTTTACAAGGTTTAGTATTGCAATATGAGCGGTGTTATATTTACATTTTTTTTTTTTTTTTTGTTCTTGAGTCACCAAGCAAGTCACGATCTCCAAATTTATTATTATTTTTTTAATTTAAAATATAAATTTCAAATACGACAGTTCTGGGTACTGGCCTCTATTTTGCCTCTTTATGTTATGTTTATGTTAATGTTAGGCGTCGCAAACTAATTGCATAAAAAATTTGATTAAAATTGCAGATAAAATTTGAATTTGTGAATAAATTCACTTCCTATTTTTGTATAATACTTTGCTATGTCACTTCTAATTCCTTTATTTTAACATAGTTTTCATTTATTTAAGCCAAGATGACAGCAACTTTTGCACAAATCCAACTTAATGATAGTTTGCTAGGGCTTGAAGGTCTTCACCATCATTCTGAAACTACCAGTACAATTTTGCGGTATAATTGATAATTTTTTTGTCCGATATAGAGAAATATTGTTTTATCTTTTTAACCTTTTAAGCCTTCGTTCTATGAAGCTTTGAAAATTTTTTAATACAGTCTTTTAAGAAATATATTTCAAATTGAACTGTTCTCACTAATTATTTTAGTCAATAAATAGTGTTAATTTTTTTGAAAATTTGATTAAACTTTTTTGAGAAAAAAAAAACAAATTTTTTTTTTTTAATGCTTGAAAGTAGGGTCGAACCAATTTTAAAAATCGTTTATGAAAATTGATTTAAAATAGGAATTTGAAGCTAAAGTTTGTTTAGTAAATTTTGCTTAAAGCAAATATGAAATGTTTTTTAATTTTTTGTAAATACAGCAGTAAATGCATAAATAGAAAAATTTTATTAAATAAATAAATATTTGCTTAGGCACTTAAATTTAATAGCTTAAGTATTTATTTGTTGGAAAACTTTACTACTTGTTATTGAATTGTTATAAGAAATCGAAATTTTATATATTTTTTTTACACAAAATTCAACAATAACAAGGAATTGTTGTGACAAAATTGAAATTATTAATTAAGCTGGTTAAACCTATTCAAATACCTGGTAATCTCATCTTATCGCTGTAAGTATAAAAGGGAAAAAATAAAAACTAATAAACGAGCAATAGAAACCACAATTGATAACCTTGATATGACAGATTATTTTGTCGCATTTGTTTGCACTTTTTGCACTTTTTATTTATTTTCTTTGGTATTCATTATCATTCGATGATAAACTATTACAAAAAAGAAGCAAAAATGAATTACAATTTTATAAGAAAACAAATATTTACGATGACACGTCTTGTTGAAAAATGAGCAAAAAACCAAATTGTTGGAAAAATATTCAAAATAAAATTGAAACTATTTCACGTGTGATATAGAAATTAGTTAAAATAAAGAGATAAGTTATAGAAGAATCAAAGTACCCAACACTAATAAAGCACGTTATGGATTTTTCCAAACAAAAAAGAAAATCAATTTTTAAAAATATTTCCATTTATAAGATTTTTAAGAAAAATTAAAATCGAAGTTCCGAATACATACCTATAGTCTTTAGCAGTGAGGTATGTGCACTCAGAAACAAAATTCTGAAACAAATTTAGTTTTAATTCGAACTTTCATTACCATGAATGCATAAATAAGCCACATCAGCGCCTTTAAAACTGTATTGTGGGATTTCTCAATACCGTACTTATTTGGGTATTTGGCAGCACTGACAATTCGACCATCTTTGTAGGAAGAACAAAAATATTCGAAAGTAATATCAATTGCGTATAAAAGGCGGCGCCTTATGCATTATTTAGATAGTTATGGTTTTGATGTCATAAAATAAAGTCGTGTTTAGGCGTAAATAAAGGTCTTGTATAAACAAATGTTAAGTTGCTTTATTAAGATAATCTGTAGAAAGATAAAGTACGAAAATAAAAACTGTGAAACAACAACAATGTGGTGTTTATTTTATTTTGACGCAATTTATAAGAACTAAAACGCTCTAAAAAGGTTAAAACGTAATAAAATTTATTAATAAATTTTATCGTAATAAAAGTAAGGTCACCAAATATGAAGACAATGTGTGTATTTGCTTTGGCTTTACTGGCATTGGCCATCTCTTCATTGTTAGCCACGATAAGTCAGTCACAGTTTTACGTGAGTCTTTCCGCGCTGGCATACCCCACGGTGCCCGAGGCACAAGTGAAAATACATCCACCAACGCTCCCCACCTATAATGAAAATTACCAGTGAGTACCAAATTCAAAGACGTGTTGTTTGGACACAAACCCTCACACCTTGTTAAGGTGTTGGAGACTACCTAAACTCCAACTGATCTATGGGTCACGCCACCCGGCTGAGAGTGCAACACCACACCGAGCTCACGCTCTGCCTGCTTTTTGAGCTTAAAACTACAGCCATCACAAAGCTCCCACAAGGGGGCCTACACAAAAGTCAAGCAGGAAGTCCCTGGGTCCTAACTCCCATGGCACCAGAATATCTCTGGTCAGGCTCAGTAGCATATATTCTACCTCCAGTTTCGGCCCCATAACGGCCCCGGACTGGTCGCCGGTGATGTTAGCCATGACAGTAGTCGATGTGTGAACTGGTACATTGAAAAAATAATTCTTCGTTTTCCGCCAAAATGCGGCCTTTTTCCTAAATTTTATTACTCGCCGTTGATAGCATCTTCTTTTAAAGATAATCAATAAAATTTAACCAACTCGCATCCATGCCTGCAGCTGGAAGTGTCTTCGCCTTCTTTAGACACTATTTTCCCAATCTAATCGAAGGCTTTAACTGTTCGTTTTTATCAGGTGGGAAGTGATTTTCATGTCTCCTTCATAGTGACAAATTGATGCATAAACTTAGCTTTGTTACTAAGTTGCTTTTGTTGTTTGGGTTGCCCTCGTATAGAGTAGCACATTAACCAAGGAAGTAATTTACTTTGGTAAGATTACTGCTGCGAACTTTTAAATGTTTATGGTACAACGAAATAGCTTAAAAGATGAACATCATAACTAGCTATCCTCTTCGTCTATTGTCTTGTTCATTGCTTAGGCAGTGTTTAACTACTTTAGTCAGCCTTTAGTCAATGTGGATTTAATGTTTGTTTACCTTATATTCGCTGTCGTGGTTGGTGTCAATTTCCAACAGGTTTTGCCTAAGGCCAAATACCCTTTAATTTCCAGTCGAAGATTTACGCCATCTTCACTTGCTTTAGGAAATGTCTGAGAAGGAAATCGAAAAGTTTGAGTATTTATATGATGTCGGCTAGTCAGGCAACCTTGGAAGTATGTTGCTCCGTGAGGTTAAATCCTAAGTTGAATAGACTATATGATTACAACAGGGTTATCTTATGTTAGGCCTCTGATCATGAGGGTAACCCTAGGAATAAAAAGGTTGACTGTTTGGTTAACGAGTGAGTCCGGTTTACCTATGGGACATACAAGAGTGTGGGAGAATTAGCTCCAGCGCTTAGAGGAAGAGACGAGAACGTTTATTTCGCTTTATCACAGTAGATCCAGAGGCTATTGTTACTCAATAAGAGCGAGCTCTGGGTACTTACGGGTACACACTATGCTTTTAGATATCACCAATGTATTTTGGAAAGTGTTGAGAATGATCTATGCAGGTTCTCCACGATCTGTGCTAAAACATCTGAAAAAGAATTGGGTAAGTTACCAGCTATCTCGGCTCAGAAGGTAAGATTCCCTAATCAACATTACACTCACCTCATTGTACCATTGACTTGGCCGAATTCTAGACGAACTTAATTTAATTTTAGAAAACATGGATTTAAAATGAAATACCACTTTGATCAAAAAGTTCCTGGAATAAACCGCGTGTGGCGGTCTCATCGTTCTGATTTGAGTTTTTTTTTTTGTTAAGTTGGTACATCTGTTGCTGATATTCCCGCTAAATCTTAGCGTCATACTCGTAACTTAACATTTGCAAAAGCTACGTAGCCAAGAGTACATCTATCTCTATGTATGTTGGCGATTTACAATTTTAACCGTGTTGAAGTCGCAAAAGACATGATTTGCGAGGCTGATTCTGATCCCATATTTATCAAAAAGATCATTACTGGAGATATCAGGCAAGTGAATGGCGTTCACCAAATGAAACGAATTAAAAAAAAAACACATCGTTTTCAGTCAAAAAAGAAGGCAATGCTCACGGTTTTCATGGATTACAACGGTGTAGTGCATCCTGAATTTTTGCCAGAGGGCCAGACGCTAAACAAAGAGTATTATTTGGGCGTTATAAGACGTGTGCGTGAAACAATTCACCTAAAGAGACCAGAATTGTGGGCAATAAACTTATGAAATTTGCACGTACCGTTGAACAGTGCCATCATTATTCGAAATTTTTTAACGAAAAATGCAACAGATATCTTCCAACAGCCACCGAATTCACCACCGAATTTGGCTCCTTGTGACTTCTTTCTTTTCAATTGAGTTAAAAAACTATTAGGGGAGAGCCGATAGGAAATAATAGAAAAGTCATAGAAAGCACTGATGGATATACCGAAAACCGAATATAAAAAATGCTTAGAGGATTGGATCAAGCGCTGGCATAAGTGTGCTGTAGTCGAGGGGGATTACTCTGAAGGGGACTATATAGATTTAAATGAAGAAACTTGTATTTTGATTTATCGGCATAAATTTCGGGAACGTTTTGATAAAGGTGGCATGCTCTTATCATCAAGCGTTAATTTGAACAGTTTGTTAATATACCAGGAGCTTGGTGAATACCAGAGTAAGATTTATTTTAAAGGCATTTGGTAAAGAGTAGGTAAGAGGTAGGTAGGTAAGAGTAAATGCTTTAGCAAAATTTCTACTGATTATTCGATTAAATAATGAAATCAGACGGTTATTTTCGCTTTACTTCTAAACGTTTATTACTATTCCCTATTAAGGGGTTGTTTGAGAAAATAATTATTTTTTATTTAAAATCGGGAACGTTTTGATAAAGGTGGCATGCTCTTATCATAAAGCGTTAATTTGAACAGTTTGCTAATATACCAGGAGCTTGGTGAATACCAAAGTAAGATTTATTTTACTGATTATTCGATTAAATAATGAAATCAGACGGTTATTTTCGCTTTACTTCTAAACGTTTATTACTATTCCCTATTAAGGGGTTGTTTGAGAAAATAATTATTTTTTGTTTAAAATCTATTTCAAATCTGTGCTCTTAATTACAATTGTTCGCTGTTTAACAAATTCTTCATAATTCTTCAGAAAAATGTCATGAATGTGAATCTATTTTAGAAACAACAACAAATAAAAATAATCTCGACCGCCCACCACCACTTAAAGTCGTCTCTTGACGATGATTTTTCTTTGAAAATTACTTTGCAATGATCGTTGGATGCGGCGGCGATGATGAATTTTTGTAAAACATTATGCAGAAAATTAAAAACCAAAAAAAAATGTTTTAAATTATGAGGCTGTCATGTAAACAAATCGTTGAAAAAAAACCAAAAACAAAAACGAAGCAGAAGAGAATTTATTTAAAAAAAGAGAAAATGTTGAAGATTAATTTATTAAATAGTCATCTTTAATATTTTACTGTAATTATTTATTTAAATTAAAAAAATGCAATATTTCGTTGTTGAAAACAACAACTAAAATATGCAAAATATTTTAGAGCTTTTTTTTTAGTTGCAACATAAATGATGTCATTAGTTTTACAAAAAAAAAAGCAGAAAAGAAAAATTAGCACAAAGATTATTAGGAATTGAAAATGTGCAATAGAATTGCAAAAGCAAAAAATAATAAAAATAACAGAAAATCGCTACTGATTAAAGTCTAGATTACAAATCTAATAAAAATAAAGATAAGCAATTTCGCAATAAAATTGAACATTTTAACCAGAGTTTTAACAAGTTGCCATTGAGTCAATCCAGCACACACTCATTTTAGCAGAGGAAATGAAATCAACGATTAAATTGTTGTTGGTAAGATAAGATATGACAAAGTAGAAGTGAATAGTGCATGAAGAATTTTAGAAATTAGCTTTTTTCTTTGTAAGATATATTAGAAATTAATAAAATACGAGGGCAGTTTAATAATTTAATGACTTTTGGATATGAGCTATTCTCAACATTGATTTAAGCTTTGATACATTGTAGTCCAGCATTTAGATAGATTAGATATAGGATTTCTTAAAGCATTCAAATCAGACATTTGTTTCAATGCAGAACTCGCCATTTCAACCAAATCTCCTACTATTTCTGGCTTCGAAATAAATCTGTCCACTTTATGTATTTTATTCATTGACTTTACACGTATGCAACCAAGTATTGTCTTATAGAATAAAAGAAAAGCTTGATAAACGTTACGGCGAATCTGCTCCGTCAGATTATATGGTAAAATATTGGATTGCTGAGTTTAAACGGTGCTTTAAGAGGTAGTTACAGAAGAAAATAACAAGAAAATCCTCGATATTGTTATGAATGATCGCCGGGTCAAAATCCGTGAGATTGCTGAAATGGTAAACATATATGAACGTGTGTTCAACATTTTGCATGAACATTTGTATATGAAAAAGCTATCGGCCGTGTTTTACCGCGTTTGCTCAGTGTTGAACAAAAACGAGTTCGACAGATCACTTCACAGCGGTGTTTGAACATGATAAAGCATAATCCTGTTGATTTTTGGCGTAGATTAATAACTGTTGGTGAAACACTACACACCTGAAACCAAAAATCAATCGAAGCAATGGGTGGAAGCTGGTGAAAGTGCTCCGAAGAAGGCGAAGACAGCGAAATCGGCTGGCAAGGCTATGGCCACTGTATTTTGGAATGCACACGGAATATTGCTCATCGATTATCTTGAAAAGGGATCCACAATCACAGGAGAGTATTATCGTGTATTATTGGATCAATTGGTTGATGCAAACGAAACAACCACATTTAAACAAGAAAAAAGTACTCTTTCTTGAAGACAACGCACCGGTTCACACAGCATTAGATACGATGCTAAAACTACGAGAAATCCACTTCGAATTGGTTAATCATCCACCTTATAGTCCAAATTTAGCCCCTAGTGACTTTTTCCTGTTTCCAAACTTGAAAAAATGGCTCGCAGGAAAAAGATTCTCAAACGAAGAAGTGATTACCGAAACTAATGCGTATTTTGAGGAGTTCCCAAAATCGTATTATTCAGATGGTATAAAAAAGTTGGAAAATCGTCTTACTAAGTGTATTGAGCTAAAAGGAGACTATGTTGAGTAATGAATGGTTTTTGAAAAAAAAATGTTTTTTTTCCTACTTAAGTAGCTTCAATATCAATCCGCCCTCGTAGACGTCGTTCTGGATAGAAAGCTTAGTTGGAACACTCACATTAGTGCAGTCCTGAAAAAGGCGATAAGGGCCATCTGGTAGTCTTTTGCCGAGAATGACACTATGGATATAAGGTTGTCCAAAATTGGGGTATAATTTTATTTTAATAAAGAAAAGACTTTTCTTCAAATATTAATAAAAATTTTATTTTAGTTTATTACGAATAGGTTCCGTTTTACTGGCTCGTCAGGCTCCCAAATATCAGGCTTCAAAAGTTCCATTGTTTCTCTTGCTGTGTGACAAGTGGCACCATTCTGTTGAAACCACATATTCTCTACGTCTAAATCATCAATTTTCCGCCACAAAAAGCCTCGCATTTCCATTTTTGTTTCAAAAAATATGGTCAGATGATTCCCTCCGAACACAAACCACATCAATTTCCTAATTACATCTTGAAAACTTTGCCATTTTCAAAATATGTTTTAATAATAAAAATACGTTGTTCTTTCGTGTAACGAGAGCAGAAAAATTAAAACGATACCTCAATTTTGGACACCCTATATAAAAGCTCTTATTCGTCCCATTATCACTTATGCGGCGGTAGCTTGATGGAGAGAGACTTAGGAACCTACTACCATCATGTATAAATTAGCCAGGGTACAGAGACTCGCTTGCCTCGGTATAATTGGGACAATGAGAACGTAAACAACAGCGGCCTTGGGGGCCTTGATTGGTTTGCCACCGCTTCACATCTATTTAATGAGCAGGCATGTTCGGCAGCAAAGTTTTTCGCCAAGGGAATACGAAATGTGTCGGGAAGCCTGTCTATTCTACGCCGGGATATTATGCTTTTGGATCTGTGCTTTGCCAGGAGACTCAGGGTTGATTTCACGAACTGGGATTGTTTGTCTAATGAGGCCTTTGTTCGGAGTGAGTTCGATCTAAACTGGTCTACCGATGGCTCCAAAATAAATGACTGTGTCGGTGCTGGTGTTTATGGCTTCAACCGAGACTTGTCGATCCAACTAGGAAGAGCGCTGAGTGTCTTCCAGGCTGTGATAATGGCCATTGCGTAGACCAACCTGAACGGTGGACTATAAATATATTTTCTCACATCCAAGCTGCCTTATGGGCACTTTACTCGAATCGTATGACATTTAGACGGGTCAAATATTGCTGCGAATAAGGTCCAGTTGTTTTGGGTTCCCGGACACTGTGGGATAGATGGTATTGAAACAGCGAATGTAGTGGCTAGAAAAGGTTCCACGACACCCTATATCGGTTCGGAACCTTGTTGTGCAGTACTACTTACTACTCTCCTCAATCTAATCAAGGATTGGGAAAATGCCAAATGCTTGCAGCACTGGTATGTTCAAAGGGGACTTCACCACCCTGGGGAGGCGATAAGTCTCCAATTTGTGCATCGCTCTGAGGTTATCAGGTATGAATGGTTGGACCTGAAACTCCTAACTCCTACGACCTACTGCAGACTAAAAGCGCATCTGAAGAGGATGGGGGTCGAAGATTTGGATGTTTGAGACTGTCACAATCATCAAAATGTTTTGGTGAACATAGGGTCTTACTGCGTGACATATCCACTATTATGGCTTCAGATATGCTGGTGTTCATAACGAAGGCAGCAGATCTGCTAAGCAAACTATAGACCAGAAGGAGCGCAATAGATTTCTAGCCGTCCAAATATGAGGGTCTTATTACCGAATGTCAAACCTGTATTACTTTATGGTTGGAATCCTTAAGGGAGTCGTAGACCTGAAAGGCCATTCAGCACCTGGCACAATATTAAAGTTTTAGCTTTAGATAAGCTTAGTCTTAAGTTGTTTGTTGAAGCTCTGTGTTATATATAAACGCTAAGCACTCTTTTATACTGATCTCAAAACTGTACAGTCATCAGCTATTCCATACACTATCCAATCGTTTCCTATCATGGCATACATAGATTTTATGTTTTAAAAATTTTTATTAATTTTATTAATAATTATTTTTAAATTTGCCAGCAGTGGCATAAAATATTTCTGTTTCTAAAACATTTTCAACTACCTCCCCTCTCCCTACTACCTAACTACAATAAATAAAGCCCTCTTTAATCAATGACATTAAAAAGTTTACTCAGTTCGAAACTGTTGTCTCTTCAAAATATTTATTTTCATTAAAAATAAACAAATTACAAGTATGGTAAGTGTAAACACTTAATAAGAACCTCAGCACTTGTAATATACCCTTGCCTCATACCCTATTAACATTTGCTACCATTAGCCACTTTTACATAATAAAGCCCATCCCTTCCCAGTATTTTATTAAAGCCAGCAACAGCAATGTGTTTCTGTACTTAATATTTTTTATATGAAAATAATGGTTGGCCTTATTTATTATTTCCAGCCACAACAACAACAACAACAATAAATCGTCTGACTAGCTGGCTGGCTGGCTGGTTTATTCAAACAATAAATTTACGGATCAAATTACACAAACAATTAGTGAAATAATGAAAATAAATATGGTCGCCGCGCATTATTTTATTTCGCTTTAAGTGTCATTATCGTACTAACTAAAAGCATACTTTTAGGTGTTTTAGGGCTTTTGGTATGGGAGAAGAAGAAAAAGCCCAAAAATAATAATGATTTAATTAGGCAGAGAGTTTATTTAAGCGACTGTTAAATAATATGCATGATTTAGGTCCTGCCATTCACAAAATAAAGTATCATATGGCGTTTTAATATGCCAAATTTCCTGTTGCTCATATTTATGGCCTTAAAATGTGTTATTTATTGTGAAATTAGTCAAATTTTTGGTGTGTATTTTGGTGCTTATTATAGCGTGGACAGTCATAATAATAAAAACTTGAATAAAAACTATTATTTTTTTTCCGTCACTCCTCTAGGGAGCATATTGGCTTTCCACCAAGTATATATTGCTTTGTTTCAGTTTCTTTAATCAATTTGATATTGTTAAGCTAAGTAGACGATTAATCCGCTGTAGCTTCTTCAATATGATTTTTTTTGTGTCTGTAGTGGTGAAGATCCTTGCTAAGCCCTCGTTTATACGAGGAAACAATTTGATGGGAAATATTTAGTTTGGAAGCATTATTACGGGTGGGGAAGAGAGAATCGTTTTTATCTTCGGTACTCGGCGACACGCTTTGTGGTCATAATATTCGCATTGTTGATATTTATTAGCTTTACTTCTTTACAATAACAACAGTAATGGAATATTGACGACAAAATATTCGCCTGTGTAAACGCGACTGGAAAAAAGAAAACTTTGTCATTGTGATTTTTTCCCAGTAGGTGGCGTGTTTTTCCTGATCATTCGTCTGATGTTTGTCATCATCGCCAGAGGTATGCGGGAAGGTCAGGGGGGCTTTTTTCTTAATTTTTAATGTTTTTTATTATTAAACATTCGAAACCACAATTAAATTTTTTCTTCGTCATGTCCTCTGCTGGGGCTCGTTCCTGTGTCGTTTGTGTTGTTATGCGTACGCTCTAACCACTACATTGGAGAATAAATTTTTGTTTATAATAAAAATTTTCGCCAATTTCACATCATCATCATATTTTATTGGCGTTTTTATTTTCTGATTTTTTTTTTCTTTTTTTGTGGAAGAAAATGCCAAAAAATCATATGCAGCACGTTCAAAAATCCGTCCAAAAAGTGTTAAATGTGGCGGTAATTAAATTCATAAATTCATGAACATGATGATTTAAATTTTTATTTTTAAAAAACTCTGGGTCTATAGCACGAATAATGTTTTTGTTAATGACTTTGTGGCAATAACAGAATCAAAAAAAATAATAATAAATTTTAAAAAAAGAAAAATTACCAATCAGGACTGTTTAATGGATATTCTACAAACGCTTTTCTTCTTTGCTTCTCCTTTGCTTCTTACTTACTTACTAAGTACAGTTATTTTAGAATGTTTGTGGCTTGGCCAACACGTCTAGTTATAAACAGCAGAGATTGGAAATGATCGTTTCGCCAAGTGTTCTTTTTCAATCTCAACAAGCGCTTAAGATAACCGTGTTTTCTATCAATACTTTGCCAACGTTCAACAAATTTTCTGGGCCGCATGACATTCAGGCACTGGTCCAGAAGCTTGCGCGTCAATTAGCCAACCTTTTTAGTGCGCCATATCGTGCCGGTATTTTTTCACTATACTAGAAGGTTGCTAATGTAACGCCAACCTCTAAAAGGGGTGAGGCTACTACCGCCCAATAGCAGTTTGTTTCGCACTCTCCAAGGTAATGGAGAGTATGATTAATCACCACCTTGTGAGGTACTTAGAGTCCAATGATTTACTAAGCGATCGTTAGTATGGCTTCCGTACGAGATGTATATCGAGCTTTCTCAGAGATTGCTCTATAAAAGTGATTATAGATGGGATCTCATCCGACAAATTCAGGATAAAATCAGCGGAACCGCACGACTCTGTTCTTTCTCCCACTTTATTTCTAACATTACTTTACGACTTTCTTCTACTCACTTCCAATCCTCTTTACTCTTTCGCAGATGACAATAACATTAGTTATTCAACTTCTTTTGATCGTAGGCCGAGCCTCTTGGAGGTATTATAGAGAGAATACGTTTTTTGGCTGAACTGTTCGTTTTAGACTTCCCACAAATTTTTTTCCTGCCACTTACGATAAATTAAATTGAAATCAAACGTCCATAAACTCTACTCCCTCTATCCTCCTCCTCTCCCCACAATCTATTTTCCAAGTAGCTGCACATTGCACTGCATAAGTAGGTGTCATCGCCTGAGTGCTGTACTCAAACGAAGAATATAATCATTTGTGAAGGAAAGGTCACCGGAATTTCATTAGGATTTATTCGACCAATGGTCTTGTATTCGAGCCATTTTTCATTTCCTGCCATGATACGATTTCGTTATAGTTTCGCGGCATTTCGGATATACTAATACATATTGCACTCACACCCCGAATTTTTGTTCATACAGACTTTTTCAAATTAATCGAAAAACGGATATACCAGCTTCTTTTTAGTAACTGAATGAGTGGGTAGTATTTTGAAAATGTTTCGGTTACTTCTATTCAGCTTCTTTTTAACAACTCAGATTCTAGAGTGTTATTGCTTCGCAGACGCACCAAGCGCTTCTATTAAAAACTTCAATTTCGAAATTTACATTTCAATTACTCATTTATTTTCGCTTAAAAAGCCATTAAATTTGTCCTTGACCTTATCTAGATATTGTTTCTTAATATTTCAATATTTCAAATAAGACACACTTCAACTCAACATATTGTTGCACAATTCCAAAAATAAAAAGCCACTTTAGCATTAATATTAAAATGATTTTTTTTTTTATTATTATACTGCTTCAATCCAGAAAAAAAACAGAAAAGCAGAAAAACAAAATGCAACGCCCAAAACAAAAACAACAAATATTGGAAAACTAATAAAATTAATGACTACTGGCTGGCAATGAGTAGAAGAAACACTTGAATAAATAATATATAAAAACAACAAATAAATAAGAAATAAAATAAACATTACAAATCGGTCCAAATTCATACAAATGAAAAACATTTTCAAATGATGAATTATTGTGTTTAAAAAAATTGGCAATAAACAGGCAAAATAATGTATAAACAAAATATATAACAACAGCCACAAATGGCAACCGTTTATGTATTTTTATTATTCATAATCAAAAAAAAAAAAAAAAAAACGACACATTGTCATTACTGCCAACGCCACCGATACGTATGATTAACACGCAAAATATATTAACGAAAATACGAATATTGCTGCGTGAAAGCGAAAATAACATCAAAGGCAGTGATTTTTTTGGGGATAATTTTTTGTTATCTATTTCCCAATATTTATTTATTATAGTTTGTCTTTAATAATTTTTATTATACAAACAAATGGGAGAAAATCAAACAGAAATCTTTATTATTTATTTTTGTTTCGCTTTTATTTACGCCGAAAAACCAATACAAAACACGCAAAATCAAAAGAAAATATTGTCACAGCAAAAGAATATAAATAAAAACTACAGAAACAAAAACAAACAAAAAACATTCAAACGCAAACATGCCTAAATATGCTGTGCTGTTTTTAATTAATTTTTTGTTTATTTTATTTAATTTGCTTTTAATCCCATAAAAACACACACACATACACATACACATATACATATTAAATAACAACAACAAAAGCATTCAACGAATTGTACTAAAAATAACGTATTAATTATTGGCATCTTTGTTTTATGCTTACACGCATACATTAGAGTGTTTCAAAACAGTAGAGTGCAAAAAAACGGACGAACATATTCGAAAATACTCATACTTCAGGGATTACGCACACTTCTTTCCGAAAAGAAAATCTTATACTTGAGGAGTATCATGCACTTGTTATACATTTTTGGTCGTTAAGTAAACATACACGCATATACTCGTATTATAATAGTAAAACCTTTATTTAGATTCTCATTTACTGTTTGCTTATTTGTTATTGACAAACATCAAATAAAACAATAACCACAACAACTACAAAACTCATATTTAAAATTAAAAAAATATGTTCGGCTCTCATAAAACTCTCCCGGGCGAAAAACAAAACAGACATTTGTGTTTAAGTGGCAAGTTTATAAGCCATTGGACAAGTATAGCAACAACCACAACAGAAAGCCGACGATTAAACAGGCACATGATGTAAAACAGAATATCGAACAACAAAAGCAATACCAAACAACGTCAATAACCGCCCTTTGTAGGCCCACCGAAAAAATAAGACGAACATTTGTTTGACGTCTAATCATTCAAAAAGGGGGGGGGGGGGGGGGGGGGGGGAATAAAATGAAAAAGAAAAAAACAACAATGGATGAGTAACAGACAGCATACAACAAATTTGGGTGACCATTGACATATGTATGCACACACACACACACACACGCACACACACAAACAACAGCAACTCATCATCATGCATATGTTTCATAATAAAACAGCGTTTTAAGAGAATTTTATCGTTTTTTGTTTTTCTTTTTTTTTAAGCAACAAGTGCATTTACTTTTATGATTTAAATACTATTAATAAATAGAATTCTAAAAACAATTACAAAATAACATCACTCAACATCGAAAAATATACCATTTGTTATGATTAGCTGGAATGAGATCAGAGGTCTAGTAGATTATTGGAGTAATACAGGTGGTCTATTTAAAAATTTATTGAATTCAACTAATTTTTGGGCTGTCATGTTGGATAATTTTTCCCAGTAGGTGGCGTTTTTTTCGATCATTCACCTGATGTTTGTCTAGAGAAAAGTGGAAGTCTCTTTATTAAGTCTCTTTATTATTATTATCTTTGGTTTTTAGTTAAAAAAATGTTCGTAACATGTGACAACGCTAAAAATTCTCAGTAAGGTTTGCCATTTCAATATGGATAGACTAACAAACGAACAAGACTTGCAAATTATTGAATTGCGTAAATTACGTATGTATATGCATTTTGGAGCAGTCCATGGGCCACCAATATCATGCGATTTGACCCCACTTGACCACATTTTGTGGAGATACGTAAAGTCTCTCGTGTACAGAGACAAACCTGGCACAATTTCAGCTCTAGAAGACAATATTACAGCTGTCATTGCAAAAAATTTAAAAAAAATATTTAAAAGTTTTTCATCAAATATGGCATCACTATTTCAAATGTTAGTGTACTAGTTTTTGTTTCATTACCATAGTTCTCGTTAGAAATAGCCTTAAAAATGAAACCATATTATTAGCTGCCGAAAATAAAGTACAACATGCACATGTTTAAAACCCTAAAAAACTGCTCCGTATTAATTTGAAATAAAATTATTCTTGAAGAAGGAGGCGCTTATTTTAACTTCAGTAAAAGTTTTAGTTGTGTTGCCCCTGATTCTCCCAATCGGACTTTTTTTTATTGATATTAATCAATATTTTAAGAATCAATTTCAATCAATTTCAGCTGCCACCTAGTGCCACACTTTGTGTTATCTTCTACTGATCAAAGCGATCTCTTTGGCTTTCAAATAAATTTCTAAATAACACTGTGCGACAAAATAGAATGAAGTGGAAATATGTGGCAAGTGATATAAAGTTTTTATATACGAGTACATAGCTAACATTGAGGAGTACTTGTCTATTTCCCAAGGAAACACATTTTTATACAAATTTTTCCACATCTTTTAAGTAAAGAGATGTCTTTAACACTATCGTATATAGAAATCGCACTATTTATGAATTTATTAAAGAAGTATGTTTAGTTATGACTTAGTTTTGGCAATCTGTTGGCAATTGGCGGGCTTAAGCTTTTTATTAAGCAACTCATGAAAAAAATAATACAACGAAAATAACCAATCAAGCAAAAATTAGTTTTATCATTTGTTTTCGATTTTCTAATATTGCATTCTTTGAATGCTTTTACTTGCAAGGGAATGAAATGGACATTAGAGGGATATATTTAGGTATCAACCGCTTCCATTTTAATAAAAAAATAATATTAACAGCAGCATAATATTAATGCAGTAAACAATGCTTTACATTGATATTCTAACTGTGAGTATTATTGGCCAATGACTCCATATAACTGGAACCACTGTGCACTGGTAAGATACCGGCCAAAATGCTGCAAATAGTAAGCCAAAATTATAGCTGACCATCTACGTCGTAAATGGTAAATAGCAGTTCATTTATCACCCCAAATAAATATTTCATTCGCTTTTGTAAAATGTTGTGTTTTTTTTCAATTTTCTAAATCCATCCCTCAATCAGGGCCTTTTTTAATACCAAACAAAATTAAATCCGGTTTTTATGTCAATAAACCGTTCTCGGTTTCGTTTTTTACACAGCCCATCAATATTTATAGCATTGATTTTTTTAATTGTCTATTTTTGCAAATTTTGTCATTTAAAGCACACACTCTTTTACATTCGCTAACAATAAATAGCAAATTACAATAAATTTCGTTATAAATTGATAATGAGCATACGCACCACACAAACAACAACTACAACACTTACCACAATTGAACAGTCAAATTATTTAGTACGTAAATAATTTTCGAGTTATTTTTAATATTTTCTTTTTTCAATTTTTATATTTCGATTTCAAAACTTTTTTTTTCCTTTTTAAATAATTTAAAAAAAAAAAAACATTTGTATACCAGATCTTCCTATTTTGGTTTGAAGATCTTTTCTATTTTGGCATTTTCCCCCCCAAAAAAACAAACATTGAAAAACATGACAAGAGACACTCACTAATGCACGCAGACAGACAGACACACACACACATTAAACATTCATTCCATTAATAATAGCAAATACTATTCAATCGATCAGTGACAAATTTTTTGAATATTTTCTGATTTTTTTTTAAGAAAATTTTCTTAAATTTTTACTTAAAATATTAAAAATAAAAACAATTAAACATACTTTTACGTTAAATCTTAAAACAAGCCGGGAAACGTGTGAAAATACGAATTTGAATTTTTGTTTTTAAATGTATTTATAAATAACGACACAACAATATTGTCAACAATTATGTCGCTAAAAGATGACTTTACCGCTTTATAAGAAATGCAAGACTGAATGAATTCATGAACAGTTTCATTGTTTATAGTGGAAAACGACACATCAACAACGACAACGACGACGACGACGACGTTAAAACGAAAATTCTTACAACTCAAGCCAGCAAAACAGAAGACAATTTTTTTATGTTTTTACTCAAAATACACTTAAAGAATATTTTATTCTCCTCAAATACAACAACAAATACACATAAATAACCATTAGCCATCTCATGTTGTAAGGAACTAAACAACATTGTTGTTGTCATCTATTCTCTTAAAACTACTGATCTCAGCACACAGAGCAGCATAAGCATGTTAAGAAAATAAATTATTTATCAAATTCTCTTCGTTCTCCATTGAACTCATTTGTTTTGATTTGTTTTCTTATTGTTGTCGTTGTTGTTGTTACTATTGTAAGTCAAATTTGAAACGGCGACTATAATTATTGAAAACAACAATTCGTTTCATTATAAAACGATTTATTGTTGTTGTCATTATAATTGCAATTAATATTGGACAAATAAAACACCAATAAAAACAAACAAAATATGTGTGAGAGCGAATATGAGTAAAACTACTTCTGTAATTGAATATAAACGTAAACACACGTCTACGTAATAATAACAACAACAGCCAGTATAAATAAATAGTGCATTATATGCATGCTCTAGAGCACGCAGTAGTTGCACATTCTCAACTTAGTTTTTGCAAATTCTCACACGCTTTTGTTGAAATCGTAAAACACTGAAAGAAAAACTGTTAATGAGGTATACGATAGTGAAACCAATGTTTTCAAAATTCATGGTCAATTTGGAAAGTCCAGTTTTTTGCTTTTTATAGCTTGAATGACCAATTACTGCGCAAATCACTCCATAATAAAGTCTTTGATTAGAGCTTTTTTTATATAAACAATTTTTTTTTTTAGCTCTGGAACCCTACCCGTAGTTTGCATTGACTTTTTCTATCATAATGGGCTCGAGCACCCGGCACGATCATAAGTAATATTATCAATAATAGTAATAAAAATACACTGTTTTAATTAATTTATTTTTTGCTTAGTTATAAAGGAACTTATAAAAGTAATATAATGTGCTTTGTACCAAAAATACAAAGCTTTGTTTCCAGACCTAAATGTGTAACACGATATGGCTCAAACACCCATGGGCACGGTTCCAGGGTTAATAAATTTCGCCTTAAATGGCTAAAGAAATTGCAATTGAACTTAAAAGCAAATTTTTTTCAGTGTATTTTAATGCATAAAAATATTTATTCACATGCTACAACATTAACAACAACACTTGATATACCACAGAATAGCAACAACTAGAACATTCACTATCTACGCGTGAGTAAAATCGAAACGAAAAAAATGTTTAAAAACAACACTTTGAATGACTGAATTTAATGACTAATGACGACTGAATAAACTGACTGACAAACAAGCAGCTAAACTGACAGTCTTATCGTTAACATACTATTACCAGCTCTGAATTAAAGTTTTGCAAAAAAAAATGCTGTTTTATTCATTGTAGGTTTCCCTAGTCACCATATACACAGGTTGATCCATTCGTTAAATGATCCCATTTAACTATACGTTCGTTCGTTCACTCGTTTGTCTTTAATACTGTTGCCGTTAAGAAGCGGATTTTTCTCTGTTTGTTTTGATTCGTTCGTTCTGATTTTCATTTTAATGGCCAATATTTAGCACAAAAAAATGTTCTGCTGTCATCGTACCGATTTCGTCAAACACACACACACATACATATATATAAGTTATGCCGGTTACAGTGGACTTAAAGCAGAGAAACTCTGTAATTTACGTAACTTCGTACAGTGGTCTTAAATGTCTTCAAACCTATCTATGAGAGTATGCGTGATGTAGGCAAAGGCATTTGTACTTTGTTCTGAATGCAAAAGAGTAATACCGCTTGTGTGGATCAATATGTAAGCAGTGCCATTTGTATTTGACAATATCTGAATGCCGCAATTGTGTTTCCTCTTCTTGTCATCCCTTTTAATGTCATGTTTACACAACAACATGTTTTCATAATTCGCTCTCTCATTTATTATTCAATCCCTAATTATGAGCCGAATAACTAATTCCCCATATAAAATTTTACGTGCATATCACTCAAATTGTAATAAATTCAGAGTCAATTACTCTGTGAACTACTAAAAAATCATTGTAATCCCTAAATATTATTGGGAGCCTGTACACTTTTTCCCTTACACAATTTTACGGCAAATATTAGAACAAGAAATAGAAATAACAAAAAGACGAGCCATCAAAACGAATTACAAAAGTGCCATATGAACGGGGTAAATTTTTTAAATAATTCAAGCAGCGAACATTACAATTCGAAGTCTCAGTTGACAACAGCCTCCATGTAGTTTTAATACGAGTTCATGCATATTAACAACTACACGAACAATAACCGGTTTTTTTTATAGAAAATGTTCCTTCTTTTGCCTCACTGTACACGTATTATCGTCATAGTTTACAGTTTTAATTTAAATTGATATCAGAATTTCATGCAACGGCATTAGCAATTTAATGACATCATCAAATCTGAAAATAAAACAAAAACGTAATAAAAATCAAATGAAATGAATCGAAACACATTCATAAATGGAATGGAAATTCAAATGTGGGGGAATTACGGGTATACTATGTCTGTAGAAATTAAAAATGTCAAATGCGTTATGTCGTAGAAGTATGTGAACACAAGAATGCGAGAAACAGTAGCGTAACAGGAAGGGGCAAAAGGTGCATTATCAAAGACAGAGTTTAGACAATTTATTAAGAAATGATTCAATTTGGTTTAAAGACCTTTAACGGGCTATTTTGTGTGCTGCTGTGGTATTGTAGGTAAGACACCTGCTTACCAACTAGAAGGTCTTCGGTTTAATACCAGACTAGACCATCTGAAAAAGAAAAAGTTTTTTCAACAGCGGTATCACCTCATAAGATTAGCTAGTAACTGGTTATGAATATTACTACTATTGAAAACTTCTCTAATGCGTTGGCCGTTCGGAGCAGGCATTAAACTGTAGGTCCCTTTCAATGACAATAAAAATAGAAACGGGTGCAGACAATATCAAATACTCTATAGTACATCAACCTGACCTCTGCCCTCTTTATACCCGAGACTTCCACCTGTAACACAATGCAGTGGTCCGGAAGCTTAAAGGATATTTTTACATTTATACGGGAAGAAAGACACGGCCCCCGACCCTCTCTGAAATTTCGACTGGTCCATGTACACCTCAACAGAAGTGGATCCAACTGCTGATTCTAATGATATGCTCACAGAGAACATTCTCACCAGAAAGGGTTTGGCTGTATAGTAATCTACCCTACCACGGCCGCAAGCCCATGGCCCTTGTGAGGAGGCTATGTCCTCGCCATCCTCATCCTGACCGCAGACATAAACGCCATCTGTTTAGACATCTGGTCAGTTCAACAATACAAACAAGGCCTTCGAAGGAGTGGACGTGAGCACATTTGTAATCATCAGTGCCGCACTTCGCAGAACAATAAGCAAGAAAATTAATTAGTACACGAGTTAAGGCCGAGAGGTTTTAAAAGGTAATTTTGCAGTATTGTAATGCTGCTTGAGCACTATAAAAAAGAATTATTTTTACACCGAAGCATGAGAAGTGAGAAGAAGAAAATCGTTTTGATTTTTATTTTGATTCGTTTGAATTGAGCATTGGCCTAACAACACTCGGGATAATAGTCCATCATGACAATTCTTGGCCACATGGGCCACACAGTTGCACAACCAGTTAAAAACTAACAGAAAAATAGTAGTTAGGAAGTTTTGCCTCACTCGTCTTCTATTCCACACTTTGGCTGTCCGGACACAGTCTTTTGCGATCGAAGATAAATGCTACTACTGTATACGCTTTAATTCAGAGCGGGGTATACCAAATTGATTTCAATTTTTCTTAGCCCTTTTTGTTTAAGTTCACAATAAATGCTCAAAAACTTTTCAAAAACGCCGCATTATGAAATTGTACACCCAATATGCTGTCATACTCGTTTATATTAATTTTTGTCTAATTGATTTTTCATTGCCAAGATCTTAGGAAAACACACACACTCAGCCAGGCATCATCGCATTAATTTGTTAAAAATAAATAAAAATGACGCCGAACATAATGATGAATTGAAGAAAATTTTTTTGTGTTTTTCCTCTACATTTCCTTTTCCTTTTCTCGATACATTTCATTGAGAAAATTGTATTTCCATGTATTACTGTTGCTGGTGTACTGGAGGGGCATGTACATCATAAACGTCTTTCTTTAATTTTATAAACTGACGTTATACTGAATCAATTCCATTTCGAGGAAATTTTATTAAAATACTCGTATCTATAATAGGCAATGTTTTTAATAAAAACCAACAACAACAACAATTAATATAAAAATAAAAACATTTAGACAAATATTTTTAAAACCTCTTTAACACTTAAATCAATAAAAAAAAAAAAACAGAAAAATCTTTAAACAATTAATCGAATGAGCAAAATATGTAAAAAGATAAAAATATTATTAAGTGACTGAGCGTGTAAGTGGCGGTGCGGAAACACCGCCGACGCCAACACCGACACATTCCTAGAACGCCATCTAATTTAAAATAAAATTTTATAATCACTTTGCACGTTATAAAATCACATTATGGGTATGCACATACTATAGACAATCTTAAGGGAATTGAGAAAAATAAGATACTAAATTGAGTGCAAATAGATTGATCACGTTATATAAGAATTTTAATTTGAATCAAAACACAATGGCAATTTTTCAACACTACCGAAGTATGCTGGACGTCTTAGTTTGTGTTTGACAGACACTGAAAGCAAAGACCATATATTTATGAGCATGTTGCACTACCATACATTTAGTTTTCAGTACAAAAATCAGTAGTGGATTTATTATAAATCCATAAGAGAGGGTAAGTTATTCTTGTTCTCTTTCAAAATTTGGTAGTGCAGAGCAATATCGCGAAAAAGAAAATGCATAAGCTGAAACATACACACGTATGTACGTACATACTTCTATTATTGAGTTAAGGGAAAAGCACGAAAAATAAACAAACAACAATTTGTGCATCGATGGCACATACATACATATACGTGTGTACATACATATCAAAGGCTATATATATATATATATATATATATATATATATATATATATATATATAAGTATGTTGCTCTACCATACATTTACTTTCCAGCGCAAAACACAGGAGTGGATTTATTATAAATCCATAGGAGAAAGCAAATTATTCTTGTTCTCTTTCAGAGATTGCTAGTAGAGAGCAATATCTTTTACTAAGCAAAGCGACATACATGTGTTTTCATCAAAAGCTATTGCACAACTAAATGGAATTGTTGATTATTTCTCATTATCAGCCAAACTTAGAATGCTGAGCGTTATTTATCTGTCGAAAGCTCTCGTGCATACAAATTATATGGAGCAGGCCCAAATAGAGCGTCAACGCTTTATAATTGCAAAATCCGATTTTGACAGAGCGTTAGAAACTGAAGTTTGCTGCGAACTGCTGTTATAGAAGACAAAAAAGTGTTGTATTTTTTAAAAATCAATTGTTATTGTTTATATATTAAAATAATGTCAATTAGCTATTTGCACATGACATTTTGCGATTCAATCACAATTAAATTTTTATTTAGAGTTACTACTATTAAAAAATTCTCTAATGCATTTGCCGTTCAGAGCCGGCGTTAAGCTGTAGGTCCCTTTCAATGAGTCTAATATATGTGTTTTGTTGAAAATTTAAGTTGACATTACTGTTTACGACACAACATTAACGCTTTTATTTAGATATGTCACTTCAGCGTCAGCGTCAGCGTCAGCGCCAGCCGCCAGTCAACGTAACCCTTAACGCTCTAATTTAGGTTTGGCTGTATCTGTTGAATATTTTTGTTTTCGTTCGGTATCACTTTGGCTACCTATAATTGATAGTTATGGTGAGTACTCTCAATAATATTTATCAAGCCTTTCTTTCATTTACGAAATGGCTGTCAAATACAAACTAATTTCCAAAACTAAATGACTTAGAAAAACCTCCTGAGTTTTTATGCTCCTTCATAACAATTTTATTTCAAAAATAAAGCGTAAAAAATAATTGGCAAACTACTCAATTCATAAATCATTTGGGACCTGAATTTCTCAAAGGTCACCAAATGGTGAGTAATAAAGAATAAGAGAACGAAGAAACCGATGTTCAACTGTCTGTCGGTCTGACTGCTGCTCATAATTTTTATGGAAAAAATAAAAGCAGAAAAATTTACTTTCTTGGCTATAATTTTTGTTTCTGCCAACTGTTGGCTTATAGCCAAAATATTAATAACCATTAAATAAAAATCAAAAACAAACAAAAACAACCACAAAATCGTACTAATTGCTCCCTATACTCCTTATTTACACATAAAACAATAACTTTTTTTGTAAGAAACACTATCTGTTCTACTCTGTGTTTGGTCTTTTTGTGTGATTTGTTTTGTTTTTCTATTTTTTTTTTTCAGCTTAATTGGACGAAATTCCCGTGTGTTTTAAAGGCTGGCCATTGTCATGGCGGTATGGCTACGGCACGTTTTGAAAATCAAATGGGTCTACAAGATGCAGCCGGCCTTGTATCAGGCACCGGTTTTGAAGGTCATTGCTATTGCACTATTGAACCCTACATTGATGCAAAATTCGATGTGCACATTCAAAAGATTGGCAACAACTATAAGGCTTTTATGTGAGTAATACACTCGTAATAACAGATCCCTACTGCATTTGTTTGAATGATAAATGGACACAAACAAACAAAGAATAGCAAGTGAAAAATTTACCCCAGTAAGCCAAGAAACAAAAGAATAGAATAGTCGACCCCAATTTACAGGGGTACTTCTTTTGGATAATTGCCCTTTCTTACTGACTGGCCATTACGTGTTTGCAAGCAATTTTTTTTTATTTAATTTGTTTTATTTCTGTTTTTTAGGCGCAAATCTATAACTGGCAACTGGAAAACTAATCAGGGCTCAGCCATGTTGGAACAAATAACATTAACAGAAAAATACAAGTCGTGGGTGGATGAGGTAGATAAGTATATCGGGCTTCCTCAAGGATTCATCGAGTTTTTAATTGCTTTTTGTACTTCCTTTAGATTTCTGAACTTTTTGGCGGCATGGAGGTGTGCGGAGTTTCCGTGGTCGTTGGCAAAGATGGTCGCGAGCATATAATCAAAGCTTCGGACAGTACTTTTGCTTTAATGGGCGACTCACAAGAAGATGATCGTAGACAAATTGCTGACTTGGTAACATCTCGTATGCAGGTATACTGACTAATTCAATATTTTAATCTTTAAAAAGTCTTATCACTGTTCTTCTTGTTCTTTAGAATGTCTGTCGTCCTGGCATGCATCAACAGTCTACAACTGGTAATTACGGAAAATTACCTTCACGTTCGTCGGTGTCTTCGCGTGGCCAGAGCCCCACCGATGAAATGGGCCCACCATCCGTGGCACCAACTGGCCCTAGGCCAGCTCCTATGGGTGGCCCACCACCAATACCCGAACGTACTTCACCAGCCGTCGGTTCGATTGGTAGACTTAGCAGTCGCAGTAGTATTTCTGAAGTACCCGAAGAAAATGGAGTCTCTACAACTAGTGCTCCACCTGGTGGTCTGCCAAGACGCGACTCACAAACATCGCAGGCTTCTACCATTTCGTCTGCCTCCAGGGTCGCACAACGTCCTCCGCAAACTCAAAGCTCAGTAGTCGAGGATGCGGAGGACACCATGAAAAATCTTAGAAAGACATTTGCGGGCATATTTGGTGACATGTAGGAATTAGCCAACAAAAAACGTGGAAGAACAGCGAGCGAATCTGGTCATAGCATGACTGGTGAGAGTGTTAGTGGCAGTGGTAGTGGTAGCGCTCCCACCACTGGCATAGGGGGCATAAGTGTAAGCGGTCTCACCAGTGCCGGTAGCTCGTTCTTGGGCAAGCAATTTTCATTTGCTTCGGGCAAATCAAGCACATCGGCCTCTTCAGGTCTTGGTGATTCTGTGATCTCCACACAACCAACAGGCAAGCTAGCCGAAAAACCTGCTGATGCCCGTTCAGACACTCATCCACTTCCACACTCACCGCCGGAAGCGTAAGTTCCAGCAGCAAGCCCTCTTCCAGCGTTTTAGACACTTACGAACAGGACTCCAAATACAAACCAGTTACCAACTTCGAGCCACAGGAACGTGTGAATCCTTTCGATAAGGGTACCATGAAAACCAGTGCAACCAACACTACCATAGGAGGTGCCTCCACCACTTCATCATCATCGATATCATCATCGTCGATTTCGTCACGTATAAATGTACGTACGGACAGCACATTTAAATCACCACCACCACCATCAAGACCACCGCCACCACCTCCTCAGAATGCCTCGATTGCTACCAACAACTCCAGTACCACCTATCAGAGTTCGACTGCTTCTAACAAGGATAAGACCAGCTACATTTACGGCAGTTCCACTTCCATCGAAACCATAACACGCATGGATACTGTAACCACCACAGGTACTGGCAATACTGTCAGCAATGCCACAGCCTCCACAAGTCTGGGCCAGAGTAGCCACAGTTCAACAAGCACCAAATTAAAGAATGAGCCCAATAAGCCCACAACAACCAGTGATTGGCGTACCGCCATAACAGCTCCACTACAAACTACTGGCATGCGTTCGGCCAGTGTATATAGTGCACCGGCGGCCGTTACCTTACCAGCCACGGCCAGTGAAGATACCCAATCAACTGCTGCGGCCTCGAATGGCTATAATGCCGCCACAACGGACTTGCCGTCATATACACGACCCTCGTATTCACGCTCCGAAAGCAATGGTAATTATCTAGCAGTGGGTGTATTGCTGGTCAGCCTTACACTACGAAAATCCTAAAATGTTCATCCATAACTTCAAATATAGGTCCACATCTTCTTCATTTTAAACCTCAACCTCAACCAGCGTTTCAGCCATCATTAACAAAACCAACAACAACACCACTACCTAAAAAACCATCATCATCATCGTCATCAACATCATCTCCACCACCACCACCATTACAACTTTTTTTAAATAACTTTCTGAGCATTGAACCATAAAGACGAACTCATCCAGTCACCCATCCATCCATCCATCCAACTCATCCATTCATTCCTTTTCTTATTTCCATAATTTTGATTTATTTTTGTAAAAGCCAAAGAACGTTTCGCTCTCTCTCTCTCTCTCACTCTTCATTTGGGTGTCAAGTGTTTGAAAAAAATGAGTTCTACTGTATGCATGAACCTTCAAAGTGATTTTTTTGTGATCCAAGGAACTCGTTAGGAATGAGTGAATGTATCTGCCGCCCCTATATTGTGGTGGTTATTGAAGTTTTTGTGTTTTTTTTTCAAACAAACTGCATGAACTACGCTCCCTTAGAAATCAATTCAGCAATGATGTAAACAACAGCGAATACCCGCCTGCCTTATTACCAGCAATCAATTCCAACATTCATTACAAATTATCAACACCCCAGTGTTTGATTTTTTTCTTTTTTTTAAATCCCCGTTAAAATGTCAATTGTCGTTCGGATTTTTTTTTTTTTCATTCTTAAAACTATAAAATAAGAAAGTATTTCTAGTCCATGTGTGTAGAGGCCAAAGGTCACTTATTGAAACTGCCTCGTTAATATCGAGATGAATAGACAAGAAGTGGTTTAAGCATTGATCTACTCCACTCTACTCTACTCTGTGTGTGTGTAGTTGAGTATGTTTTTTGTAAGTTTTTCATTCAAAAAGCAAAAACAATTAATTGATCAAAAAAAAATTTTTATATTTTCAACTTTTTTTTTATTTTCTCAAATACAACAACAACAGCATAAAATATTACAAAAACAAAATGAAAAATTATTGCATCCACAAAAAAATTATACCATTGAAAACAGTATGTATTCAAACAATATGAACTTAAGCAATACAAGTAGTCGGTCAAGATCGAATATATGATACCTTACACCACTATAAACTTTAGGCTTTTAAAGCTTCTTGTATACAACATGCTAGTGCTCTTAACAACGCACTCAGAGAAAAAATGTCTGCCAACGTTCCCAGATTAGAAGTGATCACTAACAAACAAATTTTACTTTTACTCTTATCAGCTCAGACTGAATTATCTATTAAAGAAGCGATTAAAATGGTTAAAAAAAAGAATTATAACAGCTGGGGTTAATATTAGACTATCTTCACAAACAACAAATACTGAAATTTCTTGGTTTGTTGAGTCAAAATATGCTTGCAAGTCGACCTGGACTCCCCTTGAGCTACTTATGTCGCAGTTGCAACGTTAGGAAAAGAGGATTAGATTCCTTAAGAACTACATGCTATTCAGCCTAGGTGAGTTATTTTGGTCTAGACTAAATGATCTTCCGATAAATCTCTTAGCTATACGCTGGATCTAACATTCGTTTGAGCCCAGCACTCAGGGAATGACCCCTACTTATGCAGTACATTGTGTAGGTACTAGAAAAATAGGTTGTGGGAAGGAAAAAAGAGGAAGTAGTGTATTAAACGTCTCCAACGTAAAATAAAATCTTGATGTACATTACGAGCGTCAAAATTACGTGTACAGCCCTATTCTCTTGAATAAAGTCTTTATTTCAGCCTTTTAAAACACGATGCATTTAAACATTTTATATATTTTTAAAGTGTATTTAAGGCTTTACAAAATCCATAGAAAATAACAACTAAAGTCATACAATAAAAACGAAAGTGACTCTATTTTTGACACGTCAGAATAAAGTGTACAAGACAAAAACCTATGCGACAAGAAAAAATGAAGTAGAAATATCTGTGGAAAGATACCATGTTTTTAATGGTGCTGTCGAGTACAACAAGAATCTGATTTAGAAATATTCGTAGCACCTCCAAAACTTGTTTTACGGGTAAAAAGTTTTTCGGTTTTTCGTACCTGCGTGCAATTATAAGACAATAACAAAAATCGAAAGAAATTTGAAAGAAAAGGAGCAGATTTTTACTTAAGTAAACTTAAGGAATTTATATATATGTATTTCATTCCAAATTTTCCAAGCTTAGAGACTTTTCTACATGCGATTTTATATAGAAACCATACTACGTTTGGATTTATTAAAGTACCATGTTGAATTATGAATAAACCGATACTTAATTTTTTTAAATCGAAAGGTAATTCTGAAGGAGTTATAACACCTACTGGCTAAAGCCTATATGTAAAGGTATAAGAGTGTATACTCTATAATAAAATAGTTTTTATTTCAGACTTTTAAGCTTTAATTTTGATGCTCATAGTATATGATAATATATCTTGTCAAAAGCAAGTCTTTCCAACTCTACTTCACTATTTGCGTTCAGTGAATTACCATGTAATTATCCTGTACACATAAAGTGTTATCAGAGCCAAATAGGCTTAATCTTATTATTAATCTTTTTTGATTTTATGGTTAAAATTTATAATAAAATGTGTGTGACAGCTGATTTTAAATATGAAACAATTTTCAAGAAATTTGTCATAGTTTTTGGAATTTTGCCTTAGTAAGACACCTCCCGATGTCCTACTTAAGGAATAAGATAGAAACACTCATTATAGTTTAAACTAAACTTGACTTAAAGTAACACCATAACTGAAGTAACCGATCAATTAATTTGTTTGTTCCAACTATGCTTAAGCTATCTTATTTGATATGCAAAAAACTTTATTTTATTTAAACCTATTGAAGATAAAAGATGGAGATAAAAGAAGATGAAGATAAAAGATACAAATCTGTAAATCTATATATGTATGTCGGTGGTACACGATAACAGAAAAATGGCACGCCGTGCACCTTTCCATAAATTCAAGAAAAAGTGGCTCTTAGCCAAGTAAAGCTTAATAGTGGTGTAGGGTATAGAAATAATATCAATAATATCAGTAAAAATAACTTAAATACATATAAATTTAAAAAAAGAAATGCAAAATGCAATGCACGTTGAGATGAGAAACTCACTCGCCATGAATCACCACCGCTTTTTATGTTGAAATATTCTATACCAATACATATCTACTCTAATTAATATATGTATGAATGTATGTACCATGTGCTGTATTGACAAATTTATTTTAATGCAAATTAATTCGCTAGAAGCAGTTCTTAACCCTTAAATACCTAAGACAGTCTACAAACGGTCATCAGAAAAACAGGTTTAAACCAAATCAGCAAACACTACTCTTTGGCAAGCTTAATATTTAAAAAGAGTAGAAAATTCTCGAAATAACGGTACCAAATGCAATTAATAAGATGTTCGGCCGAAATAGTCGTTTATTTCGGAAAAAATTGGTTGTGATAATTTAGTGAAAATTAAAATAAGAAAAAAAATAATCCGGAATTTGGTTTGGTACGAAATTGAAACGTTACTTTCATAATATGTAGACATACGGGTAAATCAACCAACCGTTTGGTTTTAATTGAGATTTTTATGAACACCATGTGTATTTCTTAGTACTAGAGCATTCCAGGAGCATTTTTTCAGCTCGAATTCGTAATTCGAATTTAATAAGTATTTCAAAATGAGGTCTTTAATGGCTAAGATGTGAATACTTATTATACAAAATCAAAACTATTAATCCAGCCTTGATTAAATCTTTTAAAAATGGCCACGACGGAGTTTCCATGTCTACTTGTTTCCAGTAAGGTGTGCTTCAAAATGATAAAGTCACCTTTATATCTGCTCAATTGCTCAATTCATTCAAGCTATAAAATGTTATGTATGGTCCATCTTATTAAAAAAATTCTACGTTCAAATAAGTGAATAATAAGCCGGTTTTGCTTTTAGAGATGTACCATTATATTATGTTTATTTAAATTTATGTAAATAAGGACAAAATTCAATGCGTCAAAATGATAGGGTCAGTGATTAATAAGCAATTAATCTAATCAGAAGGTATCACAATTTGAAAATGCCATAGAAAAAAAACTATAGAATATTTTCTTAAATTTGTTTTTTTTTTTTTTTTAAAGTACAATCCTTCCGGTTAATAATGGAAAATAATTTCATTCAAATGGCTGCCTCGGCTGGCCATGCAGTAGCCTACACGATCGGTCCAATTTTTACGCACATTATCGATTGTGTGCAAGTGTATTTCACCAATGGCTTCACGAATATTGTCCATTAAAGCGTCAATTGTCTCTGGCTTTTTGGCGTAACACTTATCTTTGACGGCACCGCACAAATAATAGTCCAACGGTGTCAAATCGCAGCTCCGAGGTGGCCAAACGACATCAGTTCTACGGCTGATAATGCGATATTCAAAAACAGGGCGCAAAACATCGAGCGTAGCTTTGGCTGTGTGGCACGTAGCGCCGTCCTGTTGAAACCAAATGTTGCTAATATCCTCCTCTTCAAAAATTTGTTCAACATGGTTCGATAATGATCGCCATTGACTGTAACGGCCACTCCTTGCTCATTTTCGCAGAAAAATGGTCCAATTATGCTTCTGGACCAAAATCCGACCCAACAGTGACTCGTCTTGGGTGTGTCGGCTTTTCAGTGTATGCGTGCGGGTTTTCTGTGCCCCAAATGCGACAATTTTGTCTGTTTACATAGCCGCCAAGATCATAAATAGCTTCATCTGAAAAGATGATTTTTTTTGGCAAAATCGGCATCTTCTGTAGGTCGATCGCAGGCCCACTTAGCGAAGCGAAGTTCAAGCGTATACACAACCATATTCGTTCAGCGGAATTATCTGTCAAATCCGACATGAGCTAAGTGTTACCATTCGCGAAATAAGCACTATTTGAAAAAAAACGTTAGATGGCGGACCCATTAGCTTGTTAGTTAGTAGAGCTTAATGCAGTATATTAAATTCAAATTTAGTATGTTGATATCAGCACTCAGGTAATGACCTCTACTAATCCAAGTAATAAAGAAAATGTCCACTTCAATTTCTATTAAAAGTCTTGGAGAATGGAAAATATATAAGACAATTAGAGCTTATAAGCCTACACACTCTAAACAGCTGTAAAACTGCTTCTAATTTCTTTCTAATACTTATGCTGTGTAATATAGGGTGCTTTTTACAGTTACCCGAGTTTAAATCAGAATAAAACAATGAAATATATTTTTAATATCAATGAAACGGTCTTTGTTGTATAGACAATTTTAAGATATTAACGCCAAGGCCATTTGAACGCCACGGCTGGTGCGTATAAGGCGCAGCATATGCGGCCCGAACTTGGTAGCCAATTAATTGGACCATTACATTAATTACTCTGTCATCAAAATTTTTTTTGAATAAATATATTGTAGAGCGTGCTGTGTAGCAATCGGATCCATCCTGTTGGAACCACATGTCAGCAACATTCATGTCAGCTAATTGAGGTACGAAAAAATTTCTAATCATGTCCATATACCGATAATGCTTATCGTCACTGTTTTTGAAGAAATGTGTGCCAATGACTCCGTCATCCCATAAAGAGCACCAAACAGTTATTTTCTGTAGATGTAATGGTTTTTTAGATTATCCTCACTCCAAATCCGGCAATTCTGCTTGTATCCGAGAACAAAATTTTGAATGGAAATTTAATATCAATTCGTGCTTCACCCCCTTCAAAAGCTTTGTTCTGATATAACCATTAGCTGTTAAATCGGATGTCAAATAAAGCAGTGTTGCCAATTCAAAATTATGAAACTCTAAGAAAAGCACACTCGATATTTTGTAACAAAAACACACTTTAATGGTTCTTTCCGTTTTGTATATTACTGTGGAAACGATCTTTTAATAACTCATCGTGACCAGTAAAGCCTCCAAGACAATTTAAGTGTTATCTTATCGAGGATATTTATTATTTTTATATTATTTTAATTACCAGCGCTTTTTATTTTATCATCACTTCACCGCCCATTCACTTACAGCTTCATTATAAATCTCATCTCAATATCTCAATATCTCAATATTTTATTATTAAATTTTTATTTTTTTCGAATATAATTTTTCTTAAAGCTTTTCATACAAATTTATGCACAATTTGCACAGCATTGGCTTAAGACAACTAAGGCACCAATAAATCGAAGATTATTATTCTGAATATGTACTAAATAATAATGTGGTTGCAACAATTGATTGTAGTTTTTTTTTTTCAATAAATATAAAAATATTACCGTTTTTGGTTGTTGCAACTACATATGATTTTTGCCATTAAATAAGTACTTCATATAACTCTATTATAGAATTATACGTATAAGCTAATGAATCATTGAAAAATAGATACTTAAGTTGGGAATCCAGAAGAAAGTCTATTCGTGACTTACTTGAAAACAAAAATATTGAAGTCCCCCATATGCATGTTGAAAATCTATTCAATATATTATAAGATTACATGTCTACTTGTACTACTACTACAACCTAATTTTGATGTCTATACTTACTCGTAAACCCCTAAAAATATCGTACAAATTTATTATGTATAAAAAACGATTATTTGGTTAAAAAAATCATAGGGAATTTGGTTAAAATGATTGGAAAAATAAAAACCGAACACAATTTTTTAATAATATTTGGGTCTTCCATAATAAAAAACACAATTTTTACAAAATATAGCTCCATTATCTAACACATCACCCTAAAAAATCACTTTTTTGGAATAAATTTCTGCTTTGATTTTTCCATACTCATATGCCTCAATGTACCTCATTGCCAAACAAAAAAGGACCGATTTTTTGTTCATGTAGCTATTCAATAGACACACCACACTATTAAATGCTTTGACTACATTTCTTTGCTAATATTGAGCAACGTAGTAGATTTGAAAATTTTCAAGTCTATTCAGTCTAGCTAGCTCATCTGCCGCACAATTACCCGGAATGTCACTGTGCCCCAGTATCCAAATAAGATTGATATCGAAATACTCATCCATCACTTCTAGTGATGAATGATATTTCTTTACTGACAGATACTTAGTGAACACGGACTGACTGTCCGTATACATGCAGACTTTCCGAACCGTTGTCACACTGTCCATGAATAAATCGGCAAATAGCCTCCATCTCTGCCTGAAACACTCTGCAATAATCTGGCAGCCTGTAGAACATATTGATACTAAGATCAGGAGAAAGGACGCCGTAGTCTATTCCACCACCCAGCTATGACCCATCCGTGAAAAATCGGTTACACTCCGTGTCCCCTTCAATGACTTTTTCCAGGTATTCCTATTTGGAATAAATGTCCTAAGATTTACTAGCTAGACAGAGCACTATGTCGATCTCTACCTGCCGTCTGCGTATAAGGCAAAGGGCCAATAATATCTATGATGAAATTGTGGTGGCGTGGTATAGTTATTAGAGCGCATACTTAATGGAAAGCCAATATGCTTACTAAAGGAGTGACGGAAAAAAATCTTTGATGAGAAGTGGAGATATGCTCCGACTTGTAGACAGACTAGAACTCTCTAGCCAAGAGTGAACAAGAAGAAGTCTAGGCAGCTGTTTAACATGCCGAGAGGCAGAATATCTGCGGTAATATGAGCACTTAAATGTCATTACCTAGTAAGGAGACACTCTCTTAGGTTGGTCTATAGGGATCCTGTCCTATGTAGGTGTTGTTTGGAGTAAGATGAGGAGACCACTGAACAGGATATTCGTTGGGCATATAGTTAGTAGCAGGGCTCTACGGGAAATTTCTATAGGGCTGGTTAGCAAGTTCATAGAGGGTGCGAACTGGTTAGACCAGTGGCTATCTGTCGAGCACACTAGTGGCCTAAGTGTGCTGTACGTTTAGTCCGGCGGCCGCTATTAACCTAACCTTAACGTAACACAAATCCATTCAGTAGTTAAGTAAAACTCCTTACTAAATTTGGTCCAGATGACGTGGAATGTTTTCATATTACACACTAGTCCCGTTTACTCGAACTTCTGTATCAAATTCCAAAATATGCCACTGTCATGCGGAAGATCAACTTGGTCATCTTAGTTGTAATAGAGCTTTTGAAATTGAATTAAATAAGAATCGTGCCTTAATATCGAAAACTTTTCAAATTTGCCCTCATTCTAACCAAATTCTCTGTTATTATGATTCTTACATAAATCTTAACCCACTGAGAGCTATTAAAAATATGAACTAAAGAATTATTCACAAAAAACAACAAAAATTATTGTATTTTCTTGCAGTTGTGTGTATGTATGCGTGTCTACTAGTATCTATGTTAAATGCATTCATATTCCTACAGTGAAAGCTCTCATAGCAAGACAAACAAAAACATAATAATTTTCTTAGAAAATCCAACAACAAGAAACCGTACAACATAACAAACATAACCTCAAAGACAAATGGCCTTTGAAAAACTGGATGACAACTGCCATCGAACTTGAAAATAACCAAAAAAAAGTCAGGCTCACTAAAAAATGTACGATATGTAAGTACAGAGTCCTGATATGAGAGCTTTTACTGTACGAGCTTTAAAGCAAAATATAATGAAAAAATAAGCACCAATACCAATACAACATTACATTTTAACGCTCTTAATCTCTCGCATAGAAACATAAAAGCCATATCACTCACTTCTTCCAAAAAAAAACTCAAACTGCCATAAATCACTGAGCCATTCACTAATAAATTGGGATTCTCATTCACTCGCTCTCTCTCTATATATATTTTAAATTCTTAAACTCTAAAAACTGAAAGCAGTGCACCAAATTGCATGTTTTAACTGTCATATTCATATTTGCATAAAAAACTACCTTATTTCAAGGTTTAGGCCTTAAAAAATTTGCTAATTTGTTGTTGTTTTTCTTTATCAAATACTTTTGCAGGCTCCAGTAACGTGAATAAAACTTCAGATTTGGATATAATATTCGGCGATAGTCAGCCCCATTTGGGTAGTGGCAAATTTACACGCTCCGGCGGTTCTTTATCTGATGCCGAACTAATTTTTGGCACTCCCAGTTCGGCTTATAAGACGGATCGTTTTGGTACTTCAAAGAGCATGAGTGTTACATCCGATCGCAGCAGCAGTTATGGTCAAACAAATTACAAAATCTATGAAGGCATACAAAATGCTGCCTTTACAGATTATAATGATACGAAAAAAACTGAGAGCACCAGTAGCATACCATCGTATAACAGTTGGAGGAGTAGCACGAAACAATTGGAGGAGGAAGATGATTTAGACTTAAAATAAAAACACAAACACACACAAAATACATAAAATAGTCAAAAAATTCCCACAATAATTAACTATTTAGCGAAAAAATTAAAAAAAATACGTAAGGAAACAAAAACCAAAAGTAAACGTATTTAAATTTAAAAATAATAATTATAACATAAAAATATACTGTTTAATTGTTACTGTTACAGAACCTTTACATTTTTAATCATCATATATAAACCAGTTTATACCAAAAAAACAAAAAGAAAACATTTAATATTGATATGTTGCTCTCATATAAAAAGAAAACAAAATCCTTGTTAAAAATGTATTGTCAACTTAACACACTTACACATACAAACATTAAAGGTGTATTTCTTCTTACAAAACCACCACCAGCAACGTAAATTGTTTAATTGCATACGAAGACAATTTCTAAAAACCCGACTCAATTGTTCACTTACTATATCTCTCTCTCATACTCTCGAACTCATCTAAAACACTCAACAGAAACAACAAACAACTCATCGCCTCTAAAGTTTCCTGGTTTCATGAAACAAACATCGTTTTGTGTTGTTCTTTTTCTTTACTTTTTTTTAACTCGATTAAGAAATAAAATTATAAAGAAATGTTGATAATTGACTAAAAAAAATACCATAAATAAATGGTAAAATACACAAAATTTAGTTAAAAACAATAATATATTGATTGCACTTAAATAATTGTTATACAATATGGTGTATTTATTATAATAAAATATTACAAAGCAATTAGCGTGTAAAAAGGTTAAGGATTTTATAAAAAATATTTATTCAATCCTGGCTTGTAAATGGCAATGGCAGTGAATATGCTAAAACAAATATTAACTTTAAAAATAAAACTGAAATCTATGTTAAGCGTTTTAAAAGAAAGCGTAGAAAACGTGTTTATGTTTGCTTAGTTAATCAAGCTTAACACAATGAAAGCGACAGGCGTACTTAACGCAAATAAACAATTACAAATAAAAACTTTCGATTATTTCTTAGGAATAATTACAGAATGAAAAATTGTGCAAACTCATAGTAGGCGATATTGATCTACATACGCGAATCTCAGAATCAATTTGAGCGATAAAAAGTATCCAGACGTTTGCGTGAAAATAGAATTCGGTTGTTTAAGCTCCGGTATACAAAATGCCTACTATAAGATTTATTGTAATAGCTATTAAAGTGGTATGAAGTCAATGTTGCCATCAACAGCTTTATATTTGCACACAGCCGGCATTAAAATTATACACATGAAGAGAAATTACACACGCAATTTCGTTTCTTCAAATATTATGTACATAACGGTTGATTTTTTTGAACCGTTTGAATTTTTAAAGTTAAGAAAAACACGGAAAATTCGCAAAAATGAAGGAAGTATTTATTTGGGAAAATAAATGAATGCCTACCATTTACCTCTTAAGGGTTATTTCATATAAGTGTAGCCCGTGGCTTTGCGGTAGGTCGTCTGACGGATACTTTACACACTTTTTTCAGCATTTCGGCTAGTATCTCACCAATGGCAGCTGTAATGTTGTCTTCCAGGGCTCAAATGATGGCTGGCTTGTCCCCGTAAACAACACACTTGACGTATCACCACAAAAATGGAATTACTTGTCGTGTGGCATATGGCACCGTTTTGTTGAAACCACATGTCAACAAAGATCAATTTTTCCATTTTAGTCAAAAAGAAAGTTGATAATCATCGCACGGTACCTTACTAAATTGACTGCAACTTTGCAATTTTCGTCGTTTTTGAAGAAGTACGGTCCAATGATGCCGCCGGCTCACAAACCGCACCAAACAGTACACCTTTCAGAGCACGAAATTTGGTAATAAAATTCAATCATTTCCAAGAGTTGTTCGTTTCTTGGTCTACTCATAGCGAAATGGTAAACTTCACTGAGCGTTTATGGCATTGCCATATGTAACGAATCTTGTTTTGGCACTGAAAATATACACATCAAAAAACAAAAACCACCCTTTATCAGGACCGCACAATATACTACGTATCTGGCGATTAAAAACCAAGTTTTCTTATACGAACATAATATCGAACAAATAATTTTAAACACGAGCTAACTAAATCTTGATCGATACCAAAGTCATAAGGAAGAAATTACAGAAAAGTCCATAAAATAAGATTCTTTGTATTGTTTCAAGCAACGGAACAATTGGGAATGACATTCGAAGTACTGAATTAAGAAGTAACAATTGTACATATCGATCAGAATATAGTGATTAAAGTCATCGTACAGAACAAAAAGTAAAATTACACACAATATGTGTAATTATACACCAGGTGACAACACTGGGTAGAAGAGAAGACAAAGCTTCATTTTGTATGTCTTTGCCCTTTAAAGAGGTAACGACTACATGGCTTTTGTATAGACATCTTTTGGAGTTTTCAGTCAGTCAAGTTACGAAAAGTTCAGATATATGATACTTGTTTTATTTTCTATTGGACTTGTATTGAAACAGGAGCTTATCGAACTCACTTTACGATTTTATTTCGAAGGCTTCGACATAGATTGATAAGCACTTTTTAGATGTATGCTTTTATAACTTACAGCATTCCTATTCGAAGTATTCTTTATGACCAGACTTAAACTTAAATATTGACACTTGAAATGGACAAAAAGTGTTTTTTAATCGGGCTGTTTCCACAAAAAAAAAATATATATCAAAATAAAAATTTGTCGCCTGACGCTTTCATTGTACTTTAACACCAGCAATGAAAGAAAGAAAAATAAACGCACTTAGAATAAATTGCACAAATTATGTAAAAAATACTGTGTTTAACATAAATATTAAAACAAGAATAAATGATTCCAAAGAATTAGAATATGATAAATTAAAAAAAAAATCTATAAATAATTTGAAAAAAAAACGTATAAAAAAGTTATGGTCGGAAAGATCGAATATGTAAAACCCTACACTACGGTATATGTTTTAAGTAGAAAACAGTAAAACCGTTGTTCACATTACAAAATGTTCTAAAGAGGACCCACGAAGAAAAATCGGTACTGATTTCAAAACCAATGATTTTATTCAAGATGGCCTGCAACATTTTGCTTACAAACTTTGGCACAAATACGTAGCTAAAATAGCGTAGGGTAGGGTATATTCATATGTATAAAGATAAGGGTATTATGTTTGTTGATCTTAATTTATTTAATTTAAAAATATAAGAAATTATTTAATATGTATTTCATTTAAAATAATTTTTAGTTAAGAGCATAATTAAAACAAAAAAAGCATATTAAGTTTTATTAGCAGCCCTTAAAATATGCTATACTTTTTTGAAGCATTAATACCATCAAAATTATTCTAATTAACAAAGAAATAATTTTTATTCAATAATTATTATGATAACGATGATTATAATTATTATTATAAATTATTACAATGTAATTATATATACATAATACATATACAACTAAAACAACAAATATATATAAACGTACATACATACATACATTTAAATATATATTTATATATATAAACGTTACATATAAAATATTATTACTATTATTATGTACTTACAAAATATACACTTATTGTTATAACAACAACAAAAACATGAAAAAAATAAAATACTCCAACATGAGACACTTACTACGATATAAACAAAAACAACAAACAAAACAATTTAAACAAATAAAATACCATGACAATATTACCCAAAAAAACAATTATTAATTAAAGAAACAATAATAATAATAAAAATATTTATTAATAAAATAATAATATAAATAAATTAAACTCGAACTAATGTATAAATAAAAAATTTTGAAAGCAATTTACAAAACAGATCAGTTTTAACCATTTAATTAAATATTATACATACGAGTACATACATATTTAAACCTACTATTTTATTATTCGTATAAAATATTATAAATAAAAAAAAATTATAATTATTATTATATATGTTATAAATAATTGTTTTTTGTGTTGTTAGCTAATAATTGTTTTCATTTTCAGCTTCATTTTTACAAACTATGTACTATTAAAAGTAATTATTCAATATAAATTAACAAAAATTAATATATTGGCTTTATAACCAGGAATGAAATGAATATGTGTTTTTCGCAAAATTTTCACTGTTTTGCAAATTTCCTTTCATTCGTTTCCATTCTATTCAGTTTCTTTCGATTGTATGTATGTATTCTGCATTGCGATCGTAACTACTTTTTTCCAAGTTGTTAAAGTTGTGTCTCCGTCTTTCGATTTTTGTTTCTTTTAGTCTAATATTTAATTTTTCTTTTGATTAATTATATACTTTTATTAATCCATTAATAGCCAAAGCAAAACTACACGAAAAATTTGAAAATTGCTTTATTTCTATATTATTAGTAATGCAAGAAAAGCAGAGAAGTAAATAAATAGTAACAGTTTAGAATGGGCTAAATTCGAAATAAAATATACAAAATATGAAAAAAAATAATAATAAAAATATGAATTTACGCTGGTCCATTTGCATGAAAAATACAAAAAATAATTGTTTCCTTATTGAACCTCTTTGTTTATGCACCACTACATTTTGAGTTTTTACTAAAAATTGTTTATTTTTCTGTTTCTATTTCATAAGTTCCTATGTTTTTGAGCACATTGTTATCTTATTCTCATCCTTCGATACGCAGAATAGGTGTGATATGACAGCTTACTTTACAATATAACCCATCTACATATCTACGTTATGATGCGGAAATGATCTATTAGATCATTTTGGGTTAAGACTTTTTTTTAAATTGCTAATAAAATATTAAATTACACGTTGCGACAAAAATACCTGAATAGTGATAATACTTTTCTAATACGCACTATCGAGTACAACAAGAAACTGTTTTTGAAATTTTCGTAACACCTTCAAAAATTGAATTACGAGTAAAAACCGGTTTTTCGGAGCTTCTTAGAGCCCTTTCAGAAAAATAATGAGTCAAAGAGTTAATAAAAGAGATTAGGATTCTTCTTCTTCACTTAAATCTCTTTGGAATATTGAAGAGGTACATTTCAGGAAAACGATTCTGAAATTAAATCAAACTGATTGAAACCTAAAAGCTGAAGTAAGAGTTCATCAACAAAATATTAATTTCTTCCTTTTGTTTTACGCACCTTTATTTGAAAGCATTGATTGTTTTTGTTGATATCTGAAGAAACATTGACAGAAAGTAATATATTCTTTTTCATGTCTTAGTGTGTTTAAGTTAGGGTTGGCAACCCACTGGGGGTAACTCAATTACACCCACCTTGCTTTTATTTTGCTTATTTTTTTCCCCTAACTCTGAGCCAATTTCCAAATCCCGTCTCGTCTTTTAAGACGCTCCAATTTTGAAGTCGATTTTGTATTTCTTCAAAAAAAGTGATTTGATGACAGTTTAATGATAAACTCATACCACTTTATACGGCATAGATAGTTTTTGAAAATGTAGGCCGTAAATCGAAATGTCTTTAAGCGAGATAAATATGTGTTGCGTTTGCTTCCCTTACGATTTCTCTTACACACTCCATAGGACGAGGTAATTTGTGCTCAAAGCGAATATGTTCCATATTTCAAACAGGCCGTTATGTGTGTGTGAAGTGTGAGTATATTGTATGCGTCGAATACGGCGGATGCGTAATTTTTTTGAAACTTTTGCAACATGTAGTCGGGTGTTGTCATACAAAATAATAAATTTATTATGCGTTTCTCTTAATGCATGATTCAAATGAAGTAATTGCAGTGTGTTCCAAACGCCGAGTTTTAGCAGCACACAGTACACCATGCTGCCTTGATCCCACCAAGAGTGCAAAATTATACTATAAATACTAAGACAACGTGATTGTGTAAACAAACAAAAAATATTGTCGACTTGAACGAAATTTGGAAGCAGTTATAAAACCCAAAAAACCCAATAAAACCCGGGGTTTTTCCAACCCTGGTATAAATCCAAATAAATTATAGAAAATTTGTTGTCTCAATTAAATGACACTATTGGTTTTTACAGAGTTTGTTGCTTTTGTTTTGCACGTCACTGTATAACCTTTATATGGTAGACGTCTTAAACGAGGGTGTTACTGTGTTTTTAATTGGTTGTTTAAATACTTTGTTTAGACAATAATAAAAACGACTGGAATATAAAGACAAACATGATTAAGTTGTTCTTTTGCATTCCAACGCTCGGCCACATATCGCAAAAAATGCCAAACAATTATTAGAAACGATCAAGTTCCCCATCTGTCGTATTCTTCGAACACTGTTTTTTCTGACTATAACGGGTATAATATCTTTTGACATGAAGAAATATAAAATCGGCATCATAAGGCAAGAAATTTTTCTAAAACGGCATTCAGAATTTCGCTGAGTTGGGGAAAAGATGTAAGCAGTGATTAGATAAACTTTTATTTTGGTAATTAGTTAATTCAATAGCCTTTTTGAGCTAAAAAAACCGACCAAATTAATTTATACTTCCAATACGTTAATTTTATTTATTTTTGTTGTAAATAAACTACAAAAACCTTTAAATACCCTGTTTCAAACTGACCCCATTTAAAAAAAATCGAATAACTAATGCTTTGACACACAAAGTGGGGTTAATTTTGACTCCACGATACCAGACAAGGGTTAAATTTACTGAACATATTAATGTGTAATCGATTTTTATGTAAAAATTAATGCAATTATTTGATGGGTTAGCCATCCAGGTTTTTCATATGAAGTTGTTTGTATGAATAACAAAAAAGTGATGGATCTGTAGTTTTGCTTTATTAGCACTTTGAACCTTAAGCATTGTGACTGGGGAAACTTTCTTATCTTTAAAGTACATGTCATAGGTTCGATGTTTTTTTTTAATCAAATGATTTTTTAAGTTAACAACAACCAAAACAAAATCTTATGAATTCATTAATATAAAAAACTAATATTTAAATATTTCAAACAGAAATATGCCATTTAATTCCTGGAAAAAATAAAAAGAAAATTAAAAAAAAATTAATATTAAAACATATGGGAAAATAAAAAGCAATAGGACAACGAATGCTTTTAATAAAACTATGCTTAAATAAGTTTTTAAAATTAAAAAATAAATAAAAAAATCAAATTAAATTAAAGAAAAACAACTCCTATAATTAAACAGCAACACATTATTACATACATACATACATTAATTGCTTGAAAAATAAATGCAAATAATTTTTGTTGATTTAATGAATAATTTGTTGTTATTGCTTGTTTTTAGATAATATTTTATATAAAAAAATGTTTTGTTTAGTTGAAATATTTAAATTAATTTTTTTAAAACTACATATTTTTAAAATAAATATTACTTATGAAATAAATTTAAAAAATAAATAAATAAATATTTAGATATGAAGTGTTATAAACAATATTTTAAAACAAAAATTTAAAAAAATAAATAAATTATATATGATATGATAATGAACTAAAAATAATAATATATTATATATTATATTATTAATTGCTATATTTATATAAATATTAAAAAGGAAAAAAAGAGAAAATTCAGCAAGAAAAAATTTCATGTTTAAAATCTACTAAAAACGACAAAAATCTATGTTTATTGTTCTTATTCAAAAAAATAAAATAAAATAAAAAAGAAATTACAAAAACTATAATAAAAATTAGAACATTTCCTAAAAATAAAATAAAAAATAGGCAAAAAGGCAACTATATATTAAAAAAGGGAGATGAAACATTAATATTGTATTAAAGAAGAACAAAAACTATTTTTATCATTGACCAACCCAGCCACATGAAGAACGAGCATATTCATAAATTAATCATATAAAATTGTAAATCATACATAATCATCATCATCATCATCTTATCATCCTTAAAAGACACAAAAAAAATTATTTATTTATCACTCTATACAAAACACTATCATTTTTTCTATTTATTATTATAAATGAAAAAATATCATTATGCAACATAATACAAACCAAAGATACAAATTTGTTTTCATTTAATTGAAAACAGTTTCCAGTTTCAATAAAACAACAAAAAGAAGAAACAACAACAAAACAATTTATGACTCATAATTCAGTTGAAAACGCAAAAGTGACGTTTTTGATTCTCTATAAATTTGTTGAAGCTGCGTTTAGCAGCCTGCAACATAGTTGCAACTGACCGTAGCAACTGAGTTTGTAAAGAAACATTTGAATTTGATTAAAATATGATTCTTTTTCTATCAGATGCCAATGATATGATGATATTTACTTAATCAGCAAATTCTGTTGGAACATACAAATCATGATTCTTTACCCACTTTTTCCTTTGTTTACTTTTTAATTTGATATCAATTCATATGGCAAAATAAATAAACCAAAAAATTCAAATCATCATATTAACTATATATGTATACAAATAAAAGAAATATAAAACAAAATACAAAAAATTTATTAATAAATTATGTACTAATAACCTAAAAAATATATTACAAAAATATAAACAAAGAAAAACCAAAATAAAGTGTTAAAAAAAAAATTAATAATAAAACGAACATTTTTCAAGTTGTTTTATTTAAGAAATCTCATCAGCAAGTCGTACGACATGTCAAATTTTTGTGTAAAAGAAAGCAAAAAGTATCGTGTAAGCCAGTGTCGCTCAAAAAGGGAACCACACTTAAAATGAGACAACCACATTGAAAGAAAAATTAAATTTTTCGATTTATTCTTTCTTAAAAGACTTGTTTTTTTTTTTCTAATAAAAAATGAAAAATAATTGTAAAAATATTATACACGAGGGCGGATTGATATTGAAGCCACCTAAGTAGTAGGAAAAAAACCTTTTTTTTCAAAAACCCTTCATTTCTCAACATAGTCTCCTTTTAACTTAATACACTTAGTAAAACGATTTTCCAACTTTTTTATACCATCTGAATAATACGATTTTGAGAACTCCTCAAAATACGCTTTAGTTTCGGTAATCACTTCTGTGTTTGAAATGAATCTTTTTCCTGCGAGCCATTTTTTCAAGTTTGGAAACAGGAAAAAGTCACTAGGGGCTAAATCTGGACTATAAGGTGGATGATCAACCAATTCGAAGTAGATTTCTCGTAGTTTTAGCATCGTATCTAATGCTATGTGAACCGGTGCGTTGTTTAAATGTGGCCGGTTTTCCTTGATTGCATCAACCAATTGATCCAATAATGCACGATAACACTCTCCTGTGATTGTGGATCCCTTTTCAAGATAATCGATGAGCAATATTCCGTGTGCATCCCAAAATACAGTGGCCATAGCCTTGCCAGCCAATTTCGCTGTCTTCGCCTTCTTCGGAGCACTTTCACCAGCTTCCACCCATTGCTTCGATTGATTTTTGGTTTCAGGTGTGTGGTGGTGGACCCACGTTTTATCAACAGTTATTAATCTACGCCAAAAATCAGCAGGATTATGCTTTAGCATGTCCATATACCGCTGTGAAGTGATCTGTCGAACTCTTTTTTGTTCAACACTGAGCAAACGCGGCACCCATCTTGCCGATAGCTTTTTCATATGCAAATGTTCATGCAAAATGTTTCAAATTCACTTTTTTCCATTTTCCAAGAAACGCAAAAGTTGCTTACTTGAAACGACTACAACAAATAAGCTAATCGATGAATTTGGCTAAAATTTTAACAGCTGACGTTTGACAGATCGTAATTTCTAAGAAAGAAAAAGTTTTTGTGTTTGTGCTGCCATCTAGCGCTAGGTAGCTTCAATGTCAATCCGCCATCGTACATCTGCCAAACAAAAAATATGTTAGTTTACACTGTAAACTCAATATGTAATGAGAGCTTACGACATTGAGAGAAAATGCGTTTGAAAATTTTGGCAGCCGTACGGCTCTCTTTGTATTTTAAAAATTTTAAAAACCATCATACTTCAATACACCCCTGAGTGTATTTTTATGTAAACAAATAAAAAAGCAAATTTGTTCGCTCACACTACTGGTCTCTTTTGAAACAGCTGCTTTCATTTCACTTTCTTTCGGCTTTTTACGTATCGTGTAAACGTAAAAATCTGTCGTATGATTTTTACTCTCATTTTTAAAATATGGATGGAATTTTATAATATTTTCTCTCTGATTTTACGTACGTAAAGTATTATCGTCTAACTAGCCTTAAAGAGTGGTCCAACCAAAACGCACGATGTTAATTGTAAATAAAACAACAAATTTTAGAGAGTTATCTTAATATTTTTAGTTATGATAGATTTTTGTTCCCCGTTACTCCTCTTGGGAGCATACGGCTTTCACAAAGCATCTCCATCTAACACAGCTCACTGCTCTTAACTTTGCCTCCTCCCATTTCAGGTTATTCTGTCTCAGTTGTTAATTGTGCATCTCCAGGTGTTTTTTGGTAGACCACGATTTCTTGAGCCTTGAGGATTCCACTCGAGTGACATTCTGATGATACTCGCTGGACTTTTTCGGATGGTGTCACCGATCCATCCCCACTTTCTTTTCATTATATGTTTCAATATGGTTTCCTCATTAGTCATGCTCCACAGTTCTGTGTTACTTATGGTGTTAAGCTAGAATATTCCGCATATGATTCTTAGGCACTTGTTATTGAATACCTGGATGTCATTCGATACAAGCCAGGTTTCACTGCCATACAGAAGTATTGATTTAATACATGAGTGGAAGATTCTGAGCTTGGTCCGTCTGGATATATGTAAGCTTCTCCATACTGACAGCGGTCATCCAAATGTCGCTCTCGCTTTATTCAGCCTGTTATCTACGTCTGTTTCTGCGCCACCGTTTGTAGTCAATGTACTTCCTAGATAGCAGAAGCTATCTACATACTTGACTGGTTGACCCTGTAGCATGACGTTTTCCGTGATCGTATTGTTTATCTCATGGACTTGGTTTTCTTGATGTTTATCTCCAACACTAGTCCAACACTATGAGCCAATCTTTCTAGGTCCTCCAGTTTCGACTGCATTTTGGAAATCTTATGTGAGAGTAGACAAATTTCATCTGCATAGTCCAAGTTCCTTCTTCACTGCGAACAGACTTTGCTCATTATGTCATCCAGCACGATGGTGAATAGCTGAGGTGATAGTGGGCATCCAGCATTGGTGTGGAATGGTTGGCTGATGTTGGCTGAAAGTTCTGCATCCTTATACATCGCTCTGATTATTCGAATTATCGAATGGGTTACTCCTTTTGTTCTTAGTTCTTTCCATATAGTCGTTCACCTGATGGTATCAAACGCTTTCTCGAAATCGACGAACAGTAGATACAGGGGGTACGCCATTCTATGGACTGTTCAATGATTATTCGTAAAATGTTGGCCTGATCTACACAGCTTAAACTCGGTCTGAAGCCAACTTGTTTGTCTCGCTGTATGTTGTCTATATTGCTCTGAAGCCTCCCAAGTATCATATATATGGTGTTAAGTAGATTAATTCCTCTCCAATTATGACAGTCTTTCAAGTCGTCACTTTTTGATAACTTTACAATGATGCTTATCTTCCACGTAGGAGGCAGCCTCTCCTCCTCCCATACTGATGTGCTGTGAGGCAGTAGAAGTTCAGCTGTGGTTTGGATGTTAACCCGTAGAATTTCCGCTGGTAGTCCATCTTCGCCTGCCGCCTTATTATTTTTCAATTTACCAATTGCCTCTTTTATCTCATTCAGATTGGGTGGGTTGAATGGTATCCTTAAACTGTTTTCCTCATCTATGTTCACATCTATGTTCCGTTTCGCTGTCCACAGTAGTGTTCGTGACGATACTAATTTCATTGAAATGTTCTCTCCATCTCTGTGTTTGTGCATAATTGTTCATTATTAGTGTACCATTTCGATCAGCAACAGTTTGGCTAATATTACGCTTTTGATTAGTGAGATATTTAAGCGTCTGGTGTAGTTTTCTCATATTATTCTGGCCAGCTGCTTCTTCTGCTGCCATTGCCAGTCGTTCCAAAACATTCTTCTGTCTCTTCTTGAAGTTTTCTTCACTTGTTTCGTTAGCTTATGGTATTGCTGTCTCAAGGTATTGTTGCTATTCAGCTGCAGTTTTAGCTCCCTTATTTGAGAAACCAGGTTCCAAGTGTAATCTGATATCCAAGCTCTTCTATTTGGTTGCACTACACAAGTAGCTGTCCACGGATTGCCAAGGTTAATGCGTGCCTAGATGCATCATTCTGGAGTTTTTGTAGGTAGAGCCGTCTTCGCCTTGTGTGCCTGATGATGCTTCTTTGACATTATGATAGATGGATCTATGATAATTATAAGTAAAACAAAACATCGGCCAAATGATCGCTATGGCTTTGGTGATATACCTCTATACGTCGGTCCGTATTAGCAGTGATTCTGGGACATAATTGAGGTTCAATGTCGTTCTCTAGCTCTTGCATTGTTCTTGGCTTATTGACGTACTCTTTTTCTTTTAAATATTCTCAAAGAAAGAAGTCTAACGGTGTCAAACGGTGGCGGGCAATTAGCAGCGCCATGACATGAAATAACAAGCCCATTGAATTTCTCTCGCGAAAAAGCCATTATTTCTTTGGCTGTGTGACAAGTGGCACCATCCTGTGAAAACCACATATCGTCCAGGTCCATATCCTCAATTTCTGGAAATGAAAAGTCACCTAGCGATAGCGAACACCATTCACGGCAACTGCTTGGCCGACCTAATTTTCGATTAAGTACGGCCCAATGATGACGTCAGCTCATAAACCTCACCAAACAGTCACTCTTTGTGGATGCATCGGCTTTTCAACAATCACTCGTGAATTCTTATTTGCTCATATGTGGCAATTCTGGTTGTTAAAGAATCTACTAAGGTGAAAGTATCCCTCGCCGCTGCACAAATGCATTTTGATTTGAACGCCCATTTTCGTAAAAGCCTTCAACAATCTTAACGCGCTGCTTAATTGCTTACCTCCCCACGGTTGAATTTGTCAAACACTGAAACAAATAAATGTCAAATTCAGTAGGGCAAACTACTTGAGGTTAAGGTGTGACTCACAATTAACATTGTGCACTCTGGTTGTACCACACTTTAGGTCGGTTGATGTCCGTTTATTTGTTAAAGTCATGATAGGACACTTTCATATTGATATAAAGGAATCTGAGAATTTTAATAGCACTGATAGGTGATAACCTGTTCTCACATCCTTATTTCAATCGAAGTCTTACAACGTAGCATCCTACTTTTTCCGTTACTCCTCTTGGAAGCATATGGCTTGCAAAAAGCATTTCCATCTTACACGGTTTGCTGCCGTTGTCTTTGCCCTTGTTAGATTGTTTTGCCTTAGCTTTTGAATAAATGTGCGTCGCCAGGTGTTTTTAATCGACCGCGGTTCCTTGATCCTTGAGAATTGCACTCAAATGCCATCCTTGTAATGCTATTCTGATTTTTTCTTAAGATATGGCCGGTTCATCTCCACTTCTCTTGCCTTATCTGCTTTACTTTGCGTTCTTCATTTGTCAACTTTAATAGTTCTGTGTTGCTTATGATTTTAGGCCATAGACCCCGCATAGGATTCTAAGGCACTTGTTGGTGAATACCTGTAGATTTTGTGTGATTATGTTAGACACAAGCCGTATAACAGGATTGACTTTATACATGTTTTGAATATTCTGAGCTTTGTTTGACTGGATATGTATGAGCTTCCTCATACTGACTGCAGTTGTTCGAATTCTCGGCAGTTGCTTAGTTGAGCCTGTCTGTTAACGTCTGTTTCTGCACGGCCGTTTGTTGCTGTTTGTTAGAAGCATTCCACATATATATTGTATATCAGCTAGTTGGCCCTATAGCATAATGTTTCCTGTGCTATTGTTGTGAATCCTTATGGCTTTGGTTTTCATGATATTTATCTCAAAACTAACATTGCGATCAATCCTTCCAGGTCTTCCAGATTTTGTGTGAGAGTAGACAAATATCATCGGCATAATCAAGGTGCTCGAGTTGTAGTGAGTGACTTTATGTTATACATTTTCTCTGCGAACGGACTCTGCTCATGATCTCATCTAGCACGATGTTGAGTAATAGAGGTGAAAGTGGACATCCTTGCTTTACTTCAGCATTAGTATGGAATGGTTGACCGATGCTCCTGTTGTGAAGAACAGAGAAGTTCTGCATCCTCGTATATTGCTGGTATTATTCGGATTATTTTCTGGGGTTCTGCTTTTCTTCTCAATGCTTGCCGTCCGGTGGCTTTCTTGAAGTCGACGGACAGTAACGATTATTCTATTATGAGACTGTTCTACTTCTTCTATTATGATAAGTAGAGTGTTGGCCTAGTATAGGCAACTTCTACTTAGTCGAAAGCTTGTCTGTTCGTCGCGCAATATGTTCTCTGTTTTTCTCTCAAGCCCTCCCTGTATTATGAATGCTACTATCTTGTATATGGCGTTAAGCAGAATAATCCCTCTTCAGTTATTACAATCTTTCAAGTCGTCACTTTTTGATAGCTTGACAATGATGCCATTTTTCCAAATTGCAGGCAGCCTCTCTTCCTACCATGCTGATGTGATATAAGGCCGTTGTAATTCAGCTGTGGTTGTAATTTTAACATCCTACATAGACCTCCGTAGTTTGATAGCCTGGTAGCGGTCATGTTATTGAAGCTACATCTAACGAATTGGCTGTCATTTACATACAATAACACAAAAATTGCAGCAGTTTTTTTTCATGAACAAATCATATTTATAGATGAGTCCTATTCCTGGGTGAATAATTACATCAACAAACCAGATTGTCGAATTTAGAACGACACTAATCCATTTAAGATCAAAGAGCGCCCCATGTATTCCGGAAAATTCACAATTCGATAAAGAACTTGAACTTTCTTTGACAACAATGTTATTCAGTCCACCACCGTCACCGATGAGTGTCATACCAAGAAGATTACCAACTTCTTTTAGCCAGAAATGTATGACATTATCACCAACGAAATGTGGTTTTAAAAGGACGGCGTTGCGTGTCACACAGTTCACGCTACATTGGACATTCAGCACAAGCGATTTGAGAGCATGTTCGTTTAACTTCCTGGTCACCGAAATCATGTAACTTGAGTCTGTTAGACTTTTTCTGTTGGGATTTTCTTAAGTTGCAAGTCTATGCGAAGAAACAACAAATCACAGTGACACTAAAAGATAACATAAATCAAGACACCGGTCTAATGCTGCCTAATTTATGCATCAAAGTTGCAAAAATTTTCACATGAGCGCTATGCAGTGAAACCATAGCAAAGATTTGTTCAATTTTATCTTTCATACATAAAGGCATCGAAGTTGTTGTTTAAATTCAGAATCAGGGAACATCTTTTACACTTTAGGCTTATTTTTAGAAGTTCATGTATTAACCTCAAATCTGGCTCCGACTCTTTTTTTAATTGTTGTTGATGATGATTTCAGTGTTCGAAATTTGAATTAACTTCAGAGTCCAGAAGGCCAATGTGCTTAATTATTTACATCGCACAATCATCTTGTGCAATTAATAAATGAACCGACACCACAGTTTTTTATAGATTAAGCAGCCATAGGGAAAAGACGGGAGACCGTATATTATAGATTAAGCAGCGATTGTAGAAGTATGGGAGCCCGTTATGTTATAGTTGAAGTAGAAAGATGGGAGTCCGTTTTGTTATAGATTAAGTAGCCATAGTGAAAACATAGGAGAAAGATGGAAACCAGTTTTGTTATAAATTAAGCAGCTAGAGTCGAAAGGTGGGAGCCCGATTTGTTATAAATGAAACCGCCATAGTGAAGAGATGGTTGTCCATTTTAGTATAAATTAAACAACCATAGCGTTTTGTTATCGAATAAGCAGTGATAATAGAAAAATGGGAGCCCATTTCTGCAAAAATTCTGCAGCGATAGTATAAATATTGGAGCACAAAAACTTTTTTGTGCGGCGGTTGCACCGCTTACATTACCGTCTGGCGGTCCCATCGTTCTGATTTGAGTTTTTTTTTTTTTGTTAAGTTGGTATATTTGTCGTCGTAGCCAAGAGTACCTCTATCTCTATATGTGTCGGCGATTTTTTGAAATTTTAGGAATGGATTTAAATTTGCAACCACGAACTTGTATTGAATATTGCGTAAAAAACAGATTTAATGGTGCACGAACGTTGGAAATGTTGGAAAAGTGTTTCGAAACGATTCTCAAAGAAAAAGGCCAGTGGCACAAGCGGTTCAAAAGTGGGCTTGAGTCATTTAAAGATGATGAACGCAGTGGCAGACCATCGACTTCAAAACCGACGAAAACGTTGATAAAATAAAAGAAATGTTGATCAGTAACCACAAATTAACCATTAAAGATAGGGGAACCTTGAACATTGCCTATGGATCCGTCCAAGACATTTTGATTAATGATTTGGGCTTCTGTCGCGTAGCAGCAAAGATGGTTCAAAAAGACCTCAATTTCAAAATTGGTTGCAAAAGACATGATTTGCAAGGCTGAATTCGATCCCACATTCATCAAAAGCGACATTATTAGAGGCGAGACGTGGGTTTATGAGTACGACACGCAATCCAGACATAAGGCAAGTGAATGGCGTTCACCAAATGAGCCGAGATCAAACAAATCACGTCGTTTTCAGTCAAAAAAAAGGCAATGCTCATGGTTTTCATGGATTGCAGCGGTGTAGTGCATCATGAATTTTTGCCGGAAAGCCAGACAGTAAGCAAAGAGTGTTATGTGGGCGTTATGAGACGTTTGCGTGTAGCAATCCAAAAGAGAGCAGAATTGTGTGCAGAAAATTCACCTATTTTGCACCATGATAACGCATCGTCGCACAGTGTCATAATTATTTGAAATTTTTTGACAAAAAGTGCAACAAATACCATCACCTGATTTGGCTCCCTGTGACTTCTTTCTGTTCAAACGATTACGGGGAACAGCCGAGAATTTGAAAATCACAGGAAGCACTGATGGACATACCGAAAACCGAATATAAAAAATCCTTCGAGGATTGGATCAAGCGTTGGCATAAGTACATATGTTGCAGTCGATGGGACTTACTTTGAAGAGGACAATGTAGATTTTGATGAATAAACTTGTATTTTTAATTTTCTGAATAAATTCTGCGAACTTTTTGATCAAGTTCACCATCTTTCCATTTGTCTTTTTTCTGCTTTTAAAGCAAACACAATTCAATTAAAACAAAATTGTGCAATTAAAGCGGAGGCTTTTAGAGGACGCAATGCTTGCAATGCACTGCCAGCAAAAAGTATAAGTTTTAATAACGTTGATGTCAGTTCATTTAAATTTACTTTCCTTTCGCTTCTATTTAGTTATTCTTATTTTACTTTCCTATATCGAGTTTATTTTTTAACTTAAGGAAACGCTTTAGACATTTTTAGACCATAAGCTTTAAGTTAATCACACATAAATTTGTTTCGAGAGAAAAAAATATTTTTTTAATTTAAACCATTGTCTCAAATACCTATGGACAAACACACAGACAATTATTAACTCTTAAGCCATAATAGTTTTAAATTGTAACGGCATTTGTAACTGTAACTAACCTATTTTTCCTTTCTAGCGGAAACGGATATCCGTAGATTTTGAATTGAACATTGAACAACTGACCTTGAATAGAGCGTTAACAGCATATTGTTTTAACAAAAAATCAAATACAAAATCAATGATGAATTTAAAACAAAAACAAACATTAACGAGAAATTTAAAAAAAAAATATCCTAAAAATGTAAATTTAATTAAATTTTGTTGTTGTTATTGTTGTTTTTATTAAAAAAAAAAACACAAAATGGTTGAAAATTCTTAAATAACTATAGACTGAGAATATTTAATAGCTAGAAAATAATATTAAAAGTCTATCTAAATATACTCATACTGCACACATAAATGCCTCTTTAGGGTATAAGTGTTTTATATAAGGCCTTATGTACTCAATATCCCTTACGTTATACTCTACTTTTGGCCAATTAGAACTGGTATTTGTTTAACAAGACCTGCGCATTAGGCATTCTTTTGTATAAAGTTAACGCCTCCTTAAAGTATGCTATAAATCTTAAACAAGTCTTTTTTAGTTATGGAATTTTATACGGATTTCAGTAGCAGCGTGTATTTTACTTAAAACGGTTCAAAGCTCGTTATAAATAAAGAAAATTGTAAATCAAAAAAATAGTGCTAAAAAGTGAATTAAAAAAATATTAAAATATTAAAAATTAGAGAAAGAAAATTAATAGAAAAAATGGTACGAATATTGGATATAGAAAGGAGTGTGGTTCATAATCAGAGGATTATGATTTTATTTAAAAAATTAAATTATTTTTCATTTAAACATAATTTTACAATAAATACTTTAAATATACAAATCAACTGGCCGGCTACGGTCAGCCATAACTTATAGTATAGCCCATATTCTCCATTAAAGTCTCTTTAATGGCGGGCTGTAAGGCTCTTTGCATATATGTGGTCAATAGGCCACGTACACCCATGGAAAATAATTTTTCTAATTCATTACGCATGGCATCGTTTATTTCCTCTTGTTCGCTAAACATATTACCGCCGGTACCAGTATTGGCCGAAAATATATCGGCGAAAGCTCTGGCATTTGGTTGTAAAATATCCTGGACTTTATCGTCCGCCACATTAAGAATATCATCGTCAAAATTCATTTCATCTCTGAAATGATTTGCATTCCGAGGCTGTCTTTCGCGTGTGAAGGGGTAACTGCGCTTGTAGCGGAATTGCCGGCGATAGAAATTATCACCATTAGGATCAAAAAACTCTTGTGAACTATTATCGGTCCAATCTAATTCCTGGTCACGCATATTGGGTGGTATATAACCCTCACTGCGTATATCAAATAAGACGTCAGCGGGCAGAGGATTGCTAGAAGCCGTATCCTGTTGTTGTTCGTCTACAAAACTGTAGCGTCTCTTGGAATTCTGACGTAATTTAATGCCTGTAGGCCCTAAGTTAAGAAAATTAATTAATTCCTTTAAACTCTACGAAATAACACCAAACAAACCATTTACCTTGACAACCATGGGCAAAAACCGATATAAAACCCGGCTCTGCAAAATGTGAATCTGTTCTTACCGATGCCGCTCCTATACGTCTCGATTCTTCGCCACTGATTTTTTCAAAACCTATGGGTATAGTACGAAATTCTATGCCGGCATGCCGTAAGCGTAAAATCATCATACATTTGCCTCCTGTGGGCTGCAAAACTACTTTACCACTTAAAGTTAAATCAGGAAATATCAGACGTGTGTCCAAAGTTGAGTTTTCGGAACTAAATTTGCATTTATCCACCTCTACCCAACGTGCGTTATTTTCATTTGGTAGCCTCACCTTTAAGTCTTCCACATCCACCCTGGATACCGATAAACGATGTGGTTGTCTTTGATTTTCGTAGGTTTGTTGGGCCTGATTTAAGACCTCATCAAAATCTAGCCTTGAATAGGGCCTATAGCTACGATTTATATTTTTGGCGTAATAACCTCGACCGTTGGTGGGATGATAGAAGTCGTCTTCTGGTTCATCTGCTTGCCCGTACAGAGAGTGGTAGAGCATATAGGGCGTTTCGGGTACATATGAACGTGAAGTTTTAGTCTGGATACTACGACGTCTCATGTGTTCGAGAGCATTTTCCAAGCGATGTGAACAACGTTGTGTATTGCGATACGGTTGGGCTAAGGTTGCTGCAATAAAAGAAAAGTTTGTTAAAAATAATGCAAAAAAATTCAACATCAGGCGTGTAACATCGACATCATTTGATTTTTGTATTCAGAAGCTATGTATTTTCTCTAGATCAGTAACAAATTCAAAAGTCAATGAAGCCATTACCATTAAAATTTTGTAACCAGAAGTACTGAGCTAATACCGAAGATCACTGATATCCCTGCTTTGGAAGAGATCAAATGTTATTATTTTCAAAAACTACAAGTATTCCTTTGTCACCAAATGCTCATAGTTAACGTACCGAAACCATATAGCTCATGGGAAAAATAATCTCATTGAATCGGTATTTGCAGGGATAGAGTTCTATAGGTTAGGTTAGGTTAGGTTACATGGGTTTGTCGCAGTTACCGAATGCACTCGGAGGCCATTTTTCTTATTGTGATACTCTAAAGAAACACAAAAACTCATGGAAGAGCCAAAATCAGACTAAAGCAATGCCCTTTCTAAACCGGAACGTGCAAATAATGTGCGATAGTCCTGACTAAATAACTAGATCCGCCAACGATATATTCCTAAGACAGTCCAGATCATGAAAATGACTCGCAACAAGATACATTGGTGTAAGATAGCGCAAACGGCACAGTCACATTGTGTCTCCTACAGTAGCCATAACAGGAGTGAATCATACATTCCGACATGCGCGAAATCACTTAGTGTCCATTTACTATGGAAAAAGAAATCTTGACAGTCGAAAATATTATTGTTCGAAAAACTTCGATCAAAAATTTTCAGTAAGTGGCTCCAAAATATAATCTCTGGTAAAATTATGATAATTGCATCAGGCAACACTGTAGCTTGTTTGAAGGGTGACATTTTAAGCTTCTTTTTGTTATAAGACATTATTAAAATCGCATTATTCTGTGGAAAGTTATCTACGCTGCGAAATGAGTGAAAAATCGGAAACGATGCTGTAACTAGAAAAACAGGAGTGAAATGGTTCATTCGTTTTCCATCTGAAATCATGAAAAATTTAACAAAGACTAGCACACAAGTAGAGTGGATGTTACTACGGAACTAGGCAATCATCACCAAACATTTGTCAACCATTTGAAAAATGCCACATATATACACAATGAAGTCTGATGATTTCGTGCCACATTGAATTAAGAGCGAAGAAGTTAACGGACCAAATTTTCATTTGCGATTCACTTCATAAATGGAATGAAATCGAACTATTTCTGAAAAGAATGGAAAGTGGTTCACGTACGATAATTATGTGCAAAATAGATCATGGGCGAAGCAAGGTAAAGTATCACAGACGGTCACAAAGCCAGTATTGACAACATGAAAGGTAATGCTGTGTGGCTGGTTGGATTAAAAGGGAATTGTTTATTATGGACTTCTACAATCTGGTCAAACGATTGATTCTAATCTCTACTGTCAACAATTAACGAGTAAGCATTGCAGTTAAAACCGCAAGCATTGATCAACAGAAAAGGTGTAGTGTTATATCACGCGAACACCAGACCCCAAGTATCTTGGATGTCCCGGCAGAAACTTAAAGAACTTGCCCGGGCCTTGCACCTTGAAATAATCATTTGTTCCAATATCTGCAAAGCTCTCTTAAGGATGGTAATTTAAATTCAGTAGACTCCGGCAAAACGCAATTGGATCACTTTTTAGTCCAGAGAACCTAAAAGTTCCACACTGCTGAAATAATGTATTTACAAAGGAAGAACGCACGTATTTGGTATTAAAAAAGCTCGTTTCAAATACAACAACAAAAATATGTTCCAATTTTGGTCAATTTTGTAACGGAACTTAAGCAAACTCCACTAATTAGATTTTCAGTGGCATCTTTTTAATACTGAAGCAAGAAAAGGTCTTATTTTGCGAAGTATTTTGTTCCAATAATAGCTTAAAGCCCAATTTAAGGATTTTGTTTCCAAAGTTACTTATTTTGAACGTCCGTGCAATGTCTTTATGGTACAGAATCAGAACTGTATCTACTGCTTCAAATCAATACTGAATTTGTCTTAAAACTCTAAAAAATAGTTTCCAATAATCGCTTTATTATAAAAAAAAAGTACTCGATGCGGAAGCTTCCTAGTTGACGAACCCATGTTAATCCTCTTTATTACACGTTCTCCCGAAGAAATCAACCGTTTTTTCTTTTGATTTTTAGTCGTAAGCACCCATTTTAAATGATCGCACGGCTGCTCTTATGATCGCAGTCAGCATTAACGGCTAAATATGATATATCCGAGCAGTTCAGATATCTATAACCTCAGCTACCTCAAGCACTTTCATTCTCTGATGGTCCGGTGTTATTCTTTGAATTTTATCGACTACTAGAGTAACCCTTCCCGCGTTGCTGGGATCCTTTGTGTTATGTACCTATAAAATGTATTCCGCATTTAAAGGAATGCATTAAAATTAATAATTTGTATTGACTACCAAGTCATTTAGACCAAATTCAGAAACTGACGTTCTTACCGTTATCTAGATATACAAAATCAATATTTACTTTGTATTATTGAATATCGCCAATATTTCGACTGATTATGTGCACTGACTACGAAATTATTTATACCAAATTCAGAACCTTCCACTATTACCGTTCCAAACATACACAAAATTTAGTATTTTCTTTGTATGGGAGGTGCCACTCCTACTTATCCAATTCCGCAAACTTTTTGATTGGTGATTTGTATTTACCACAAAGTTATTTCGGCCAATTCTCGAAACTCTTCCTATTACCGTTTTAAAGATATAAAAATTTTATATGGTCGTAGCACCGCCCAATTAAACAAAAAACCATCAGTGAAAGTATACCTTATCAACGCATGTGTTGGTTTGTAAATCGGTTTAGTGGTTCTCGCGTTATAAAATGACGAACATAGGACAATTTATTTTTATATATCGGGTGAGCCATCTAACGGTTTAAATTTGTACCAGCCGTTACGTTACTTGTGTCATTCTATTCTATTACAAAATTCAGTATAGTATCTCCACTGAATGCAATGAATCGATTTACGCTTGAGCAACATTGGGATTTATTGGAAATTTATTTCCAAAACAAAGACGATTGGTCGGGAATTACACGAAAATGGCGTATACCCGAAAATATCAAAGCTGTGGCTGAGAGTGTGCGTGAGAGTCCATCAACATCAACTCGTCATCGTTCTCAAGAATTGAACATTTGACGCTTCAGTTTACGTCAAATTTTGCGAAAAGATCTCGGTATAACGCCTTACAAAATTCAATTGGTTCAACAGTTGAAGCCGCATGACCATCAGCTTCATTTTCGCTTCGCTAGATGGGCCAATCAGAAACTGCACAATGATGTCAATTTTGCCAAAAAAAATCGTCTTTTTGGATAAAAATCATTTTCATCTTGGTGAGTACATTAATAAATAAAATGACCATATTTAAGGCTCAGAAAACCCAAACGTGGTCTTACAGAAGCCCACTACGAGTGACTGTTTGGTGCGGCTTCTGGAGCGGAGGCATCATTGGCCCCTATTTCTTTGAAAATTAGGACGGCGCAACCATTACGGTCAATGGAGACAACTATCGCACCATGACCACCGATTCTTATGTGCCCACTCTTCATGGTATTGATGTGACCAATGTTTGGTTTCACAGGATGGTGCAGCTTGCCACACATCTCATGCCACAGGAAGATGCGTTAAAGACAATTGTTATGCCGACAAACAAGAGATAATTGAGCATTTGACGGCCAACACTCGGGACGTCATTGCAGGGATACGACCCCATACACTCGAAAAATTCCTGGAAAATTGGTCCGACTGAATGGGTGTGAGGCCAGCCGCAGCAGCTATATGAATGAAATAGTATTTCATTTCTAACCGGAACAATTGTACTTCACAACAAAAAAAGAAATTTGGCAAAATCTCCAACCGTTTTTGTTTTATTGCATTTTTGCATTTAAACTTTTAAATTGTCCACCCTGTATATAGATTTACGGCGTGCCTCTTGAGAAAAGACAACGATTGACATCATTTGTATGTACAAACCCACTTTTCAATCATTAAAATTGATGATGGTGTTGGTTTTTACGTTAAAACTTCTCGCAATTGTTTAATAGGCGCGCGAAATGTACTTCTTTTTCACTTTTCTTAAAATTAACGAAATTGTCGAACTTGACAGTAGACCCGTAAAACATTGTACTAAAAGTCGCTGTGTTGAAAATGTTTGGAAAAAATCACGTCATCATTAAACTACCCTCGTAAAAAGTGTTTGAGTGAGATATTGTATGTTTTTTTTATCATAATGAATTTTATATAAAATAAAGAATAAAAATTTAAAGTTTTATCATTAATGAGAGGTATTATACAGATGAACTTGGCCGACTTTAACTTAATTTTTTCATACTCGTACATCAAATATGTACATATGTGGCATGTATTTGTGAATATTTTTTTTTATAAAAACTTTTTCAACATTTTCTTTCAAATTCTTTGTTAAAACTGTTTACAGGTTATATACTTAAAAAATAAATGGAAGAAACTTCCAGAAATTACTTTTTTTATTTACTTATTATTTTATTCACAGTTTCATTACCTTTAAATAAATCAGTTAAAAACAGTAGGATTATTAAAAGCACACAATTTATTGGTATTCTTTTAAAATTATTCATAAGTGAGACACAATTCCTGTGAAATTCTTTTGAATAAAACATTTTCCATGTACAAGATTTATAAAAAAAAATATTTTTAATATTTAATTTTTTAATTTTTTAATTTTTTAATTCTTTATTTTCTTCTTCTTATACACTTTTAATAACACCTTGTAAGAGAAATAAAATGTTCAACCGTCTTCTGCTGCATCTATTGTTGGAATGTTTATGACAAAAGCCATGGTAACAGCAGTCACACAATGCCTTAAAGTGGATCATCATCGTCGTCAAGAGCGCGTGTAACGGCAACGACTGCGATGCAGGCAGACTCTACGATCGTATGCTTTTCTTTGCTTTTTTCCATATTAGTTTTTGTTGTTTTTTTTTGTTTTTTTTTTTGTATTTTCGTTGGTGTTGCTTTTAACAAATAGACGTTTTAGTACTTTTATGATCATCTTCTTCTACAAAATTTTTCTTTTTCACCTGTTTCTTGGTGAACCCCAGCGTGTCATTTCGAGATTCGTCAGTGAAAGTGTTTTCTATACATGAGTGATTGCCAAAAATATAGGGTGTCCCCAAAGCAAAATATAACTTTCGTATTCGTAAATTTAAAGTTAGTTTACTCAGTATGAAATAAAAATAAATAAAATATGAAAATTCATGCACACATACATCGATTACTTATAACAGTTACGATAATGTGCAGTATTTGAACTCTTTAACCAGTCCAGAATTATCATTATCATAATATAGAGCAGGCATTATTGCAGGACACCACGACCCATGAGATCTATTGTGCCCTCTTCGGTCTATAGTTCGTTCAGCAGATCTACTGTCTTCCTAATGAACACCAGTAGATTTGAAACCATAAGACTCTATGTCTACCTAAACATTTTCACCTCAACCTATCACGAACCCCACCTTCACTTAATATCTGTGAGCAGAGTCTACAAACATCCACATCTGTGACCGCCATGCTCTTCAGATGCGCTCTTAGTCGACAGTGGTCTCTCAGGAACTCTGTAAGGAGTTTCAAGTCCTACTACCTGCCATACTTGAGAACCCCAGAGCGACGCCCAAATTGCAGACTAATCACCAACCTAGCGTGGCGAAATCTCTTTTGATCATTCCAGTGTTTAAAGCATCTGACATTTTCCCAATCCTTGATTAGTTTGAGGATGGTAGTAAGTGGTGCTGCAAGGTTCCGAACCGATATAGGTACCAATCCAAAATACTAAATAACAATTCTTTCACATGCTGATCTTTTTTCTTTAGACTGTTTTCTACAAATCTTTCCATTATTTGACCTGTAACTGTCAACATCACTTCTGTGGAATTTGGCTGTTAACATTTGGCTCGTGAAGCTTGATTCTATGAGCTTCAATACTCTAGCGTATGCGAATGACGTTGCAGTGGCTGTGTCGAGTAAATATTTTGATGCAATATCGCAACGCCTTCTGATGTCGGTGAAGCACTGACGGCTGTGTTCTACAGACGGAAATATTGGCGATAGAAAAGGCAATGGACTGGTTAAAGTACTACAGGGTATTCAATGCAAATAACCGGATCTGTACGAACAGGCAAGCTTCGATTAGGACGTTCTTCGGTGTTTACACGACATCGTTGTTGATATGTTGTTGTTCAGACCTGTAGATTATCTGGCTGAGGAGTCACTCTGACACCCAGGGGAATTGTGTAGCAGATGGATTGGCAAGAGAGAGCCACCCCTCTCTTTTAAGCGATGAGATTTTTAACTACTTGGTCGGGATGGCATTTTTCTCTTACAAACTATTAATTCTGCGACACTTATCGAGAAGGACACAACGACGATGGGAGGATGAACCCACTTGCTGTGCATCGAGCCAAATCTGACCTCTTTACTATTGGACTCGGTCGGAGTCCATTGTGAAGTTACTGCGACAGTGGCTACACATTTTGGAGGGTAGCTGGTGCGCATGCTACAGTCTTTTCTTTTTACGAAAATGTCAAAGTCTTTTGAATATTAGAGATGATTTCCTTAGTAATCCGTTCCTACATGCCCAATCGGACCTGGTTATCTTTCACCTTTTTTGGGCATCACAGGACGGGATCACCATATAGATCCAAATGAAGTAGAAATTTTGCTAATTACCCGTCGGAACTAACTAACTAACTTTATTTGTCCCAGTCATTTTTCATTTAATTTCCTTGGCAAATTCCTTAATACATATAAACTATTACTTACGACACTTTCCTTTAACTTTAAAATCAAACCATCTGTATTAAGGGTCGAAATATGAAATAACACCAGTAATAATAATCGATGCTGCTGATGATGTTCAAATAACAACACTAATTTTCGAATATTAAAAACGTGTGACCGGCCAGTCATAGAATGGTTACGAAAGCTGGATATGCAATTTCGGCGTAATTTCTTTAAATCGCTTGTACGCTTGCAGCCACAAAGTAATTTAATTAAACACTGTAGTATTATCTTACAAATTATTTAAAAATTTATTCCACGATTAATAGTCTGTTAATAAAGGGGTTTTAGATTCGATTTCCACTAAAGTCACTAAAGTCTGTACCATTTATTCTGATCAATATGGTCTTAACCACCACACTGGCAAATAAATTAATACATATCTGCATATTAACAAGCAAAACTCAATGTTCATGGGAAACCCTTATTTAAATCGCATAGCGGTTACATTTTAATATTAAATCGCTTTTATTTTCTCATTTTCTTTTGTATTCAAAAATAATAACTATTTCATGTGAAAATTAAACAAAAAATAATTACTTGTACCCGCATGTGTGTTTTTATTTTTGTTAAGAAAAAGTGTAAAACAAATTAAAATTAAAATTATAATAATAAATTTATAACATTGTATGAAATAAAATAAAACAAATATTGTATGAAATACAATTAAAATAAAATTAAATTTAAAAATAAATTATTTCAAGGTACTCATTGGCATCTCCTTTTTTTAATGATTTTTCCAAAGATGCGAATATGAATTTTGTCTTTCATACCTCACACAAAGGATGATTCCTAACCATGTAGTACATTGTTCTGCTACTAAAAATCAGATTGTGGGAAGGAGAAAGAGGAAGTAGTATTTATAGATTTGCTTTGAATCTATTCGTATCGCAAAAAAGTAAATTTTCATTGAAAGACGTTCTTTTTACAAACCAACTGTGCGACGAAACAACGAATTTCATCTGTAATGAGCTGCATTCAACACCAAACAGTTACCAATCGTTTGAAAACATTTGCCACGGAACGAAATCGAACTTATAAATGGTTCGAGCAAATTGTTGCGGACAATGAAAAGTGGATCATGTGCTACAATGTTTTTGCATTTCTTTGTATAAATTTCAGTAATCAAATTGATTTTTAAGCCAAGTAGATGATTAATCTACTGTAGCTCGCCTTCACATGATTGTGTGTAGTAGTGAAGATCCCTGCTAAGTGGCAGTGATCCTTACTTAGCATTGTAAATTTTTCTCAGAAGGTGGCGTCTTCTCCTGATCATTCGCCTAATTATTGTCACCATCGCCAGAGGTAAGCTGGATGGTCAGGAAGGCTTATTTAGATGGATTTGTGTGGAGGGAGGTTGAAGTATTGGGTATACAAGTTAATAATGTCGATTTGGGCAACATATGTCATGACTATCACACATGGTTTGTGTCAATAATAACAAATACGGCATTTTTGAGGGTAAACATCGGTCATTATAATTCAGTATTCGATAGAAGCCAAAGTGTAAACACATATTTTTTCAGTCGCTAAATAATGTCGGTTTTTGTACCTACAAAAGATGTTTTATGGGGAAGTCTGATAATCTTCTTTCACTTGAAGAAAACGGCTGCTGAAAGTTATCGATTGTTAGTAGAAATTTACGGTCAACATGCACCAACTCAAAAAACTTGTGAACGATAGCTTGCGCGATTCATAAATGGTGATTTCGGCACAGAAGGCAAGAAGAAAGGGTCCTGGTCAGCCGGAAAGGTTTGAATATGAGGAATTGGAAGCATTACTCGACGAAGATTGTTGTAAATGCAAGAAGAACTTGCACTATCACTAGAAGTCACACAACAAGGCATATCCCTACGTTTAAAAGCATTGGGATTCATTCAAAAGCAAGGAAATTGGATCCCATATGAACTAAAGTAGAGAGACGTTAAAGGCGCTTTTGCATGTCGGAAATTATGCTTGAACACTACAAAAAAATGTCATTTTTGTATTGTATTGTTACTGATAATGAAAAATGGATACATTACGATAGCCCCAATCGCAAAAAGTCATATTAAAAGCCCGTTCAACCACCCAAATCTATGCCGAAGCCGAATATCCATGACTCGAAGGTAATGCTCTATATTTGATGGGATCAGAAGGGTGTTTTGTATTATGAGCTGTTGAAATCGAATCGGACGATCACAGGGCACCTGTATTGAACACAATTGATTCGTCTAAAGAGATCAAAACGTGCCGTTGCAAGACCGGTCAAAAACTATTTGAAAAATAGTGAATGGAAAGTTTTAGCTCACCTGCTTTATAGCTCAGACCTTGGTAGTCAGCCATTTGTATCGATCGATGCAAAATGCCCTTACTGGAATACGCTTCACTTCAGAACAGGGTATCAGAAATTGGCTTGATTAATTCTTTACCTCAAAACCGGAGCAGTTTTTTTGGTACGAAATCCATATGCTACCAGACAGATGGGAAAAAGTAGTGGCCAATGACGGACAATACTTTGAATAATATATCAATTCATTTTGTTATTATAAAAAACGCATTTTCCAGCAAAAAATCAACATTATTAATTTGTATACCCAATATCTTAATACTAAACACTCGAAACCGTAATTAAATTGTTTCTTCATATCCTCTGCTGGGATTCGAACCGAGGTCATTTAATTTGTATGCCTGCGCTTTAACCACTACACAACGCCAACCATCACGTACTACAATAATGTATTAAAAAGATCATGGACAAAGCAAGGTGAAACTTCGCAGACGGTAACAAAGACAGGATTGATACCAAGTGAGGTATTGTTGTGTGTCTGGTGAGATTTGGAGGAAATGTTTTATTACTTTTATTTTTATCTACTGTGAAAACAACTCCATCATGACAACAACAGACCATACACATCTTTGATGACCCGGCAGAAACTAAGAGAGCTTGGCTGGGGAAGTTCTGATATAGTCACCATATAGCATGGACCTTACATCTTTAGATTAATACTGATTCGATCTCTCCAGAACGCTCTTAATGGAGTAAATAAATTAAAATTCCGTAGAGGCTGACAAAACGCATGTTATAACCTGCTCGAATAGTGAGTTTAGCTCAGAAATGGCAAAAGGTTATCGATCAAATATGAGAAAAAGATGTTTAGTTTTTAATCAAATTTGTTAACTTTTTCGAACACCTATTATTATGGTTTGTGCCAATTTTTTTGCCAAGCCACTTGTGCAGTTATATGGCGTTTCATTACCTCACAGAGTATTACTGCATAACTTGATATTGTAATTTGTTTTATTACATAACAATTTCTTTTGTTTCAAAAATTATTTAATTTATTTTTATATCATAAGCCATCAATCCCACTTAATGACAAAGACTTTGAAAAAACTCAATTCAAAAACTATTTCAGTCAACCAAGGAAACTAACTCGTGCTGACAATTGATGCTACGCTGTACAGTTTACTGGCAAGACATAAATTTAAATCGTAATAAATAACGGTTGCAAATTTTAATAAATGATTATTAAAAGAAAAAAAAACATCAACAACAACATGATTGGTATTATTGAGGCTGTTTAATCAACATTCAATTACATTCAGTCATATGTCAAAAGTAATAACAACAACAACAACAAACATGTTAAAGACGTTGACATTTTGTGCCGAAAACAATTTAACGCTATTGGGCTAAACGCCTGCGCAATCGCAAATTGCAAACGTAATTTGTTTAACAGCAACAGCAACAACAGCAAAATTACAATAATAATGCAATAACAATAACGGTTTTAATAATACTCGTTAGTCTACCTGTCTTACCTTCTCAGTTGTCGTCTATGTTGTATTCAATGCAATTTAATCGGTTACAACATCATTTCAAATTGGTTTCATTTAAAAATAAATTTTCTTTTAAGCGAGAGAGAGAAAAAAGGTCATTTTCTCAATTACATATGCCTTAAAAAAGAGCTGAAAATTTAACCCAATTTCTTAACAGCAGCAGTCAGTCAGTTTCCAATTTTCTAATCGGTTCCATTAATTAAATGCCTTTAAAAGAGTTTTTTTTTTTTTGAAAATTATGTTTAGAAAACATCGCACAGAATCTCTGTTTTGTCTCTGTTTTCCAGTATCATTTACTTGATAGCAATCGATTAAGGGTTTCTCTATTCAATGAGCAAAAACGCGTGTGCAAAACTATTTTCAAAACTCTAATACCACACACTACACCGCCATAGACAATAGTCTTATTTAATTTTGTTGCTGTTGTCAGATTGGATGGATTTTTCATTTCACCTACATGGGAAATTTACCATTTAAAAAAACATTTCTTTTAATTTTTTTGTTTTGTTTTTGTTTTCTGTTTTTAAAAATCTATTTTTTTTCTTTTTTTTGTGGATTTTCTCTTTTGCTCAGTTTCTTTTATAATTGTATTGAGTTAATTAACAAGGCAATGATTTTTAGTCTGATTATTTTCTTTTAAGTTTGTTTTTGGAAAGATACGATTTCTCTTAGATTTACATACATCAGGGTAATTATTGTTAAAATTATGCAAATGTCATACTATATATACGTTTATTTACACTGAAGATGACCTATGACTTTTAACGTCATTATTAGCTATTTTGTTAAATTTAATTTCAATATTTTAAATCTATATCTATATATAGGGTAGGCAATTTAAAAGTTTAAATTTAAAAGTGCAATAAAACAAAGACGGTTTGAAATTTTGCAAATATTTTTTTTTTTTTTTTTTTGTTGTGAAATACAATTGTTTCGATTAGAAATGAAATATTGTTTCATTTACCCCATTCGATCGGACCAATCTTCGAGAACTTTTTCGATTGTATGGGATCGTTATCGGTAATGCCACCACGAATGTTGGCCGTATAATGCTCAATTGTCTCTGGTTTGTCGGCATAACACTTGTCTTTAACGGTGCCCCACAGAAAATAGTCCAACAGTATCAAATTTCAGCTTCTTGGCGGCCAACTGACATGACCATTTTGACTAATTAAACGGCCATCAAACGTTTGACGCAATAAATCGATTGTGGCGTGATATGTGTGGCAAGTTGCACCATCCTGTTGAAACCAAACATCGTTCACATCATTACCATGTAGAGCGGGCACAATAAAATCGGTTATCATGGTGCGGTAGATGTCTCCATTGACCGTAATGGTTGCCAATGATGCCTCCGCTCCACAAGCCGCATCAAACAGTCACTCGTAATGGTTTAATTGGCTTCTATAAGACCCCGTTTGGCTTTTCTGAGCCACAAATTTGGCAATTTTGCTTATTAACGTACTCACCAAGATGAAAATGAGCTTCATCCGAAAATATGATGATCATCGTGCAGTTTCTCATTGACCCATCGAAGCGAAAACGAAGCGGTTGGTCATGCGGCTTCAACTCTTGAACCAATTGAACTTTGTAAGGCGTCGTACCGAGATCTTTTTGCAAAATTTAAAGTAAACTGGTGCGTGAAATGTTCAATTCTTGACAACGATGACGAGTTGATGTTGATGGACTCTCACGCACACTCTCAGCTACAGCTTCGATATTTTCTTTTCTTTTTTTTTTATTACGCACTGTAGGAGCACGCTTACGAGTACGTCTTGTCGCATCAACGATGCAATTAGTTTCAGGAACTTTAGCAATAAACTTGCGACTTCTCTGCGACCAAATTTGTACGACATTTTCGTGCAATTTCCGACCAATTGTCTTTGTTTTGGAAATAAATTTCCAATAAATCCCAACGTTGCTCAAGCGTAAATCGATTTATTTCGTTCAGTGGAGATAATATACTGAATTTTGTGACAGAATAGAATGTCATAAGTATTGCAAGATGCGCAAAAACTGCTGGTTCAAATTTAAACCGATAGATGGCCCACCCGATACAATAACTCCACTTTAATTTAATTTGCTTTACTTTATTTTACTTTACTCTACTCTAAAACTTCTCTCTGCCATAATCTATTGTATTCTACTTATTCTGCTTTTTTACAAGATGCAAAGCAATTAGTTTGACATCTCCACCCATTAACTTCGCCCCGATGTGTGACGGATGATCCTCTCAGATAAAACGATTCAAAACTTAAACTTCAATTTTACCTGTACAATTGTCGTTCCTCTATAACTTCCGCCCTACCGGTAGTTGATCCTGTTGCTGCAGCAGAGCTGTGCTCTTCTATGATCTCCATTGTTGTGACTATGCTGCACCTTGCAAACTATAAAATCGGCTAAGCTCTTTCGTTCCGATATAAACCGACATATTTCCGTACTTTACTGCAATTGTGTCCCAAGGACTCTAGTCTATACTACTCTACTCTACTCTAATTTACTCTACTCTATTCCACGCTATTCTAGTTTAGTCTACTCGTCTTTACCTGACTTTCAATAATAATCGCATATTCTTACGTGGTACACGTATTTCTCGTAGAGCACATGCGTTTGAGGTTGATTGTCCAGAGACTCGCACAGCGCAGTACAAAGAGGATTCGTTATTTCGTTTTTTTATAGAACAATTTTTCCGCTAAAGATTTTGCTCTCACTTGTTCCTTTCCAGAACCGATTTTTCTAGTACCAGCACAATTCACTTCATAAATAGGCAGGGTTCAATCCCTAAATGGTGTCTCAAAAACTATACTCTACTTTACTATTTACTTCTTAACATTATCATTCTTAAATTTCAAAAACCCTTAGGAATTATACTTTAATATGACCTGTTCGTGATTATAAACCCATTGTTGGTATTGAAACCGCAATAAAACAATTGAATTGACACAATTAAAATTACACATGACACTTGTCATTGCACACACAAACAACACTTATCACATGCACTTCGTACATTTATTCTCGTACATTGTATATCTGTCACCATTTCATCAAATTATCACTCTCCACTTGATATCGGACTTTGTAAACTTGATTGTTTATTTGGGTTCATTTACTTAATTGGCCAACTTGACGTCGTCATCATTAACAGGTCAAAACAAAAGCAATACAACACTTTAACACTCTTCTTTTTCAGTTTCTTCACTTTTAGATATGTACTCTTACAATACAATTGTTGTTCTCTCATCATACATGTGCTTGCCTTTGAAACCTTCAACAGAAAGTTAGAAATAGAATATGTTTATTGTTGTTATTGTTGTTCCTTCGTATTAAATATAAAAGCTGTTAAACTAATTAACTCGAATTTGTAGTACAAAGTATTCTAGTATTACAACTCTTCGCTAAGAGCCATAGAAATAAAGTGTAAACAGTGTGTTTGTATGAAGCACTGGTTTACACACCAGGTGATCTAGTGACCCTTCAATTGTTTCAACAGTTGAAGTGAATGCAAAAGAAAGAACCAGTTCAACTAAAAGTTGTTCTAATTAATTTCATACGAAACTTCATATAAACTTCATAAATCTTATAAAATATCTTAAAACTTATAAAGAGAATATTTAGTTTTAGTCGACTATAACATGCTCTACATACATATCTGTGTTCTTATTCCAACACAAAATTCTATAATAAATCGTATTAATTACTCAAATTTGCTCTTTCCACGAAACAAAAAAAAAATAATTTATTAGGAAGGCGTTGAATGAGGTCAAATTCAGTTAAAATTTATTTAGTCCAGGTAAGTTTTAGAATATCTTTCGATTCATAAAAATTTACATCAAAATGAATTCGTTAATTGATAACCGGAAAAGTTAAAAAAAACTTAGAAATGCTATTGGCTATATTGGAGTTACAGGCGAGATATTTGAAAGCTTTTACACCCTTCCTGAACCTACTGAAGATCATTTTATCTTTAAGCCTTTCTGATAACGCACACTTTAATCAGCTTTCATAGCTATCCGGGAATAAAAAATTTTTTTTGGAGTAAAAACCTTTTGATTTTTCAACATGAGCTTAACTCCTAAACTCTTTAGATTTAGTCCAGAATTTTTCTATTTTGTACTATATATGTACTAGCTAAAACCCGGCCTATTTGCCTACACGTTTCTTACTTATTATCTTAGTTAAAACTTTTACCCTTCTTCCCCATTCTATCCGCTAACATTTAAGATAGCCTTCCTTCTAGAAAAACACTATAGAGCCTGCTTTTAAGCTGTTCTTTTTTTCCGTCACTCCTCTAGGGAGCATATTCGCTTTCCACAAAGTATATATTGCTTTGTTTCAGTTTCTTTAATCAATTTGATATATATTTTTTTACGTTAAGTAGATGATTAATCCGCTGTAGCTTCCTCCATATGATTTTTGTGTATGTAGTGGTGAAGATCCTTGCTAATTGGTGGTAATCTTTACTTTAGCATTGTAATTTTTTTCCAGTAGGTGGCGTGTTTTTCCTGATCATTCGCCTGATGTTTGTTATCATCGCCAGAGGTATGTATCGTCATGTCCTCTGCTGGAGCTCGAACCTGGGTCGTTTGTGTTGTTATGCGTGCACTCTAACCACTATTCCGCGCCACCTCTATATATAGTCTCCAAATAAACATGCATTCATTTTTATATAGTAAATATCTTTTATACCTTAATCCTTATCCAATCTTCCCACTCTTTTAGCAGGTTCGGCTAGATAACGAAGCTTTAATTGATGTTCTTTACATATCAAAAATACATATGCTATGAATGGAATGAGCCACGCCAACTTATTTAATCTCACCCAGTTGTTGACTGATGATGGCAATTGTCCACGACACTGTTTGAACCAAATTAAAATACTTCTACGATTATTGCCTTTGAGATAAAAAAATAGCGTAACTAAGCATAAGTGATGCCACGCCCATTTGTCTAATTTCGCCCACAAATTAACCTATGATTTGTATTAACGCTGAGTAATTTAGACCAAATTCAGAAACTTTTACTTTAAGTTTTGTGAAGATATACAAAAATGAATATTTTAGAGGTATCATGCTTAGGAGATATCTTGCCCACTTATCCTAATCCGCCCACTTTTGACTGATGATTTGTATTGACTATGAAGTCATTTCATAACCTTCTTTGTCGTCCGTTTATTTAAAGAATCTCAGCGTTTCGGTTGATCTTTAGTCTCTTTAGTCTTTTCTTAAAATAAAGAAGGGTGGGTGACTGCTTTTAATAGCTATCAAAAGTGAACTAAAAGACACAGATAGCTTCAACAGTAGGTCAGTAATACATGACAGTTAACGGAAGCAGTGTTGCATTGAAAGTTACTGCGCTTAAAATATAAAAAGTTACGAAATTAAGGCTCTTATCGCGGTTGGCGTATTTGTTGTCGTATTTCGACATTTTTGTCGAAAAACGAATACAACTCGCCAACTACGATAAAGCTGAACAATTTCCAACAAACATATGTAGACTCACTATGAATGTCTGTTAAAAAACCTTTGACTTGATAAATAAATTTAAATAAAATACATTAACTTGTGGTTTAAAGCATTACCACCAACTTTCCATGCCAACAATTTCCTATTTAAAATCAATTTTCTAAGATTCTGCTTTTAATTAAGTTTTACGAGTGTAAACCAACAAACCAACATTTTTAGCGTTAATTTTGAAACAGATTTTAGAAATTACCCCCAAAAATGCTTTACTATGCTCTAAGAAGATATTCCACAACATCCTTATCAAAAAGTTATTATAGTGGCTGTAAGATTACATCCTGTTGCACGAAATGATTTGTTTCCTTTCTAAACCATAAATAAGAAAATTTTTCAAAACATAAAATAATTGAGAGGGGGTGAAGGGAAATACAAATAAATCAATATTTTTAAAGTTAAAAAAATATGAATAAAAATAAATATAAAAAATGAAATCAAAATTTGTTTTCAACTACCAGACGGATTATGCCAATTCAACGAATAACAATTTGGTGTTGGAAAATTTACATCAAACCTTGAATCGTCACATTGACAATATTGATGTCAATCATTCAATTGCTGCCTATACGAGTTCTACATCAGTGTCAACCCTTTCATCGAATACCACAAGTGATGTCTCTACAGCATCCGCTGTTATTGCAGCGAATAAAAATATCTCCACCGCCACCACAGACACTCACCACCACCACCACCATACACCTCATACAACACAGGAGAAAAAGAAATGCAATGATTTGCATCAAATAGGCAACAACAACAGCAACAACAATCACTCAAATCACAGTTTAATGGACAATACAGATCATGCCAATGCGTCTACCACTTCTATTACCACCACTGGCACCACCAATAACGATGATTTGAGTTTGAATGATGATTTACAAAAAACCCACTGTTGTATGACGCCCATATCGATATCAACACCGCCAGTGTCTTCCACGGCCATAACAGCCTTACAATCATCTACGGGTTAGTATTACAGCATAGCCATTCCATTCCATATTTTAACATGGAGAAGCAACTCTTATTTTTTGTTGTTACAGATTTGGCTAGAGAACAATGGTATGTCCATCATGCCCATCATACGCCAACTCATCCGCATCAACAGTTGGCCGATGAATTTGTCATGTACTCGCCTGCATTGCCCTCAAGTAGCTCAAGTTCTTCAATAGGTAAATTTGGCATAGAGAGTTCAACAGAGAGTTATTTGAATTCCAGATATAATGGTAAGTCTAGAAAATATACGAGGTTTGTTAAAAAATACCTAATTTTTTTAATTTTAATAGAAATCTTTTTTTTCCTTTCCTTTGATCTCATGTCGATTTAAAACGTCCCAAACGAGTTGAGATTTTCAACTTTACGAGTTCAAATCTCTTTTTTTTTTGATTATTCGTAATAGACATAAACGGTAGACTTGCTTTATGTGCTCTCCTTTCAAAAATAGATCAAAATTAAAGTTCAATTAGTCGCGACTTAATATAACGCCATAGCCGTTGCCACGTTATAAGCATACATATTTACTTTCATCGATTAGTGGTGCCATAAACGTTGCTGTTATGGCTGTTTATGGTTATGGCATAAAATCAAAAATCATTTAATATCGACAGTTACGGTTATAGTTAAGGCCTTATGGCATATCATCAGTAATCAAATACAGTGTTGCCCCTAAGTCACAGTGGAAAAATGGAAGCCCGTTTAAGTATAAATTAAGCAGCCATAGTAGAAAGATCGGAGCCCGTTTGCGATAGGTTAAGCAGCCGCAGTGAAAAGATGGAAGACCGTATTAGTATAAATAAAGCAGCCATAGAAAAAAAAAGAAGATGGGAGCCCGTTTAATTATAGATTAAGCAGCGATAATAGCAAGATGGGAGCCCATCTTGTTATAGGTTAAGCAGCGATAGAAGAAAGATGGGAGCCCGTTTTGTCTAAATTAAGCAGCGATAATAAAAAGATGGGAGCCCGTTTTTTTATAAAATAAGCATCGATAGTAGAAAGATGGGAGCCCGTTTCGTCTAAATTAAGCAGCGATAATAAAAAGATGGAAGCCCGTTTTGTGTAAATTAAGCGGCAATAGTAGAAATATTGGAGCCCGTTTGTTATAGATTAAGTAGCCTTAGTGGAAAGATAGAAGACCGTTTTAGAAAAGAGATGGGAGCCCGTTTTGTAGAGATTAAGCAGCTATAATACAAAGATGGGAGCCCATTTTGTTATAGATTAAGCAGCGGTTGTAGAAATATGGGAGCCTGTTTTGTTATAAAATAAGCAACCTTAGTAGAAAGATGGGAGCCCGTCTTGTTATAGGTTAAGCAGCGATAGTAGAAAGATGGGAGCCCGTTTTGTTATAAAGTAAGCATCGATAGTAGAAAGATGGGAGCACGTTTTATCTAAATTAAGCAGCGATAATAAAAACATGGAAGCCCGTTTAAGTATAAATTAAGCAGCCATAGTAGAAAGATGGGAGCCCGTTTGTGATAGGTTAAGCAGCCGCAGTGAAAAGATGGAAGACCGTTTTAGTATAAATAAAGCAGCCATAGAAAAAGAAGAAGATGGGAGCCCGTTTAGTTGTAGATTAAGCAGCGATAATAGCAAGATGGGAGCTCATCTTGTTATAGGTTAAGCAGCGATAGTAGAAAGATGGGAGCCCGTCTTGTTATAGGTTAAGCACCCGTAGTGGAAAGATGGAAGACCGTTTTATATTAATTAAGCGCGATAGTAAAAATATGGGAGCCCGTTTTGTCTAAATTAAGCAGCGATAATAAAAAGATGGGAGCCCGTTTTTTTATAAAATAAGTATCGATAGTAGAAAGATGGGAGCCCGTTTTGTCTAAACTAAGCAGCGATAATAAAAAGATGGAAGCCCGTTTTGTGTAAATTAAGCGGCAATAGTAGAAATATTGGAGCCCGTTTGTTATAGATTAAGTAGCCTTAGTGGAAAGATAGAAGACCGTTTTAGAAAAGAGATGGGAGCCCGTTTTGTAGAGATTAAGCAGCTATAATACAAAGATGGGAGCCCATTTTGTTATAGATTAAGCAGTGGTTGCAGAAATATGGGAGCCCGTTTTAGTATAAGTTAAGCAGCAATAGTAGAAATGTGGGAAACCATCGTGTAAGTAAGCTGCTATAAAATGACCTCCAGTACTTCTCTTGCATAAGCTCTTATTTTATTTATCTTTTTAAATTTAATAACAAATTTTGTTAAACATACTCGTACTGCTTCTCATGATGACCTTAAGGCGTATTGACTTTTTTAATAAACATTGGCAGGCTTAATATTCCCTCTCACTCTCTCTTTCTACCTACACTGTGTGCTTGCTTTTCGTTATTAAAGATATTCAGTAAATATTGGCATACGTTTTTAGTTATTGAAATATTGAATAAAAAAAGGAAGAAAAACAAAACTTTTATTTCATACATATGTACATACGTACATACTTGCATACATACAAATGTATGTATAAAGATTTTCCACAACCGTTTTCTTCAAACAATGGAAAACTCTATAGAAGATGATTATAAAAGAAATTATTATTGCCAACCAACAAAGTGGTTTAAATATGGGAAAATAAACGAAAATATATGAGAGATTGTGACTCCTGTTGCGAATATTAATATGTAATTCCGAATTATTTTTTTTTCTAAAGATACTCAGTACTTTAGTAGTAAAAACATGATTATCAATCATAATAATTTTGATTATATTTTTTGTTGCTCTATAAGAAAAAACGCTTTCAAAGAAGTTAAAAAAATGTTCATGGAACTTTTCTTCTTCAATTTTTTTTTCATTTTAGTGAATGTCAAAGGAGTACGTCATGAACGAGCCTCATCTTTTTTCGACATTCCAGCTGTGACGCATCCATATTGTTACAGGTAAACTGTTGTTGTTAATGATGGTGATGATGATGATGATGATGATGAGGATGATAATGATTTTTGTTTTGTTACACAATTTAATCTTTAATTTTTTTGGTATTTTGAGTTTGGGGAAACCCCCTTTCTTTATTTGAAAAGCGAATTTTCTTTTAAGTCTATTAATATACACGTATAATACATACATACATACATATGTATATATGTACATAGATTTCTGAAATTTTTAAAAAGCAAAATGTTTATTTACATTTGGTTTTTTTTAATATTTAACGCTTCCACCCTTCCCCAAATCTATATGTTTGGCTGATAGATTTCCAACATCACCACCTGCAGGGATTTTAAAGAAAAACGATGACGGTAAGATTTTAAGTCATTTAAAATAAGACACAAATAATACACAAACAATAATACCAAAAACATCAATATCAATAAAAAATATTTTTAAAACAACTACAAAGAAAGTTTCAAGATATGGAAAAATTATTTTTATACACCCAGTGAAATAAACATTTTAAAAACCAAATGGTTTTATTTCAGAAATTTTTTTACAAATCAAAACCCCTTTTTTGGGAAGAACTCAGTGTAAATATAAAACTTATGTAGGTATGTAATGAATAACTTTATCTTATTATAAAGGGTAGTCCAACCAGAATGCACGATGTTAAAATGGACATTCAAATTAAAATGCATTTCGTGTAATTCATGATTTTTTGCTCAGCATAATCGACCAAATGAGTCCACCATCGGGGAGAATTGTGCACCAATTTCAGCAAACTGGGTCTGTAGGAAATGTGGAAACATCTGTGCATGCTCGCCCAGTTCCTTCAGCGAAAAACATTGCTGTTGTTTCGCGATAGTGAGGCAGAAGAGCCGCCAACCTCGACTCGTCGTCGTGCCCAACAATTGAACATCTCGCTTATGTGAATTTTGAATAAAGATTTGAATTTACACGCTTACAAGGTTCAATTGACTTGAAAAGCTGAAGCCTATTGACCATTTCAGCGCCGTCGATACGCCAAATGGTTAGTTGAACAGCATTCACAAAGTGTGACTATTTAGTGCGGTCAACGGGCCGTACTTCTTCGAAAATTCAGTCAACCAAGCAGTTACCGTGAATGGTGTTCGCTATCATGAGAAGATAACGGACTTTTTGTGGCCAGAAATTGAGGATATGGTTGTGGTTCCAGCAGAATGGTGCCACTGATTACACACCCATCGAAACAATTGCTCTTTTGCGTGAGAAATTCAATGGGCATGTTGTCTCATATCCTGGCTATGTTCGCATGAAACTTCGGATAACTTCGTTCTCTGTTTCTATTACCTAATTGGATTCTCCCGTTCGCACGACACCTTTTAACTGCTAGCATATGAAGTGAATGCAGCGAGCGACCATTGTTTTGTGTGTTTTATTTTTTGTACTTGAGATCATACTTTAGGGAGGTCAATTTAATAAATTTGCAATGTCAAATCTTTACTAAAAATATTTTGATTAAGGAACTAATAAGTATGCTAAACTTTTTTGATCTTTTTTGATCTAAATTAGAGATGACACTGATTTTGAAGTAATACACAGGGTAATAGAAATATAATTACTTACAATTTGAGTGATTTTCTTTCAAGATTTTGTATGGAAATTTATGTAATTAAGCTCAAAGTCGGGGATTGCTTTATTAATGAGAGAGCGAATGACGAAAAACGGTATCGAGCAAAGATATCATTAATTGGCCGCCACAATCACGTGATTTGACACTGTTAGAAAAAGTGTACGCCAATCAGGCACATTAACAACATTGTACTTCAGTTATGTCTTAGAATCATTAAAAATATGGACTGACGGCCAATATTTTGTTTCACACATAGGTAATTGTCATAGATTCTTCTATCATAATAAAAAATATTAAGATAATTCTCTGAAAACTTTTTGTTTTATTTACAATTAACATCGCGTGTTTTGGTTGGACTACCCTTTACAACACTGAGGAAGTACCAACTGAAGCATGTCGCTAAATTGGTCACACATTTCTAAAGGATACAAGTAATATAGCTCGCACATACTTTGAATGGAATCCTTAGGGCAGCTAAAATAGAGGCATACTGAAGAGATGAGAGTGACGTGTCTACAGAACACGCACAGCTAACGCACATTTATAAATAATCTTTGTATTGCTAGAAGCTACTTCACATTGGACATGTATGTATTTCTGTACTATTAAATCAGTTCACAGCCCCATTCGTCGATTTTTGCCATAGTGATTGCACACGCATGCACTTGTGCATTATCCTAATGCATCAGCACATTCAATATTTGCTTCAAGTTAATGCTAAACCGGTAATCGAATTGCATGATACTGATCTCAAAAAAATTTGGCCATTAGAAGCTACTCGGGTTTTTTCAGTGATCAATTATTTAGTGAAAACTTTTACATTGTTCATTCGCTTTAAGGTGTTGTGCTGCAATCATGCTATGTCCACAGTAACGAAACGGCATTAAAACTTTGAATGTTTCTATCTCAGGAATAACTTTTTATATCCAAAAATAGATTCTTGCAAATGATGATGATATGATGTACTCACTCAGTTGATATGTCTACAGCCTATGCCATCTCACAACTGATATTCTCGGATCATCGATCTGATTATCTCAGAGATTTTATGAACTATTTCTGGTCTGACAACCAGTTCTAAAGCAGTGTTGTTGCATTGAAAGATTCTAAGCATAAAATTGAGTAACTTTTGAAGCTACGCTAGCCATTTGGATTTCAAACATTGACATTTTTCTAATAAAAATCTTCAAATAGAATCACGTTTTTTGCTCTTACCTTTTGTGTCACCTTTTGCTGAAAGTATGCTCTTTTTATGATCAAAATACCGACACACGTTGTCACCGCGAATAAGTCAATAATTTTCAATATGTTTTTAATAAATTTAAAAAATGAAATACTTGTTTTGAATATTAAGAGGAATAAAATTGAATGGAAAATTGAATGAAAATATCAGGCACAATTTATTTCTTAAACTAATCCAATTGATGACAACTTTATTACTAACACCCCCGCCAAGCATGCAACGAATATCATTATTATAATTCTGTCCTTATCAAAACCTATTCTCAACACGCCTTATCATTATAAACCGCCAACTTTAGGTTGGCTTGGTAATACAGTAATACAAATTATAAATGAAATATACATATTTTATCTTTTTTTTCTCAAAAATATCTTTGAAATCAATTTATGCGACTATTTTGTATAAACAAACAATCTGTAAGAGATGATAATCGAATCTTGTGGCATGAAAAATGAAGCGCGTTGTACAAGTGCATTAAAGCCACGACGCCAATGAATGGATTTAAATATGAAATTAAATTTTTTTTCTGGTTGCTCCCATCAAAAGCCAAAGTATGTAGTGAATTTTAAATGGGGCAACAACAACAATGATAGCAAGAAGAAAAGTGTAGCAAATTTTTTTGTAATAAATCCATCAGCTAACAAACATGAAACATTCATAGGATACAGTGGGCTAAAAGTTATTTTTTTTTCTCCATCACTCCTCAGGGAGCATATTGGCTTTCCAGAAAGCATCCATTGCTTTATTTCAGTTTCATTAATCAAATTCATTTCTCATACTATGTAGATGATTAATCCACTTTAGCTTCCCTCCATATGATTGTGTAGTGGTGAAGATCCTGGCTAAGTAGTTCAGGTAATCTTTACTTAGCATTGTATCATCTCCAGAGGTAAGTTGAAAGGTCAGTGGCTATTTCTTTTTATTTTTAAGATAGAGTTGTCGGGAGGCTAGTTGAAGCCTCTTTATCGAACACTCGAAACCACAATGAAATTTTTATCGTCACGTCTTCTGCTGGGGCTCGAACCTGGGCCACTGGTGTGTTATTTTACATACAAGGGTAGTTTTTACTTATGTGACTTTTTTATTTCCATTACATCAGCTTTTGGTGCAACACTGCTCCTTTAAACTTGTCCATTACTGGATTACCATCGAGTAAAAGCAAACGGCGCATGTTGATTTTTCATTAAATATGATGATTAAGCCCTTTTCGACTATTTCAGCCTGTAGAGAGAAATTTTTCCTTAACAATTTGAAATGAATTTATTATAATACGTACTTCTGCTCCACTGTGTTTTCTTTCAAATATGCATTTGTGTGTGTGTGCCTTATAGCACACAGCAGCCAGTGCCGAAACAACAACAACAAAAACCATTCCCTTCAATTACCTCACAAATCATACCAGAATTGTAAACGTGAAAAAACCCTTACTCGTACATGTTCTTTCTCCATCCAACTCAGTGTTTACATTTCAATAACAATCCTATGGGAATGTTTACGCAATATTTAACCTGATTTTCAAATTCATTTGTAAAGCACAAAATCTCTTTACATCTCTTTCTCTCTCTTTCGTGTACTTAGTACGCAGTCTATTTATAGAGAATTGTCTAATAGCCTTCTTCACAAACCCCCCCCCCAAACAAATTGTACTAACACACACATTCATACCTGTATACATATGTATGATTATAGCAACAAATGTATCATTAACAATTTCACGGTTATTTTGCTGTTGTTGTTGTTGTTACTAATAAAGTTGTTATTGTTTTTAGCTTGTTAATAATTATTTTTTTTGCTTTTTTTGTATTTATTCACTTTTTTCTTTATTTACTCAAACACTTGCTCATAGATTATGCAGGTTCACTGTTGAATATTTAAACAGTGTTGAGTGAATTTCATTACATTCAATAGAGGGAGAACAAGAACAATGACTGCATCCTTTTTTAAGCTCTTAAAACAATGTTAGCATTGTTGTTGTTTTGACTTTTTTTTAGTACAAAGATGCTTAATGTTGTGGGAATTAAAATTACATTTAGGAATATATTTAATTTATACCTAAACTTTACTATTTTATATTCGTCTGTTTATTTATGTCTACGTTATTGATGTTGTTGTTTGTGTTAAATGCTTTCGTAATATTGTTGTTGGCCATTTAGCTTAAAGGGTTTCAAATAAATGTTTATTATTAGTATTGTTATCGTCATCATTATTATGTTTGGCAAACAAACAGAATCACACATACGTTGGCACTTGCATTAAAGAGCTCATGTGTGAACGGGCGAACAACGTATAAAAACAAACAATAGGAAACCAACAACTCGTTTAGGCACGAGGAAGAGGACAACCGAAATAAAAATTAATATGATGTTGACTACAAATGTGTAAACCAGCTGATACATAAAGACCATTAGGCAACCAGGCACATAATTGCCTAAACGAATACCAAAAAAAAAACTCCGATTAAAACAAAATTTCTTTTTTTATAAACCGCCATAGATTTAATGCAGCATACCAAAAACGACTTAATAATAAATCTTGTTTTTAGATCCCACATTCTGCAATAATAACAGTGTTACGTCTTCCCTGCAATTTAGTCAACACTATCACAATGCCAAAGCTGAGCATCCTGATTCAACAACAACACACTTAACAAATCCCCATGCCCATACTAGTACACATCCTCATCATGTTCATCACGCACACCATCACCATCATCATCCACATGCACAAACAACAAATCTGCAGCACCATCCCCATCATCATGCCCACTTAAGTCCACATTCGTCTGCCTTTAAGTTCAGCCATGCACCGGCAGTCTATCATCATCAATACAATGGCCACGCAGCGACGACAGCATACGGTTTAAGACCTACAACAGAAATTACACATTCACTTACATTGGCACCAGTCTCCACGACAACTGAGGTGGATATTAAATATGAAAATCCCTATAATTCAGCCATATCGTCTACATATTCGCTGAGGTCCAGTAGTGGTGTGGACTCTTCGACTGCAGTTTCTTCAACAGATACCGATTTCAAATTAGAAAGTTTATATGCGAATAACAGTATCTCAACCAGCCATACTGTTAGCCAAAGGAGAGGATCACTGCAATTGTGGCAATTTTTAGTGGCTCTGTTGGATGAACCCACCACAAAGTAAGTAAAACTTTTTAAGCAATGATTGCTAGTTTATAACTTTTAGGTGAACAAATTTGAGCCACTTTGAGGTTCTGTGTAAGCGTGAGTCGTTATTGACATTCTCTCGTTATTGACATTTTCTCTAATCCAGCGTTCGGCTAACTAATATTAATGCATTTTACAATTGTAGTAGTAATTGAAAGCCTCTCACTCAGGCCACTTTGCACTGTGTTTTTCCACTTGTTTTCTCTTTACTTCTCTTTGTTTATTTTTTGCCTATGCGTATGACTACGTACGTGTGAAAACAAAAGAGAAGAGCAGCTCTTTGTCGAAATCTTCTCTAATCCATACTTTCTTAACATCAAGACACCGCCAATTTATTCAATTTCTTTCTTTTCTCAGTTCCAGCTGCATTGCCTGGACCGGTCGCGGCATGGAATTTAAACTAATCGAACCCGAAGAGGTGGCACGCCGATGGGGTATACAAAAAAATCGTCCTGCCATGAATTACGATAAACTATCACGTAGCCTGCGGTATTATTACGAAAAGGGTATAATGCAAAAAGTGAATGGTGAACGTTACGTTTATCGTTTTGTGTGTGATCCTGAAGCTCTCTTCAATATGGCCTATGGACACCTAAGTAATACGGGCGGTAAAAGTGAACATCAGCAACTTCACCACCATCATCAGCAGGTACAGCATCATACACATCATCATCATCATTTGCTGGCTTCACCAACTTCAGCATCGAAACCGAATGTAGATTCGAGTTTAATAGCAAGAGATTCGATAACCACCACCACAACTCTAGAGGAAGAAGCTAATCGAGAAAGAGTTAAACATCATGAACAATTATTTTATGGTAAATTTTAATAAGAAATGTGTAAAAAAAACTATAATCAATCAGGCTCGACTATAAGATGTCCTACACCACAATATGCTTTTTGGAATAATAAGTGTGAGATATGAATTTCAAAGGAAATACTAACTTGTATTCACATTTTAACACAGCTAACCATGGCTCGACTTAACAACTTTTTCCGATAATTGAGTAAAAATTTTTACTGCAATTTTTTATACTGGCAAAAGCTTAGGTTAAATGGACAGACCACTAATTCAGTGAATACATAAAAGTGGAGGACAATTTTTCTGTGCTCCTGTGAAGGAGTTTGTGTCTCTCAATGTCTTGACTGAGAGCTGTTGTAGGTTGTTGCATTTATTCTATGCTTTGAAGGCGAAGGGCTTACATTTCAAGTGCAGAACATTGTCATCATTGGCATTTTCAATTTCACAGCAACAATATTCCAATCTCCTAGATTGTTTCTTAGCTTTGGTCATTGTCGATTTCAGTGCACGCAAAACACATTGCTGTTTTTAATTCATCGATGCAGTGATAAAACGGTGTCATATAACCTCTAACTCTGGGCAATGTAAATGTAAGAGTCAGATATTCTTGATATTCTGGAAATGAGACTGAGCTATAGGAAGCGGCAGAGTTTGTGGCGATGTAGGGGAGCCAAAGGCCGTGGAACTTATCCTTTGTCATTACCCAGCTCTCTAGAGGTGCAGGCTCAGGTTGCTGGATCAGGGGTTCTATAATGGCCTGGGTGAGGTTGCGTCAGCCAGGGTTTATAACCTTTAAAGTTATATATCTGGTCCGTTATATACCTCGTCCGTTTTTTCTTTTTTGGGTATCCTTCTACGTTCTCTATTTTTTTCTTTACCCATACCTATCTTTGTGTTTGTTTTTTTTATTATATTCTTATCAAGCTTACCACAGTGGACCTTTTCTGGTCTCTGGGTGGCCTGTCTTTTTTAACTAACAACCTTCACACTGTGGCTTTTGTACGGCCAATCGAGGCAAAAGAATACAAAAAACGTTATAGAGTCTAGTTAATGTAACTGTTCTCCAGTTTTGAAGTCAAAATAAATGGTATTTTTATTTTCTTCGAAATGCATTAAACGCTCTTCGTCTCAAGCTCGACAACCTTGTTGACATACGTATGCATTCATCCAGAAATGGGCCTCATAATTAAGGATTATTTTTTGATGAAAATTAGAGTTCGTTTCCAACAGCTCCTGTGCCAGCAAATACAAGTTATTGTCTATAGGTAACATCATGGCGACCATTTTGATTAAATAATTTTATTATTTACACGTGATGTAGAACGCTATGTCCTCTGTAATTAGAAATCATTTCACCGTCAATATAATTCGTTCTTAAACCCAGAAAGGCAATTATCTAAATTTTCTAGACTAATCTTCAAAAGATACCATCTGTACTTTATTTGCAAGGCTTACATTGATGACAAATGGACGGGCATGTTCTATTCGACTCGACTTGTTGCTGAATCGTTTGTAGTAATGGTGTAGGATATAAATAATTAAATAATGTATGAATACTGATAATAATATTAAAAATATTGTTGTAATTTATTATTATTAGTTTGTATTTTACTAAATGGGATATTATTGCAAATAAATATTGTAGAAAATGTAATATATTTACACAACAACAGCTGTATTGTATTTTATTGTTTAAGTAGTTAATTTTAAACACATTCATATATAAATACAATAAAAAAAACTAAATTAAACAATAATTCAAGTACATGATTTCAAATATTCAAGAAAATTCCATAAAAAGAACAGCATCTTAATAGTGTAAGTATGTTTTGACTAATCATTAGGGGTATTCACTTTAATCACCCTGAGATTTAACTTTCATTTGGATTGTCTTGGCAATCCGTCGCTTAATTGTTTTCCTGTTTTAATTTTACTTTGCAATTAAAAACTATTTTTTAAGTACTATACTAGCTTAAAAAAAAGCCCTTAACTTTACGAAGTTTTAGCTTTTTTCTCAGGAGATTCACCATTTTCTTCTTCCTTATTATCTGTTTCTTTATCGCTACCATCGGTAGCAGAACCTGATGCACTACTATCTTCACATTTACGTTTTTCAGCCTTTTTAGCTGGTGTATCCTTTTTTAAAGTGGCCACATAACTCTTTACTTTATCCGGTTGTGGACTATAGGCCCAATGTATCAACTGTAAATGAATATCTGATGGTTTGCCTGCATCATCGAAAAGTTTAGCATCTTCTTCCTTAAGTTTAGTGAGTAGTTTGGCAATATTCCTGTTGCGTATAATATCCCAAGAGGTGCTATCATCATCAGCAGGATACATGGTACGCAAATGTTTGTAATTACCTTTAGCCTTAGGACCGCCATAGGCTTGTAAGAATTCCATCTGCAAAGCCTCTTCAGGCGCTGGTAACAGTTCAATAACACTGTAAGCCAAATAGGCTCGATTGTTTTTCATAAGATTTTCAGTATCGAATTTTTCTAGAAAATCTTCCAAGATTTTAACACCTTCTTTAATGGACTGGATTTTTTCCTCATTTTTAGTACCCGACAATACACGTTTTGAACTGCCAATGAGGCCTTTAACGGCAAGTTTCTGATATTCTGGATCACGATCTTCCAAGATTCTAAAGAAAAAAAATAAGGAAATAAAATTTAAAATTTTGATTACTGAAACTGAAACAAAGTTATGGATGTTTTGTGGAAAGCTAATATGCTCCTAAAGGTAAGACACCCGCCTACCAACTCAAACATCCCCGGTTCAAACCCAGGCCCAGAGCATCTGCCAGTTTTCATCAGCGTTATCACCTCATAACTTTGCTAGCGGCCGGCGATTAGTACTTACGCTATGAAAACTTTTCTAACTAATGTTTCTGCCTTTCGAAGCGGGCCTTAAACTATGGGTCCCTGCCAATGAGTCTAAAACTAGAATTGGGTGTAGTTCATTTATTGAGAGAAGTCCACGCTATCGCAAAAATTCAATATGTATGTATGTATGTATGGTATACTCCTTAAGGAGTTAAAGAAATGAATGATGATGATGATTTTTTAAATTGTGGACTCAAGGTTCACATGCACATTAACAGGTATAAAATTGCTCTATAAAACTAAATATGGCTCTAAAACTGTTTTGTAGTGCTGATATGACTCTCAATAATTTATTCTCCCATCTATAGAATGATTACTGTCTCATACGTAATACTCGTTTTGTAAACAATTGAACTCTAATTGATTTCAAATGAGCTAAACGTCATAATCTAAAAATATGAAGTGAATATTGGAACAGCGCAAATGTGAGTAGAATTTAACAACAAAATTTCAAATTAATATTCCATTAGAACCGGCACGTAAAGATTTATAACTAAAACAACAACAATTCACAAAAACCATAATAATTTTTCAAATAATAATTAAAATTTCGAAAGCTTCAAATGAATGGAACAAGATTTGATGTTAACAAAGCATTTTTAAATTTATTTAGAAATACAAATGAATACGAATAAATTTAAAATTTTTACTTTTACCCACAATTTGCACCCCATACATGTATGAACATGTGGAAGAGAATGTTTATTTACTAAGCACCTGGTAATTATGATAAGAACCCAATTAAAATAGTGATAATGACGTTTAATTTATATATATTAATGATCACTCACTAATACAGTGGTTTTTAATGACTTCAATGTAGATCATTATTATTTTACTTATAGAATTATTTACTTATACTTTGACGTTTTGTAACTATGGAACGCAACATAAACTCACCCATTGGTTAACTTACCGGCCCATAGCGGTCAATGCATAACTTATAAGTGGAGGATTCACAACTGATGGCGTATTTTTATATGAACTTCTGAAGGATAAATATTTGCACTTCTTCTGACTTTGTTACTGAATGGAATTTAATTTCATCTACCGAAGCTTACACTATATACATATGAATATGCATCAGTTTTAAAGTTTGAGAAATGGTTTGTACAGTATAGAAGTGGCGAATTGGACACGGAAAACAAAGACCGCTTACGACACCCAAAAAAGTTTGAAAATAATAAACTGGAGACAATGCTGAATGAAGACTGTCGCCGAACTTTATAAGAGCGGAATTCATCCTAAACCATAGAAATTTTGTACCACACAAATGAAGGCAAAGAGACGAGCTTGTAGATCCGAAATTCATCCTGAAAACCGTATATAACTGTGCATTTTCGCATAGAATCTTAATAGCTATATAAAGTGAAACCATTACAATTACCAGAAATGAACGAAATTGTATGTGAAGACCTACCAACTAACCCAATACTCATGGCGCTAAGGTAAAGCTTTCGGTCTCTCGGAGCATCGGCTAAAAAACGCCGGAAATATGTGTCCAGACGTAAAGTAGTAATATTTCATTATGATAATGCTTGGCAAAGATCGGCGTTTAATCGATATCAGTTCAATGCAAATTTACACGTACATAAAAAATAATGCCTTAATAGGTTTATAGCAAATACAATATCCAGCAAATAACTGTTCCATCAAAAAGCATTTGCTGAATAAAGCGAGAAAAAAAAACTTAAAAAAATAACTTTACCATCATTGATTAACAATTACGTCACGAAATATTTTTATTTTAATATCATCACGCAAATATTAAACGCTATTCAAATTATTTTTAATAAATAAATTAACCTGTCAAACCACTGTGTTTTCAGTAAGCATGACACAAACAATGTAAATATAAAAACGAAAGAATCAATAAAAAACAACTGAGAGAGAGAGGAAGAAAGAAACTACTAAATGAGAATAATAAAAACAAAAATATTGACATAATTACACCAATGATGTATACACACACATGTATTATGATGATCACCATGATGATGATGATGATGATTATGATTTTAGCGTTTTTTTTTTGTTTGATGAGTGGTGTTTCAGCGCACACAAGCACACTCTCAAATACACACAAATTAAATAAAACTTAAGTAAAAAGTATAAAAATACCTTAAATACTTTAAAAAAGAAGAAAAAAACTACCAAATATGACATCATTGCAAATTAACGACCTTCACATGTAGAATAACAGCGTATCTCTTCGATAGTATTAAGAAATAGGTATAAATATGCAGCATTAAATACTAATACTATCATTCAAATGATACTAACAATAACAAAAACTATATGCCAAAGACGCGGCACTGAAATTAAGTTAATAAATAACGATAATTATTATTTCCCACATACAATATATAGAGTAGATAACATATGTGTATACATATGTACATATATGTAGGCATTTGGCTTATCGTATTTAATACCTTAATATGCAACTGTGAAAAAGGAAATTTATTTAACGCGACTTACTTTAAGGTCTTTTCGGCAGCTTCTTTATCCTTGAAACCTAAGCCAGGTACAGTTTCTACCTTATCATCACTATCGGTTTTAGCATTTTTATTTGCAGCTCCACCACCATTTTCAGCCAACCAATTTTCAAATACCTCTATAGCTTCGTTGATACTTTTGACTTTGTCTTCAGCTTTGGTCACTACGCGTGTGAAGTAAACAATGAAAGAAAATTTCAAATTTTAACGATTTTTTGTTCTTTAGCACTTAGGTAACGAACATACTTGACAACACTCTCTTCGCTCTACCCAATAGACCACGTACGGTTAATTTACGATATTGCATATCATGACTCTCCAACAAAGCTAAGGTTTCTTCAGCTTTTTCCTTATTTTTGAAACCGAATTTTGATTCACCGTTATCAGCCATTTTTCAAAAACTTTTTTGCTTTTTTTTATAAAATCTTTTGAATCGCCTTTTTAATTTTCTTAAAACGTCTTTTAACACTCAACGTTAGAATACAACTGAATACAAAAATATTGAAATAAAATGTATTTGACAAAAATTTTATTTCGTTTATTTATTAAGCAGCAGCAGCTAAAAACCATACCAAACGACCAACCGACCGACCAGTCAGTCACCCACCCCGCCATACAGCCCCTCAACGAACTATTCCTATTTCTATCCATCATTATACGCGCTTGTTCCTACAGCTGCCGCTCTCTATGAAACAACCTCTGCATTTTAAGTTGTTACTAATGGATTAATGATACAAAGCAGAATACACAGAACAGGCCAGGGGACGGACGCATGCATGCATACACGCAAGCACATAAACAAGAACAAAACGGCACACAACACTAATAATTTACTAACAGCGGTGTATAGAATCGCATTAATTTTTTGTTCTTGTTTTTTGTTTTTTTCTTATTTGCCGATATCTGTTGTTGTTTAATTTAGTATCATTTGTTTTGTTTCTCAACTTCATTGTTTAACAAATACACTGTTATCATTATTTATTTATGTATGCATGACAATTTGTTTGGTAAAACGGCTTATTTACATATGTACATATATATGTAGAAATGATGTCATATGTTTTACGCATTTTTTATAACCTAGAAAAGAGTGTGAAGAGAGAAAAAGAGTTTAATTATTTATAAACTCATAGGTTATTTTAAAAGAATTTTGATAATCAAAACAAAACAAGGGTTAAAACTAAAGAATTAAAAAATGTATAACGGTTAATAATAACAAAGCAATAAGAAATCAGGCTAAAAATAAAAAGCACAGTGTGTTAATATAATAATATGACACTCAACAAATATTGGTATTATTTGGTATTAGATCTTGTAAGTCTTAATAATCGAAGTAAAGTAGCTATAGTCGAGCGAGTTTAGCCGACTATACTGGTTGAGATATAAAAACTAACTTATGTTTTTTACCAATAATTATAACTGTTTAAATTTTCTTATTCGACAGATTTTTAATATTATTATTTTATATTTCTTTTCTTACATACTCACCTACCCAACACTGTTATCAATCGATCGATACGGCAACATTTTTGTCTATTATTTTCTCTCTATGGTGAACCCTGCACAAAATGTCAATTACAATCCTATTTACATGTTATGTGTGTGTGTGTGAAGCAAGGTGTAATTTAAAGGGAAAAATATATACATTTTAAGTGAAAAATATTGTTTAAAAACGCCTTTTAAAACACAAACATTTTTAAGTGAAAATCAATTGGAAAAAATTAAATTTATGCAATTATGCAAACATTTAATGAAGACAATTATTAAATAAATAAAAAATGGGCGAAAGGGCTTTAAAATAAGGCAGCAGCCTGCTTAATAGTGTTGATGGATGGTTGGATGACAGTCAGACAGCAGGCACTTGGAAAGACGGATAGACAGACAAATTGGTCACAGACATTTAGATTAAAAATTATAAATTGTTAAAAGAATAAGGGGAAAACAAAAAACAATTGTTAAAGTAGATAGACAACGTCGAAGGTAAACAATTAAAAGCCGCCTCTTTAAAACAAACAATAATTTCACTGTCTTCGTTACCATGTCCAATGATGTGCACCTGGCTAAAGTTAGTAAAATACATCGCAGTAGCGATATAATATCCAAAGGAGCTATCATGTCAAATAACCGTTCACGTTGTGCAGGCCTGCGTCTGGCGGGTAAAGTTGGCAGTGGCAGTGGTGATCAAATAGAAGATATGCGTCCAGTTGATGAAGAGTATTTATTTGGTAGCATTAGTCCCCGCGGTGGTACAGCACATTTGCCGGGTGATTTAGAGTCACCAGATCATACACAGCGTGACACCACCGAAAGTGACAACAATATAAGTTCCTGTTCCACCTTGGACATTGTCAATAAAGTGAGTATTGTTGTAGTCTATTGATGGAGAAGGGTGCACTTGGGTAGTTGAGGTCAGTTCAGTAGGGAATACGTCGGCTCTATATTGTCATTTTTGTGCGCAGCTGCGTATAAAAACGCATTAAAATGTCATTTTGTAGGTGCAATAGGTTACAAGGGTCGGAGGCAATATGACGTTTAGTTTTATTGTGAAATTTTGTTTTGCTTTCTTTACTACACTGGCGAAATCAAAAATCAAAACTATAATAGAAACACACTTTCAATAGAAAAAAATACCAAACAGTACACTATACAAAGTATCAACGACGTAATCAGTTTTCTTCAGTGGCATCGACTTTTAAAAGCGAAAATGTTTAGATTTATGTGGAAAAAATGATCTCCGAACAGCTGTTGAGACGTAGTCTAAGCTGTATGTGCTGTTCCGAACAACAGAGACAGGAGTCAATGTTGAAACGTCAGGAATTACGTCGTAGTTGGGAGTACACCTTAGTAGCACAGCCCATGCCCTTACGGCCTATAAATGTACAATTAAAGCAATTAACTTTGACATTCAATTCTTCAATCCTTAAAACTAATTTGGATAAAAATTAATGTTTTTTTGTATTCCAGGTTGACAATCTTTCGTTGCAACAATTGGAGACAAAGGTGCGTGAATTGTCACAACGTCTACAGCAGGCAGAGAAAGAACGAACCACTGTACAACAACAACTGGAAGAGTGCAATGCCGAAAAGGAAATCTGTTTAAGACGTTTGGAAATCGTAAGTGCTGCCCATGAGTGTAGGATAACTGAAATGCATTGTGTTATCGCTGAATTAAGTAAGAAACTACGCAATAAACAGGAAACCACAATTTTGGAAGAACAAGAGCCAGAAGGTAGTGGTAAGTTAAAAAAAAAAATTTTAAGAATATTTTAATAATTTGTATTCTGTGTGAGAGTCTGTGACGTACAATATAAAATTCAAGGTCATGTTAATTTAAATAAATACTGTTGTGGCACGACATGTTTCTGCGAGGCTATTAAACTACTTGATTACATATATGTCATTTGAATCGCCATTAAAAACACTTCGCCAAGGAGTTGTATCTATGAATTGCTTAAGGTTTACGGACCATCTAAGTGTTCACTACCATCCATAGACAGTATCAGTAACAATACAATAATAACAATAATCAAGCAATAACAATAATCAAATCACTTAAGTTTCTAAAGCATCGGAGCGTACGAAGATCAAAATCGGTTTGGAATATGGAATACATTACGACGACAAGCGATATCTTTTTCGCGAATTGAATTACACATTTCATTAGTTCAGTTAAGGGTTTTAAATGAAAAACCATCGAAACCCTGCAATTTCACATCGCAACACTTTACATCACATCTTTTTTCCAATCTTTCATAAGGCATGCATGAAAATGGAAATTCTCTTGTATTTATATTTCAGAAATCAGCTATCAAGAAGGTTCTGTGTATAATTCCGAACTTAATCTGACCAACCCCGATGCTGAGTGCCAGACAGATCCATTGGAAGAAGCTGACTACTCGCACAATGAAGTTGAACACAACTTGTGTAGTGAAGTTACCGAAGAATTAAAAATATGCGATTCTAACAACTATAAAGCACAAATTGAGGTAAGGAAGCCATAAAACTATTTCAACTCTATTAAAACTAATTTCATTGTAATAATTCAAGGCCTTGCAAGAGGAAATTTTACACTTAAAAGCCCAGGTAGCTTTATTACAATCGGAAATCGCTAATGCTAATGGTCAAAATGGTGGTATAAGTACAGCAGTCGAAGAACCAGGCAGTATTGAACACTATGGTGTCGATGTAGAAGCTACTCAAAGTTTAGACTCATTGGAACCCTCACTGCATTTAACGCACAAAGACATCGATGATGAAGTACTGAATGATCTTAATAACACCTCAACATTGACAGCAGAAGATACGTATGTAACAAGTCCACATAAAATACCGGCCATACCGAAAATGGCCGAAAGGGTTAGACTTAAATGTGCCAGTAAAATAGATAGCGACAATGTTACCGCCATGGATTTAAGAAATACAGAGGTATGAGTGTATATGATGCAAATATTTTTAAAAGATTTACAAATTTTTTCAATTAATTTTCAGATTAAAAATGCAAATATTGTAGAACATTTAGTATCAGATCTCAAACAAAACAATAGTTCACTCATGGAATCGTTTATTGAACCCTCCCAATTAGATAATGAATTGCAACGTTTACAGCGTAAAGTTGAACATTTAAAGGTACAAAATACTGTATTGTCCTTGACTTTAGATGAATCAAAAGAACATTGTGAACATTTGTATTTATTATGTGGCAAATATGAATCAAATGCTATTGCCTTGCAAGCAGCCTTAAATTGTAGTGATCGTGCCATAGAGGCATACGATGTTATGTTGGCTTTATTAGAAAGCAAGTAAGTTGTTATAGTGACACGATTTAGATACGATATACAAAATTTAATTTTCTAGATTGGGCCTAATTAAGGAAAAATCTACAGCAGCTGAAGAAAGTCGCAAAGCGGTTGAGGCAGTTGCTAGACATTTACTAGATCGTTTAGAGAGTGAGAAGAATACTTGTGAAAATAGTTTAGGTCCTTGGCAAAATAGGTAAGAATTTGTTTCTCATAAAAAAAGAAATGAAGAAAAAAAACCAAAATCGATTTTGTATTACTACAGTTTTAGTATACCCGACAAAGTTACCCCTACACCATGGACATCCGAAGATGATAATCGTTTGCGTTATCATGTCTCCAAGCTAAAGGGTAGACGTTCTACGGTGCAAAATACTATTGTTAATCTTGAATCACCCTTTAGTGGCTCGTATGAAAAGTCACGTCTATCACTAGAAAGCAAAAAGGAATTGAGCGGTGTTGGTCATAAGGAAAAAGCTACTGCTCTTGACTTGGAAATGGCTGTATTGATGCAAGAACTACTAAATTTACGTGAAGAAAATATTGCCCTTAAAGTCAAGGCCGATCAGGCAGAACGTGAAAAACAATATGCCAATGATCGTATTGGTGTATTACATGAAGCACTGAAACAACTACAACATCAACTGCAATTGAATGCTGAAACTACAGAACTTTTTCATCATCAACAACAGCAACAGCAACGACAGTTAAATATAATGGACCAACGAAATTCAACATATTCAGAAGCGGAACATGTAGCTTTAACCGAACAACAATTAGTTGAAGCTCTGTCACGTGAATCGGAACTTAAGAGCCGCATACAAACCTTAATAGCCTCAGTGACGGAATCACAAAAGATCTCCGATGAAAAATATGAACATTTACACAATAATGTTAGGGAATTACAAAAAACGAATCTGTATGTATTAACGCGTGTGTGTATACAATAAAACTTACTAAGCACTTCAAATTAAATTTATTTTCATTAAACTTGTTTTTTACAGAAGCCTTACACAAATCATTGAACAAAATAAGCGCAAATATCAAACACGAATACGTAGATTGGAACAAAAAATAATGGATATAACATTGGAAGTTGGCCGTCAACAACAGCAGCAGCTGCAGCAACAGCAACAACAACATCAACAAATGGAACATGATGTTGCAAATATTAATAAATACAAATTTAAACAGTATACATCATCAGCTGTTTCAATACAACCACCAACAATACATTTTAGGCTACACCAACAGCAGCAGCATCACGATAATGTGCCCGAAACAACTTTGTAGTAGAAGAAGTAATTAAAAGAGAAATACATACAAAATTCAAAATTCAAATGTAGTTTAAAGTTTTCAAAATGTCTACAAATAATTGACGAATCTAACACTGGGCCTTAATATAAGTTGCATTCGGCGAAAAAAAAAACAAATTTTCATTTGGATGATGCGAAAAAATATATTCCTATTAAATGAAACTAACATCGAATGCAACTCGTAATAAGATGCTAGAGCTACAAGAAATTTTAAATATTTTTCATACACAAAATAACGGAATTGAAAAAAAATTATTTCTCTTTAGAAAGGGGTTAAAGGAAAAAACTGTATTTTTTAAAAGTGCTAAAATATTGTCAATTAGTTTTATATAATTGATTAGTTTTTATGGCATGCTTAAGAATCACCAGTAACAGTTACTGGTGTATAGTTTTGAAATATTTGGAGTGGAAAAAGAACTTGACATTTTTGAAAATTTGACTATAAATTACAGAAAATCTATTGTTTAGAAGTGATAATTCACAATATTTTTTGTAAGCAAATTATACAAAAATTATTTAAAAAAACCCTTATATGAATACAAAATTAATTTCGATTAAAAAAAAAAACAAAAAACAACAAATCAAAGGTGTGTATAAATTAAATACTCTTAACTGTCTTGCATATCCTTATACGTTTTACTTTCCTATTAAAACACTACTACTACTACTCTTATTAGATTATGCCTACACGTATAAACTATAAAAATAATTAATAAAATAAATAAAATTAAAATACATTTGTTAATAATTTAAGCTGTATTTAAATTTACAACAAATTAACAACTTTAAAGTAATTGAAATTAGGAATCTTATAATTTTTATATATTTTATATTTTCTGCCAAATTGTTTATGTCCACATACTCTAAAAGTATTTCGAATATTTACGTATTAAAAATTTTTTGGCTTTTAATATTATAAGTAAAAGAACAAAAAATAATTTTTTATTAACACAGATGTGCCATTTGTTAAGCATTAAAAAGCTTTTTTTTGTAAAGAAAAACTATTATTAAACGAATTATTTTCGTTTATTTCTTTTTATAATAATATTATTTATAATGACAACAAAAAAAAAAAAACACAAAAATATATTATTCAAGATTATTATTATTATTACTCATACACTTATTACAAATAATTAATAAATTAATTATTATTATTATTATTATATATTATAATTATTAAGCATATATTACAGAAAATAGCAATGTTAGCCCTTTAGCAGAGTTGTTAAACACACACAAAAAAATTATGATGAGAATAAAGTGCAGCTTGGTATTTGCTTTTTTTTTGTAAAAAAATGAAAGAATAAATAAAAAATTATATATACATACATGATAATAAAAAAAGAAATATGTATTATACATAATTTAGTTATTGGAAAGAAATTGTCCTTTTGTTGTAGCTAAACATTTTCTTAAACAATTTTTAATTTAACGTGTTTTACCTTGTGCTATTTATTGCATCAAAATGTTTATGTCTCCTGGTTGTGATGATGATGTTCTGTAATTCCTCCTTTATCATTATAACCTCTACAGAAATCGTTACATATATGAAAAATTCAATCTTAGGGCATTTCCACCAAGTGCTTAATGACCGCTTATAACTTCTATAAGGTAAATTATATTCAGCCTTTTTTTAGTTCAAAATTCGAAAGATAATTGTTAAAAAGTTCATGTACTAGATCATAGGGAGCCAACAAATCCTCTTTAGCCTACACTCTCAGTTGCAAGTGCTTTAATTTGGCCCCAAGATTACTGAACAATTATGGATGACTACCGAAAATTGTATTATGTATCGTAACTGGTAACTAAAAATCTATTAATTTCAATTACCATATAGCAACTACATATTAGCAACTGAAATTCAGTTGCCTATCCTATTCAAGTCATGTTTGAGTTCGCTAATAGAGTTGTGTGTCACCGAAAACAGCCAGATTATTTCATTTTTTAGCTTATACGAACTGTTACTATTTCATCAGATTACTTTCGAGATAATTAAAGAATTTTACTTCCTTGATTGCCTTATTGTCTAATATGAAAGTATAAGAGTTCGTTGAACCAATGTTAATTTTTTAATTCCACTGCTGATGCGTTTTGTGTTTATTGGATGAACACAAACCATTAGCATAGTCAATATCATTGAGATATCCATTTAAATTCATCGAATACAATGCGGAAAGTCGATATTAGTTTGCATAACAGAGTCAAGTACAATCAAGATAAGTGTAGGTGGCAGAACACAAACTTGTGTTATTCCACAGGTAGTTAGGAAAAGTTGTCTTACAAAACCTTTGTACAGCTCTTCCTGATCACGTTCACCATCCGGTTCGTTAAAGCGAGCGCATACAAAATACCGCTATGAGAAACTGTCGAAAGCTCTTTCGAAATTTGCATAGAGGAGATATAGTCGCACCATCCGTATAACATCCCCATACGGCAGAATTTTTCTGGTTCAACATTTATTATACCTGGGCGCAATTCCAATGAAACTCAAGGAGAGTAGATTATTTGAGAAAAATGCCAATATTCCTGATTGATTCAAAAAAAATTTTTTGCACTTGCTCGTGCAAGCTTATCGATTTGAATAGAAATGCAGAATATAGGTGATTAGTGTCTTTTTCTGTTTCTTTCGATTCAGTTTTCTGTTGGAATATTTTATTTTCGATTGTTGCATAACTGAATGCAGTAACTCAATCGGAATGCAAAAGTAAATAGGTCTATATATAATATATGAAGAGTGAGTAAAATTTATCACCCCTTTCGTAGCTAAAGGTTAAGCGACAAGGTTAAACACATTATTATAAAGATGTAAGAGAATATTTCTGCCCAGTAATGTAATGACTGCAAAAACTAATTATGCAGAAAAGTATCTTAAATATAATTTCGTTACCAATAATTAGTTAATTTAAAAGAAAATTCATAATCACCCCTATTCTGCGTTTCAATTACTTCTCCACAGTCAGTTACGTTTCGATCGTAAACTGGTAACCAAAAAAAAAGCTGAATCGGAAGAAAAAAAGGCAACAATGTTGTTAAAAGCATAGGAACATATGAGTTAGAAACATAAAAATAAACAAATTCTAACAAAAATTCAAAATGTATACAAAGAGGTCCAATACGAAAACACACTTTTTGTTTGTCTTTTTCATGCAAATGGGCAAGCGAAAATGTATAATTTTATAAATTTTTTTTCATTGTGTATGTTTTCATTTTGTATTAAATAAAAATAAATAACATAATAAAAAAATGGTAGTCAAGTAATGCATTTTGGACTAAAAAAAAAGCAAAAGATTATCTGTCACACATACATACAAACGAAAGAGACTGAACGGAATCGAAAAGCAGAATACCAAATTTGACAAACGAAGAAAATTTCGTTTTGAATGGAAACGCAGAATAGGGGTGAACCGTACGTATGATTACAGCTTTGTATCAAAATTTGTCATCTAAAAAAATAAGCATTTACACTGGTTCATAAATTATATATATTTTTATTAAAATTACTTTTTTCTTTAATAATTAAACTAAAAACTAAGCAGAAAAATTAATAATGTTAAAAAAAACAATATTTTTATTGTATACTCCCTTAAAGAAGATTTTAATTAGAAATTTTTCGTTTTATTTATTAACTTACATTACATTATCATCTTCATTTTTCTTTTTTCGAATTTCATTAAAGAGTTTGTCGAACATCTTATCTTTTATTTATTAATTTGTTTATACACAGTTAACAATAATTTAAATAAATATGTTAAAATTTCAATTGAGCATTAAAAAAACAAAAAAATATATTTACTCACAATATTCTCTGTTAATTATTTTCATTTTATTTCTACTACAGAGTTCGTGTATGTAGTTATTAACGATGATGATAATGACATAGAAATTATACAAAAATTTATGCAATTATTTTTTCTTGTTTCTTTTAATATGCAGCTGCTTATCTTAAATGAAACGTAAAAGTTTCCATTTCTATATTTATACATATATATGTATATATAAACGAAATTAAAAAAAAATTACAATTATTTAAATCAAAACCAAAATTAAATACTACTACTCTCTCGCATGATATATACCAAATTAAAATAAAAAGTATCGAATTTCTAAGTGTTATAGCGTGTGTATGTATGTATATATCGTTTAGATATTTTATATATTTTGTATATAGCTAGAAAGTATTAAAGTTAGAAAACATAAATATTTATTTTTTGAATAGAAAGAATAATAGTAATATACACATATATTGTATTCAGAAGTTTAGAGTTCAAAGAGAATATAACAAGGGCATTTTGGTGGAATTAAAGTAATACAAAAACAAATAACAACAATTAATAATCTTTTCTTCTACTACTAAATCCCTTGTTAAGGATTACTGGGTTTACATTTATAAATTAAATAATCAAAATCAAAATAATCAAAATTAAAGCGCTGGAGTTTCGGGTAAGAGTGAAGTGAAAAATGTCACCACAAATGTTCGTATGGTGGACATCATTGATTCATTGTTTGCATTATCCATTGCATCTGCTGATGTTGTTGTTTCTGTTTGTTGTCGTTGTTGTTGTTGTTGCTGCTGCTGGATTTGCTCGCCACCTTCGACATTATTTTCATTAATATTATTTGCCTCCTCCTGTCCATCGGCAGGTGGTGGTGCTGCAGCAGCTGCAGCATTCTGTTGTTGATCTACACCCTGCCTTATTTGATCGACAGCAGCATTTTGTGCTGCATTATTGTTGCGATTTAAATTATTATTATTGCGTTCATGGCGTAAACGAAATACACCAATGTGATATCTGAAAGAAGCCAACGAAATAAATATGAAACTAAAGCAAAAAACAAAAAGAAACATACAAAAATTGTATGTAAAATTAATGAAAAATTATGTAAATCAGTTGGATTTGAAAGTCGCACATAACAAAGCATAGAGAGAAATTCATTTCAATTCATATATATGCGCGGGTTTTTGCAAAACGTCAATATTGTATTGTTTGTTTTCTGTATTGTGTTTAAGCAATTTGAAAATTATTACATCTAAAATGAAGTAGCCGTGAGACATGTGGTTTCATATACACTCAAACCACGTTTTATGCGAATTCATCTTATGCGAATTCTAATTTATGCGGTATTAAAATTTTGGTTTTTTTTTCAATGAACCCTCTTACATTAAACATAGTGTGGAAAAATTTGTTGCCTCTGGCGCATCAAAATTACAACCGCAAACCTTAATTGCGTGCTGGAAAGCTGCATATATCGGATGAAATTTAAAATGATGGCTTGCCAAATTGTAGGCGAGAGATTTCGTTCTCTAAACCCTAATGATTAACCTTAACTTATTATACAAGGGATATTATCCGATGACGATATTATTAGTTACACCACAGATTGATTGATAATTGTGAAGAAGTAGTTGAATATGTTACTACAAAACAAATTTGTGTAAGTCTTAACAAAGTTAATGCTTTTCAGAACGAAATTTTTAATGTGGATTCAGATAGGGAACGAGCATAGCTTCAGCGTCGACTTAACGATCTATTTTCAACTTCAACGTCACAAAGTCTGATGGCAAATTATTTTGCACGAGAAGAAAAAGTGAATTTGCTGAAAACTCGTCGACGTCTCTCGTGGTGAAAATTATAATCTGTCAAATGGTAAAAAGAAATTACATGTTTCCGGATTTTCCTGGAACGAATTGGTCGCATAAAACGAAGGTTGAGTGTACATATTTATAGTTCTGTTTTATCATTATTCTTTCTGTGTCTATATGGAAGAGTAGCTTAAGTCAACTTGAGCTATTTCTATTTACTGACACAAATATATCATATTTAAGGACAATTTCGGAAAAATCTAGCACAATACACTTCTACCGAAAAAAATCTAGTCGTATTCGATGTTCACTTAATAGCTTTAGTTGACTAATCTCCATATTGATTTCGAAAAAATATTTAAAAAATTTTTTTAATAATTATGCAACATATGAAGACGGTTTTTGCTTTCCTTCTTTAATTGAATAAAATAAAGCTAGAAGTTTAACGTTTAAGCGCTTAATCATATTAAACATGTGACATATTCGTTTGGAATGCCTTTAATGGAAGAGCATAAAACGTTAAACCAAAGATTCACGTAAAGTCAACATTTACTGATTTGGAGAATCAATTCGAAAATGCATTAGCAGTCCAAACAAATGTGATAACCATTGTTATATAATGAATTATGAAGTGGGTCGTATTTTCAAAGTTTCGCTTAATATTTTTCCATATTTTTATATGAAACATTATATCAAATGAAAATTTTCTACTTACAAATATATACCGCCAGCGATTATAACAACAACCAAACATCTAATGGGTGATGAATTGAAGTAGAGTAGCGTTAAAAATAAAGCCAAACGTGTTATTGAGAAAAAATTATCCAACCAATCACGATTATCCTGTTCATCTTGTGGCACATTAGGAAAACGAGGAGCAGCAACTTGCGCCAGCGCTGGTTGCTCTTGCTGTTGTTGTTGCTGTTGATCTTGCCCTGCTACAGCTGAACCATCTGTACTAGCAGCAGCTGTATTTGCCGCTGCTGCTGCTGAAAAATTAGCCATATCTGATACAAACGGAGGCATCACATTTGAGGGGAATTGTTGCTGAAAAAATTGCTGAAAATTTGGTGGAATCGAGGTAAATGTTGATTGTAGTGGTGTTGTAGTATCAGCAGCAGCAGCACCACCACCTGTTGTAGTATTTGTAAGTCTTAAACACTGTTCCATATATTGTGAGTAAACTTGTTGCATCCAATTGTACATGGCAGCCTGTTGTGAAATCAGGACCTGCATATTGTAAGGTGTACCAAAAACTGTTGGTTGTGCAAATGGTGGACAACCTGAAATACCAGCAGCAGCGGTAGTGCTCATCATTTGTGGTGTCATAAAGTACGGATACATGTTTTGTTGAAATAATGCTTGCTGTTGTTGCATACTGGCTGTAGTAGACTGTTGAACTGTAGAATTACTGCCAGCAGCTGTATGTCTTTGACGTAAACCATCTGTGTTAGTCATATTGGCGGCAGATCCAACACTACCACTACCGCTACCAGCACCACCTACTCCTGCACTTAGTCCGCTTGCCGTTGAAGAGCTAGACGATGAAGTTTTCGTCTTATTAATAGATGCTGTAACAGGTGGTGGTAAATTTTTGGGCGTATAAACTAAATGTATAATATGGTTTTGTGTATAAACGTCCTTATAACTGCGTATGACATCCTTCAGTTGAACATTATCGTTTAACAGCTGACCTGAGTAAATAAGTTTTTGATCAGCAGCAGGCTGTAAGTAAAAATTAATCAAAATTAAGAAGTTTTTAAAAATTCCAGAAATATAATCTAATCAAAAAAAAAAGAAAAGAAATTTTTTTCTCATATAAGTATACGTTGATAAACATTTTACTTTTCAATTATGCTTTAAACTAAATAATACTTTTAAAAAATAATTTCTACAATAAGAGCACAATGAGAATGCACAAGTATTCATCCACTTCCAATACAACTGAAACAATAATTTTAAAATTTATTTATTTGCTTTTTTATTTGTTTGTTTTCTTTCTATTTTTCTTTATACCACATTGGACGATATCAAATTGCAAACGTTTAAATTAAGGGCTTTTTAGAGGAGTATTGGAGAGGGTCTACTAGAAATTCTAGCAAATAACAAACAGCCACTTGTCTGTCACCACACAGACATTGTCAACGTCTCCCCTGTGTATTGGTGTGCGTCTCCATGTATATTCCACAATGTATACATATAACATCAACTGATAAGTAAAAATGGAAAAAAAGCTACTTTTGATATCATTTTCATTTCATACAACTAAACACTTAAAACACTTAAAACACTTGAATCTACACCAAAGTTGTGTACGTAGTAGAGGAAATAAAACAAATATAGGTACAAAATATTAGGTACAATATTTAAAAATAATGATAAATGAACAAATAAATAGATTACTGGCGTATAGTATCACATTAAATAAATTTGTGTAAATAATAATGATAAAAAAGAGAATTCCACCAAATTAACACGTTTCTCAAAGGTACGCTATCAAAAACAAAAACGAAATATAATATATTTCTCTATTGAGAAATCCCTGACAGATAATATAGAAGGACAAGTGTGACGAGATTCTCATAGAATTGTTATATGTATATTTAAATACTTAACCATCTTATACTCACACACGACCTGTAAGACCTAAATTAAAAAAAAATTTTTTAAAGCCGCGATACAACGATATTTATTTATTTTTTTAGGAAGGTTCAAACAAGTTTCTATCCCGGCTACATAATACAGCCCTAAATAAACCAAAGTTGTTAAAATCTCTTTATGGTCTCATTCTTGGCCAAAAAAATCTCTTCGGCTTGTTCTGCAAAACTAAAAGTTTGTTTGGTCTATAGGGTTAAGTTGGATAATCTTGACAGTTCACTGACACTACAAAGATCATGGAAGAAATTGAAGTGTTCAATACATTTAGTGCGAAGACCTAAGAGGAGGAAGGAACCGGTGCTGGCATTTACTGCAAACAACTTGACTTTAGGTGTTCTTATATGTTGAGCGGCGACTGCATTGTCTTCCAGGCGGAAGTTTATGCAGTTAAAAACGCAGTAGAGATGATCGAGAATGAAATTGAAAGCGTTGAGAACCTGGTGACCATATTCGTGCACAGTCAAGCAGCTCAGTTCGTGCTCGATCAAATCCAAAGTCGTTCAGGAGCGCAAGCTAGTCTTTGGTAGGCTAGAATAACGTTCAACTTTGCTGGGTACCGGGTCATTATGGTATCGCTGGCAATGAAATCGCTGATAAATTCATCGCTGATGACATGTCATGGCTTTAGTCAACAATCCTGCGGATTGAGGACTCCATCCAGCCGCTGTTGACTCATTAAATCAGTATGCTCGAGAGGTTCTTCGTTGGGAAGGCTGATCAAATCAGTCTACTCTTCTCTCTATGAGTAAATTGGAGCTGAGACTGACTACGAGCTTCATTACGGGCTTCATTATGGGCCATTGTGGTATCCGTTCGATGACTCGTAGATGGACGAATATTGATGCTGATTACTGTAGACTGCGCAAAGATGAGGAAGAATTAAATACGATTTACCACCTATTGTGTCTTTGCTCTAGGGTTTCGGAAGGGAGACAACGATTTTTAGGCGAATTTACGATCCAAACTCTAACTTCCCTGACGTGTACTAACCCTACCGTTATCCTTCGGTTTGCCTAGGGTCTCAACTTTTAATGGCATGAAGAGTTAAGTACCTTCCAGTTTTAATCTTTTTTAATATCAAATTTATATCTTCTTCTTCATTCTCTCTGTCTCTATAGTACAATTTCTTCTTTGTTTAGGTGTCTCCGAGTGTATGTGTCCGTCAGTCTATTACGATCTGATGGACGCTCGTTCTCAAACGAAACCTAACAAAAGCTGTCATGTTTCATGCCATGTTTCGATAATAGACAAAATTAATATTCGAATAAATTTTTAGCTTATATTTAAATTTTATAGTAAATAATTTTAAATTTGACGTAGCATTGAGAACTTTAAGCGGAAGGATCTTCAGTTGAAAATGATTCTTTCAGACATTAAGTTTCAACTGTCGTAAGCTATGCATTAGCTGAAAATTCTAGAAAGGATTATAGGTACCGTGTAAAAGGAATCATTTCAAAATATGTAGATTTCGATAAAATTTTTTTAATAAATATAAATGTTAGAGCATTCACCAGTCTTTGCATTTTTACAGTAAGGGATATTTTAGCATTGAAACGAAAATTAAAGCAAATTTACCATTTACCAGATTTCTAAGAAAAAACGATAAAAATAAATTCTATGACAACAATTCTGTTTTGAACTTTATACAAATAAAATATCTGCTTTTGTATGTTACAAACAACAAGTTCTACAATTAACTCGCTTATGTGAGAAACATAAGAACTTTATTATGTTTTTTTTTTAAGTCAAACTTTATAGAAGACTCATGTAAATTAAAAAGTAAATTTGTTTTTATATAAATTTGCAGATGTATTTTTTGTTGCCATTAAAACTATTAGTTTCACTAATTTCCGAAATTTTTTTTAACTCATAACATATAAAAATAAAAAATATCTAGAATTAATTAATTTCATTAACTAAAAATAATGAAAAATTTGCATATTCTTGAACTTAAATTATTTCTTTGAGAGAATTATAAAAAAGTGTTGAGTATACTATTTATGAGAAAAAAGATGCTAATCATTATTACTCAAGGTTATATTATTAGATAAATGCATATTTTTTTTTTTCGAAACACAAATAAAAACTCTACTCATTCAGTTAGAAGTAAACTTGCAAAACAATCTCAACATAAAATTCACATAATGCGGAAATAATATTTTCACTTTTTATCGTAGGTTAACGAACTCTTATGCAGGTGTTTCATAAATTTTTTAATAATTACTGAAAAATACTCACCTTTTAAACTTGTCATCATAGTATAAGTTTAGACAAAACATTGAACTTTGTTTTGACTTCTTGTACATCTGTATTATTTTGAGTAGTAGTGTAGACAATTTAACCAAAAAAATTGACTGGAAAATTATTTAAATGTCTAGATATATGTACATTTGAGACATTAATTGTTTTTTCATTTTATTTACACAAGTAGTACAGTTATGGTATCCCTAAAGTCTGGCTAAATGTAAACATAAACCTTAATGAACTTCTCGAAATCATAATTTTTCAATTCAATGCTAAAATAAGTAAATGTTATACTTTACTATCTATCTTATCCAAATTATGTTATGCCTCCTCGGCATATGTTTGCAGTGTTTATTTAAAACTTTAGTGTTTTTATTTCTCAAGTACCAAACACAAGCTAAAGTGCAATAATTATATTAAATAAATACAATTTAAACAGTAACACGTCTTTCAATACATTGCATGACGTGACATATCTTTATGATAGTCAGTCTATAGCCATGGTATTACGTTTTTATCAAAAGTTTAAGAATATAGCCACGACTATATATATATATATATATATATATATATATATATATATATATATATATATATATATATATATATATATATATAAAGTTACATATATTATGAAGAATTCTAATATTATATTATTGATTTATTAACTAGTTTACTTAGTTGTAAATAGAAAGAACTACTAACTACCAATGTTTATTATAAAGAAAAAATACTACTTCCTACCTTTTCTAGTTGAGCTATATTTTTAATACATGCAATCAGAAAAATATCATGAAAAATTAAAAAAAAAACCTTACAGTACGACAATACCAAAACAATCATTATAACTAAAAACAATTTTTTTAATTAATCTATTAAAAAACAAACAAAAATAACATAACCTTAGGGTTACGACAATAGACTATAATATATATTGCAATTTTGATAGTATGACAAGATGAATTTTTCTTTATTCTAGAATTTATTATGTTATTAATATTATACATTTAAGGGGACACCTGAAATTAAAATACATAATCGAAATACTACATGCAGTTTGGTCCAGTTAAAACTACTTTTCGATTATTTATTTTATTTATTTTATTTATTTTTAAAGTAGTGCAAGTCTATTGTTTTATTTTGGGACATTTAAAGGATTGCATTTTATTAAATATAAAAAAATGTTTTTCAGTTTTAATATAATAGTTTTAATACAATAGTGCTTACAGTGCTCATTAAAAAAATAAGGGTTTTCTTTTACATTCGTGGACTTTTCTCATTTTCACATCGAAACTTTTATTTATAAATACTATTTTCTCCATATTATTCACAAACTGCCTTGTCAATTTTTTAAATAAACAACTAATAAGTTAAAAAACTACTCTGCAAGAATAGTGGTTGTAGCACCTTCCATACAAGATAATATCTACTATCATCAATATATCAGCGGGAGGCTACAAGTCATCATACCATTTTCTTTATAAACAAAATTTGGCGACAAAAAATTGAAATTATCTTTCATTGATAATATACAAAGTTAGTTGATTAATCTTATATGTATAAATCAATGTGTTTGTATGTTTGTTTGTTGATGGACAGGACAGCTAAACGGCTGAACCTATTTTCTTGAAATTTTACAGTATCTCTCTATATATACAAACTTCAAAAATTCCAACTGGGCGGTGCCACACACATACAAAGTGTATATTTACTTGTCTATATCGTCACTATGGTAACAGCGAGATTCTCTAAATTTGGGCAAAATAGATTCACAGTCAATGTAAGTCATCCGTCAAAAAGTGGGCGGAGTTTAACCAGTGAGCGTGGTACCTCCTACACAAAGTAAAAATTGATTTAGGTATATCTTGAAAACGTTTGCAGGTAATGTTAGAATTTGAATTGATTGAATGCAATTCATCAGTCAAAAGGAGGGCGGAATTGAAGAAGTGGGCGTGGTGAATTTCATACAAAGTAAACACTTATTTTAGCGTATCTTGAGAACAATTACAGCTAATAGCCATTCGAAAGTGGGCGGAATTGGAGAAGTGGGCGTCGTATCTCTATAGAAAGTAAATATTAATTTTAGCATATCTTGAGTAACGTTGCAGATAAAGTTTCAGAATTGAATTTGATTTCGTATTCAATATTAATTATCAGGCAAAAATCTGGCGACATTAAAATTTTTAACGTGGTACCTACAACGTAAATATTAATTTTTGTATATCTAAAGAGGGTCAATAGTAGAAGTTTCGAAATTACGTTCAAACAATGCCGTGAACAATACACACTATCAGTTAGTAACTGGGCGAGATTGGATAAGTGGGCTGAAGAAAGCACTCTATCTATATACCTACGAATACAAGGTATATAAATGCAGAAACTACAGTGTATTTCTGGGAGAAGCAAATTATTAGATTTTGGCCAGAAGGGGACAAAATGGAAAAAAGAACAAAAAGTGTAACTAAGTTAGCACATATGTACGTTAATAATTAAGATGGGGTTAGCGGGTTTTAGTTAGAGTCACAAAACAACATTATCAAAACAAAAAAATTTCTTTTTTAAAAATAATAGGTATTTATTTAATCTAATTAATAATAAATGCGCAATATTTTTAAATGTCTGATAAGATTTAAAATAACATTAATTTTCTTTCTCGAAGCAAACTACTCCAATAATTGATAACAAAAACATGAATTCCAATTATTGTTTTTATTAACATCATAAAGCTCTGTTGAAGCACAATAACCTTGATACTTACTGGTTTGCTAGGATAAACTAAAGACAAATGAGTCTTTAGTCTCTTGACGGTCCACAATAAATCACTTTCAATCACATGATCTTCATATTGTTGATTGGATGACTTAATCAATAGTTTTACATGAGATGCCGATTTAATAGGTGCCGCTGCAACAGTTTTTGTATGAGCAGCAGCACTGGCACCGTCTGCCACAGCAGCCGCTGAAGATGAATTGGCTGTGTTAGTTTCATCCATAGTAACCATTTGTAATATTTTTTTTCCTTTGTTTTGTTGTTAAATGTTTACAAATTTATACAAAATTGTAATTTTTATTTTAAAACTCGTTTTGTTTTGTTGTACTTATAATGACCTTATAGCTTTTATTATAATTTTTCTTTTTGATTTTTTTTTCTTTTCTTTTTATTAATTAAGCGACAAGTTTATGATGTAAAAGTATACTGGGTCTGTTATTAGTAATTTCTATTTTCTTTTATTTATAATTTTTTTCATGTTTTGATTACGTTTCCCTTTTAATACTCCTTTTCTTGTCTTGCTCTCTTTCACTCTTACTGCTTGTATACACTTGTTAACTGACGTGTTATTGCCACTTTTTTGTTATTCCTTTTTTTACCCCTCTTTTCTTTTCCTTGTATGTATGTGTTAATTTTTCTTTTACTCCTTTTTCGTTTTATTTTTTTAATTTCTTTTTGCACTGCAAATTTGGTAAATACGTTTTTCTCCCTTTGTATATATTACTTAGATTTGTATTATATATTATTTTCTTATTAGCACATAATAGAAAATTTATACAAGATTAAGAGACACAAAACGAAATAATTTCTAATCATTAATATCCACATAAAAATTAAAAAAAAATTCCGTCACCACCACTTCAATTGTCGTTACTTCTTCGTATTTTAATAAAATTATAAATTAACGTTGCCAGATCAATATGTTCTCACAAAAGCAACATCCATTTAACAGAGTTGTAATAATAGTGGACGAAATGTATTTGCATGTGTTATGCAGATGATGATGAAGGAAGCATTGGGACTAATTTTTTCCCCGATGGTTCGTTCCGGAGACCGTCTTGTCGGGTCATTTATGACCATGCGGGTTTCGAGAGGATCGACGTTTTTCTTATGAGGACTGCGCTGAAATTTTTGGAACGATCGTCCGTCCTGGAGAATGGGATGGTGACTGGCTGCTTCGAGGGGAGGAGTGATATGGAGACCCTAAGGGTGCACAGATATCTGTTGCCTGTGGATCTCCTAACGTTGAAGGACGAGGGGCTGCTCTATGGCGACGAGGGCCTGCTATTTTATCACAGGAGGGTTAATACGCTGGATTTGGACAGCCTGGTGTATAACACTGCACAGTGAGGTGGATGTCTGTGCCCTGTTGTTGTTAATTAGTTGTAAGTAGTGTTTTAAGTTAGTTTTAAGCATATGAGTGTTTCCGTTATTCCATTTTTTGCGGAATATAGTATAAGAGTTGATTTGTTTTAGTGATGGATTGCGGCTATTCTGCATTATTTTAAGTTTTAGTTGATAAGTCTATGATAAGTATCATTTACGCATAGAATAAGTATATACATGATTAATTAGTTTAAGATAAACTATGTAAAGAACGAAATATTTGGATGAATAAAGATAAAAAAAAGACTAATTTTTTTGATAGACTTGATGTTAAATTTTAATACGTTTCTTTTCTAAGTGCAGGTAAAACACTGTCAAACATATATAATAATTTTGCTCGAACTTCTCTAGTTCGATAAAATGTTTACTAATTGTTGTCATTCAACCTAAAAAACTTTGTGTTAAATAGTAATTTAAATATTAAACATGTGTGATATTGTGGTCAGTCAAAACAATTATTCAAAAGTGAGTATTTGACTATCCATCAAGTTTGACAGTGTGTAGTATAAATATTTCAGGCTTGTTTCGGCAAATTAAAGGACATAAGCAGTTCATCTTTTATCGTACACTATACAATATAACTCCTATCATAGATTTAGTTTTTTGTTTAAGTCTATATGCTACGGCAAAAACTATGATTAATAAACCTCAAGTTAAAAAAAAATTCAATAATTTCAAATTTTAGTTTGAAGTTACTACTTAAGATAAAATGTTTATTTCTAGTTGCGTACATATTTCAAATTAATTTTAACAAATTACGTTTCTTCATATCTCGACCGTTCTTGTTGTTGTTCTTCTTCTTGATTTACATATCGTCTTTCCTCATTATTACTTTCGATATACTCTTCACTGTTTATATTACCATTATGCATTTCACCATAACTAGTTTCCTCCATACGCCCATTGACTTGTTCCTCTTCTGATTGTTGTTCTATGGCTTTAGCTTTCTCCTCTTCTGCTATACGTGTTCTTAATTCGTGTATTTGTTTTTCCAACTCTACACACTGTTGTTCTATTTCATAATTTTTCGATACCAACAATACCCAATTAGCTTCAAGCGTACGTAATTTTTCACCAGCTTGAGTTTGTGCTTGCTTACGCTGCCAATTGACATCTTGTATTTCTTTTTTCAAAGCCTGCAATTGATTTTGGGCTTTGGCTTGCAAGGCTACGAATACTTCCAAATAGGCTTTCCAAGCTTCTATGCCATAGTCCAGCATAAGTTCTAAATTCATTGTACGCACCCATTGGTGCTCTAGTTGTGCTTTAGAATTGTCTATGGCTTCCTCCCATGCGGTTACTTCTGATAGGCGACCGGCAGCTGGTGGTGGTAGTTCATATCGTTTCATGCTTAATGTTTCCATAGGTATGCAATTTTGTATACGTTCAAATTCCTGAGCCATGAGTTTGGTTTCGAAAGCAGAAGAGTTTAGAGGTGGCAAGTGCTCCAAATAGTTTTTTGTAGGCCTATAACGGCGACATTCCTCCTCTACCATGGCCAAAGCCTTAAAAGTAACGTTATATGATTAACGCTTGTTTTTTGGTAATAATTAGAGTAACTTACCGATTCTCGTACACCAGGATCATCATAACCCTGATCTATATAGGGCAAAGCATCTACTATAACTTCTCCAGCCATTTTAAAAAGAATTTATTGAATTGAACTTAATTTTTGTAAAATCTTTAACATTTCATGTTTTTAATTATTTTCTTTTCTCCTCTTTTTAGCTGTCATTCCGTTTCGATAGCTGCCCTCTGACGAAAAAGTAAAAAACTAACTAAGAAAACGCCAATTTCTTATATACAACTCTTTGTTGTCGTTCAGTATCATCCCTGTTTAGTGGCAGCCATATTGATTTTCGTCAAGTGTTTCGTTATTTAACATTCTTTCCTCTTCTTGTTTTCTTCCTTTTTCTTTTCGGTCCACTATTGGTAAATGGAGGACGTTTCTGCCATCGCAGAATAAAATAACTTGATAAATTTGGGATAATTTGCCAATAAAAAATGGTAAGAAGTGTTTAAAACGTGAAATTTTAACTGAATTTAATCGGTGTATTTGGAAAACGTAAGAGAGCACTTTGTTTAAAGTTATAAATATTGTGTAAATGAAAAAATTTCTTAACCTCTACACGTGTTTTGTTATTTTGTGAAATTCTAACCCACGTTGAGAATATAAAAAGATGGATTCTAATCGTAATTAAAATTGTTTTTGTGTTTCATTTCTTTGTGCTGCGCAGAGTTTAGCTAATGCCAGACCTCTGGTCTCCGTTTATTCGGAAAAAAATGAGCAAATCAAAGATAAGAACATCTGCTTGCCAGCTGTCTTTAAGGCTCCCATCCGCCCTGATGTTGTTAACGATGTTCATCAATTGATGCGCCGCAACAAGCGTCAACCCTATGCTGTTAGCGAACAAGCCGGTATGTATGAATTGCAATTTGAATAATTGGAAAAAAATACTGAATGTGTGTATTTGTTATTGTTATTGTATAGGTCATCAAACCTCTGCTGAATCATGGGGTACTGGTCGTGCTGTAGCCCGTATTCCCCGTGTCCGTGGTGGTGGTACTCACCGTTCCGGCCAGGGTGCTTTCGGTAACATGTGCCGTGGTGGTCGTATGTTCGCCCCCACTAAGACCTATCGTCGCTGGCACCGTAAGATCAACGTGAACCAACGTCGTTATGCTTTGGTATCCGCTATCGCCGCTTCTGGTGTTCCAGCCCTTGTGCAATCTAAGGGCCACATCATCGATGGTGTGTCTGAATTCCCCTTGGTTGTGTCTGATGAAGTTCAAAAATTGCAAAAGACCAAGCAAGCTGTTGTCTTTCTTAGACGCATGAAGATTTGGGCTGATATCCAAAAGGTAAACAATCCATTCTTACTGTAAATCATTTACTCACTATGCTTAATAGGCAGTTGCTATAGTTATTTACGGAGTTTTTATGTTCAAAAAATTTTGTAAAAAACTGCTTTTAAGCTTTTAAAGTAGCTGCTAGATTAAAAATTGGTTTCGGTAGGCGTTCCGTTGATATGTAAACTACACCTATTAGCGGGGTAACTTAAATCAACATTTATCTCATTCATATTTTAACTACTATTTCTTTTTCTGCTGTTGTAAATCGTGTTAAGAAAAAAAAATTCTCTTTTTAGGTGTACAAATCCCAACGTTTCCGTGCCGGCCGCGGTACTATGCGCGATCGTCGTCGCATTGCTCGTCGCGGTCCACTCATCGTTTACTACAAGGATGAAGGACTCCGTCGTGCTTTCCGTAACATCCCCGGCATTGAAACCATGCCCGTTGACAAGATGAACTTGTTGAAATTGGCTCCTGGTGGTCATGTTGGTCGTTTCGTCATCTGGACCGAATCTGCCTTCGCTCGTTTGAACGAACTATTCGGTACATGGAAATCTGCTTCCACCTTGAAGAAGGGTTACAACCTTCCTCAACCCAAGATGGCCAATACCGATTTGTCTCGTATCCTTAAGTCCGAAGAAATCCGTAAGGTGCTCCGTGATCCCCGCAAGAAGGTATTCCGTCGTGTACGTCGTCTCAATCCATTGTCCAACGTACGTCAACTCATCAAATTGAACCCATACGCCGAAGTTCTTCGTCGTCGCGCTGCCTTGGCTGCTGAACAACGCACCATTGCCAAGAAATTGGCTAAGGCCAAGAAGAACAATGTTGAATTGGCCAAGAACCATTTCGCTGTTGTTGCCAGCAAAGCTGCCGTTAACCGCGCTAAGATGTTGAAGGCTGCTTTTGAAGCCAGAAAGAAGAAGGCTGCCGCTGCCCCCAAGAAGGCCGCCGCTGCCCCCAAAAAGAAGTAAATTTTGTTTGAAAATTTGTATTGAGCAGCCCAGCTTGAGGAGTAGAGAGTGGATGTATTTTTTTTAATTCTTATAATAACGCTACATTAAAGAGAAATATGTATGAATTTTTTCATAATTAAAACAAAACCTTTTAAAAACAAACCAACTTAAATTGTAAGTTTATTTTTAATAAAAACTGTTTTCCATATTAGTTGTAAGTTAAACAATTATTATGTTATTGTTATGTTGGCGATGTGGCAGGGATGTTTTGTTTTTATGTGTGGTAGTAGTTAAGGGTTGTAACAAGTTTCTTAGACGATAGGTTTCTTATGTTATAATATATGTATGTACCGGTGTTCTTGTAATTGATGTGAAATTAGAAATTGCCGTAAATTGTACTACGTATGGCAACTGGCAGCGAGAGATCGGTTAATTTCAATTGGCATATACCTAGGCAACTACAAATTTCTAGTTGCCGTTTGGCAATGCAACTGAGATTCGATTTCCATCCATAATCGACCTACAAGACTTGTTTCTACAATCGACATCTTGGCCATGTACAGTACCGAGCATTAAACAAAATCAACGCTTTAACAAGAAATGTGCATAAGCTGACGTAACATCCAGTCAGTGCTTCTTATAGCGATCTCACTGTCCACGTAAATGACTACCCTCTCATCAGCAGCGATATGATCACGGATCAGATCCGCCGCTCTAGGGACATCAAAATCCTCTGCTTGCAGTAAAGCTGCAAAACTATCGATAGTCAGCCCACTCGATAGTTTCGACGGTACTATCGGATTCTTTTAAAAGCTACTAGTGGCAACAATATTAGAATTTAAGTGAAAGGGAAAGAATAATAATAAATATACAGTATTGAAACAAAAATAGGGACACTACTTTTTGTCCGATATGTCATAAAATTCTATGTATTAAAGTTTTTTTAAGGAAGATTAATTCTTATATAGAGCTAAAATAGCTCAGCCCATGAAGTGCTCCAAAACTAAAGATAAGATCCAGTGAAAGAAAACTGCAGACACTATGGAAAGAAAGCGTAGAACAACTCGTACTTCAAAGATTAACCTCTTTAAGTTATCAAAAATGAACTTATTATCCTCTTTCAAGTCGCGCAATAAGAAACAAACCTATTGAAGATAGACTTATGGTAAGAGTCTTCGAAATGTATAATTTCTCAGCAAACAGAAGCAACACCTGCACCGTAATAGTTAGAACATCATGCTATGGCGGAATGAAGTTCTTGGAATAACTCCCGTGTGGCGGTCCCATCATTCCGATTTGAGTTTTTTTTTGTTAAGTTGGTACACGTGTTGTTGATATTTCCGATAAACCTTAGTGCCTCCGAACCAGTGCTTCCTCTGACTTCGAGCTATCCGTGTATATGAACCTATCAGCAACTAGCCTTCGCTCCCTGTCTGGAAGTTTCATCGAGGGCCTCCTGTTGATATCGCACACTTTGACCATATAGTCCGTGAAACCCGGATGTATCGTTCGGTGTACACCCCAATCTAGCACCCTATGCAGCCATAAATGAGAACTGGCATGACCACGGAGTCGTAGTTCCACTTCACCACCATAAAACAAAGACCTCACTTGGCACTCCTTACCTGCATTGAATCCATTCCTCTTCCTCAACAGGGTGTGTTCTCTTTACAGGACAATTTCTTGTCCAGGAAAATACTTGATATTTGGCCCAATTAGATAGTCTAAACTCGATCCCATTAAGATTAAGCAGTGCAAAGTTCTCCAATTTATACTTCCTGGACAAGACCAGCTCAGTTTTTGTGGAATCGATGCTAAGACCCCTTCTGATGGACGCCTAGTTATGACGAGGAGTTACCTAAGCGATGACTGCATGACCTCGCTAACGTTCGGGAAAACTCTCGTTACTAAGATTACTACGTCATCCGCGAAGCAAACCACCTTCCTCCTCTCTGACACGAAACACCTTAGAATACCATTCACCGCAAGGTTAAAGAGCAAAGGCGATTGAACCCCAGCTTGTGGCGTACCCCGAGACAATAATTTCCTCAAGTGATCTTCGCCTAGTTCCGTGTGGATGATCCTGCCCTTAAGAATATGGACTATTTACTCGGCTAAGAACCCCCGAATTCCAAATTTAATTAGCGCCTAGCTTTCAACTTTCAATATCCAAAAAAGCCGCAAGGTATAGAGCCCATACCTTTTCTACTCAATCTCCACAGATCTATTCCTCATGCAGGCGAGCTAAGCCCAACGATGTAAATCGATCCATGTTTTCAATATAAGCGATGAACAAATTGATGGGTCTAAAATCTGAAAATATGTACATCAGAAATGTTTTTAAGAAATGAGTAGAACAATAGCAAATCAAAATGGCTACAATATGAAACAGAGGAACAAACATACACAGTCTTATATACAATGCAGTCTGAAATGGAACATTCTGAGTCCTAATAATGAGGTAAGAGTCTGCCAGAGCAAATTTTATGATCAACTCTATTACTTAAATCATTATAAATAACATCACTTGGATCACCAGCAACGAAGCGTCTAAAAACCTGCATAGTAAATTCTAGAAGATTAGTTACAGTCGACCTATTCTCTATTATGAAGCTTTTTAGTAAAGCAACTCATGAACAAAGCATGCAAGTTAGCCAAAACGGAATCTGCTTTAAATACATCCAACACAGTTTTAATCACATTTCTGTTGAGATCTTTTGAAGTAGTATCTTTAGACTCCTTCGTCAAAAGGCTGAAAAAGACTGTCTTATCTGGTAATCGGAAAGGGGACTAGGTTAATGTGACCCTCTACGTACTATGTAACTTACAGCCCGTAATAGGATTCATATGTGTACATTTAAGTTACTGGAAACAATAACTGTCGCAGTGCAAAGACAGGGAAAAGAACGGTCTGTCGGCTATAGGTGTAAAGAGCAACAGATTTCTTGGCAGCATACATTCCACCATACCCAATCTTGGTGAGTTATATGGATCTAAACTTAATGACCTACTGAGATATCTCGAGTCTCTAGGTATGATCTAATCCCACCTGGGTATTTATTAAGGTTTATATAACAATACTTACGATAAGTCAAGGTATCAAAATGGAGTCCCTTCGCTCTGCTTAACTATTTGCAGGCATTAAAGTGAGAAGTTTTATAAGGGTCTCTGAAATTTTATTATAAATAAAGCAATAAAAAATTATGTATAATATTATTCTCTTTTGAGGCTTTTATAGTCTAAAATTGAAATCTGCAGATAAATGTTCACCAAGACCAGCTATTAGATAGCGCTGTATCCAGTTAGCGAAATTGTTCACTACTTTTTCAATAACTTTTCGAGTTATATCAGTAATTCATTCATTTCCTTGATTTTGTTTTTCAAAAAAATGGGCATTATTTGTAGCAATTGATATATATGTAGCTAACATCCTAACTAGCTGATATGATAACATTCGTCTTATCAGCTGATCTGATATTTTTGAGATTTTGAATCTTTATATATAAAAATCAATGTGTGTTTGTATGTATGTACACTGCGCGTCATCAGGATAGCGCACCCCATTTTACTGATGATTAATAAATATTATCTGAACCAATTGGGATATGACCTTAAAATTTCTATGAAGTAGACTAGTATTTTATTTATTTATTTTATTTATAGCGACAGTATTCAAATGTTGCTCCAATCACTTTTCTATGAAACTATTTTACTAGAATAAATTGTATGTCAGATATAATTATGGGGAGAGGTACCCTAAATATAAAGCAAATATTAATTTTCGAATACTATTACACTGATTGCGATAAAATTAAACAAGCACACTGGATAAAAGCTATCTATCCAGTATGGATTTTGACCGGAAGGGGTCAAGGAAAAAGGTTAACAAATTTAACTAAGATAGAATTTAATATAATAAAGTTGGGAGTAGCGAAGCACGCCGGGTTTTAACTAGTTATTCAGTAAAAATAAGAAAAATTCTCCCTGAAATTATAATGGCGAACATTTTCCCAAAATTACACGCCATATGTTATGCCAGGCGTATGCAAAATACTAATTAAAATAAAATGCGTATACGTTCCGCACAATAGATTAATTAAAAATAAGAATTAAAAATGCCTTATTTTATGCTTTTTTCAACATGTATCACTAAAGTGTTTTCACTCATATGACTGGTCAGCAAAACTTCCTTTTTTGACTGACACAGTACATAAAAGCATCATTCATGCCTATACGAAGTTTAAGAAATTTTCCATCAACACCAGTAGACTAAATGAAATTTATCAAAAAAAAAAAAAAAAAAATATGCAATGAGATCAAAAGAAGAGTGTGTGCCGTATATAGAGATAACAAGAGACCATATAAATTGAGAAGCTGCCTTTCAAGGAGAATCCTCTCTTCTCATTTTTCTTTCATACAAAAGAAAGAACAACACAGCCTACTACTACTCATAAAATTGTATGTGTTTGTGTATGCATATTTAATTGATGTTGCATTGTATACAAACTGTTTTCATTGTCAATTTTCCTCTTATCAAAATCTGAAAATATACTCTCTTCTTTTTTGCTGTTGTTGCTCTCATCTTGATGTTGTTATCATTGTCGATGTCGTAGACGTCTTCTTGTTGTCGTGTGCAATTGATAAATGACGAACAACAACAGTTTCTAACAGAGATACTCGTGCAAATTAATTTTACTCTTGGCCCACGTAAACATACTTATTAATGTATATTTGTTTGTATATATTACTACATTTTAAACAATTTGAATATAAATAAGTGAAAGATAATTAGAGTGATAGAGATAGAGCATAAACTAGAGGAAGAGGGTTTTTAGTAAAGAAATGAGTACAAATGTTTAACTAGAGATGGTAAACGCGTACAGAAAGTACTTTTTTTAAAGGTTATAAACTTGAAAATATATTTTTAACAAAAAATAAATACTCAATAAAATTCGTTGAACATTCATTAGCAAAGTACACCATGTTACAATAGCGTTTCCTATTTCGAGAGATATTTGAACGAAATCAAAGTACTTTTGAGTAATGAGATTTTATAAAAAAGTACTTTTTTACCATAATTATCACTACTGAACAACAACTGACTTGATGTGCAAAGAAATTGTTTTTAGTTTTTTTTACGCTTCGTGTTTTTGGGATCTCCTCTATTGTACATTTGTGTGCGTGTCTGTGCTTATAAATTTTCGTATTATAATTGAATTGAAGTAAATCAGACGTAGAAACACAACAAAGTGTCGTATCGTGTCTTCCACAGTTGTACAGAGAACTGAATACGACTGAATAATAAAAATAAAAAGTGAAAAGAAATATATAAGAAAGATTCTAATTGAAAATTAATTAATAAACAAGAGTTATTAGGCTGAAAAGAACATTTCAAATGTAAAGTTTGCCTGGAACGGTGGTAAAAACGACTTGGCAGACAACACGGGCAACGACAATTTATATATATTTGTTTTCAAAATTATTATTATTACTATTATTGTGTGTGAGTGTGTGTGTGTGTAGAAATATTTCTTTAAACAATTAACAAAAATAAAAATGTGATGTAAAATAACGCGTAACTACAATGAAGGTGTTTTAGCCAAAAAAAAAAAAAAATATATATATATATATATATATATATTTATTTCATAAAAAAACTCAAGGCAAAGTAAGGTAGAAGCAGAAAAACAAAAAAGAAATCATATTTAATGTTTGGTGGTGACTTGAAGAAAGAAATTTATTTTATCTTATTTGTGTTTTTGGACTTTTTAATATCTGTGTTCTTAAAAAAATTTGCCGGCTTGATTTGTTCCCCTAAAAGCAGTTAAAGAAAATTAGCATAAAAACAAAATAAAATAAACCAATCATACAAAAAAGCAATCAACATAAACAATTACATCTCCAGTTTGATTTATTTTTTATCAAAAGTAAAAGCAAACACAGAAGCAAAAAAAAAATTGCATAAACGCTGAGAACTGTTATTGTTGTTGTTACATTGCATGTCGCATCCTTAGTAGTGTGTAGTTTGCTGTATGAGCACATTCATCTATGCTCACAGACAAATGTATCCATGAGATTTACTGTAGAAACAAAGTGTTAGAGAGTAATATAAATATAAATAATAACATATAAGGAAAATACAAAAAATAACAAAAACATTATTGCCGATCATACGATATTTTTATTTTATTTTTTTAGTTTATTTTTTACATTTTTTTTCTTTTTGTATTTTATTTTTATTATGTTGTATTTATTTATTTTTTTTCCTCTAAAAACAGCTAAAGAAATTTAGCATAAAAACAAAATAACATAAACCAATCATACAAAAAAGCCATCAACATAAACAATTACATCTCCAGTTTGATTTATTTTGACCAAAAGTAACAGCAAACACAGAAGCAAAAAAAAGTTGCATAAATGCTGAGAACTGTCATTGTTGTTACATTGCATGTCGCATCGTTAGTAGTGTGTAGTTTGTTGTATGGACACATGCATCTATGCTCACAGACAAATGTATCCACGAGATTTACTGCAGAAGCAAAGTGTTAAAGAGTAATATAAATATAAATAATAACATATAAGTAAAATACAAAAAATAACAAAAACAAAACAAAAACATTATTGCCGATCATACGATATTTTTATTTTATTTGTTTAGTTTATTTTCTACAATTTTTTTCTTTTTTAATTTAATTTTTATTATGTTGTATTTATTTATTTTATTTTTTTTGCAATTTATATATGTATGTATATTTTTGTATATTGCAAAATAAAACGTAAATGTTTAAAGTAGCCTATGTGGTGAGAGTGAGTGTATTCGTTTAATGTCTTATTTGGCATCTCTTAAAGTTAAACAAAAACAAACACTCGGTGTAATTCGTTTAAGTGTTCTGTGTGCACTTGAAGTGTTGGAAAGTGTGTTGATTTAAGTTTTTTTTTTATCAGTTTTAGCTATCAGTCAGTGTCTGTAGCTGATTTGTTAGTGTCAAAGGTTAATTTTTTTTTCAAAATGGGTAAAATAAAATAATTGCATAATTATCATTTGCTGATACTACGAATAGAACATTTTCAGTATATAAAAATGTCGTATCGTATGATTTTTGAGATCAAGAAACTGGTGCACATGTTCATTGCATTATAACTAAGTAACGTTTTAATATTTAACGGTTTTGAAAGATACATACTTATGTATATGACATTTATCCACCACAACACAACTTATTGATCACAATTAATTTTAGGAAACAATGATTTTACGAGCATTAATGCATTTGGCACACAATTTTCACCAAACAATCAATCTGTTTAAACTTAAAACTTTGTGTATCTTTGAGATTTGACACTGTTTCAATAAAGAAGTGATACCTATATAGGTATTTACATGCCTATATTTTTTCGACTCAATTATAAAAATAGTGTTTAATTTCTTTTTTTCTATCTGGTGACTGGCTTTACAAAAATTTAATTTATTACTACCAGAATATTTTGAACCCGCGAAAATAAATGAATACCACCTACCTATTCTTTTTAAAAACAAAGAAACACATTATATTATGAGCCTTAATTTATTGGAACTGAATACAAAGAATACAGGAAGTAAAAAAAAGAATATACAGGTATAATTTATAAATTCATTATTAATTTTAAATCTTAAGCTACGCACTTAAACGAATTTCATCGTGTGTATGTGAATAGATCTTCTTTAAAGTAAAAAGCTAAAACAAAACCGACAACGACCAAATTAACAGCATCTTAATCCATTTCATGTATTTTCGATTCATTTTAGTGATAATACAACAACGACAACGACGACAACAACTCAACACGCCTTATCAAAAAATAAAAAAAAACATTCCTTGTAGAGTAATAAAAAAATTCCCTGCCAATGCATGGCTAATAAGTAAAGAAAAAGTGACCTTAAAGTTTATTTTAACAAAATTCTCTAAGGTATCTAAATAGATACTTAAATAAAAGTTGACATCAAAACAAAGCAAAATAATTAAAAGTTTAAAAACAATAACAAATAAAAACTTAATCAATTCAATTAAGTAAAACAGTTTGAAGTACAAAGTGCATAGAAAATTAAAAAACAAAAAAACTACAGCAGTACCAGGCAACACTAACGATAGCAACCACCATCAGTACAACTACCAACATAAACATAATATTGTACAGCGCAACAACAACTTTTAAAATAAAAATCAACAACAAAGAGAAATACAGAAAATACAGAAAGCCGTCATCATCAGTAGTTGCTTATTACAACTTCCTTTATTATTTCTTTTCTTCAAATTGCATTTTTGCATTCCTCTCCCTCTCTCTTTCTCCCACAGTTTTAATAACCTTAACATAAAGCACATGATTTAGTGTCTTTTTGTGTTCTTAAACATCCCGTTCCCTTATTATTACCACTTTTTCCCGGTGTTTTTAACTGTCGTCGCCATGATAACAACGGTATTTAATTTTCTACAGGGAGTCGTTGAGTTCTCCCTATTGAGTTGTGTAGAAGCGGCTTCATTGGCCTTTCTTTTATATCTTCTTTATGCTAAAACCAGGTAAGGAATATATCATTTGTTATTATATTGTAAGTTTCAAATTAATTTTAATTTCTTGAATATGCTTTTTTTCTTATTTATGTCTTACGTGTATGTATGTAGACATATTTGTTGTATTATTAGCAAATAATTTTTTTGAATGTAATTGATATATTTCAACTATGAATGAATGCGGTTTGTAATAGTTTTTTTTTCGGTGATCATTGCTCAAATTTCATTTAAATACTTAAATTTTCAAAATTGCAAAATTACTTATGTAGTATTAAAATAAATGGAAAATAAATAAGTCAAAACTCTCACAATTTGTTACACCAAATCAATAAGTACGATTATATATTTACCTGCACTATACACTGTTTTCAATTAAAAGTGACTAAACGTAACACTATAGCCATAACATAAACATGAATAGCTGTTGTCCATATATTTGTACGTTTATCTAATAATCAGCTGTTTGTAGTTATGGCTACGACGTTAAGCCACATCTAATTTAACCTTAAGATAAGTAGTCTTAATATTTTTTAACTTAATATGTACCATGTGGAGTGGATGTAAATTATGGTAAATATTGATAAATAAAAAATATTAACATTTGTAATGATGGAGCACTTATTGTGCAATACAATCGGTGTAAGCGGTAGATTTCGTTTATAGAAGAAGCAAAATAAATTAGAAGAGGAGTAAGAACTATCGTCTATCTTGCCTATAACATATCCGATATATGTATTTATCTGCCAACTTGGATAAAGAATACACTTATAGTCAATGTTGGTCTGAATTATCAAAACATCGGCAAATAATACTGCTATACCTTCCAAGGTAATACCATATTATATAATGTAAGACTCATATTAAAAGAATAAATATAACAATTCAATTCAAATCTTTAAATATTCTCTTTTATAAGGCCGTAAGCCCTGGAGTTAAATAGCACATGATATCCAGTTATTACAAAAGGCTGTGAAGCTTTCTCTGAGCAGAAAACTATCTAAAAAACTTCCAGTCCACTACATTTTTCTGCAATATATCCGGTGGCACGTATTTATATACTTCTTATTTACTGATAGCAAAGCGACTATAAGATCTCTGGAAAGGATATGTAACACAACGAAAATTGTTAATGTATGAACGAGACATTCGACGATCACTCTAAAATGGGTTTCTGGATATAGGGATATTGAAGGCAACTGTATGGAAAATAAACTTGCACATTCAGTATGATCTTTATATATCATTTAAGGGATTAGGAGCTCTTCTTGAGTAAAAAAGATAGCTGTTATCTCAATAAGTGCATCTTGTGGCAAGTGAACGGTGGGTAAGTAAGCCCATCTGTTATAAGACAATGAAAATCTGGCTACGTTTGCATGACTGAACAACTGAGAAATGTTAAACCAATCAGATCATAAGTAAGGAATAGGAAGTCCATTTGGTTATTTGCTGATAAAACGCTGAAAAACTCATATTATAATTTCTAGCAAAAGCTGCAACGATAAAGCGTAGTTAAAGTCTACAAAAAATCTTCTTTGCTACTGCCCGAAATTCAACTACTTACTTGGTCTAGGAAGATTCTACGACCAATACAGCACTACGACGACCATGTCTTTATTAACAGGAATTATGCGTTATAAGGACCCAGTACCTACTTTTTGAACCAAAGTGAGCTGCCTATTTAGTCTAACCTATCGCCCAAAATTTCAAGTAAAAAATTAGAGCTAAAGCTTAATGTTGTAAAAGACATGGTAGGCCTGCATACACCTGAAGATGCATGAGGTTGAGATAAACGATGCTAGATAAATCTGCTTCGAAATAAAACTAAAGATAGATGCACGATAGAATTAATTGGAAGTTATATGTAAATAAAGAATACGATATGAGAAGCTGATTAGGGCCAAAAACCCAATATTTGCGCTTTGTTCAGTTTTTAAAATCTTGTTGAATTAAAATGATCGTCTAATGATTCAGCCAACCACCTGTTAAAGCTAAAGAAAGTCTATCGACAGAACTGTATATAAACTTTAAATCGATTAATCAACAAGAAAATATGATTTAAATACAATTATAATATTTTGAATTTATCTTTGGCGATTTACGAATAAATTTTCGTTTTTTTTATTTATTTGCTATACCTTACATTACAGCCTTTTGTATTTGTGATGATGTTTGTATTTGTAACATCTTTAAGTTATGTTTTCCGTTTACAACGGTTTTAGTTAGATCATAATATAGTATAGATCATATAGATAGTTGCGGTGGTTTTCGGTTTGTGATTTTTAACATTCTCCAAGCCTTGGGTCTGGTTGAGGAAAACGTTGACTAGATGCTATGTCAGACCTAGGCTGATAATTGAGTGCAGGAGGGAACTAAAGAAATTAATGGATTTTTAAAATATCAGAGGAACAGATAAGATTGCGTGGTATATGGGACAGACACCATGTTCCATAGATGAGACTTTGGCACGTCGGATATTTTCAGGTTGTGCAGTATTACTGTGCCACTGTCCAGGGCTTCGGCTGAAAATTCTGAGTTGGTTTTTGGTGCTACACACTGGGCGAACTACATTAGTTTACCGGAAAGGGGCTTTGGAACCCGGTGGTCTCAAATATGCTGTCTCAATACTGGTCTTTGCTAACTTTGTTTGATTCTCTGTCTTCTTCTTTCTTTCTCCACCTAACACTTGTGTAAACCAAGGCCACTGCTGACGCTATGCTTTCATACAAGAACTAATTGCATATAACAAAATGTTTATTGCGATGGTAGGGTATCATATAGATGGGTTTGATCGACTATATAGAATATTTTTTATTTATTTTTTGTTAGTTAATTCATTATTTATGCCTCATTGCGTTATTATTTTTTTTATTGTATTGAATTATAAATTGTTTTGTTTGCAGTTTTGTTTTACAAGTCAAATTGTAAATCAAGTCCATTGCCCCGATTTGTTTATTTTGTTGCTGTTGTTGTTGTATTAAATTAAAAAGAATTTATTTTTAGTTCTTTATTTAAATTTAAGTAAAACATTTAGTAATTTATTTAAAAAAAAAATTTTACAATATTAGTAATTGAAAATAGTTTTAAGAATAAAAAACTTGGACAAAAGTGAGAAAAAAAATGGAAATAATTTTTTAACAATAATTGCAATGGACAGGGAATATGTAGGTTAAAATTCATTCAATTAAAACTAATTTAAAAGTTGAAAACTATTTATACAATATTTTAGAAAATACCACTATATTTCCAAAGGTCTATTTTATATCATTTATTGGGTAATTAAAATTAATAAAATTATTGGGTAATTAAATTGTTAAACGATTAAGAATTAATGTTAATTATGTTGCCAAGTATTAAACTACTTGTGGGCTTATGGTTTTTTTTAATCTGATTGGAATAAAAGAAAACAACAACTTATTTTATTGTTTTATTATAATAATTACGCAAATGTTTTTTATTTATTTATTCGTTTTTCTTTTTTTTATTCGGCACCGTTTACAACCAATTTAGGAACTAAATAGTTATAGTGATAAGCCTATAGGCGTTTAATATAATATATCTTGTAGGAAAAATTAAATATTTTTTTAATTTTTTTAAGTTAATTAGTTTGTTGATTAAAGAAAATCTAGAAAAAAAACTTAATCGTAAAAAAAAACGATTTCAATAAGATAATGGGTCTTTGAAATTATACGCAATGCGACTAAAACGAATTAACTCTAGAAGGAATCAATACCATCGATTAGATTATTTTTAATGATAAATTTACAAAACAAAATAATCATAAAGATCAACTTGATGATACCCTACATCGCAGTATTGTTTTTGGAATACCAACTACTACCAACAGAGAACATGCCAAAACAGTTGGCAGGACTAACGGCAAAGTGATTGAAGTCAAGCGATACATGAGTTTGACTCTTAAATAAGGTCTGTTTTAATTTTATGAAAATGATCTTGCTATCTCTGAAGATCGCAAATACTTGCACAAGGCAATAATAGTTGTGGAGAATTATTACCAACTCGCTCGAAAGTTACCAGACTGTAGCAGAGCTGGCTATAAAGATGGCCGATTAGTATATCCAATAATGGGAGAATGGGAGCATGAACTACGCTCATTATATTGGGTACAATGCCCAGGTCTGAGGTAGGCGAAGCAACTAATGAGACATAAAATAGGGGGTTGCGCCACATGGGCAAGCAAACTATTAGCAGACTTATTGGCTTCCTGGCAGGCCATTACTATCTTAGATATCACCTCTTCAGCTTCAATATGGTAGCTGATTTAGAGCGCCGCCTTTGTAGCGAGGAAGAGGAGATGACGAGGCATATTGTGAATATGTTGTTTAGGCAAACATTCGGAGACGAACTCTTTTGGATCCCTTTATTGGGCGTGAAGAGGTTCGTCGGTTATCTATTGGAGATATTGCTGTCTTCATACACAAGGTGGAGGGTATTATTCTGGTGACTGTTTCGACAGTTATCCGTCAGTCATTCATACTGATCGGACAGTCATCCACTCTGGGATATTGACATGATGGGAATCTAACGCCGTCGGATATTGCGCTGACAGTCCTGACCCCGGAGTGTTGGGTACAATCGATCTTTCTAGGTCGTAGTGCCATGGCCAGCTGGGCCTCTCCGACCCAAAAATTTGCGAACATAAGATCACTTGAGATTATACAACGCACCCCAAAAACTGTTCAAGAATATTGAGCTGAAACTTCCCAGGATTCATATAAGAACCCTGATATCAATTACCATTATCTTATGCTCCACATTGGAACGGTAGATTAAATATATGTATATATAGTGATTACAATAGGCCACTAGGCTTTCCCTTAAAATAACGTTTGATGAAGAAAAACAAGACAAGTAGAGCGAATATCTTATTTTTTGGTTTTGCAATGCATTTTGGGAATCGAAGAACAGTCACAGCATGACAAAAACACTCTTGCAGCATGTGATGTGAATAGGATCAATGCCTTTGTTAAATCACCAAGATAGCTACCTAAGGATGGTCAACTGGTGTTCTATAAGATCAAGGAAACTGTGCCGAGGGCGTCTGCCAAAGAAACCTATACTAACCTTTGGCTGGACTCAACTATGTACCTATTACCTTCTTAGTATTTATATTGCAAATAAATTGACTAAAGGTTCAATTAGACATGACTTTTTTGTCATAGACGCAACCATAGCCAAAACATAAACTCATTTATTTTCATCGATTAGTATAGTGCCATAACCTTTTCTGTTGATATGTTTATTTGTTGTAAAATGAAAAGAGTTCCCATAACACATTAATACATCTAGCAATCAGCTGTTTATGGTTATGGCAGAAAATCAAAATTCAACTATTATCTACGCTGACTACGAACAGCTATCTACAGTTATGGCTATACGTTAAGTCACGTCAAATTTAAACTTAAACCATAGGAAATGACATTTAATATTTAAAAAATGCACCGTAAGCGGTTGTAGGTGAATGCCTGGATTAAGACGACATCCTTAATTGCCGTTTGCCAAGGCTCGCAGCCATACAGAAGCGACTTTACTCGTGAGCTGAAGTTGCTAATTTTTGTGTAGGATGAGATGTGTGAAGATCGTTAAAAGAAATTAAGGCCGCCAAAAGAGTGGTTGCTTAAACTTTTTCTTGTTCTGCACTGCATCCGCCAGACGCCTTAATTTTGCTCCCGGCGTAGGGCAAAACTTTTGCTAAATTTTGGTTCTTTATTTGAAAGCTAGCAGTGCTTATAGCATTGTTTGTATAAAATTCGTTTTAGCGGTAATATTTGCAACCTTGATCTCTATGCCTCTCCAGTATTAGTCGAATTATTCCTATAAAGTCTCCAGGTAATACCTATTGGTTTGGTTAAGGTTCGCCAATAACAACATTGAATAGTACGCAGCATGGGAATAAAGATCTTTTAATTATTGAAATAAAAGTCAATTTCTCATTGGAGGAAATGGTGTGACCATATATTAGATTATTTGAAACGATTATCGACTCTTTGTAATCAATGGACTATTGAAGTTAAAATATTCGCCTTTATAACAATAAAAAAGGAATTAAGAACAAACAAAAAAAACAGTTATTTAAAAAAATAAAAATTTAGTCATTTTAAATGGAAGTAGAGTACAAAGTTTAATCAGATTATAATTAAAAACAGAAATCTACACAACAAGTTGTCAAATTTTGAAGACGAAAAAAAAGAACAATAACAAAAATGACCCACAGAGTTTGAGATTAAAAATTTTAAAGTTAATTCTAAAGGATTTTTAAATCAAATATAAAAAAGTCAGACTTACAAAAAATAATAACGATATACATATCTGTGTATTATGTACAAATGTATATACATACCCATATATAACTTTATTTACAATATGTATGAATTTTAAGATAAGAAAAAGTATAGGGTCCGCCATCTAACGTTTTTTTCAACTAGTGCTTATTTCGTGAATGGTAACACTTAGTTCATGTCTGATTTGACAGATAATTAGTTTTATCCTTCCGCTGAACGAATATGGTTGTGTATACGCTTGAACAACGCTGGGAATCTGGCCCTGCGATCGACTTACAGAAGATGCCGATTTTGCCAAAAAAAAAAATTATCTTTTCAGATGAAGCTCATTTTGATCTTGGCGGGTATCTAAACAAGCAAAATTGTCGCATTTGGGGCACAGAAAACCCGCAGGCATACATTGAAAAGCCGATACACCCAAGACAAGTCACTGTTTGGTGCGGATTTTGGTCCTGAGGCATAATTGGGCCATTTTTCTTCAAAAATGAGCAACAAGTGGCCGTTACAGCCAAGGGCGATCGTTATCGGGCAATGTTGAACGAATTTTTGTTCACAAAAATTGAAGAGGAGGATATTAACAAAATTTAGTTTCAACAGGACGGCGCTACGTGCCACACAGCCGAAGCTACACTCGATGTTTTGCTCCCTGTTTTTGAAGATCGCATTATCAGCCGCAGAGTTGATGTCGTTTGGCCACCTCGGAGCTGCGATTTAGACTATTATTTGTGGGGTACCGTCAAAGATATGTGTTACGCCAACAAGCCAGAGAGAATTGACGCTTTAAAGGACAATATTCGTTAAGTCATTGGTGAAATACAGCTGCACATAATCGATAATGTGCTTAAAAATTGGACTGATCGTGTAGGCTACTGCATGGCCTGCCGAGGCAGCCATTTGAATGAAATTATTTTCCATTATTAACCGAAAGGACTGTACATTAAAAAAAAAAAAAAAAAAATTGTGTAAATATTCAGTAGTTTTTTTATAGCATTTAAAAAAAAATTATTTGGCGGACCCTATATTTGACTTTGAAATATAATTATTTTATCATTTTATTTATTGCATTTATTTATTTTTTTGTACTATTTTTCACAGGTGTTTCAAATATAAAACAAAAGATTTCAAAGCATCATTTTAATTATTATTGGCATTTGTTTGACAATCTTAAATTGTCTTCATAAAGAAAAAGAAACTTCGACAACCTTTTTTGAAATATTCAAACAAAACACACCGCTCTAGTACTTACTCGTCTCTATAAAGTAGCCAAGCTAAGCACCGGGTGCTAATGACTTTTCACCCTTTTCTAAAGTTATCTATCATTCTATTAATTTAGATTATAAGCAAAAATTAACAAGAATTTTTCAATATAAAAAGTAGCAAGAAATGATCTTAATACGTAATTATTGTCTTCCTTTCAGTGATTATAAAATAAAAAAGCGTTTTTAAAAATTAAATTCAAATTATCTGCCATAGATTAGAATTATTTTCCCTATACAATCACAGCGATAGTTGATAGCGGGAATCTACATACATACATACATACATACATTTTTTTCTGCGTTACTCCTCTAGGCAGTATATTGGCTTTTCACAAAGCATTCATTGCTTTGTTTTAATTTCAGTCAAGTTGATTTTGCAAGCTAAATTGATGAAGATCCTTGCTAAGTGGTTGTGGTAATCTTTCATTAGTATTGTATTTTTTTCCCCACTAGGTAACGTTTTCTCCTGATCATTCGTCTGATGTTTGTCATCATTCTCTGAGCATGGAAGATCAGGGGCCTTCTTCTTCATTTTCTTAAATGGAGTTGTCTGGAAGGAAGTGGTAGGTTTTTTGTTAAACACTCGAAATCACTACTAAATCTTTTCATCATGTCCTCTGCTGAGGCTCGAACACGGATCGCTTGTCTTGTTATGCGTGCGCACTAACCACGTATCCCACATTGTATGTATGTATTGTTTTTCGTGAATAAACTTCTTACAGATATACTTTACTATGATCTTTTCAACATACATAGTTCCAATCGGCCTTTTATTAAAACTGATAATAATATAGTTAAAGTATATTGTATTTGTGCAGCGCTTAGATCTTCTAAGCTTTGTACATACACTAAGTTCTCTAAGATAACTTCATTATGATCTTGCACAAAAGTTTAACTCCACATTCTTATTCGACTTGATGTTGAACACTTGCCAACAATCCCAAAGCCCCTTCCACAAGATGAAATATCAGAGTTTCTATTTAGAGATGCACTGCCTGATTGTATTGCCACCTTCTTATATAGTAGTTTAGAATTTTTTAAACCTCCAATGCGCTGAGAATGCAGCATTGATTGCAATGAAACTCGACATCGAATCAAAAATAGCTTTTCCCTGTGATTTAGGTATTAGACAAAACCATAACGTATACACTCTGAAGAGCCCAACCTAATGACTAGACAGAAAGCTTGGTCCATGGAGCATTCATTGCTTGTAAAACCAGAATTAAGTCTTTATTCAGAACCCGAGAGTACTATTCGATCTATTTGGTTAGAAGAGTATCTGGATACGCAAAAACCAAGGTTTATAAACCACTTTTAAGGGAACATTTTTCGCAATTTCCGGCATAAAAATAGTTCATCCAGCTCACGGTTCATGCCTTGATCATATGGTATGGATGCTTATTGCACAGGTAGTTTTAGCTTCTTGTAGAGCATGAGTATCGCACTTATATCCCTAAAGTGAGTCAAATCAAAGTTTTTAAAATTTTCTGTTAAATAGGAAATTTTAGCACAAAAAAGCGGTAACAAGTGTATTTTTGGGCGAAAGAGTAGATACATGAACACTTTATATCGTTTTCTTGCTACAAGTGAAAGTTGAAAAATTTTTAGTTGACACAACTGCGATATGTTGTATTTCAATTGCGTAAATCTCTCTCTATTCGCTAAGACCTTAAATATAGTTTTGTTGATGCGGTATAGCGCATGCAGTCTGAGAAAAAGTAGCAATGAGAAATACTTGCTCCTGGAATGCCCGGCGCTATCGAGACTGAGATTGACGGTCATTGTGCGGCACCTTGTTGGTTCTAAATTGCTACGGTAAATCACTGTAGGTGTTGTCGGTGTCTTCATTATCAAAGCAATCTAGGATCTTTAGGATTTGCTTTTTGTGGTCACTATATTTTGCAACAGCACAATGAGTCTATTTGACCTAAGTGCTCTAACCTTCGGATCTTAACCTAACCTACTTTCGTTGATACTTTTTCGATGTTTGTTTTTTGTGGTTTTAGGACTAATACTATGATATTTGCTTATCATTAATCTATAATTTCGGATAACCTGCCAAGTAAGCCAAAGTTTATTTGTAGCATCTTACAGAATTTAATAAAAAATGATCCATATTTAACCCTAGTTGCCAGTCCTAAATTTATTTAAAAATTGGTTTCTAATTTGAATTCTTCATATAAATTTTTATCAAAAAAGAAAACGTACAAATTCATAATTCGCTAGGTAATCGAAAGACTGAATGTGAACGAAATTTAATTCTACTGACTAACTACGTATTAACCTTAAACACTATGAAAGTCAAATCAGTACAACATATTCCGAAACATTTATATACAGCATTTATTAAAGGGTGTCATAAATACGGGCTTGAACAACAATAATAATAATAAATAGACATTGTTTAAGTGTTTCTAACTCGGTTCAAATAATAAATTGAATCATAAAAATTATATTTAAATTATTTTTCTATTTTAACGATTAATCCCTTCATAACAAATAATCAGTTTGTTGTTGTGGCAAATTCTCTTTGTTTAAATAGAAAATTTTATTAATTTATTAATAAGACATTATTAAACAAGTTGCACTTAAAAACCGATTAAGATTTAAGATTAGAAACTTTTTATACGTATTGTAGAGGTTTTAAAGAATAATATTTTGTTTTTAATTCTTTCGATTTTAAAACTCTTCTTTTAGATGCTTACGATAATTTTTTTTATTGATTTGTTGTTTAAATTTCAAATTTTCTTTCTTTTATTTTTGGTATTTTTAGAGCACCCGCCATAATAGCCGGTATTTTTCCTAGCCTTAATCTAAATATTAATTATGGTTCATCTTTCGTCAACGAAATGTTTATAACATTAAGAAATGCTACAAAAGCGGTAAGTGTATAACATAATTAAAATATATAAATAATTAAAATATCTATATCAAATGTTTTCAAAAAATTATATATCTTTTTGAATCGTTTACTAATATTTACTTTTTAATTCTACTATTAATTACTTAGAGTCTTGATCTGATAAAGATAGTCTGGCATTGTTGTGCTCTAATATGGCTAAGCAGTTTTTCATCAAATAATTTTTTTTTTTAAAGAAAAGTTCAAAAATCATGTTTCTGGCACAAGAAATGCATTTCAAAGTCGATTTTATAAGTACACTGTAAGAAGTTTGGCAAAAATTAAACTCGCAAATGTTTTTCTTATATTTTATTTTTCAAGCGAATCGAGTAAGATTGTTTATAGGGGCATCGAACTTAGGACTTTCGTGCTGTTGGGATAAATTACTAGTGTACTTAGCTACTCCTCCTATTATTAAATAAAATTATCTCGAATGTAGTTCTTCAGATATGGGATAGTTAATTATGTGCTATCTTGTCAGCAAAACCTAACTTTTTATTATCAGAGACTTATGCTTGCCAAAGCCTTTATCTTTTTAAGTAGCCTACACCAAATTTTAATTCATGGAGTAAATTATAATCTTCTTGAAAGTGTTACACATAGTAACCCATACCAAATTTAAAAACTTTCGCTGGAAGAAAATACGGCCCACTTGGATCCATAAACTATATTGTGTTAAAAAAATTTATTTTATAGAATTCTGCATGATATCGCTGCTGATGAGACGATGGTCATTTATGTAGATAGTCAAGCTGCTATTAAAGCACTGACTTGGTAGACTTATGTCCTCGTCATAGAATGAAACGGTTATAGAATGTCCTGAGGATTTTTAAGGGAGTATGGTCATGCCACTATCCTGAGGTCATGCCTATGTCCCGATTTGGACGTATGGGAATAGTTAATCCAGGAATTACGACAGGTTGACCTCGGTGGTATATCCTGATAGGGAGCAATGGTGTCCATAGGCTAATGGCCAACGATATTCACAGGCTGCTCGAAGGTGGAGACGAGAACTAGTATGATTGTCTATATGCACAATTACGGTTTAGGGCTATTTTGTAATGTCTTCCAGGCCAAAGTGTTTGCAATTCTTGAGACATTTGAGTTGTTCTGTGAAAACACATCGTGATCATATACAGTGTTGGAACAAATAATATGGATACTTTCCTTTTTTTCCAATAATATGTCATAAAGTTTGCTGTATTAAGGTTTTTTATGGAAAATTGTTCAGACCATGAAGAGCACCAAAACTAAAGTATTTAATGCAATCCAATGAAAGAAAACTGCAGAGACTAACGGAAGAAAGCGGTGAACAACTGTCGGTTTGAATAAACTTTTAATTCGTACGTCAAAGATTAATCCTTTGAAGTCCTCAAATAGCCTGAAAAATAAACTTATTGTTCCTGTTCCAAGTAGCCAATAAGAAAAAAACTTGTGGAGGCTAAACTATGAATAAGCGTCCTTTAAATGTGTCTTTTCTCAGCAAACGAAAACAACGCCTGCTCCGTAATAGTCAGAGCAACATGCTATGGTCTGACGAAATGAAGATTAATTTGTTTGGGTCAGATGCAAAATCATATGTGCGAACATGTTTTAGTTACAATTCATACTTTATTTGAGTTTAATAAATAAAAATTGAAGAAACTGTTAAACTGCGTCCCTATTATTTGTTCCACCACTGTATGTGGACAGTGAGACTGCTTTAAAAGCACTGATTGAGTGGCATGTCAGCTCAAGGCTGGTCGCGTCCTGCAGGAAGGACAGGTACAGCATTAGCCTGTGTTGGGTTCCAGGGCATCGCAGCATTGTTAGCAACGAGATTGTTGATGGACTGGTAGGAAGAGAACGAAATGGCATGCGAATTTGTCAGGCGGGTCTGTGACACCAGCTATGGCTTTCTACGTCGGCTCAATTAATCTATGAATGCGTCGACGAGCATTTGGTTCAGAGAGAAGCAAAGTGACTGTAGAATCTCTAGCAGCCTAGAGACTTAAGCTTTCGAGGACGGAATGGATCCTGAACCTGAAGCCTCTCAAAATTCTGGTAGCTTTTCTGCTTGGGCAATGTACGTTGAGGCCAAGAAGCGGGTTGCAGGGCATAGGCACTCCTGGTGAAGAAGGGGAACTAAAAGTGGTTGAACAAATTCTGTGCCCCTATCCTAAGCTTTAGAGACGTAGTCTCAGGCGTTTTTTAGTAGCCTTAGTTAGACTGTGTTTGGATTTTTGTTAGGTATAAATTGGCTGGTAAGGAGACTCCCGGTATAGCGGGACGTTTATCTTGCCGTTCGTTTCTTACTTCTGTTTTTCTATCTTTTTCCTTTTACTTTTGCTATTCTTTTTTTTCATTTCACGATTGTTGGTCCAAGTTTCTTTTCCTTTTCTTATATTTCAGAAGGTATCCAAAAAAAATCTCTTTTAGTCGTTAATTGCGAGTGCACCCTTGTACCGTCAATCCGAATTGGTTTGCATTTAAAATCATTAAATTTTTAGCTTATAAATGCATGGAGATGCGAGAACTATTTCTTTTTTACTTGTAATTCAAGATTTGTGTGAGAAGTTTTAAAAATTTCAAAACCAGATTCTTATTGTACTCTATAGCACCTACCAGATATATTTGTATTTAGTTTATTTGTTTTTTGTCGCACGTGGTGTAACTTGTTATTATTTTTTTCTTTAAATTTCCAATTGGGCTTACATTGTTATTGTCATTATTCGCTTTGTAAATGATTAACTGTCTGGCATCACTATATTTCTCTTTTCTGTTTTCTATTTATTTCGTGTGTTCGTTTTTGTTTTGACTTTTACATTTTGCGGTAAATTTTGCACGTTTTTCTTTTTCTTTCTTTTACAATTCCATTTACATTATTAAGTTGCAATTAGACTCTCTTGCCAAGTAAATGTGTTCAAATTAGATTTTATATTGCAAACGGCATAATGGAAATGTGAGCCTTTTATCTGGAAAACTTAATAAAAACATTAAAAAATTAATTTAAATAAAAACTGCATGCAGACGAACAGCATAAAAGAAAAAAGTGCATAATTATTGCAAAGAAAAGTGTAGAAAAACTGTCTCAATAAAAGAATAGTTATAAAAAGATGCTTGAGCAGGTCATACGTACCCGTGGTTGGTTTGAGGTTTGTGCGTTTGTTATAAAAAAAAGAAAATTTCGCAATATATACATATGTATGCAAAATTATATTTAAATATGTATTGCCTTTATATATATATATATATATATATATATATAAAGGCAATACATATATATATATATATATCTATATATATATATATCTATATATATATATATATATATATATATATATATATATATGGCATAAATAAAATGTAGACAGTTTTTGCTGTTTCTCTGACGGCACAAATGATGATGTATGCTTGAGAGGATTGGCATGGTTACATCATATTCAAATGTGTATGTGTTCTACATATAAATTATTTTTTGTGTTATTTGTAGGAACCAAAACGAGAAAATGCTTTGGCACATGGTATTGGTACACAAAATATGTTGGAATTGACACCGCATGCCGGACGGAAACCATATAATTCGATATTTGATTGGGGTATCTACTTTCCCTATGTGGCTCAAGCAAAACGTAGTAAAAAATTTCTATATCCACAGGTGGTTTAACAAAAATAATTTTTATTGTTTTATTTTGTTATTAAACGTATTGTTTCTCTTTTGAAAGGTCTCGCAATTAGTACAAAAAGATCCTATACTACAAAGAGCCATTAAGCAGGCAGCTGAACAGATTCTGCGTGAAAAACAATTGCTCAAGGACTGCTCAGAGCATGAGGAGCTCAATGACAATAGTAAATCACATGCTAATGCTAAAAACGATTCTCAAGCTAATCAAGATGATGGCCAAGACTATCAGCAAATTCTTAGTCGCCAGGAACGAAGGGCTATTACCATATTAAAAGATATGCGTTCAACTTTAAATAATTTCTTGTTGGCTTTTACCTCTTGGTTGCTTTATAAGCTTTTGCCCTGTTTTCTTTCTGGTGTGGTGACCCATACCCAACAAATTGAAATGCTTAAGGCTGCTTCGGAAAAAGCTCCTGGTATTCCTTTGATATTCCTGCCGTTACATCGTAGCCATTTGGATTATATTATGGTCACTTTTATCTTAACCAATAATGATATACGCAGTCCTCTGGTCGCCGCCGGTAATAACTTGCAAATACCCGTCTTTGGCGAATTGTTACGTGGCTTGGGTGCCTTCTTTATAAAGAGAAAAATTGATCCTGTTGTTGGCAAGAAGGACATACTCTATAGAGCCATTTTACATTTATATTTACAGCATGCGTTAAAAATGGGACATAATGTTGAGTTCTTTATTGAGGGCGGTCGTACTCGTACCGGTAAACCTTGTATGCCAAAGGGCGGCATATTATCGGTTATTGTTAATGCATTTATGGATCGTAGCATACCAGATGCTTTGTTGGTACCAGTATCTGTCAATTATGAGAAAATCGTCGATGGTAATTTTGTGCGTGAACAGAAGGGTGAGAAAAAAGTACCGGAATCGTTTGGTAATGCCATATCGGGTATATGGAAGGTAATGTTTTTTAATCTAGAAAGCTTTTCATTTATTGAAAGTATAAAAATATATATTTCTCTCTTCCCTTTACAGGCCCTTAACTCAAATTATGGTTTGATGCGTATCGATTTCAATGAACCCTACTCTATTAAGGAACTTGTACAATCCTACAACAAAATAGTCAAAGATGATAGTTCACTAAAGATACACAAGCCATCGGCACGTATTTTGCAACACAACCAATCTACCTCCTCACTTTATGGCACTGATGTAGTATGTGAAGAACACCGTAACCTGATCGACAGTATTTCAAGACAAGTTGTATTCGATTGTGCCGCTGCTACCTCAGTGATGTCAACAAATGCCTTGGCATTTTTACTACTTACACGCTATCGCAATGGAGCCACACCCTATGAAATTGCCAAAGGTTTAGATGAATTGCGTAGCACCTTAAAGGGCCGCAAAGACATTGGATTTTCAGGTGACTCTTTACATATCATTAACTATGCCACCGATTTATTGGGTGAGAATCTGGTGGTAAGAATAAAAGGTGAAAGCGGTGAAACAGTAATACGTCCCAAGGGTCCCATAGAAAGTTGGATAGAGTTGGCTTACTATTCAAACATGTTGACACCACACTTTGCTTTACAAACCATAGTGTTAACTACCTTTCATAGTTTACTGCCCAAAAAGTCAGAGTTAAGTGGAGAGCAGCAAGGGAATAAGGTAATTACTAATAAATATATAGATAAAAATTTTTGATTTTTATAAGGATTTTTGTATTACTTTGCTACAGAATGGACCGGGTATATCACGCAAGAAATTAATAGAAAGCGCTTTAGAAAATTGTGAAGTTTATCGCTATGAATATATTCTTAATAAACCTACACAAAATCTGGAAACTATGCTTGAAATGGCTTTAGATGAATTGATAATGCAGAATATGATAAAAACAGCACAAGTAATTATGATTTCTAGTTAAAATATATTCTAAAACAAATAATTATTTTGTTATTGTTTTTTCAATTTGTTTCTGCTAGCTTGAGAACCAAACCGATGGAACATTTGAAACTCGTCGTATGGCTCGTGCTATTGCCAATTATATTGAAAGCAATGATATGGATGATAATAATGATGATGAAATTGATTCTCTGGCCAATGAATTTGTTGGCGGCATGGTGCAAGATGAACCCGATTTGTTTTTGGAAAAAAACACAATACAACAACAAAAGGCTTTATGCGAAGTTCTTGCACCCTTTGCTCAGACATATCTCTGTGTAGCTGAATCGTTGTTCATACTCTATAAGAATTCAATGTTAGAAACAGATTTTATTAAATTCGTTGTTAAAGAATTAACCAACAGAGTAAATACGAAGAAATGTTCTTATGGTAGGCTGTTATTGAAATATAACTACACAACTAACGTTTTGTAATAAATTTTAATAAAATTTTCGTATATTTACAGCTGAAAGCATATCAACAGATTCAGTTAGAAACTGTTTAAAACTTCTCGAAAAATGGTATGTGATTGAGATCAGTAATCAATGTGGTTTACGTCTACTGGCTCTGGGTACCCTTTATGAAACTTCTCGTGATTCTTTAAAGAATATTGTGCAACGTATAACAACTATTGTGCCACTGTATAATAATGGTTACTTTTAAGTTTTCTTTTTTAGGATTTTAATGATTTTTTTTATTGTTTAATTTTTCGATTTCATACTACCACCACTAGAAAGAGGCATACCATATACATAATAGTTGTGTTGTGTAAATTGTATCTTTTTTTTTGATTTCGACTTCTCATTTGTATTATTAATTTTTGCATAATTAATAATTTTTTTATATAATTTAGTTTAGAAACTATAATTATAAATGCCAAAGTTCAATTTATTACTAAAATGAAAAACAATGATGATGAAAATTAATTTGTATTTTAGATCCTCCTAAATACTTATCACACAAGTCCAAAAAAATATGAAATTATAACTGACTGAAATGCTTTTTTATTCTATAAAAACATTTATATAGTAAATAAATCTTAAAAAGATTTAAGTAAAGACAAAAAATACTCTACAACTTAGTTATTTTGTATAAATAAATATATGAATAAAAAAATTTAAAAAAACGAAAATTTAATTGTAAATACATTAATAAAATAAGAAGGAAAAACTTGTTAAATTTTCGTATCTTGTCTGGATTCACTCAAAATAAAAGCCCAGGTAAGATTGCACGTTCTTTGTTTCGGTCGACCACATCACCTGGATTTGACCCACGTAGCTTTCTTTCGATGTTATTTGTTTCAGCATATAGATTCCTTGTTAGATAGATCCCAGTGATTCCCTTATTGCTGATGTGACGCCACCATATCCTACATAAGATTTTGAGACGTTGCTGAACATTTATAGTTTTTGTTCAAAACTCACAAGTTTCTTTATTTGAATGTCCACAGCTAAAGATCAGTACCATTATAACATCACTTCGACTAAAGATGCAAACAAAGTCTTAAGTGTAGTTTAATGGACTAAACTGTTTTTTATAGTTTCCAGTTACTTTTACACTTTTTAACAAGTTTTCGATAAACTTACGCCATAAATACTTTCAAAAAATCTCTTCTAATTCGCTTATCCACATAAAATTTATTGTTTTCTTTATTTGTATATTAAACTTAAATAAAGATAAATAAAAGATGATTATATATAATAGAATGAAACGAGATAAACATAATACTAGTTTCGTTTGAAAAGAGTAAATGCTACTATGCTACAACTTACTATCATTTATCTAACGTATATTCTTCATATGTGTATATATAAAAAGCATATAAAATTTCCTTATGTCAACTATATCAAGTTAAGAAAAAAAAGTAATATCTTAAGTAAAAACTTAAAAAGGACGCTGGTACGTAAATTTTTTAATAATGATGAGTATAAAGATATAACAGAAATAAAATTTTATAATAATAATCTGCTTAATTAACAAAAAAAAAAAAATAATAATAATAGTTATTTTTAACAAATAATAGGTAATAGACGACGATTTTTTGTTATTGTTTTTCTTCACTCATAAATAAATGAAATAAATTATAAATCGATTATAGCAATAATATTAAAAAATATAATTTTATGATTTATTATTTTTATTACACGTTAAAAATAATAAATGTTTGTTTAACAAAATAAATCTGGTGACTCTAAACGCCTGCTGGTATTTGTTTCCTCTAGGTGTTCATTAATCTCTTCCTCAGTATTTGTGGCAGGGCTTGAAGATGGTGGCGGAGACGACGACGATGCTTCATTATTATTCTTTTTTAGTAAAGCTGTAACAGTAGTAGTAGTAGTAGCTAAAGCTGTTTTTTTACCTCTCGATCTTTTAGCCTTTATTTTTAGTTTTTCTTTATCTCCCAGTATGCTTTTGCGTGTTCCACTTAAAAGCCTTTTAACTGGTTTCATTTTAGTTTTTGTTTTAAGTTTACCACCACCACCAGGTACACTAAGAGGAGAAGGTTCCTTAAACAATACAATAAAAAATACATAAACTTTAAAAAAGCCGTCATTTTTAAACCATAAATAGTAGTCACCTTAACATTTTCTAAATCCTTAAGTTTGGCACCTATTTGACCAGCACATTTTTTTGCGCCACAGTAACAAGTTTTTTTTTCATTGCCCAACAGATCATCCCAATGATAGTTAAACGTCAATTCCGTATTCTTGGTAAAATGAAATAAGAGATTAATTTGAATTCTTGTAAAATATTTTTTAGATCTTACCTCTGGTATATCCTTAATGGCAAATAAGCCCACACGATTTAGAGAATTAACTGACCACTTTTGTGTCTCACAATTCGGATCACATGAATGATTCATAAATCTTGCTAAATTACCTTTGGGCCCTGCATCTATTATATAATCCTTTTCCACCGATAGAAAATAAAAGTTTTCATCCCGATCTCGTGATTTTTGTTGCATACGAGCTTGAAACTCATCGTCATTTATCACCTCGCCTACGTATTCTATAATAAAACTGCCTGCTTTTATGGGCTCGCGGCATACCAAGCCGAAACCCCTCTCTTTCATATACACAACTTCAAGACGCGGCGATACGCGAGATTCGAACATTTGATTTTGGCAGCGTTCGCCCGCAGGACAAATTTTAGGATTGCACTCGTGGTATAGAACACGATTTAAGCAATTTGTATCAGGACCGCAGGGATTTTCTTCACGCGGATCGCATTCACACTTACTAACGCTTTCTATGTCTACGTGCAGGCGTACGGGTGGAACAGCGCGATTCGCCTTTATGCGTACAAAGGGTTGCGGATGAAGTCTCTCTTTGTTCTCGTTTGATTTATGTTGTTGGAGTTTTTTCGCCTTAATAATCTCATAAACCTGTTTGGCTTCTTCAACGCCGCGATTGTAGTTTAAGTCCAAAGCTAGAAAAGGAACCATAAAACGCTTAAATATTATCAGATATTTAAATTGCTAAGTGCAAACAGGACTTACTTGACTTGGTTCTTGGTGGTTCAGAGCAGTCACCTTCTAAATATAAATACACACGTCGTCTTGAAATCCAACCATGATCGTGGGTACCGAAAAATCTCACTACGAAGTCTGATGGATTGTGTTGTTTTCGTGCAATATTTTGTGGTATTTCTGTGGGAGGCAATATTATTGCTGGCCACCAACGAAAATTGTTGAATTTTGCCCAAACCATTTCACCATACAAAGGCATTCTACCCGACTCACACTCTTCACATATATAGCCTTCATTAGCTGCAATTGGTATTTTCAGGCATTGGGCATGCACTGCCGTAGGACAAGTTTCACAACATACCACTTGACCACCTTTTACACATATAAAACACCAATTGACATTTACAGTCATATCATGCTTCATGCTCGTATGACGCGGACAGATGATATGAGCAGATGTCAGAATCTGTGAACCGGCTGGTATGCAAGTCGAGTCTGTATGAAATGTGGCGGGACATTTAACACATTTCGTTAGCTTGGCATTGCTAATATGCTGGAATTTACCCTTCGGGTCATCGGACACACAGGTGTGACAAACATGAGATGGACAACGAAATGATTCTATATGATTCTTAGATATGGTTATCTTAGCCTGAGGCCAATATTTACAACAAGAAGGATGAAAAGTTCGATCACATTGAGCCATGCAACATTTCACCAGAGGATCGTCATCTTTTTTCGATTCGCTACTATTACAAACCATACATTTTGCAGGTTCATTATTAGCACACTCTTTACAAATGACTTCGGCAACAAGCTGTTCTTGATTGTCTCCTGTTACATGTGATACGGTGTCAGTATCTATTAATTTCGAAACAGAAGTTCTGCCATCGCTGTCGTTTAGTGGTTTAGTTTCAATATTTGTTTTTGTATTGTGGTGGCTAGGTTTGTAGCCTCGTTTACCTTTACTACTTTGCGTAAAGTCTTTGTAAAGACATTCGGGATGTAGCCAGTAAATACAATTTTTTGCACATCTTCTTAGATTGCCACCAGGTTTAAAACAATATTTACATACCGGATCACGGCTCATGCCCTTAAAAAGATATTTTTTATCCAATTCGAAAATGTCATCGATAACTTCTGTAATTGGGCGATTTATTGGTTTCTTAACCTTCACCTCCACCGTAGCTGGTTTGGGTGTCAAAGACCTTTCCGGTGTTGGCTCAGGTGTTTGTTGATTCAGCAGAGATTTACGAACCATTAAAGTTTTTAAACGAGACGATAATCGTTTGACCGAGCCCTCACCTGTGCCGTATGGTCGAGCATTAACAGCAACATCAAATGCAGTCGACATATCCGCTGATCCATTGAATGACTCTTGTAGTTTACGCTCCATTTGCTGGCGGCTTAATTGCTTAAGTGCCCAAATATTACGTACCGCTATCACCAGACTCCTTTCCAGTTTTACATTATGATTTTGTTCCATAACAAAATCTTTCATAATTGCATAAAATTTTCGAAATTCCAAGCCGCTGTACATTTCCGAATCATTTAGAGAATTTGAAGGAGTGGACGAGGCAACTGAATTTGTTTGACTCAAATTAAGCTCTGTGTTATTTTCGTTACCATCCCCTTCGTTTGATGCAGTAGCTGCAGTAGTTGTCGCATTGGCTTCTTGTTGCTGCTGTTCATCATTGCTTAACTTTCGTTTCTTAGACTCAGTAACTGACTTAATGGGCGAATATGCTGGACTATACGGTGATATTGAACGTTCACGTTTCAATTTTGATATGGCCAAACTGTTGATGTTATCATTTGAACCGTAAGAGCTTTCGATATCCGATGAAAGTCTAGAATTAACGTTGATGTACATGGATTTGCGACGTTGTTTTTCGAGTTTATGAAATGCCCTGTAAATGGTTTGTAAGAAATTAAAATAAAAAATAGATCAACAAACAATGAAAAGAATTTTCTTCTTTATAATACTCACTTAGATTTTTCAAAAATTTCATAGAATTTTTCCAGTCTATTCGGATAGCTAACTTCGGCGACCATATTAGCCTCATTGACGGCTTCATACCAAACGGATTCTTTTCTCTTTGTCGGCACGTAAAGCTTGTATTTGGCACTTTTAACACCATACTTTCGGCGAATTTCATCAACACGATCTTGATAGCTTTCAACGCCTGCATAAGGTAGAAGATTTTCTCGTTTTACCCAATTACGACGACCATTATCGGCGAAAAAACGAACGTGTACCAAAACATGTTGATCACCAGTACGACTCACCTCTTCAGTGGTTATGGTTTTGCCATCGGGATCTGGGCATACCATACAAGGCCAATAGCAATAAGTATAAATTTGACCCCAATACAAATCACCAGTAGAGAAAGACATCCAAGGTGTTTCGTTGACTATTGAAGAACCCTTAGCACTATCCATACTTATAGCTGACGGAGAATTAGCTGTAGCGGCGGTGTCATCCACTACGTACTCATTATTACTTTCAGTTCCAACATGTTCCATTTCGACTTTAGTTTTGATCTTACCGGCCTTTTTTTCGTTGCCACTAGATTTTAACGTAGATCCATTAGTAGGAGCTATTAGTGATTCGGTTTCATCTGATGATAGTGCTTCTATAATAACAATATCTATATGGGGCTTATTGATTTCTTTCACTGGACATGAAGAAAAATCATCACTTTCATAAGTATATAGAGTTGATTCAGTTCCATCTTGCTGGTTATCTGCATTTTGATTTTCACGAGATGATCTTTTTAAATCCGATTTATTTTCAGGTTCTTCATTTTCTTCTTCATCATTGGCAATAGTTTCATTCTCTATTTCCGTTTCTTTATTTTGTTGTGATTCCTCTTTTATATACTTGTTATTTGCTGCTTCTTTCTCTTCGTCTTCACTATCGTCATCATTAGAAATAAATTCTTCTTCATCACAGCTTTCAATTTCTATGACAATTAATTCTTCTTTAACTGCATCATTATTTGCTGTAAAACTTGCACTTTTATTTTTGATATCATGCTGCTTTAAAACTCCTTTTACAACATCTTCTCCTTCTTCATATTTGTCGTCGTCTAACAACACATTACTATTGTTGTTTTCCATAATAGCTCCGTTTTTTATTAACAATTTTTCTATAGGACTCACAAATTGCTTCCTTTTTGTACTTCGTTCAGGTGTTACTTGTTGGTATTCCTTATTCCTAGGCGTACGACGAACATATCCCACTGTTGCCTCGTTGTTGGGTATAAATATTGATGAATCTAATGTGTCTTCGTCTTTTACTCTATACAAAGAAGGGGTGGTATCGTTTGCCGTATTGTTTTTTTGGCGTCTTCTTAAATTGCGAGTTTTTTCTTCGGTGCTTTGGTTCAAATTGCCAGTAGGTGTTGTGAAACCAATATATTTGGGACTTAAATTGGAATGAAGATTAGCCAGGGGATCTTTTTTTCCTAAAAAAAAAAAAAATTATTTTTTATTGATGAAATGAAAATATGAAGTTTTTAACAAATAAAAAATAAATCAAAGCGAGTGGATATATTTATTCAAGGCTGACTATATGGTACCGTACAATAAAATCAATTTTAAAATAGTTTTCTTGCATAATAAGTACGTGTACACGATATTGACTTTGCGATATTTAAAATAAAAAGCAAGACATTCTTTAAACAGTTCTTATACAAGCAATATTACTTTTGGATCATGCTAGTGATCATTTGTATGTACGAATTTTTTTCTATCTATTAACCGGCTGATTTGAACGCTGACCTGATTTATGTTAACATTCTGAGAACAAATATTGTAGCGTTGTTTACCAAAACCTACAAATATTTGCAATGAAATGAACAATTTCTGTGTATTCCCTGATATCAAACTAATTAACGTACGTATAGTCTTTGTTGGCGTAATACCCCGTAGGGTATTAACAAGTAAGCGAATTGATAAAAAAAAATCTCTAAACTTACTTCTGGGTGTTGACGAATTTAAACTTGTTGTGGAGCCTGGTGCGACTTTAATTTCTACTGCATTCTCATTTAGAGATACATCGGCATCACTGTGCACAACACCACCATTGCCACTGGTATTATTTACATTCTCTTGGTCTTTCTCTTTATTCGACTTCGTTACAGTCGTGCTTTTGCTGCTGTTGCTGTTATTTCTAAAGCGCTTATTGGAACTTGGTGTATGTTCTACTATATTTTCTGTTCCTATGACATGCGATTCCATTGCCGTTTGCAATGTTTGTTATTCGTTTGGCTTTAATGAGGCAAAAAGCGTGTCACTGGTAAGATATTTGTCTACGATCTCGCTCTCTCCCTTTAGCTGTTGAATTTATTTAGTTTCTTTTTAAACACTATAAGACAAATAAACATTCTTCGATAACAATTTAAAACAATTTTTCTATTTTAAACTTTTTATTATTTTTTTCGCGTTCAACGCCACTTTATATTATCAATCAGCATTTGGCAATAATGCCGCGCCAAAATTTGTTGCACTTCTCAGTAACAGTGATGATATTGTAGGTATTGACTTTTAACATGAAAACCGACAGGGTTGCATTTTTACGTATCGACACGAGCATTTTTTCCCAATATATAATCAGTTTGTCAGTATGGCATCTCTGTTTGTTAATAATGTAAACATTATTTTTTTTATATTTCTCATGTAGAACTGCGTACCCTGTTTCAATCAAAACAAAAGCAGATGGGATCCGATATGTTTTGATAAAGTCTACAAAGCTATTGGAAAAGAAAAACAAAATAATTATTCTTATTAACAAATAGAAAAGCGGAGTATTACTAAAATGGATACACAATTGGTAGAGAAGATTGTGCATGAGGTAAAGTCTCAAGGTGTATTTGATGAATTTCGCAAAGATTCTATAGCTGATGTGGACACAAAACCAGCTTATCAGAATCTCAGACAACGTGTGGAGAATACTGTAAAGAAATTCTTGGCAGAACAGAAATGGACACCGGAAACAAATAAAAATCAGTTAAGAGAGAAACTAAGGAGACATGTAACAGAGTGAGTTGTTTTTCTAACTAAAAAAGTTGTTTTTTATTGCTTATTTTGTTTGGTTAGATCTGGTTTTCTTGATGTGGGCGTTGAGCGTATAGTTGATCAAGTGGTCAATCCCAAAATTGGCAGTGTTTTTCAGCCTCGCATAGAAGAAATTGCGTACAAATATTTGGGTTTACCACCACCACCTAAGAAGTTTGAGCCGCCACCACCACCTCTTATGCACCCATTGCCTCCATTACCTTTAAATGCCCCACCACTTAAGGTCGAGACTTGTAGTCTATTGCCTACAGATCTGGAGCAAGTTAGTCCTGATTCGGACAAGGGTACTGTAAAATCAGAGGATAGGGATGATAAAGCCACAGCGGATATGGAAACTGAGGAAAAATTACCAGATGATGAGGATGAGTCACCCCCTTTCGAGCCTCTAGTAAAACAAGAACTTGAAGATCCAAAAGAAGAAAAGCTACTTAAAAAAGAAAAGGAGGAGAAGACAGATATTAAACAGGAAGGAGATGTTTCGTTAGAATTCAAAAAACAAAAACTGGATGAAAGTAATGATGGCCTTATTAAAACAGAGATCTTAGCAAATGACAATACAAATAGTCAAGATCTCTCGAATTTTGCTACCGATTCTGCTGCAGTCGAAAAAGAAGCTAGCCAGTCTGTGGATGCTAGAATTTCACAGGATTCCCAATTATCGAGTGTGTCCAGTGATTCACAATTGTTTGTTAATGGTAAAGATGATTCCATGCAAAGCACTTCACAAGAGCCTGTATCGGCCAATATATCAGAAGAGGCTCAAATGCCGAAATTCAATGAAAATTCTTGTGAACCCTATAACTCGAATGATGGCGGTAATTCTAATGAAAAGTCCACCATAAAAAGAGAATTACACTTTGATATTAAAAAGGATGAAATTAAATTTGAAGGCACAGAACGTAAAACAGTTTTAGAAACACCAGAAAACGCTACTATAAAAACCGAAGAGGAAAAATTTACTGCGATCGAAGGGAATTCTGTAGCTAAAAACAAAAATGATATGTTTAAGTTTTCTTCTACAAATTCTAACATAGATGTAAAAGCTGAAGACTTTGAAAACACACCTAATGCTCCAGAGTTAAGTTTTGGTTCTAGTATAGACGATTCTTCGTCTATACCAAATATTCATATACCAAAATCATCTGGTCTACAAAAAGAACAAGAGGAATCACCACGAATACAAACACCAAAACAAACAGTAACTATTACACCAACCACAACACCAATACCGACACCTACAATGCCTACTCCGACAGCTACACCTTCGCCAATCACATCTCATAAGGCCGATAAAGAGCATCAAAGCAGGCATTCATCTTCATCGTCTTCAAAACATAAAAAACACTCTAAAGAACGCCGTAGATCTTATGAACGCGAAAAAGATAAAGACAGCAGCAGCAGGGATCGTTATCGTTTCAGTAAAGATGGCAAAGATTCTTCAAAGTACCATTCATCTAGCAGTGCAACAAAAACCAGTAAACATTCATCATCATCCTCCTCCAATAAATACTCTTCCCATCAAAAATCTACTTCGGAAAAAGATCTAGAAAAATCCTCATCATCCTCAACACATTCCTCATCGAAACATATAAAACATTCGAATTCACATTCCTCTTCGTCGTCTTATGAAAATCAAGATAAGAAATCAAAACGCGACGCGGATAAAAGACATCGTTCATCATCATCTAGTAACCACCGAGAACATTCAGCATCTTCCTCTTCAAAACGCAGTGAACGGAAAGATGATCACAGTGAGGCTAAATATAAAACACAAAGACGTAAATCTACAGATTCCAATGATGATGATGGTGATAAAAGTTTTGGTGGTGGTGGCGTTAGTGGTGCCGGTAAGTCCAGCACACAGTATAAATCAACATCAAGTTCCAAATCCTCAAAATCCAAGTCCGGCAATAATGATATAAATAAATCACCTTCAACAAAAACCAATGGTCAGGAGAGTTTAAATTAATCAATAAAAAAAAATAATTCTTATAAAATAATAACTCTGATTTGCAGGTTCTCAAAGAGTTGATATTCACCAGCAAGAACAATATAATAATGAAGAGGCTACTCTAAAACTGAATTATCACAACAATGTTATTATTTTAAATGACATTTTAGAAAATCCTCAAACACAGTTTATACAGTTAAATAACACCGGCCATTTGGTAGAAACTCCCACACAAAAATTTGCATCTGTTTTAACAGAATATAAAACACTTGAAATACCCGAATTTAATAACAATTATGAACAGCCCTTAACTTCAAAAGTAGAAGAAGAAAAATGCATTTATAACAGCACAACTGATCTCTTGTATTTTGAAGAAATTCATTTAAATCTAAACGAACGTCTTAAACTGTTGAATAGTACCATGGACTTATGTCGTAATGCGGTAAATAGTTTACGTTTTGATTCGCTTAGCGATGAGGGTATTGAATTATCTAATGAAGAGGATACAAATAATGAGCATAAAACAAATGCGTTAATGGAAAGCTTAAAAAGAAAAACTGAATTTTATTATGAAGACTATGAAAAAACACCACGTAAACGTATAGCTTCGAATGAGTGTGAAGGATGCCAAGTGAAAACATCGCCTACACCTTCCGACAGTAGTTTTAATTCAAAGGAAAATGAGGAAATTCCTAAAAATACAGGTATGTTTTAAATTTTTGTCTATGAAACATAATACAAAAATTGAATTTAATTCTAATTTCATTTTTTTTTTTTTTTTTTGCTTTAAAGAAACAACTCTACAAACAATAATTTTTAAAATTTTCAAGGCATTAAGCTTTCTCTTATATAATTATTAAAATTTATTATTTGATGGCAGTAGATTTATATAAAGATTGTTGTGGTTTTGATTGTTTCAAACATTTAAATGTGATAATCGCTTAGTGAGCCAACTAAAAATTATTTGAATATATTATAAAGAAAAAAAGCAACAAATTATTGGTGCAGCTTAAAAAATTTGTAGAGTTGTTGTTATTATGTATTAATATACGTATAATTTATATTAAAATTTATTTTTTGTACAAAATTGATATTCGAAATTCATTTTGGTATTTTTTTGTTTGTTTAAATAACTGGGTAAAATTTTATTTATTTCATTATAAAGCCATCAAAAATAAAAAAGAAGTAATAGAATTTGTTTTTTCCCTACAATTTAAACTCTCCTATTTTTTTAGCTTAACGGTTACAAAACAGAAATTTCAAATTCAATCAAATTCATCAAGTGTTAATTTCATCTTACACATATAAGCATGTTTTAGCTTTATTTCAAAAACATAAAAAGATGCTTAATAAAACAAAACAATAGAAGATGCGTACCAATAAAAATAAAAGAGAAAAGAAATATACTCAAGTTATAAAAATTAAATTTTTATATCATAATTCATACATCCCATCACAAAATAATAAATATATATATACATAATTATATAGAGCTATTAAAAAAATAATATATAATATAATACATATAAAAAATAATAAAATTCATTAAATTGAATATATTTGAACAAAACAAAAACGATCCATTGTCGATATTGTTGTTGTGGGGTAAGCAATTTATATTTATAAGTATTTTGTATATCTCAAATTCTTCATACATATTTAACTTCATTTTACATATATGTACATACATATGTACTCTCCCTTCCTTTAAGTTTCAATATGTTTGGGGTATTATTTTATTATTTTTTATTTCGTTTTTTCTTTACGTTATTTTTCTTAGGTCATTTGAAAAAATCCCTAGTGGATCGTCACAAGGCAGTACAGAAGCTAACACAACAGCAACGTTATTCAAGCGAAGATTTATATAAACCTAGACCCATTTTGGGTCAGCGTTCTCGTCGTAGAGGCATGGATTCAGTTGTTTAATCATTAGTTTTTTCTTTTTTTCTTGTTACAAATTAATTAATTTATATAAATATGTATGATCAATTAACGTTTTTTATTATTTTCATTTGAAATGTTAATATATTATATTTTTCTTTATATTACAACAACAAAAATAAATATGAATAATGAGAGTTTTAGATATAAATTATTTTCGAAATCATTTTGATAGGTCTATTCGACAAGACTGTAACCTCCGATGTGATCATCAAATTACCATTCTGAATTATGCAGTACCAAACAGAGCATCACACAGAATAATATGGTGTTTACTTTTTAGGACAAATTATTTTGTTCTCTGTTTAAATTAAAACGTTCGCATGTATCTTCGTAAATCATTTGTTTTATTATTTGCCAGTAAATTGAGTTTTACAAATGCAAGCAAAATGTTAGGAAATTAGGTAATCTACAGAGTAATTGAAACAGATACTTATGTCGTGTAAACATGGCAGGCCTAATTCACACCAAAAAGCATATGCTATTTATATTTTCTTCCATTCCCCCATTTTGGAAGTATCTCAATTACTTTACCTTGTTTTCCAGATAAGCAGGAGATCGATCTACTGGTGCAAGTCCTAGTATAATGGTGCTGTCACCTGTTGTTGCATATAAGTAACTTACTTCGAGTATTTGCTGTAATGGTGTAAAACCTTACTTTCTTTTCTCAAGAGGTGGCGTTGCCTGACTTTCCTACCAAGTTTGTCAGGTAGCTTCGTGGATGGATTGTTTAGAGAAGGATTAAAGTTTCTTAACTTTTTAAGTATTTTTCGTTAAATTGCTTGCCTACAAAACCAAACATCCCAGTCTCGAGTCCCAGAGAGAACTAACAATTTTTATCATAGGTTTCGCGTTGAAAATTAATAGACTTGAAATAATCTCGTCCACTGTAGATATGAATACCATAGGTTGAACGTTGAAAAACGTATGTGACTACTGCCTTTCCAAATGTCGAATAGAAATCGTTTAAAATGGATTTAGCAGAAAACGAAAACTAAACCAAAATATTTACGCTGGTTATTAAAACAACTATATATAGAAGGTAGAGAAAAATTGAAATCTCGGTGCAACTAAAAAAACTGATAGCATTATCACACTAAAAAAAAAAACGCTTATGCTACTCTTGCTGTTGCATGGCGCAAGTATATGAAGCTGTTTTTGGTGTTTTCAGGTTTTGCCTACTTTAAGGGCGTGTACAGTCGTCCATTGAATAAAGAACTATATGTAGTTAGATGGATTAAAATATAACAATTGCGTTGGCTAAGACATGCCATGCGTATGTGTTCATATACTCCGGCGTAAAGACTCTTCTAATATGAATTCTTTTTAAGCCTGTACCCGCAGAAGAGGATGATCGAGACCAAGATGTGAAGGTCAATTTTAAAAAGAGAGACAAAACAGCGCATACGTTCGAAGCGTTTAGAACTCGCACCAGGCTAAAAACCAACAGTATATAACATAGCTACCTTAGTAAATAAGAAAACACTTTGAAATTTCAATAACAGAAAAACATTCTTTAACACAGTATTACCATTTTATTTTAGAATTCCTAACATATTCAGAGAATTTAGTGTGGTTTGTAGTTGATTTAGTAAAACAATTTAAATATTTCATTTACATGCTTATAATTGACATAAAACAATATTTTTATTTTTTGTTTAATGTTGTTTTCTTGTTTGTTTCTTTTAAATTTATTATTTTACAGTGTATTAGAGGGTTAATTCTAGTACTCGATACCGGTCAAAATTTTATAAAATTTTAAAACAATTTACTTAGAAATCGATATCGTGTGCCAGAATTCGCCGGATGATGGTATATGTAGGTGTGTTTTAGTTTCGTTACATAACAATTTAATATTAAGTATAAATTTAAAATTTTATTTTTATTTAAATTAATTAATTGCAATAGATTTATTATTGATATTTTTGTATTTAATAATTAGTAATTTAGTATATTTATTTATTCTAAATAATAATAAATAACAAGTTTTTATTTTAATTGTTTAATTTGTCTTAATGTTTTTTTACAACAGAATCATTAAAACCATTATTAACTGGGTTATATCCTATACATTTACAAATTATTAGAGAACTGATACAACAGCCTTATTACGGTTGTTATTCGATGTCTCAGAAAATCTCCTTTGTGATTCAAATCGAACAAAGGTACAAAATGCTGTACATTAGATATTTATTTCACTCAATTTCGAAGAAGAATCTTTTTTATTGCGGTTGTAGTAAGAGAAAACTTTCTTTTTCAAAATTCAAAAATTCGCTCAAAACTGTTTTTAAAATCTATTACAAAATTTCGAAATATGACAACAGTAGCAAAGTTAAATATGCAGTCTTAAAATCTATTACAAAGATTTCTTGCAACTATAACTAAAATGTCTAAGACTGTATGTTTTTAAATTAGTTTAAAAATATATACACTTTAAGCCTCAATAAGTCGATTTCATATTTCAGCATTTTTATACGTAACCTAATATTTTTAGATTTGTTTCGTTTTTAATTTGGATTTCCCTGATCAGAACAATGCATGCTATTATATCAATCAACCAACCATATTCTGTGTTTCGATTACGCCTCTGCTTTCATTTACACCACAATCGAAAAATGTAGTCTAAAGAAAAATAAAACAGTACTGTTCTCAAAAGCATAGAAACGTGTGAAATAGGAACAGAAAAATAAGCGAATTTGGAAACACTTTAATAAAAACTGAAAATTTAGAACATATACAGCATAGAATAGGAAAACATTCACTTTTAATTCGTTTTTGTCTTTCATTTCTTTCTTAATTTTTGTCATAGATTAAAGCAAACAAGCAAAAGTCTTCACTAATTTATTAAAAAAAATATCGAAAAACGAATACGACTCGCCAACCATAATAAGGATGAATAATAAATTTTGGCCTAAAAACACAAATGTCGAAAGAATCTCAGTCAAATTAACTACTTAGTAGAAGGCAGCTAGCTACGATCGTAGAGCAGAATATATATAAAAACGAAAGAAACTAGAAACCAAACGCAGAAAACTTAAGTTGCCAAATGGAGAAAATTTCGATCCGAATCGAAATGTAGAATAGGGATGAATATGATTTACGATGTTGCTGTTTTTTACATGAGGGAAAACTGGCCTTTATTTCACATATTTCTGAGGCTATAAAGCAAGAGGAATATTAGGATTTGTTAAGCGTTGGGGAAAAACGATTTAAATGGTATTTGTGTTTTAAGGTATTGGTTTGGTTTGAGGACGAGCATTCATCAGGTCCAAGAACGATGGGCGCAAAACACTCGGAGACCACGTGGTCCATTGTGATCGTACTAAGCAGAAACTACAACCTACAAAAAGAAAAAGAAAATACTAAAAGAAAAAATAAAAACAATATCGAAAGTTAAGGTAATGGATCAGTTTCCCAGTCAGAACAATTCTAGAATATGTTTCTGTGGTCTGCGATCTTCAATATGGAATAACGTATTTAAAATTGATTCAGTTTAGAAACAGTTTCTCCTTTTTTGTCTTCGAAATCTTCAATGGAATCCGAATATAGTTTTATCACTATACAAAAGCCGTTTTGCACTTATTAAACGTTCTGCTTTTAAGAGCAGACGAACTTTATTGAATATTTCTTTCATAAATAATTTGATATGTAATACTATAAAGATCCAAGATTCTGCTTAGGTAGTTGGAATTTATAATTCCAAATCTTATTGATTACCCGAAATATATGACATTAAAAGACAAAATAAACATAGTTAAAAAATAATCAAAAATAATTGAAAATACAATTAACGTTTTCTTTTATTATTAAGCTATGTATGTATTATATAAAATTCCTTTAATGGAGAAAACTTATAAATAATTGTCGCTTTACAAACATACATAACGCTTTACAAATAAAATATGTAAAACTTTTAAATAATATAATGTAATTATTATGATAAAGATTAAAAAATAACTACAGCATGTTATAACCAAAACAAAACTTAAAAAGAAAACGAAACATATTACAATATTTTTTCATTACACTATATATATAGAACGAAACTCCTATTAAAGTTTTTTTTTTAATAAAATACCCACTCTTATCATGGTTCTCGAGTCGTAGTCGTTTTTCGACATTGTTATCCTAGATTAAAGAAAATAAGCAAATTTTTTACGCCTACGACTCGAGAACCATAATAATGTGGTAATAGCTTGATTTAATCAGACTTATTACGGTTATCAAAGTCGTAGTCGAATTCAAGAGTTTTGTAAGAAATTAAAGAAAAAATTTGTGTGTTGTCTTTAACCTATTACAACATTTTCGAATTCGACTACGACTTCGAGAATCGTAATAAGGCTGAATATTTTTACATATTAGTTGTAGTAGAAAGGGCAATGGGCAAAATATTAATATTACGAAAGCATTAAAACTAATTAATTGGGTTTCTTTCTTCTTGATAGAAAAACTTAAACTTCTATTTCTAAAATCACTGGTGAAGAATTTTATTAACCTAAAATTATTTAAAACTTTTTCCTTTTCAATTTGGTTGACAACAAAATATTCATTTTTATAGTATGTGGCATTGTTGTTTAGTATTTCAAAAATTTTGTAATAGATTAAAGAAAAAAAATTTATTATCTTTAGGACAAAAATGTTGAAATGCAACAGCGGACAACAATGTTGAAGTGCAAATACGAAAAACATATTAAAGTTGTTCAGTAAATAAGAATTTGAATCGCCACTAAGTAGTGTTTTAAAATTTTGTAAGAGATTAAAGAAAAAATTTAGTAAAAAAAACTATTTACTATTGCCAACATATGAAATTTTAAATTTCATAATAAAAAATATATCTTAATCATTTTACTAAAATTCTTTGAAAGTTAAATTCTAAAAGTTAACAAATTAACAGCCTCAACTCGGTTGTCATTGTTTAACATTTTTATTATAGATCTAAGACAGCCAACAGGCAGAACATTTCCTTAATATACGACTAACACCACAGTAAGGCTGTTAATTTATTATTTTTAAAGCTTTTTAACATTATTATGAAATATACATAGAAAAAAGATAAACTACGCATATTCTGTAAGGAAATGACTACTTTTCTTTACAGAAACACAAGTAGTTTTGTTTAATGAAAGTACAATTAAAAAATAAAAACTATGTATAACTTAAATCAAATGTATAAAGTAGCTTTTAACACTGTATGTGATGATAACAATATAAAGATTCCTCAAATAAAAGTTACCAAAAATAAGCAATAAGAGAAAAAGTTATTTTATATGTTTTTTTGCCCTTTAAAAAGGGTTCTTATCTGTTTTATTTTTATTTTATTTTATTTTTTTTGTGTAATTAAATTACAAAATTGAGTTTCTTTTTTATAATTATTGTTTTCTTCTTGTTTTTTTTTTATCATTTTGATAATATTTCTATAACATACATAATTAAAAAATAATAATAACGATAAGATTTTTTTGTTTTCTTTAGTATATTACATGAAAAATAGTTTTTGATTTTTTAAAAATATATGTTTTTTTGTAATAAAAAGATCAACACATACTTGCGACTATGCATTCGAAAGGTATAATGGGTGGGGTGGGTGAAGAATGAAATGGGATAGTGTGGAGAGAGGTGATTCTTAGGATAAATCTATTAAACTACGCAGGACGTTTAGGTAGGTATGTAAATAAAAATCTTTTAAATGCAAAGCCAAAGTTAATGGGGTTGCTTTTCTTATTTTTTGTTTGTTTTTGTTTAGGGCAAAACTAAGTTCTGCAATACAGTTTACACAGTTACCGTTTATAAACTTAAATATTTTACAATAAATACACGCTTTTTTATAATAATTATTAAATTAAAATCTGTTTTGTTTATACACATGTACAAAAATACATTCACTCCCATCGTAATTATTTTTTTAAACAAAAAACAACATCATATGTCACACATTTAGTTCTGAACTTAATCTATATGTGCCACCTTAACGTTGCCAAAAAGCGCCAGCAACCAACAAACAATAAGAAATTGCAATAAGCAAAATGCTGCTGGAACTCACAGGCGAGTCATATTGTTTGCAAAAGATGGTTATCTTAATTAGTTTATTTACCATTTTTACACTGTTTGTTTTTGTTTATTATTTTTCATTCTTTTTTTAATACAATAAAAAAAACAAAAATAATAAACTGTGGCGCTTACACATTATCAAATACAAACGTTAAGAGAATATTTATATAAATAATGTTGTTTTCTATTACATTTGTTTCTTCAATCGTTGAAAAGCTTATGGACTTGAAAATCCTCTATCGAAAGGGCTTTTAACATCTGTATGTCTAGTGGTCAGATTGAGGGTCGGTGATGTAACGCTGGTAGAGAGTTCACAAACCGTTTTAATGGGGCCAGTTGGTATAACTGGTGGTGGAGTCGGTGGATTTGTTGTTGTTGTCGTTGTTGATGAAAATTCTTTGGGATTCTTTTGAAGTTCTTCGCTTGCTTCGCTTTCTGTGACCATTAGATATGTACCGGGTATATGTATATCGTCTATTTCAGAAGTGGAAGTTTTTCGTGGTTGCAGATGACTTTTACCCGTTATTGTTGATTTGTAATGATCACGATCGATGCCGCATAAATAGAATTTAAAGAATTCATAAGTTGACCAACAAATGGCATTCGCTGGCATTGAATACAGGACACGGGCTGTAAGACCCTTAAAGAAGCCAAGAGGACCAGCCACAGAATATATCTATAGAAGAAAAATAAAAGAAAAAATATATATAAAATAGTTGAGTGTGATTTTCTTTTTATTTTTAAAACTACATACATATATAATAAAAATATGCTAAAAAATCCATCTATAGCGTAACTTCAGTAGCAGATGAATCAAAAGAATCGGAAAAAATTACAATGCTAAGTAAGGATCGAGGATCTTCACTACTACACACAATCATATGGAAGCAAGCTATAGTAGATTAGACTCTTAAAGAAGCCCTGATTGCTCAAACTGAAACGTGCTTTGTGGAAAGCCAATATGCTTCCAAGCGGAGTGACGAAAAATATGAAAAGAATGTTAAACATTAGCCTGTCCAGTCTTTAAATGAGTAGAACACCACTATATTTTGTTATTACGTTTTCATTTTCGTACGTTTCGACAAATCACTGTGAACAATATTATGTAGAACAGCAGAACAGAAACGCTTTGAATTTGTTAAAATGTATTTAAATATCAGAACAGTTTTTGATGAACTTATTGAGCACTTCATAAATTAGTGATGAGGCTACTTTAACACATCCGTGAACGTGAATGCTTAGGATTCATTTTAATGATAATGCAAAATGACGTGAATGGTATAGCATTAAAAAAAATAATAAAATAATGAACAAATTTATATAATTTGGTAATTATTATACCTGTTACGGTGTGGACTAACTGATCGTAAAGATTTTTTCGTATTATCTTATGTTACGAAATACTTTTAATAAAATTTTGGATAAAATACGCAATTTCAAACAAAATGGATTTTACGCTATGCATCTTTGGAATTTTTACAGTCCACAAACGTGTTAACAAGCAATATTGACTAGTTTGGGGAGTGATTACAATCCATTTAATCAACTGCAACTTGAACTCACCTTATTAAAAGCTTCCATCATGCCCCTAACTAAACCAGTTTCCTGCGTATTCAGTAGTGTTTTAACAACATCCAAAGGTGTTGTGATTGCAGCCGCACATGCACCAGCAGCACCGCCAGCTATAACATGAACCGGAGGATTATATTTACGTTCACGATTGAGCTACGCCATAATTGAAATACAAAAAAATTTAATTATTAGCTTAACACAGTTTTTTTCTTCCAAAAAAGACCATGTCACTAACCATATTTTGGAAAAACTCATAGGTTGAAAAATGTATTGTCTGATTAGGTATATTCATTACCAATTGCGTACAATATGAGCGATAGAATGCTTTAAGGCCCTCCTTTTGATAAATGTCACTCATACAAGCCAGCACCGATTTATAGGGTGAATTATACATTTGTAAGCGTTGTTTTATAACCTCGGCTGGATTAGAAACAGCATCGTGGATAAGAGTAGCAATGACACCAGAAGCCACTGGAAAAAAAAACAAATAGAACAACAAATCGGTTAATAATTTTTCTTTAACTGTCGCTTAATATTAGAAACTTACTATAGTTTATATGACTGTGTGTGGTAACTTTGGTCATTAATTCTTTAGACATTTCATAGGAACCAAAGTATAAAGCATGAGCTGGACCAGCACCAGCCACAACAGCCGTAACACCACGTATGGGTCTAAAATAAAATTAAGCAAGTTTTTGTGTTTTTTGGTGTTGTATATAATACGTTTTATACAGTATATATATATATATGTATATATGTTTTAGGGTTGGTTATAAATGTTATAGATGGGATTTTTAATAAATTTTGTATATTATTACCTCCATATACCCTCCTTTTTAATCATATTCTTAAAAGTGGCTGTGATGCTTTTATATTTTGATGTGGCTGGTGATAAACTTTGCATACGTGTCTATAATAATAATAAAAACAAATTAGATAAATTATTTGTTTATCATTTTAATTTATATAAATACTTATAATTATTTTCTAAACAAAAATAAAATAAATTACTCATGTGTGCGGCGTTTCTGCGGGACATTGTAAAAATTTTTTATATTATTTATAAAGAACAATAATCACATAAAATTGTTCTTTCTATTAGATAAAAATACGTATCTTTTTTATTTACATGTAGAAAAAGAAAAATAAGAAAATGTGTGAGTAAAGATGATGATAATGAACACATTGAATATTAAAACGCATTTTTAATTTAAGCTTTGAAAATACAGATAATTGTTGGATGAATATTTAATCTGTATGTGTGTATGAATGTGTTTGAAAATTTATTTAAAACTAAGTTTATATTGAATATTATCCATATTGTAAGTATCCTGTAGTCAGTCTAGAACAAAATGTATCTATGTTTGAACTCGTTTTCTGGCGACGACTGCACTATTTAAAATGTAGACAACTTTCTTTTTATGAGCGAGTAAAGATATGTTAGACATAACAGTTCCAGTGTATTTCCGGTGGCATTGCCAACGAACGCGTCAATAGGATCACTAAGATTGACTGGTGAGTCTTTCGTTCAAATGTTTTCATTTGATTACAAAAGAGCTTCTTCTGACAATGACACTAGTAAAGTACTAATATTTCACTATCAGCATTTTCTGCAGGATAATTTTGCAAACAAGAAATTATGTCCAACATACTAGGGTCTAATAAGGGTATATTTTTAACAGATTTTTGTCATTCAAAGATTTCAAAAAGAATTAACGCAAACAATGAGTTTGTGTAATCAACAGACCTCATATGACAAGTATTATGACATTAATTTTTTTCGTTTTTTTTATCCTCATCTAATGTTATTATATACATAGATACATATTGAGTCGACACAAAACAATATGTGTCTTTAGCCGAGGAGACAAACTGCCCGACGCTTTGGTTAGCGTTTTGTTTTTAAAAAATGGGTTTTTATATTAAAAAATTTAAAAATAGAAAATGATTATGAACAAATTATATTTTCGAATGAAAAAAAATATTGTAATGGTTCTTGATAATAACCACGCCTTGCAATCTGGTTGTCGATATCCCCTCGAAATTCAACAGGAAATATTGCTAAAGAAATTATACTTAAAATATATTTAAAATAAATAATATGTAACATATTATAAGACAAAATCATACATATGTATATGTGTTAATACATAGTACATACATACATATAGAATGTATGTATATGAACATTATATACAATTTAACAGACTATGGAATATGAAAAAATACGAGTACATACGAGAGGTACATCTTATTGATTTTACCCAAAAAAAAAAAAGAGAAAATAATTCATTTACTACTACGCACTAAAAAATACTTATACATTTTAAAGCATTTTTTCATCATAGATCGATTATAAAGTATATATGAAAAAAAAGTTTCTTATTTTTAGATTTTGTCAGGTAAAATAACTTTAGATTATATAAAAAAATTGTTACGGCATGGGTAGTTATAAGGCACATTATTATGAACAGCTCGTATATTAGGATGTCTTGTGCTTTTTTAAATAAAATGTAGGTAAAAACGATTTAGAATTAGACCCTTTAAAATGTACTCAAGTGAAGCTTTTGCAAGATTATATATTTTTTTTAATAAATATAAATAGAGACTAAAACTTAATTTATTAGAAATAAATGCGCAATGAGTAGTAGTTAAAATACTATATGTATGTATAAAGTTTTTCTTTTGCATTATGATCGTCTATAGAAATGAAAATAATTAATATTTTTAATACTTTCATGGATAGAATAAAGCTTTTTAAGTGCAAATTCTATAACGATGGAAAAAAGTAATAATCAAAAATGTATCGGCAAGTTAATGATACCTTATGCATTCAGTTAAAAACCAAGTCTGGTTATTATATAAAAGAAATTTAAAAGTTTTACATAGTTTGCTATAAACAAAATGATCCATTTTCTTTATCGTAGCAACTCTCGAATTAAAGCAGACAAACACAGACACAGTGAGAAGGTGAGTCAATGATGTGAAACGTACTCGTCGTCGCTAACCCATGTCTTAACCATTTATTGATTTTACCCCAATATTTTGTTAGTATACCAATACTGTATAAAGTCAAGGTATCTTTATATAGTATGAAAATCATACAAAATATAGGAAAACAAATTGCTATTCTTCTCAACAATTGAATAAATTTTTCTTTACATATGTATTATTACAGCAGACTAAAATAATTCCATTTCAATAATAATATGCAAAAGAAATTATAAGCAATTATTTCAACAATAATAGTAAAGTATTTATAAAAAAATACTTTTTTTACTGCATATATAGTATGAAAAGAAAAAAGAAGTAAATAGCCAAACAAATTTAAAACAAAATCAATATTTGTGGCTATATGCTATATATCTATCACGAACATGAAAATATGTATACCTTATACATATGTACTAGGCCCATGTACATACGTGGGACAAAATCAAAATGTATAGAAATGTTTTGCAGAACATGTTAAAATATGTAGTTCGTAATTGTTTTGAACCCCATTTTATAATTATTTTTCTAAATAAATAATTTTTTAATTAGTTCTGACAAATTCATATTATTTTGTATATCGCGTCGAATATTAAAAATAAAAAAAATAATTTTTAAACTAATTATTTAATTAGGATGATAGTATAAAATAAGTAGTTTTTTAAACAAGTATACAGATTTCTTTTACTTTTACTCATTATATATTCTAGACAGGTTTTTCTGCCTAACAAATGATTTTTGCAAAATATTGTCTATAAACTATATCAATAAAAATTGTTGAAACAATAATACGTTTAAGAATAACTAGAATTTTATAAAACGTGCTTATGCATAATTTTATTTATTACTCCTCTTGACGTGAGGCAATACATCCAAAGAATACTATCAAATAAAATTTTATCGTTATTTTTATAAAATACAAATGGCACGGTTTACAATAATTTTTTTAAAATTAAATTCTTCAAATGAATTCTGTTTCAAATCTGGCACATGCCCATTAGATCACCCCTGTATTAGATGTTGTAGTATCCAAAAGAGGACTCGTCTAATAACTCCTAGCGAATCACATTTCTCTTATAACAGCAATAGACAAAGAAACCATAGAGAATATAGTTTTAAACAAACTTTGAAAACATTTGCGATACTAGCGCATGAATCAGACTGAATTTTGACAATGGTGAGTGCTACGTTGACTATAAGTGCCACTGTACTTTGCGGCTTTTTCTCATAGGGCGGCGAGTATAGAAAACCACACATGCAAAAGTCTAATGGGATTGCATCGCTCGATTACATCACTTCACATCAGCACATGAATGACTATGCCCTCAAATCGCTCGTGTAGAATGTTCTGCTGAAACTAATCGTTGGTAATCGTCTTACAGCTTTCGCGTTCACAGCAATAGCCTAATTAACGTTAATCTCATAGAAATATGGAATAATGACTTCGCCAGACTAAAATTCTCACTAAACAGTGATTTTCGGGTCTCATACGGATTGTTAACGCCTCAAATTTTATCATTTCGTTTGTTGTTTATCCAGAAATAGGCTTCATTGCTGAAGATGTTTTTTTTATGATAATTTAACACTCATTTTGATAAAACAAATTTATTAATTTTTTATAAGGTAGGAAAATCCCTTCTGATCATCGAATGCCGTCGCATTCGGTATCTGACGATACTCTGTGTCCTCCTATCTTTATCAACCTTCTTCATCATTAGCACAGTTTTCATTTTCGCGTAACATTTTGCGTAACTAATTTTTCATTTGTACGTGTTATTGAACTCTACATCGGTTCGAGATTTGGCAAAACAAATTAAAGAATTCGACAAATGTAGCTTTAAAAATATGGAAAGCTATCAATTGTCAAAGTTCGGAAGTAGTTGAGTATTTATGTAAAAAGATCCTTTGCATACATTAATTCTTAACGCAATTGAAGAGTTTGATGCTAATTCGTCTTATTAAGAAATAAAACGAAAGTTTAGCGGCAGCCAAAACATGAGTCTGAACTATTGAGTTAAAAAAATTTACTTTTTAATTAAAAGTGCACACACACACACCGATTATTCTATTCAAATTGTATTTTTTCTAGATAAGAATTCTAATTAATAATAATGATAAATGATATAATTGCCTTGAATACTTAAAATTCTAGACGTGCGAATTTATAAGTCAATAAAATCTGATTAAAAAATGAAATTAAATTTGATTCAAAGCGGATTAGGAATTTGATTAATTTTAATTTATAAAATTTTTTAATTTATAAAATTTTATGTGTGGAATAGAGATTTTAAATGTTTGGGTGCAGATTTCACAGAGGATCTTAGGCTAAGCCAGGAATATAGACTCAACAATAAAAATAAAAATAAAAAACGATGACAAACTGCGTCTTCAACCGGAGACTACATTTACTCCACTGTGAAGCTATTCTAATTCTATCTAGAACAATTTTTGTACTAATTTTATTAATAGAACGTTTCTCTCGTCTATCGTCTTCCCTTAGCAATGAATCCCTCTGATGAACCCAATCGTGTTACTAAGGCCAAAGACTGGGACTTCGTAAAGCTATTGTGCAACTATTTAAATCGCAGGTTTGCAGTTAGTATGCAGTCACATATACTATGATCGACTCTATCCAGTTCATCCTCCTCCTCTTACATCATGCATAAAGAAAGTTTCTGTTACAATTCTAAGTTTTATTTTACTTAACCCCCGGAGTAATTGAGTTGATGATTTGTCTAATTTCGAGTTTCGTAATATGTATAGAAAAATACATGGACTAACTCTTCACGAATCCAAGAATAGATCGGGCCATCTTAAGGTCATCATACTGATATGATCAACAAATAAAATTTGTTGCTGTGAACACCTTTTTTTTGGTAATCAATAATAGCATTTTAATATTGAAAATATTCTTTTATTTAAACATACTATAATTAGTACATCGATTAAAGTCTCATTTCTTTTTCAAATTTGCTTTCTTGTATAAGCAAAAAGCCAATAAAAAAGTAAACAAATATTTAAATATTTCATTAATTTTTTATACCAACAGCAATCATAAATGTCATTAACATACAATATAATAAATATTCATTTGCTAGCGAATGGATAATGGGTAGGGAGGTGTTAAAATTGAGAGGGTGCTAAGTACACTGAAACAAATAGAAGAAACATTAACATTAAACAAAATGTCATGCACGAAAATCAAAAAAAAAAGATAAGAAGTCTATAGAAGTTAACTGCGCAAGCTGAATGAATGTTGGCTATAATTAACGTCAACTAGTATTTCAAATTTGTTTTTATATAGAAAAAAAGAAAAACAAAAAAAGAACTTTGAAAAATAAACGAAAGCATTTAATAACAACGAATTTTTAAATACAGCGTGGGTTCGTTATTCTATTCTCCCAACATGACAAGCACGCGACATTTGATAACATTTTATGAAAACCGCAAAAATATGAAAAAATAAATGTTAAAAGATGATGAGAACAATAAAAAAAAATTCAAAAACAGCAAATAAAACACACAAATACTTTGATTTTAGTTAATTAATAATAAATTCTCCAGTTAATATTTAAATTGCACTTAAATGTCTATCTATTTTGATTTGATGAGCGTAGATTTAATACGTTATTATTTTTAATTTTATATTTATTTATTTTTACTTTTTATCATGCTATGGTGGTGTGCTCTATTTAAACATATATTGTGAATAAATGAAATTATGACAATTAAGTTTTTTCTTTCCATAAGCATATCGTCAACTAAAATAGAAATATAAAACTTTTAAAATTGTATAATTAAATAAAAAAAGAAGGAAAAAATAATGGTGAAATATATTCAACATTGGTTCTAGGCATGAGAAATTGACTGCTAGCAGAAATGATCAGTGTCAATAAAAGCATTAAAATGCCTAGAATTTTAAAAACGATGCAAGAAATCATTTCACTTCATCTGGCTTTCTTGATATTTACATGAAAATTTTTCCACAAAAATTGAATACAACTCTCATGTATAAGCCGTCGGTTCTTCAAGTTCTATTTTGGCGCTTTTTCTACGGCGTACAAGAAAAAGATTAAATAATTTATGGTTTCATAAAAGCGACATCACCATCTTTTTCAAGGTTTAATCGATATTACATTCTACATTCTGATGAAATAAAGAAACTATTTTCTTATAAACGTAATATGTATAAGAATTCGTAAAAGACATCCATTTGTGATTTGCTTGCTCAAGGAATCACACAACGTATTATAGAGCAAATTTGTCCTTTAGGTACAATATATGTATATGTAAATATATTCAAATAAGAACTGTTATAAACTACGCTTCATTCCTCTTTTCCAAACGACCTATTTTTCGAACAATACGATGCAAGGAATGAATGAACACGGGCTTATCTCTGAGTACTCAAAAAAATATTTTTTTGTCGTTTGTATTTTAAGTAACGATATGTATTATGCAATAAAGCACCCTATATTTTTATTAAAAAATAAATTTTAAAAAATAAAAAAAAAAAATATTTATTAAATTTTAAAACTAAATACTTTTAGTTCTAGTTACACGTTATAACTGTGACAAAAAATAAATTATCTTAATACACAGTTTTAATTGAGCTCATTGTTAATTCATTCAACAACTTTATTAAAATTCCGAGAAAATTGAAGAATTCTATGAATTTCAAAGAGATTCTATGAAAATGATATACATATACAATGTGCAAGTGGTCGGAGAAAATTCAAAGAATTCTGAAGAAAATAATAAGAAACTATTTAATAATATTTTTCCTTCTTGTGATCAAGAAGAATATATAGTTTTCGATAAGAAAAGAAAAATAGAAAAAAAATCTTTATAAAAAATAATTATTTTTTAATTTTATAGCAAACCATATGCAAAACTTTGTACTTAGCAATTGACGAAACATTAAACGAACTGAAATTTAATTCTTTAAGCTTTTTAACCGAAATGCAAACTTAGTAAAACTTAGAATTGGGAAATTAATAAAATTAGAAAAAAACTGGAATATCAAATGAATAATTTTCAAATAATTTTACTCGGTAACGCATGCAGTGATTCGACACCCTTAGACGTCAGCAGTACTTATTAATGATGACATTAATTAAAGGAAATGATGCCATTGCCCCAATACAAAAAGTAAATGACATTTTATATAACGCCACACTTCAATATTAGCAGCCAAGTAGAGTATGCGCGAAGAAAAAAAATTAATATCGTTTATCAAAAATAATAGTAACAATTCTTATTCTTAATAAACTTTGCGGGTACGACTTGGGATATAATAATTTGAGCTTTCATCCTATTTGCTTTATACACAACATTTTTGTTCTACAATCTAACCCCCAAAAACATATGCTCTTATAGGAATTTGATTATAATTGGACTTAATTTTTAATAATATTTATAACAGAAATAATTAAAAATAAGTAACATTTGCTATAAAGATGAGTTTAGCCCAGAGGAAAAAAATATTTTTTTTAAACAAAACAAATCGTAGATAAAAAAATTAAGATTAAGGGAAACAAATAATTTGAAGAATTTAAGATATTCAAATAATACCTTAGAAAACTGCTAAAGTTCAGATTAATAAACAAATGAAGTATGTAAAATACGTGTGGTATTAAAACATTTCATACATACTATATATGTATATAAGATATAAAAAGAATATTTTATAATAAATTATACTTTTGTTGCTAAAATTATAATCTATAATAAAATATTTTATTTCATTTTATTTTATACAACAATACCTATAATCATCATCAGCTATTAGTCAGACTTCATTCTCAGACAGTCAGCATTATTAAGCATTTTTTTATTTGAACAAATATATTTATATTTTATTTGTTTCTTTTGCTTTACACTACAACTCCCACTTGATAAATAAGTTTATAATAATAAAAGTACTTTTATATACTTACAATATTGTATATTATAAAAATGTGTAGTGAAATTAAATACTATATGCCCTGTTGTAATTTTATCAATAAGGAGGAATATTCCCTGTTTTTTCTACCATAATGCAAATAATTGAAATTTTTTTTCAGCTTTTTACTTTACATTTTAAATTTATTCTATAAAAAAACATTTTCTATTTCCTAAATAAGCATGTGGAAGTAAAAGTAATCTTATCTTTATGGTTTGTTAAGAACAACGTACACAAAAACGTGATACGATAAAAGTATTTAAAAGATATTGTTGTTTTTTAATTTTCTCAATTATATCTACATATATTATAAATTATAAATGATAAGATGCTTTAAATGTTTATTTTAAGCATATGTGAAAGAAATAACGTACTAAGTAGCCAACATCATATAAAATAGAGAAAAAGATCTATTTACGATTTTAAGATCTTGTCATATCTAAGGATTCAAACAAATTTAGCAGCATTTTATTTATTTTATTTAGCATTATTTTATTACTACTTTTAACTAATTTTATAATTTTAATTATAATACATTAAATAATTAATTTTAATTTATATCTCCTATATCTTACATTATTACATCAACAATTTGTAAATGTATATTGTGCAAAATCACACCACTTTTTATTACATCACATAGAAAAAAACAGCACACTAATATTTTGTACATACGTATGTATGTAAATGTATAGAGGTCTTCTACAATTTTAGTTTTAAATTTTCGTGTTTTGACTTGACCGATCTTTCAATATGCATAAGCGGTTTTTTCGAAACGAGGCAGGCCAATTTTTATTTTATTTATTTATTAATTTATTTATCGTAAATTCAATACAAAAATATCATGTCTTATTTTACACTATTGTTTAGTTAATTGTAATATATTGAGAAATACATTTTATAGGTATACAACACATAGGCTCCCAACAACACGGGAAAGGATATTCTAGTACAACATAAAAAAAATTATGAAGTGAAAATAATTATTCTTTTCTTGTTTCCAAAAATTAATGTAACCAACACAAAAATATAGAATTCGGGCCTTTTACTTAATTTCTTTGGAGCATGTATTATTTGATGCAATGATATTTCATTCCACAGAAAATAAATTTAATTAATTAATTTGTTGTTATTTTAATTTCAATATAAATTTCATAAGTACAACGAAATACTATAAAACATACCTCTAATTAAATGAAAACCAATACCAATTACCAAATTACACATAAGTTATGTCAAACATACAATATAGACTAGAAATAAACTCTTTTTAATTTCATTGTAGAAATATGTTAAAATTCTGATCTATATGACCCTAAAATATATAAATTTTAAATAAAAAAGTACCATTTACGAACGATGACATCATTGCATTTCGTTTTCATTATTGGTGTAAAATACCATTTGAAATACGACAGCTTCCTTAAATGAAATAACAATCTAAATAAGTCAACGTGTCTACTTCAAATAGTGATTGCTTTTAAGTAAGTAAAATTTAATTTAAAAATTCAATTATTTTCAACTAATTAGGTCTCAACTAAAGATAAAATATCTAGAAACTTTTAAAAAAGAAATACAAAATTAATAAGTTTGAGCAAATTTATTAAGTAGAGGACAAATATTACATGAAAAGCATCCTATGATCCTCATACGAACGATGAAAATATATATATGTACATAAAAATAGAATTATTTTTAAGTAAAATAAAAAAGCAAAAACTAATAGCTTGGAGTTTTTATCTAAAGAAATAATGCTTTTATTAAGAAGAATTCTAACCACGTTATAGTAAAAAAAATTATATATGATAATGTTAACATAATGGTTTCTATTCAGCATTAATTTCAAAAACTATAATCAAACTAATGCTGAAAATGTTTCTTAAACCGGTTAGGAAATAGCACTCTCAACAGCTAACAAGCGGTTGAATTATGCAAAATAAATTTAATATTATTTAATATTATTATTATAGAGTAGCTACCTATTCCAATTAAAAATTTCTGAGGATCTCTGAAAGCATGATGGTGCATTGTGACTTAATATTACCTTCAGTTGAGGCTTTTTCAGTAGCTCTTATATTTTCCACATTTTTTTGCATACATATTTTAATGACCAAAGGTTGTAGTATTGCTAACAAAGTTAAAATAAATTAGTACAATTCCTACAGGGAATTTATAAATGTCATCTACATAAATACTTGCTTTAATCAAGAGTAATAGTTTTCTTACGTTACATATATTTTATTTAACAAATAAATGCATGAATGCCATGGTTATTGCGTTAAAGGACTATGGATAGAAAAGATATGCAAATTTATAGGTATATTTTTTATTTTCTATTCTATTTAATACGTCACTTTTTTCAAACACAAAACAATAGTTCTGATACGACTGATTCCGGCTTATGTATCTATAAACAATCATTGAACATTTCTGATTTCCAATAAAAACGGTTTTAATCTGTGCAGTCACAAAAAAAATCTCTAAAAATATGAAAAACGTTGTGCTGATAAGAATTTTTTTACATTTTCCCAATTATAATTAAAAACATCTGATCAAAAACAATGTGTGCAATAGACTGCCAAATGTAACGATGTTAATAAAAAATCTTTGGCATCACCGTGTAATGAACATATTTGTTGTATAAAAAAACTCTAATTATTGTTGGCAGTTGGCTGTCTGTCACATGTGGCCAAAAGAAAGAATAGAAATAGTAAAAACAAAACACAAAAATGTAATTATTGTTTAAACATTTCTAAAAATTGAGGGAGTAGAAAAGAGCGGTTAAAAAACGTAAACACAAGAAATGAGAGCACATCAAAAAAAGAGTAATTGTATTTAAAAAAAAAGTACATGAAGAAAAAAGATGAATTACATCACTAAACGCACTTCACTCAAAAGAATGTTAGGTTAGGTAATTGGAAAGAAAAAACTAAAATAACAATTGAAATTAAATATCTAATAATTTTCAAAACAATATAACAAAAGCATACCTTAACTGAATCCATAGGATACATGACTATGTGTTCCAGTACACCGGCTATAGCACCGGCCGTCATGTTTACAGTCACACTAGTAGTGGGTAAAGATTCATAATCATCGATATTCATATTGAATGTAATAGAAACACAGTCGCTACCGGAACAGTAATTTACTTTTTGGAATTTGGGTGACTTTGAGAAAACAGCTGATTAGTTTTAATTTACTTTTTCATTAAATTTTTGTATTTCTTTTTTGGGGCAAACACAATAATAGTTTAATAAACACACACACGCTCATACAATTATTGTCTTAACAATTGATTTCTCCTCCACTGACTGACTGGTGGTGTGTGGCTTTGCCTGCTTTTTTTTTTCTTTTTCTTAAATTACAAATTTATAAAATTTTTTATTTTTTGGATTACAAGCAGCTGCTCAGTTTATTGTGTTTATCTTTTAAGGAGTAATGTTGATGGCGGCCGTTATTGTTGTTGCTAATTTTTTTTTTTAATAATTACAATGAAAAGCCTTTCTAGCTTTTTCTTTTCACTGGCAGCTCGCTCTTCTCAGCTAGTTGTTGTGTTGAGGTGCTTTTAGTAGACTGCCTAAAGTCTTACTACTGAACGAGTTTTGCAAACTGACAGCACTGTTTCGTTGCTCCAACTGTGTTACGTTTTTCCCCACTGCTTTTGATTTTCGTTTTTGATTTTTTCTGACAGCTTACTCTCTTTTCTATCTGTCTTACTGATTCTCTCTCATAATTTTTGTTATTTCTATTATGACGTTTAATACTCGTTCTTTTTTCCTTTTTTGTTTTCTATTTGCTCTTGTTCTCTTTTGTCACGGATTTTTTGTGTTGTATTTAATTATTTGATTGTTGTTGTTGCTGTTATCGCTAAGTGGTTTTTCTTTATATCTTCATGCGGTAACTGTTGTGGTTGTTGCAATTATTGTTGATAAGATGCATAATCACAATTTGTTTACTTTTTTCTTTCGGTGTCTATTCATATAACCAAAAACTTACTTAAATTCCTGGTTAAGATATCAAAAATCCTCTTCTTTTGTTTAAGTACACTACTATTCACGCCAATTAATGAAAGAAATTAAAATTTAATTAAAACGCTTACAATTTAGCTTGTAAGTACTTTTAAAATATAATCCAAAAAAGTAAATTTTAATTGGGTTTTTAAGCTTCAATATACATTCCAAAGTGTGCGTTGCAAATCTATTGTTGTTGTGTTTCCTTTTAAAACGCTTAATTCACTCTTTTTTAGTTGCTTTTGCCTAGTCAACCAGCAGCTTAGCAAGTTTTTCTGTTTTTTCTAACACAATTTAAATAAAAAAGCTTTTTTTACACGTTTATGGAATTTCGTTTTCAACTCTCTTTAATTTACTTTTCATAGACAATATATCTTGTTAATTAAATTTTAAATTTGTCTAATTTACACTTTTTTATTGTAATTAAACTAACACGCGTTAATAAAGTCAATCAAAATTGTTACACAAAAATTATCTTCAAGTATTCTTTTCTACTTCTTATCGTTTTCTACGAAGCTGTTGAAAAAACGTGAATGATTTGGCTCGAAAAAAATGACAATAAGAAGAAAACAGAGTTGTATTTAAAAGGCTAACAATAATGTCAACCAAATAGCAGCAGTATGGCAACTTTATTTTAGAAGTAACTGTGAGCGATTTACACATAGGCTTCTGACTCTAATCAAATAACATAGTTTATACGATAAGGAAATTTATATTTTATATTTTTTTCTAAAAAGTCTTAAATTTTATGTAAACTACCTGTTTATGCCTGACGCTTAAGAGATTTTGTTTTAAAGACTATACACAATCAGAGATTGTTGATATTCCCCAGAGCACTATCTATGTCTGGGACAAATAGCAACTATGTTATCGATACATAGTAAATCTCTCGACTTAATAGTTATTAACCTTTTTTAAATTAGTGGAACGAGATCTTAATTAAATTTAAAATTACTAAAAAAAATATAAAATTATAATAAAAAAGTATATTAATGGTAAGTGAAACAAACTTTAATATATATATATATATATATACCGAGACATTGAAAAAAACTTATTGATTGAATATTGTTAAAAACCAGTAATCGTTTTACCCTTTTCAGGGTAACTCCGTATTGAGGTTCGGGAAGTTTTTTGATTTCTATTTAAATGAAATTCATTGTTTTTTATTTTTCTCTTCCTTATTATCATATCTATAAGCTCGTACGGTATAAAACATATTATTGTTAACAGCGGCTCTAGGAGTAATTTTTACCAGGGTTGTAAAAGTTGGTACAATTGTACTTTTTGGGTACAATTTAAGGCTCAAAAGTACAATGGTAAGCCAATTACTTATTTGTTACAATTTATGAACTTTCTCAGTTTATTTCTTAAATAATTTTTTCTCTAGTTTATCGTTTAATTGATTTACAGTGGCCACTCATCTTTACTATCATTTCTTTGTGATTAAGATTGTGAAATTGTCTGTTTATTTTCAAATAAGTCCAGCCAGGGATGGGAAAGTTGGTACAACTGCACGTTTTTTAGCACTATTTGTAAGTCAAAAGAACAATAGCTACCCAATGTCTAATTTAGCACTATTTCAAAATTCTAGTTTCATATCAAAATATCGATTAATAGCCTTTTGTCTACCTTTTGAAATTATGCATTAATTGCTAAATTTATTTACAGTACTTAGAACAAATAAGCTTGCATTGCCTTTTAGTTAAGTTTTTTACACAGATATGTATGTATAAAATAAAATTTAAAAAAAGAAATAAAAAATTTAGTACAATCGAACTGCTAAATGTACACTTTTTCATGAAAGTACAATTTGATAATCTTATTTCTCATTCTTGACTTGTACCCTTGCGACCAGTGTGGCCATATTAGCTTTTTTAAGCTAAATTTAATGTTAAATTTTTCATTTAGCTTTTTCCAAAAATCCATTTAGCCTTTTCTGAAATTTCAACAAAAAAGAACAATAGAACAAAGAATGTGCGTAGTTACCGTATATAATCGCCTCAAAAATAATACAAACATTCTAAAATCTGACGTTGAAAAACAGAAAACTGTAGCATCACAGAAACAATAGTTTCTGCATTGTTTACATGGTAATATGGCTTTGACACAATAGTTGAAATTGATGCGCTTGTTGCCCTTTCTTTTTTGTATTTATTAACACAAAATATTTTTAAAAAGAGAGTGCTATGTTTATATCTAAAAATGTTTCCTTTCAAAAATCTTTGAAATTTCCTAACTTTCACCTATGCTTAATGGCAAAGAACAGAAGAAGTGCATATATATAAAGGGTCCACCAAATAATTTTTTTTTTTAAATGCTATGAAAAAATATACTGAATATTTTCTCAAATTTTTTTTTTTTTTATTTGAAAGTACAATCCTTCCGGTTAATAATAAAAAATAATTTCATTCAAATGGCTGCCTCGGTTGGCCATGCAGTAGCCTACACGATCGGTCCAATTTTTAAGCACATTAACGATTGTGTGCAGCTGTATTTCATCAATGGCTCCACGAATATTGTCCTTTAAAGCGTCAATAGTCTCTGGCTTGTTGGCGTAACACTTATCTCTGACGGCACCCCACAAATAATAGACCAACGGTGTCAAATCGCAGCTCCGAGGTGGCCAAACGACATCAGCTCTGCGGCTGATAATGCGATCTTCAAAAACAGGACGCAAAACATCGAGTGTAGCTGTAGCTTCAGCTGTGTGGCACGTAGCGCCGTCCTGTTGAAACCATATGTTGCTAATATCCTCCTCTTCAATTTTTGTGAACAAAAATTCGTTCAACATGGCCCGATAACGATCGCCATCGACTGTAACGGCCACTCCTTGCTCATTTTCGAAGAAAAATGGCCCAATTATGCCTCTGGACCAAAATCCGCACCAAACAGTGACTCGTCTTGGGTGTATCGGCTTCTCAATGTATGCGTGCGGGTTTTCTGTACCCCAAATGCAATAATTTTGCTTGTTTACATACCTGCCAAGATCAAAATGTATAAAATATCTGAAGAAATACACCATGTGATACTTTTTTATACGATAAAAAATGACAAGAAGCTGTAAAAACATGCTTAAAAATTTAATAAAATGTTGTGAATGAATGCCGAGCCCACAGTCAAAAATTGTCAAGATTGTTTTGATACCAAAGAAGCACCTCGCTACTATCGGGGCAATAAATATCAACTATATAGTAGTTTATAATCTTTTAGAAAAGATTGGCTATTCAAAAAACCGCATTAATTGATCAAATAAATTTTATTCATCAAATTGTCATCAGTGAAACGAAACGAAATTAAACTTTTTAAGTGAATCATTACGAGGGACGACAAAAAGTAAAAGAATGAGTATATTAAACAAAATGAATCTTAATTAAGATTTGACTATTACAATGCCAAATAACATGTTTAATCCACCGAAAATTGCCTATATATGACCGGGAAGTTCCAATTTATGCATTCTTTAGTACGGACTATACTTTTTTCAGGTTCTGAGTCAATGTATAATTTTAAAATGAACCAAATAATCTTAAAATTTACAAATATGTATTCTACAACTTTATTTAAGCCACCTTCACTCATCAGGTGTAGCCCGGGAATATATATATTATAAATGAGATAAGTACTCCCCTTGTTCCGATCCTATCAGCTTTTGTGCCACCTACTTGTCTTTATAAGGACGTTTGAAGTGAGTGATGACTATTAGCAATCAAAAAACTAAAAAGAAAATTTAAGAGTAATTTTAGACAAAGCCACTAATTTTGTCCGTTTTTCCTCGAAAAAAATCATTATTATTAACTTAATTCGCACACGTTTAGGTTAGTTAATTTAATAAAGATTAAGTGAGGAGATTAGGTTGCCTAATTTGGCCACGTTTTTCCCCATATCCGACTTTGAAAAACAGCATGGCATATTTCGTTATTTTATAATTTATAATATATGTATTTATATGAATATAGTTTTAAAAAGTGTATAAAATGTATAAAATTATGTACATTTATGTATTACATTGCAATTTTTATTTGTATTTTTTTTTTCAATTAATAGTTTAGCTTTTTTAAACGCGATTTAGCTTTATGTTATTTAAAAATCTGGTCACACTGCTTGCGACAGCTGATGAGCATTTCAACACTTGCAGTGGCGCAAATCCGGATTTCGACAAAAACGCTAATTTGAAGCTGCGATGTTGGGAATGAAGAATATTATATATAAATGGGAATTTACATTGTTATATTTAATAAGTGGGTTTATGGGAATGATGAATATATTAATTATCAGAAAATAACAATTATTATCAAAAAACTGATAAAATACTAAAACCAATTGAACGACTTCTTTTTGAGAAAATCATTGATTTGTAAAAGATTTTTAGTGAGCTATGTTAGAGTACAATAGCTTTTTAACTAGCAGTTGGATTAAAAATTATTATTATAGATATGTATAACTTAAAATAGTGGTAAATAGTAAATTTAAACATTTAAAACATAGCAGGTTAGTAAAAGGCATTGACAGCTTTTCAAATTTGATCAAACAGGGCTAAATATTATTTGAAAATAAATAAGTTAACATCACTATTTTTTGGTTTGTTTCTCTCATGACTTTTGAGTTTTTTTTAGTCTCATTTAGTCACAGTTCATTCATAACGACGAGAGGTTGTAGGAGTAATAATGAACGGAGGATTTTTGATGTTTTATTGTGCATGTTTTTATAGTTTTTAATTATATTTTTGCTTTGATAAAAATATTCGAGATTACCTTTAAGTGTGTGAAAAAACTTGAGTATGTTTTTTGATAAGAGTATATGTGCGAAAGAAAGGAATCAAAAAGTAAATAAAAATGTTGCTCAATTTTTAACTAATGGCGGCGAAATATTAAACTAAAGGAAAATTATTCAATTAATAAAACAACTGAGTTTTGAGCTACTATTTACCCATACATCTATACGTAGTACAAGAATAACAACAAGTTGATTAATAATCATCAAGAATTTATGTGTGAAACGTAAGAAGAAATGATGAAAACAACTTTTTTCTTGGAGTTTTGTTTGTTTTTTTTTTCATTTTCTCTTTCTACTCTCTATTTCATGAGTAAATTAACGGCTCGTATAGAGAGTGAGTGAGTAAAAAAAGCAAAAAACTAAATAATAAACAGCCAACTCCCAATTAAATTAAGCAAAAAATAAATTAAAAAACAACGTAAAATATTTTTTATTTTAATTAATATTTTTATTCGATTTCGTTTCATAGTTTACCTTTTGTTGGGTACCTATAAATATAAGCAATCGTCTGATTTACTGAAAAAGATAATAGTGAAAATGAATAAGTGTGTGTGCGTGTGTTTATGGTAAAAAGAAAATTAAATAAAAAACAGTAAATAGAAAAACGTTAAATAAGAAAATCTTAGGAGTTGTTGTTATTTCTTCACGATATCTATCTCTCTCTTTTGTAAATTAACCGCCACTGTCATAAACTTCATAATGATCATTGATCAATCAGCCAAATAATAACAATAACATCAACCATCGCAGCATGTGTTAAAAAAATACAATAATTGAAATTGACTTAAAATGATTAAATTTCTTAGATTAATTTTTTTTCCTTAATTAAGAATAAATATTAACATTTTATTAATTTTTTTGTTTGTTTTAAATAGAAAATATTGCGAATAGCACTTGCATATAAACAATAGATGCATTCAATTATTTTAATTATGTGTGAATTATATTAAAAAAAACAAAAAGAAAAGTGAAAATGAAAATGTTTGCACTTTTTTATTAAGAAAAAAAAAAAAAACATAAAAAATTAACCGGCTTTTGGCGAAAAAAAACAAATCCAATAAAAATCTATTGAAATTAAAAGCAACTGTTTTAACAGCAGCAACAGCAACAACATGACGGTGTGGAGTGATTGCAATCCAAAACAAGTCTTTGGAATTGGTAAGTTTTTTCTTAATGTTTCTTTTTTTTAGGCCAGTTTTTGTTCGATCATGAATTTGGAGCAAATCTATTAGAAAAAAAAAAACAAAAAACAAGAAAAAATACGAGAAAGTAAAATAAGTAGAGAAAACAGGACACATACTTTTCATATGCCATGATGTACAATCCATGGCCCGGTAATATTGTTATCAGCCAGTAGGTTGCCCAATACTAGATATGACCACCTCATCTACTCATTAGTGCAACTCGACACCGTCCTACTCAATTGTCCATCAGGCAGGTCGAAAGCCATATGCTTGAACATGGCTTTGCACTCAGAATAAATTCGAGTTAATCCCTTACAGGAAGAGATCTGATATACCATGCATCAAATTGACCCTGGTTAAAAATGCAACACAGTCGTGCAAAATGTGCCTGTGGATTTTTTTCTTCTAGGCAGATTCGGCATTCTATCTCATCCAAGAGGTGTAAGCTATTGCGATGATATTTCCAGTAGTAGTGTCCCTATAGAAATCTCACCATTCTGTCAATATCCACCCTCCGTAGGAGAAGGGCTTTATAGACGTCCAATGTCCGATCTTGAAAAAATGTTTCCAACTGTGCACCACTGATCTGTGCTTTGCCTAGTTAATCCGACAAAAAGGTTCTGGACCAATAAAGGCCACTGCGGACCCAGCTCTTGTTAGTACGTCGGTATTTTCATAGCCAGCAATTACAGAATGACCCAGGACTCAGCAAATCATAAAAATGATCGCCGATCTGAGTTGTTGAAGATAGTTAAAGCACTCTCAAACTAGCGGCGATCTCAGGGAACATGACGCTAGTGTCTGCAGTGCTACCTGACTATACGAAAATATAGTTATGTGCGTACCTTTGTTACCCTCTGCAGGCTTATTGCATGGCCATTTGCCCATATGTACAGAGATCTTTGTATAAGTTGTTTTTTAAGAGCTTGAGAATTTAAAATATAATTTCCGCAATATGTCCGCTACGGGTACGACTAACATGGTCTTGGCTACTGTTTTCAATAGATCTGGCCGTATGCCGTCAATGGTGACTTGAATATTGAATTTCAATGCTTCAAGAGTTGCTGGTTTCTCGGCATAAATTAATGACTTAACATAGCCCGTAAATAATAATCCAGAGACGTTAAATCGCATAAACGAGGGGGCTGGTGAACAGAATCACTTCTGAAAGTTGATTGTTAAGCGTGCTGTATGACAAATTCCGCTATTATGTCCTTGAATTTAACTGAATAAGTTTTGGAAAGAAAACTTCAGTCAGCATGGCTCGATAGCGCTCACCATTTACTGTAACGACAGCTCCAGCTCAATTTGAAAGAATAGGGACCTTAATTGACTGTAAGGTGCAAGCCGCTTCAAACAGCCAATTTTAATGGATGTATTGGTGAACGTTAGCATCAATTTGGTGATTCCAGATACATCAATATTGCTTATTAACGTAGCCATTTAACCAGAAATGAGCTTCATCGTAGTGGATAAAATATTCTATGAACTTCTCGAATTGATTTATTTTTTCAAAATAACAGCCTGTTTCCAGATGACGAGCGTAAGAAAACGTTCGTCTAATAAGTTGAATAACTTGTCTATTTATATTTCAAACATTAACAAAAATATAGTGCTTTGTTTGTGTTTTCTTACGCTCATCATCTGGAAACAGGCTGTAAATTATCACAATTTTGAAGCATTCTTCTGGCGTTAAACGATTCATAATGACTTGTCGAAACCTTACTAAACAGAAGTGCCAACGCAGTTTGACATTATCAGCTGTCAAACCATAGTTGTCGATATCGATAGTTCTCATGCAGTTCAAATACGCCCTCCCCTATACCCGTGTCAGTCTTCGTTTAATCCGTAAAACACTTCAGGCTGCTGAAATCAACCCAAGGCCCTGAAACCCATTTCCCGCGATTATCGGACATGATTTCGAACCTGCGTCGAAAAACATTATTATCAAGTCAATACAGTTTGTGAAATAAATGTTTTTAAAAATAAATAAATAAATTGTATTTTCTTTCGAGAATTTTTGCACACATTCCGTTAATTTACCTCTTAAGAATTATGACACGTCATAACTTTAAAAAAAGACATTACAACGCCAATAATAAAAATCTTCCTACCTAATTCTTATACTGCGCGGAATATATGTTGTACGCAGTCCTGAGAATAAATTAGCGAATTTTCTAGCTGATTTGCCTCTATAATAATAGAAATACCCTAGTCTCTTGAGACTCGCGTTCCCAAAATGCTTTTATTTAAATATAGAGTCACATGTTGAACGGTTGACCAATTTTTTGTTGCTGAACGCTATGTGATCTCTTTTACATACGATAAGATTGACAAAAAAAAAAAAAAAAATCCCTAATTCCAAAAAATTCCAAAAATTTCAAATTTTTGAAAATTATTATTTAACAGACTGTATATTGTCATTTGTATACATTTGTTGCATTTGACTGCAAATAAAAATAAACAAAATGTTTTTATACAAGCAGATGATATTCATGTAATTATTTTTAATAATATACAACAACAACAATAAAATACTAAACATATTATAGTAATTAAAAAAAAGAACAACACAGTTTTTCAAAGTCAATTATTAAAATGGAAACACACCTACAATTCGAGGTGACGGTGGTGATCATAAAGATGCTGAGCAGTTTCGCGTACAATAATACAAGAAAAACGTTTATTATTTTAATTGTTACAAATATTGTATGTATATATGAATTACTATATAAAAGAAAAACAAATAAAAGACATATAAAAAGAAATAAAACATTAAAAAATTAAAATCAAATAAATTGAGATCAAGAATCTTTTTATATTTCATTGTTTTTGGTCAAAATAATTTTTTTGTTTCAACAAAAAATAAAAAAAAGTTTTTGTCGAGACTCGCTACAAGGTAAATCAAAGTCAAGTATTTGTAACCAAACAATTTGTAAAACATAAAATGAGGAAAAGAAGAAGAAGAGAAAAAACATAAAATTTTGAAATGGAACATGAATAAGAAGTGTAACATCTTACGGTTGCATTTTAAACTCTCAAAACAACAATAACAACTCCTGCAACAAGTTACACAGCAGCAGGAGGTCACTCGCCTTTTTAATTTTCAACAAAATTTTATAGTTTTTATAAAAATCAAAAAATAAACAAAAAAAAAAAAAAAAACTAAAGAAATAAATTCTTTTGAAATAAACCAGAAGGGAAGATGAAGAAAAAAAGCCAAAATAAAAACCATGAAATTTTAAATTTCGGTAAAAATGAATCACAACGTCATAACGAAAAGCAACAAGGCATCACTTCATTATCCAAAGCAACACATTCATTCAGTCACATACTCGTACAGACATACATACATACATACATACATACATACATACATACATACATACATACATACTTATACAGCACTGGTACTTTAAGATGCTGGCTGGTTGGCCGTTAGTTAGGTTGGCTAATGACTCTGCCTGTGCGGAGGTGATTTCTAAAGGTGTGTGTGTTTTTTTTTTTTTTTTGATGAAACACTTTTGAGAGCTCAAAGTACATTTATTTTATTTGTATACCCAAAATGGGTTATATTCGTCGTATTATACACAATAATTTATTTGTTTTTGTTTGGTTTTGTTTCAAGTACTCATAGACAACCAGCAGCAGCAGCAATCAAAAACAATAAACACTTCTTCTAAATGTTTAGGAAAATTTTTATATTTTTTTCTTTTTGAAGAAAACAAAATAATGTTGCTTTAATATTTTGAAGAATTCCAGTGCAAATGGTATTTACATTTCATTTTATTCAATACAAACAAAAAATTTTAATAAATTATTCCTTTCAAAGAAAATAACCTATTGTTACATTCTATTCTTAAAGCATATTTCGTATATTTTTATTTTTTTATTTTAATTTTAAATATTACTGGGAATTTGAAAAATACGTGTATTAGGTGGAAATTTTTAATATTAAATGGTTTTAAAATTTCATTAATATTCTAATTGTAGGGGCTTATTATCTAAATAAAAATAATATGAGGCTTGTTCAAAAAATAAAAGCATAAAGTACTTAGTTGCGTAGTTCGTTTGTGGTTCAATATTTTCGCGAAAGTCTTCCCTGCTCTCTCATTTCTTCTTCACACAGCCTATTTTCCTAGTACCACAACAATGTACTGCATGATTAGATCTCATCCCCTGAGTTTTGAGTTTTTTAATAAGACACAAAGTAATGTTAGTTCACAGGTAAAAATCTCTTCTGTAAGTCAAAGTGTTGGCAATGATCCTGTTTGGTCATACGCTATCGTTCTTAGGAGCTTGATCTTTGTTCGTTCTTCACATGAAGGATGAAATTTTGAGTAAATATTTTAGTTTACGGCTATGGCAGAAAAAATAAAGTTAATTTTTTCATATTTTTTTCTTCGGCATTTTAACCGCTTTCGTGTTGAAAAAAAAATGGCAACATTAAGATGAAGTAACACTTTTAAATGTTCCGTTTATTCAAAGGCAACATTTTTTCTGAGAACAGAAAACGCTTGCAGCTGTGTTAGTCATTTGTCAGATCTCGTTTTTAAAATATAAATGCCAAGGATTTTCCTAACAAACAGAAAAAAAATTTATTTTAATTTTTAATTTTAAATTGTTTTATGGTATTTATTTATTATCTTTCTTTATTAGTTTTAATAATACTTTGAATTTACATTTACAAAAAGTTTAAATAACAAAACTCAGCTTTAAAAAACATTGTTTTTAACAAAAAATATAGATTTTTTTCGAAATATGCTTGGATTGCGTTCATTTATAACGCCATTGGGTAATCTGTTGAAGAGCTGTAGTCTTATGTAGTTCAAACGACGCTTTTATAAAAACACTCTTTAATTAATAATTATTAAATAATTTCCAGATCTTTCACGATAAGCTTTACAGGTAACATGAGAATTCAGCAAACCATACTGAATATTTTTTTCACCTAGATAACCAACTATGACAACAGCTATTGAAATATAAAATTGAACAATTTATCACTACTGGCTATCCTATTAAATTACTCCATTATATTAACACACTATCGGCGGGCCATTCCGTTAGCTTGACGCACAAATCTTGCGGTTTTCAATTTCTTGTGCGTAGAAACATTTGGTCTACACTAAAATCACTTTCAGTATCATCACGTTTTGCATATACACGACTTGCGGATTGGTGCCAACCTGTGGGAAAGGTATTAAATACTCTTTTCGCTTTGATAGTGCGTCAAATTGCTAAAAAAAATATTTTATATTCTTTAAAATTTTAGGCTTTTTAACTTAATTTTGTTTTTTTTTTTTTATTTGATTCCATCTTTCTAAGGAATTTTCATTTAAATTTTTTCATAGCAATTCTAATCAATTTTTATTAAACCTTGAGAATATTTTTGGTTTTTTTTTTACTTGTTACTATTGCTTTTGTTTGTTAGTAATAATGATTATTTTGTTGTTTTTGTTTTTGTTTTCGATTTTAATTTTATTTTTATCTTAATTCTAAATATTTATTGTTATTGTTTTTTTTATATTTCTCTTTGCAATTGAGTAAAAAAATTGAAAACGTTTTTTTTTGTTCTACCGTAATTTACCACCTTGTCTACCTTCTAAGCTTATTAATTACATTCGTACTATTTTTTTCTTTTAAAGTTTTTTTATTTGTTATGTTATTGTTTCTGCTTATATGTGATAATGACGTTTAAATCTAAACAATACAATTGTTTTTTGTTGTTTTGTTCATATTGCTATACATATACAGTAAGTTAAACAAGTTAACCAACATTTTGATATTTGCGATATATTTTTAATAAATTATTGGATGGCCAACTTAACACTGTTGGCTTTTTATCGTGATTTCACGATAAACTTATTCACAGCATTCATCATCGTTAGTCGTGACCTTTTCCCGTCCTTTTAGAAACAAATAGATTTTGCGCTAAAGAAAAACAACTCAGTTTTTAAAACCGAGAAAAATATCAAGCCAATATTGAATACCTTTATGTGTATTTTAGAAGAGCTGTAGCTGGACAATAAAAAGCCTGGAACAGATTATATGTAAGATAAAACTACCCAGACATGTACATACATACTATTTTGTAAAAATTTCTTAACTGATCTTGCAACATGTGGTCGAGCATTGTCATGATGGAATTTTACATACCAATGCTCGTAAAATTTACATACCATTACTCGCTTTTGACAAGCGATAAAAGGAATTCTGTTATCTGATCATTACCTTGACGTCATTTATATTTGTTTCATTGGATGATTCCTTACGTTTCGGTTTAGCGTAATGAATCCATTTTTTATCGTCAGAAGTGATTCGATGCAAAAATGATTTTTGTATACTTCAGGTAGCATTTTGGACAAGCGATATCGTCTAAGTAAGAATTAGCACCACCACATCTTAGCAAGCATCATCACCACTATGCAATCATATGGAGAGGTGAGCTATAGTGGATCAATCATCTACTTAGCTGGAAAAATCAACTTGATTAATGAAATCGAAACAAAACAATGCATGCTTTGTGAAAAGCCAATATGCCTTCTAGAGGATTGACGGAGAAGAAAAAATGGCTTCCATGCATGTGTCTTTCAGGCGGATGCCATGGCATACTGTAAGCTGTATAATGGTTGTTGTGTGGAGGAATTTTCCCTGAAAATATTCTGATTTATTCAGACAGCTGAGCTGTTATCAAGTCAATAACGAGCGTCATCCTGACGTCTATACTCGTCCATGATGCCGGAGGTTTCTCACAGAAATTTCAGATCATTCGAAGATAAATCTTATATGGATTCCAGAACACAGGTATATCATCGGAAATTGCATAGTTGACTAACTCGCTAAAGCGGGTACGAAACTCGCAATAGTCGAACTTGAATTGTTTTGATTACCTCGGTTAAGCTGGATATCCTCCGGTCGATGTGTAAGGAGACTTAACCACGTTGCCAGCATGAGAGCACATGCGTTATTGCTAGGCTCTGCTCGACCGTCTTAGATAGGACTTATTACTTATTCTTACCTTAAATCACATGGCCATCCATCGCACTATTAAAATTTTCACAGTCCATTGCCTTATTGGAAGAGGTTCCTAATCTCTATTTTCTTATCGTCTTCGACTGAACTCTCTACAATAAGCGTTAACGCAATTGCGAAAAATACTTTGGAGTCAGAATAGTTTGATCCTCGGGTTTCGCTTGTGGTATCAAAACGTGCCAAAATTATGGCTTAAGTGGGATCTCATCCTACAAAGAGGGCCGCCGCCTAACATAACCTAATGCCTCTAATTCATCATATCTGAACTTTTTGTAGGTGGCCTGAGTGGTTTTTGTCTTCCGTGTCAAAATTAACACTTCTGAGTCGCTTGTTGAAAGATATTCAGTATAAGTTTGTGTAAGCAATGAATGTGCTTGGGCTGCTTTCATTATCAAATTGAGTAAGTAAAGCTAACCTTCCCGCAAATGATACACTTTGTAAGCACCAAATGCGACATTTCCAAAGCAAAAGTGAACCCTAATTCGTTCAATGTCTAAGTTATAATAAATACATAAAAATTTCAGAACGAGCACAGTTGCAAGACACTGTGACTCATGATCTATATTGTGTCACTTCGAGTCATGTGCTTGTTCAGCAAAGCTACTGCCTTCCTAATGAACGCTAGCAGGCCTGAAGCATCAGTGTTTGATATGTTCTTCATTGGTAGCCTATGCCTCCATAAACATATTCATCAAAATCAGTCAAGAAATCCACATTCATCCTATATGTGTTTCGCCGTCTCTGAGGCCTGCAAGCATAATCCGTGATTGCTATTCTCTCCATAAGGAGTGGGAAGGGCTTGTGTTATTAAAAACACAATCATGTGCTAAAAATACAACATCTGTCATAAAATCCGCAATTAAAGTTTGTACATCCTAAAATATACATATACGAGAATGGTGACCACTTTTTAATCACTCTCTTAAGTTTTGCTCTAGTACGTGCGTATATTTTTTTATGATACTGTAAAAGAATTATAAACGAACGACCTTAACTACGATATGAGTACATACATAAGTATGAGTAAATGTTTTTTTTTTTTTTTTTTTGTTGTTAATTCTGGTGCACAATTAAATTTGTCGTCGCAACGTTATTCCATAATAATATTCGACATTCTAAAGTCCACTAGAGTGTAATTTAACACCAAATTATTGTGACTCTGACTCTGCATAGGGAGGTCAATTAAAAAAAACATTACTTTTCAAAAGATTTTACAAGTACTTATAAAAGTAAAGCAACGAAAAACGAACGCCTACAACAATTAAAAGATTAATTATTATTTTTTATTTATAATACAGTAAACTGTGTTAAAAATGGACCATAAACAACTAGAAAAAGTTTAGTTACAAACAGTTTTAGAGTATTGTGGCCAAGTGACTGATGCATTCCACAAACAAAATTCTTTATGGGAATTAGAATTTAAAAGAAATTTTTTTCGTTGCGAAAAAGAAAGAAAACTATTTCACCGAATTTATTAACTAAATTGTTGGGTGTGCATGTATTCCCTGAACTTAAATGGCTTGGCGAAATATGAAACATGAAAAAAAAATTAAAAAAAAAATAATTTCGAATAAATTTTTTAACAAAAGCATTTAAATTCGAACCATCAAGACGGTTGTATTGTACTTTTAAAAATAATTGTATTATATTTCCTATTCAAAACAAAGGAAAAGTGAAAATAGAAATTTGTAGTTTGTAGTAAAGTGTAGTAGTTAGACATGACAAAAAAATTTAACTGTTGTTTCGAGTGTTAAATAAAGAGACTTACTTCCCTTGAGACAACTCTATCTATATAATAAAGAAAAGAAAAGCCTTCATGACCTTTTCAGCTTACATCTGCCTATGATAATAAACATCAGACGAACGCTTAGGATAAAACGTCACATACTGGGGAAAAAAAATTACAATTCTAAGTAAATATCACCACCACCAACCACTAAGCAAGGATCTACCCCACTATGCAGTCATATGGAGGGGAGCTACAGTGGATTAATCATCTACTCAGCTTGAAATTGCTACTTGATTAATGAAAATGCAACAGAGCAATGGATGCTTTTTGCAAAGTCAATATACTCTCTAAAGGTGTGACGTAGAAAGAATGGCTCTGTGTTAATAAACTATGTCTTTGTTTCGTCTACGTTGAGTCCTTCATATGTGAATAGTTGTTTGATAGCATACAGATGTAGTCGGTATAGTCCAAGTCTTCGTAGCTGCCAGTGATACACCAGGTCATGCCCCTATTTGAGTCTCTTGCTTGTCAGCATCAGATTGAATAAAAGTGGAGATTAAACATCCTTGTTTAACATCTGCTTGAATTTATATTCAATAACTTACTCCATTTTCTAGTCTGATTCGGTAGCTGGTACCAGGTTCACTATTTTCTTGGTCACTCTTTTACAGACCAATGTTCTCAATATATCCTTGTGTTTGACCGTCTCAAAAGTTTTCTCAAAATCGACGAAACACAGAAGTAGCGGAGTGCGCCACTCGATTGAGTGCTCTATGACCATTCTCAAGGTATTGACGTGACCAATTCAGTTTCTATCGGGTGTTTTTTTTAGAGGTTTAAAATTTTGTTTTGACAACAAAATTTTGTTCTCCGATGAGTCCCATTTTTGATTGATTGGGTACGTAAATAAGCAGAATTGTCGCATTTGTAGGGAGAATAATCCACAAGCTTTTGTCGAAATATCAATACATCCACAGGAAATTGCTGTTTGGTGCTCTTTATAGGCTGGCGGATATGTTTATGGGCTGGTCCATATATTTTAAAAACGATGATGGTCAGAATATTACTGTCAATGGTGAACGGTATAGGGACATGATTAGAAATGTGTTCGTACGTCACATGGCGTGTTACAATTGATTTACTCAAAGAAACTTTTGATGAAAGAGTAATTTAATGTAATGGTCCAACCAATTGGCCACCAAGATCGTGTGATGTAGCCCCATTGGATTATTTTCTTTGAACTTATGTAAAGTCACTTGCCAACAACGATAAACCAGAGACAAACATCTGGAACGTGGGGCAATAATATCACACAATTTTCGAACGAACAAAGCCCATTTCATTAATATTACAAAAATATTTCTTTGTTTTATTATGATTTAAACTTGTGTAACTGTAAAAAAACACCTGATACATGCGAAAAAGTTTCCCTTTTTTTGGTAGAAGATAATGACACCTTTCAATTTAACAGGGTATAGCATATCCCTTTTATCGCATTTAAAAGCGTTTTTTATTATTTCTTGAAAATGTTTATTAAATTGGCATAAAAATTAATTTTTTTAAACGTTTCTATTGACATTACTATTTAAAAAAGCATCTTAAGATAAACACCTGCTTAGGTTTTATATTTTTCGATAAATTTTTAAATAAAACAAAATCAAAAAACGAAAAAATCCACTTAGATAGATACTAATATAGGGTGATCAATTTAAATAATGCAATAAAACGAAAACGGTTGAAGATTTTGTTTTTGTTCTGAAGTAAAATTGTTTCGGTTAGAAATTAAATATTATTTCATATCTATGGCTGCCGCGGCTGGCCTCACAGTACCCCATTCGATCGGACCAATTTTCGAGAACTTTTTCGAGTGTATGCGATCGTATCTCGTCAATGGCGTCACGAATGTTGGGCTCCAAATGTTCAATGTTCAAAATGTTTCAAATGTTCTATGGTTTATCGACATAACACTTGTCTTTAACAGAGCGCCCCACAGAAAATAGTCCAACGGTGTCAAATCGCAGCTTCTTGGCGGCCAACTGACATCACTATTTCGGCTAATTAAACGGCCGTCAAACGTTTGACGCAATAAATAGATTGTGACGAGATGTGAGGAAAGTTGCATCATCCTGTCGAAATCAAACATCGTTCACATCAATACCATGAAGAACGGTCACAAAAAATCAGTTATCATGGTGTGATAGATGTCTCCATTGACCGTAATGGTTGCGCCGTCCTCATTTTCAAAAAAATATGAGCCAATGATGCCTCCGCTTCATAAGCCGCACCAAACAGTCAGTCGTTGTGGGTGCATTGGCTTCCACGTTTGGGTTTTCTGAGCTTAATAACGTACCCACCGAGATGATTTTAAATGATGATAAATTTCCAATAAATCCAAACATTGCTCAAGCGTGAATCGATTCATTTCGTTCAGTGGAGACATTATACTTAATTTTGTGACAGAATAGAATGACATAAGTATTGCCAGATTCGAAATAACCGCTGGTTCAAATTAAAACTTTTAAATTGCCCACCCTATAGAACGTTCGGCTTAATTAAAAACACACCCTAAAAGACATTTGTTATGTAAAAAATTCCCACATCGATTAACATTTATTGCTTTAAATTTATTTATTAAATAAAAAAGACTTACCACTTCTATTCATAGTACAGTAAATGGTGATTTTTAAAAGAGAACCTAAATGATTCAAAATAATGCGAATTATTAAAAAAAAATTATCAGCAAAATGCTCACCCGCATTCGCATTGATAATATGCGGGTAGATTTGGAAAGAAATAATAAATTTTGCATCACACTATGAATGCTACGCGAGAGTGTATGAGTTTGCCAAATAAAGTGGGTGTGTTTCTTTGGTTTGTATTACTCGAATTTGTTAAAAAAATACATACATACGAGTATGTACAAAATAAAAGGTTCAATAAAACGTTAATAAAACAAACAAAAAAGCGTAAAAATTAATTTGTTTTTCCCTGCAACGACCAATAAAGGCAATAAACTTTTGCTGTTCAATTCTAATAACGAGTACTTATGGTCTCCGCTATACATGGTTGAGGTTGAGGTGTGAAATTAACAATATTTGTGTGTTAATTTTTTTATTGTTCGTTTTCGTATGTACATGCTTGTCTAATCCATAAAAGAATTTCTTTATTTGAAAAAAAAGATAAATAATAATAATAATTCAGAAAATCAGTGTTTATTATTAAAAAAAGAGAAAGACACAATGTTTAACACTCTATATATCACGTCTGGATGTGGATTCTTTGTCTAAACGCTTTGTTTTAGTAATTTGTTTTAATGCACTTCGATATCATTTGAAAGTGTTGTTAGACACACTTATGTATAATTATTAAAAGTTAGTTGATGCACCACACAAAATACCTTATTATTTCTTATTATCAGCCAGTAGGTAAAGGATAATTTGTGTCCTACTGTACTCACGAACTATAGTATATATGGTCAGTCCAACACACTCATCTTCTGCAGATGATATCCAGTTAATCACAATCGTCCGCTAACAATATCTTATTCATTTGTTCTCCATAAAGCAAAGGCTAGACTGAAAGCCATGTTCAAATAGCAACTTCTCCGCTTTCCGAATGAAATAGAGAAAATCTCTGATAGAAACAGTTCTAATTTCCCCTGGATACAAATGAATAGGGTTGAAAACATGCAACACAGTTGCACAAAATGTGCCCTGTGATTTCATTCCCCTCCAGACAGAGCCGGCAGTAGGTCTTATCCGACAGAAAACCCACTATCCTATTAAGTTCAGCCTTCTATAATCTATACAGACGTTTTCTTTAGAACAAAGGCCACAACAACCAACTTTTTTTTCTCCTTCAATCTTCTAGAGAACATATTGGCTTTCCACTAAGCATCCATTGCTTTGTTTCGGTTTCAGTAATCAATTTGATTTTTCAAGCTAAGTAGATGATTAATCCACTGTAGCTCCTCTCCATATGATTGTGTAGTGGTGAAATAGTATTGTAATTTTTTCCCAGTAAGTGGCGTTTTTTTCTGATCATTCGGCTGATGTTTGGCATCATCGCCAAAGGCAAGCTGGAAGGTCAGGGGGTTTCTACTTTATTTTTTAGATGGATTTGTCTAGAAGGGGAATTTAAAGTCTCTATATTAAACACTTGAAACCGCAATTAAATATTTTTGCGTCGTGTCCTCTACTGGGTCTCGAACCTGAGCAGCTTCTGTTGTTATGTGTTATGTGTGCGTTCTAACCACTACAGCACCAACCGTTTAGCATGTGTGAATCCTCTGACATCTTTACAATGTGCCACTCTGACAAGATGTCCATCCTCGACTTGACTTCTGCTCAGTTAATCCTAGAAATAACTCTGGGCCGATAAAGCCCGCTACGGACTCTGGCCTCACAAGTTCGTCAACAGTTGAACAAGGGACGCATATGTAATCATCGGTCTTATAATCGTAGTATACATTTAATAAATCATCCTAGAGTCTAGATGCCATGTTTTAACAAAAATGCTACGGCAAGCCACCCTTGGTTTTTATTTGGTTCCACCAAATTTTTTTTATGGCTGGCTGGCCCCCACGACTTTCCACCTCTGTCGATGATGTTAAACATCAGACGAATGACGCCATCTACTAAGAAAAAATTACAATCCTAAAAAAGGGTGTACACCACTTCACACAATCAGTACAGTAGGTTCTCATCTACTTAGCTTGAAAAATAACTTGATTACTGAAACTGAAACAAAGCAATGGATAATTTATGGAAAGCCAACATGCTCCGTAGAGGAGTGATGGAAGAAAAATGTGAATATTTGTATGCCGAAGGATACTTTACTACTTTTCTATTTTTATTGACTTTTATGGGTTAAAAAATATGCTTTCGAAACGATAATTTACTGGACTGTTTGAACATCTAGCGTATAACTTAAGGAGAGATGTTGTCAAAAACTTTGTTTGTCCTGACGCTTGTGTGGCTTGGACGGTCCTTTAAAAGCAAAATCAAAAAAATTTTATTTTATGGAAATTTTGAAGATTTTTAAAACTTTATTTGCTTTTATGTAATTTGTTTGTTTTATTGCCATAAAAATTACTGCGTGTTTGTTATTGGTTTTTGAAACGTTTATTCCTAGAACAGCTATATGAATTGTGTCATATCGGTATTAAACCCACTTTGAAATGAACAAGTTATTAAAAAAAGATATAATTCATTACAAATAATATATTTTTTATTTGAAATACGTGCAAAGTAATAAAAAGTTTTAATAATTATGTAAAAATGTAAAAAATACCCCCTCCCTCATTTCATATTTCTAAGTCATCGAAATGAATGTTGTTTTAAAAAGCAAGTAAATAACTGACATTCATAATTACCCTGTCACAGTAGATTGCTGATGTTAATATAAATTTTTTGACGCTTTAGTTTTTGTTAAAAAAATAATTTTAAAAATAAAATAAAATGTACAAAATTGGAAAGATTCTTAAAAAAGAGAAAAGTAAGAACTTTTTAATAAAATATTTATTTAAAACGCGTGCCATAATCATGGTCTCATTAAATGCCACTTTTTTCTATTTTATGATATTTTTTTAATTTTTTCATTTTTATTGTTTTTATTTAAAATAATAAACAACCATCATTGCCTTCTTTCATTGTCATCATTAACTCATTTACAAAAGAGGGAAATGGTGGGAGGAGAGAGTTAGAGAGAGACGAGCATACTTTAACTCGTTTAATAAAAAAAAATTTTCTTAATTTTCGTTATTGTTTCAATGAATTATTTTCTCTTTTTTTCATGTCATTTTATTTCATATCTGATTATTAGAAATGACGACATACACGTTCAAGTCATTTAAACAAAGCCAACAGCAGCAGCTTTACAAATAAAACACAAAAAGTAGCAACAGCGATGGCAATGGTAATGGCAGCAACAGTGACAGTGAATGAATAATATTGTCATCACAATAAACTTCATTAATATTGTCATGACGGCAGGGGTTAAAAATTGCCCTTAAGTAGGAGTACACGAGTACGAGTACTCTGTTGCTGTAGGGCTTCAAGATGCAGGCAATCAGACGAATACTCAACGAGTTGTGTTGATACTGGCAGTATATACGTATAAAGTATTGTATGGATACACAACTAACACAGAAAATATTGTCCAGGAGTTTATTGTAAATATGGTGGAGTCTTTATATAATGAATGCTATTTAACTACCACTACTACTCTACTCTAACGATCTTAACCGATGATTGCACTGTTTTTCAGGCTTAGGCTTACGCTATAAATCTAGGAACTAAATCTCGAGGCCTCAAGGTCTATTAGAATCTATGTACACAGCCTCGCCACAATTATTGCTCTCAACTCTTACGTGATTAAATCGAAATGTCTCCTCAAATGCATTCGCTCACTGGGTCAGCTGGAACGGAAGGAATCATGTCGAACTGATTAATATTGTTATGATATAAGTGCGCTACTAAGAGGTCCTCTCTGTCTGTCGTGCAGGGGGACGTGCATACATGTCATACTCTTCACCGTTCGTTAAAATTGTACTTCACTGTCTGGCTTTTTTAAATTGTTGACAAATATCCCCAAACAATAGCCAAGTCGCCTGGCTTCACACACACACACACACACACACACACAAACACATACTAAAAGAGAAAAAGGAGATGAAATAAAACAAAAACTGAAGAATTGAAAAAAGCTGTACAAATTTACTCATGTGCATGAATATTTATTCACAACAAATATTTCAAAGATAAATGCAGGCAGACAGACAGTCATTGAGGCGCAAGCATCACGCATCATACATGTGTGCCACATTTTCTGTTTTTTTTTTTGTTTCTTTATTTAATTCAGTTTTTATTTCCATAAAATACTTGTTCATGTGTAAGTTTTTGCCTTGTACTAGTAGAACTCCGTATGTTTATCATTATTTTGTTGTGGCTGCAACATTCATCATTTACTGTGTATGTACTCTGTATATGTACATACAATCATATATACACATTGGTGTAATTGAGTTGAATATAGTTGTAGAGTACGAAGTAAAGCTAACGCACCCTGTTGTGTTGTTTGTCACCACTTAAAGCTTCTCTTTGCTGTTCTACTCCTGTAAGAAATTTATTTAAATGCTTTTGTTCGTAACAGTTTCATTTGTCTCCCCTTTTGCTTAATCTTCCCTCATTTCACAAGTCAGTCAGGCGCTCTTTTTTTTAGTTTATTATACTCCAATAAAATTATTTGTTTTCCTCTAAAAACTTACTAGAAAATTACACTGAAACTTGTGGGATTGTTTCCAAAACTCAGAGATGAAAACAGATAATAAGTTATCTCTGCTTAAATAGAGAGTAATTACTATTTCAATATTATTATTAGTTAAGTAACTAGTAAAATGTGGCCATCGTGGTTAGAAAGGTAATAAATATCTGTTTTTCAAATAAAAACGGGGTTGCTTTATAATTTTATATATTTTTTTTCATTTTTTGCCACTATTCTGGTGACATTCTTGGTGTTTCAATTGAAATTCTAGAGTGTGGGGGAAGAAAACAGTCTCCTTTTTGTCAATAACGTTTAAAAAAGATTTGTTTGTTTAAGTAAATTTATTTCTTTGACAGCATTTACATTTAGTTTATTGACATTTTATTCTAAAGCTAACATGTTACATTTTTAATTGAAGAGATGTCCTAAGTCTGAATGTAATACTGTTTTTTGATTTAATTAATTCGTAGGTATATGCAGGAAGAAAAACGTGTAAAGTGCTTAACGTGCAAAAGAAAACCGTGTTTGCTCTTCTCTAATTCTTCTAATGAAATATAAACAAATCCAGTTGAACTATCTCTCTACACCAGGCATTTTCATTTTCAATGTGTTTATTTTCAAACAACCGTTATACCTTTACAAACAAAAGCCTACAAATTATAAGTCAGAGTTCTTTAATGCTTCCGATGAACATATAAGACTGGCTGCTATTCATTCTCCGTTAATGCCTCTTAATGTCTATAAAATGTATGTCAAGTAACATTAAAGCTGGAGGGGAAAGTTATAATAAAAAAAGAAAAATCTTTTATTTTTTTCTTAATGCCTTCAAATGAAGTACCTGAGGGTGAATAACTTTGTGTGAAAAGCAATAATCAGGCAGACTTTAGAAATATTCTAATCAGCCACTTAGCTATGTAAGTGTGTCGTATTGCTAGTATGTTGGTGCGAAAAAGGTTAATAATCTTTACAACTAAAAAGTTCCTGCAAAAAATTTTCGTTTCAAAGCTTTCTACGCATACCACACATTCTACGCATTTTTGCATTTGGAATCATAACCAATGTTTTTACGCAAAATACATTTTTAATTTTGATCAGCTTTAATGGAAATTTCTTGAGCAAAATAAAAATTGTGCCTTACCTGTAAATTCTGTTTAACTGCTTATCAAAATCAGCTGACGCTTACAAAAAGAAAAGTAAACATGAACATACATTATGCATTTAAAGCTTCAAAGTACCTTGAAGAAACCCGGAACCCCGCCGAGAAAGTGAAGAATTGTCTCCCTCATAGAAGTGTTCATGCGGTTTCTGCAGTTAAGATAAAAAACCAAATGGCCCGTGTACACCGCAATGAGTTTGGTGGAGGTAGAGTGGTCCTCCCTTACCAATGGCAAAGTAACATTGAAATATCACAAGAGGAGATGGCAATGCACTTGTTCTGCGTCCTTATATGAAAATAATTGCAGATTTTCTCCTTGACGGCAAATGTCAGAATAAGAAGTGAAAAATTCCACATCCATCTAGGCCTTCCGAGCAAGTTCATCAGCTCCTTCATTCCCAGCGATGTCCATGTGCCCGGGTACTCAAAGTAAGGAATGGAGGTACATCTCTTCCTTACACCGGAAAACTAAAATCAAGTTGCTGCTAGGCGACACTATGGCCCTCAGAGTAGCGTGACTATACTGCGCTAGAGGTCTTGGGTAACATAAACAATATCGCAAAGTTGGCAGATTCGGAGAAAACACTACGCACCCCGCACAATGAATTCGTCTGTGTAGCCCGTAATATTAGAATCCGCAGAAATCCTACCCCGTCTTTATTCTTCTTTTCTAGGGAAAAAGGCCTTGATGTACCTAAATAAATCCAGTCTGTGGATAATGTGTCCAGAAGAGTGAGACTGTGTCCAGAAGCATCTGAAGCTCTGAGTCGAATGCTATAAAATGTGAAGATCAATGGGTAATAAGTGCAGAATGACGTTGAGGCCGACACTGGGACATATCGTGCAAGCACCTGTGACACCCAAACATTTAATAAGGCTTTTATCAAAAGCCTTCCACCACACCAGAACTACCTAGTTTGTACATCCAAAGTCCCGTTATAGTCCCGGAAAAGCGTATAACTTTTCATTATTTATTTGGTAAGCGCCTATTTCAATCAAAATAACAACTTGTATTAAGGGCCTATATATGTATGTATGTATCTGCAGCTTTTAGAGGGTTAAATACTTATTTTTATCAATTTGTTTTTTCATAGCTTACGAAGTGTTTTATTAGAGTACATTAAATTACAAAACAGAAAAAATAATTATATTTTGTAATTCAACACTCTCTCTTAAATGTGTGTTGACATTTTTTAAAGAGTTTTTATCAAATCCATTAATTCTTATGCAATATTACTTACAATTGCACACTACCACTGTTTGGTTATTTTTCAAAAAGACAACAGTGGTAATAAGACACTCTCTCTATCTTTCTCTCTTATGCCAACATGAAATTGGTTATTGTTTTTGTAATAATAAATGTCTAAGATCAGCCCCTTTTTATTCGTTTGTTAATTTCCTAAAATTAAATCTCTTCTACTAATACTTCTGCTCTTTCCTAAATTACATGCCTAATTGAAGAGCAGCCGAACTTTTGCCCATCACCCCACCACCCCAATTAAATTTAATTGTTTGTGTGTATGCATGCATTCTTAATTATTCATAAAGAAGACAACAACAACAATGATGAAAACAGTGAAGTGATAAATAGAAACAATAAATGAATGCATGAAAATCTATTGATGAATCGAATATTTTTAAATAGGGTGGAGTGGAGTGGAGTACCAGCATTGATTTATTTTCAATGCATATAACAAATAACATCAACATCAAGTATAAAAGACACATGCTATCGAAAGACAGGCAGACAGATATGTAGGCAATGTATAATTGGATATTTGATGACATGACTACTTTGATTGTATTGATGTTGATGGCCGCCACTACAATGACTCACGCAATCTTTTGCTATTAAATTTCATTTGCAAATTTCATGAAAGAGACACGATTAAATATGTGTGTGTGTGTGAGAAAGAGAGGGAGTGAGAGAGTGTATGTTAAGAGCAAATTAGGAAATGTCAATTGTAAATTATTTTTCTTGAGATTACTTATACTGAGTCGTTTATTCTTTTGCTTTAAAAGCATTTTATTGTTGTTATTATCGTTTTGTCCCTTTTTTGCCATATCACTACTTTTTTCTTTTCGTTTTTAATATAGTTTGTTTATCAGGGAATATCTTTATAGCGCATATTGACCCCATTTCATTTCCACAACATTTCAACAACAATAGCCATAACTACAACTACCACTACCACTATAAACAACAGCAATACAATAATACTTCTTTTTTTGTTGTTGAAATTTTTGATTTCTAAAAGTTAAAATATAAAAATTAAGCAAAAATATGTGTTTGTATATTTGTAGTTTCTTTTAGGTTTTTTCTTTTGTTTTTTTTTTTAGAATATTTTAGACCTTCTCTCTTCTTTTTTATAGATTTTTTTCAAGAAATTATGTAAAAAATAATTACCGGGCATCTAAAGGAAGTATTACAGAAACAAAGGCATACACACTCATTGTGGCAGTCGAATCAACTAGGCAGCTAATAACGCAGTAAAATTTCATAATTTTTGTATTGAAATAATTTTAATTATTTACGATTATTATTTGTTTGGCTTTATACATTCATTTGTTAATTGTTTTTGGCATTTTTTATATGCATTTTTTTCTTTTATTAAAAAAAAAATAAATTACTTTTTATGGGCTTTTGATCTATTACTTCCATTAGACATAGGGAGAGGAGTATAATTTGTTTATTGGAAATACTGACAAGTAACCATCTGTGACAGGAAATTCCACATAACTTATGCAAGCGTTTTCATTATGCATATACGTACATACTCGTGTATATACACATTTTCAATTCAATTGGAAACGGTTAATAGAATTTAAAATAAAGTTCCTTGATTTATACTTTTGTAGCCTGTTTCTGTAAGACAAACAAGTTGAGAAGTTTGCCCACTTATATGTAAAACACAAACAAAACACTCAATTTTTGCTATATAAAGAGATAAGATCTGAAGCTAGAATCATACGATTATTGCAATGTACCAATATGACACAATTGCAATTGTGCTTTATTGTCGCAAAAGATAAAATTATCCCAATTTATTCTGCGAAAAATTGTTTTTTTTTTTTAAATTTAAATATTGTTACGTATTGCCGTACCAATAATTGATGCATTGCGACAATCGTGTGACCCCAACTTAATGCTTGAAATGATGCACATCGTTCACACATCATTTTTGAATTGTAAAGCTTCACATGCATGCAGAACAGGCCCATTCAAATATTTCCCTAAAAATTCCTTATTTTGTAGCAAACAAGCAGGCCATAGACAGACTGGAAAATGGCTGCAACTGACCGTTTTATATATTAATGAAACAGTATTGTTGAATGTGACTTAACGTAACGCCATAATTGTAACAGGCCATTCTACTATCCGCCTTTTGTATTAATGAAACAGTATTGTTGAATGTGACTTAACGTAACGCCATAATTGTAGTCAAAGAAGCAAATTTAATAAAATATAAAATTTGTACATGTCAAATTACACACATAATGGGTGATCTTGTGACCGTGCAGGTTTTGAAAATTGAAAAAAAAACAGAAAATTTGCAAACGTGAATATAAATATTAAATATTTGTGGCGCAAAATGAATGCCTACCAATTAGTTTTTAAAGTCACTCTTTAGGGAACATATTGGCTTTCGGAAGAGCACAGATTGGTTTGTTTCAGTTTCATTAGTAAAGTTGATTTTCAAGCTAAGTAGATGATTCACCTCCATATGATTGTGAGTAGTGGTGAAGATTCTTGCTAAGTGGTTGTGGTGATTCTTACTTAGCATTGTAATTTTTTTCCCGGTTGGTAGCGTTTTCTCCTGAACAATTGTCTGTTGTTTGTCATCATCGACAGAGGTAAGCTTGAAGGTCAGGGGAGCAGCTTCTTTTAGATGAATTTGTCTGGAGGAAGGTTAAGTCTCTTTATTGAACACTATTATATGTGTGCGCTCTAACCGCCATACTACGACATACACAAAGATTTAAAGATTGTTTTATGTAAATATTGGCTGCGGCTACGACGTAGATTGGTCATATCTTAACTGCAATTTTGACATACTTATTCCAACATTTCGGGCGGTATCTTACCAATGGTAGTTGTAATATCGTTACCTATATACGAGAGAGAGACTTCACGTATTTCCACAAAAGAATTGTCTTGTGTGTCAAATTGCATGATTTTGGCGGCCAACGGACTGTTTCAAAACGTGAGATTAATAGCTAACCAAACTCATCCCTCAATAGGTCCATGGTATCGCACCTTGCTCCATTAACCATAACGTACGATTTTCTTCGTCCTTGAAGAAACCCGGTCCAATGATGCCACCTGTCTACATACCCCACCAAACAATGTACCTTTCAAGGTGCATTGGCAACTCTTGAACTGCCTCTGGTTGCTCATCACACCAAATTCGGTCATTCTATTTATTGACATACCGTGATCATGACGACCATGGAATGGACTTCTCACGAAATTTTATAATAAAATTCAATGATTATAAGTTTAGATCGTTTTTAAGTATATTCATGGTGAAATGGCAAACGTTGCTAAGCATTTTTGGCATTGACACATGCCACGAATATTTTTTTGACACCGAAAAGCCTAAAAGCACAAAAATCACCCGTTTTTCACTTTTGGTTATTTTTGGTAAAAAATATATACAAAAAAAAATTTGTTTTTTCATCAGGGCACTTAAAAGCTCGCCTTTGAAGCAAGATGACGCTTGAAGAATTCATTGTTAAAACTGAGTTTTTTTAAGCTCTAGCATTTTAAAATTAAAAACATGTTTTGATCGAAAATTTTATGTCATAGTCTTGCTTTTTTTATACACCCTACTGTTACATATTTTTTTGTAATAATTTTTTTATAGACGAATTTTACTTTGCTTTATTTGTTTTTAAGTACATACATATTTACAAATATTAAAAAATTTAAACAAAGTTTAGAAAATATTTTTTAAAATAAAAAATAAATACCGCCAACTGTTTGCATTAAACATAATAATCCCTATTTAACATAAAAAAATAAATAAAAACTATCTTTTAGAGCAGTGAAGTTAGTTACTGTCTTACATAGTTCAGTACGCAGGTAAATACAATATTTTCTAGTGTAAAAATAAATACATGCAGGTATTTATTTATTTTGTTTTTTTTTATTTACGATGACTATGTTTCAATGGGTAAAGAAAGAATGAAAGAAATATTTACACAAACATTTATAAATATTTTTTGTTGTACGACTTCATTTGTTCGTATTTTTACAGTTTTTTTTTTTTTTTTTTTTGTTTAAGTGCGATGTTGTGGCTTTCTACAGCTGCTTGATAGAAAAAACCACCGACTAACCACCAATCAGACATACAGACCGTTTGACAAGTTATTTTGATGACGAATCTCTTTGAAATTAAAGCTTTTTGTTTAGAAATCGCGTTTTTTTATTTCAAATGATATTCGCTCACTCGTATTTAGTTGTGATCTTTATGAATTTCTAAAGGTGTTAAATAGTACAGTGATGGTAAAAATAATAGGTATATTTAATTTTTTTTGTAATTGATATTTGCTTGAATATTTATTTCACCGATATAGATCTTTTACTTTCATTATTTGAAATGAAAAAATCAAAATATCAGAGGCTTTCTATGGCTTTTCTCAGTGCAAAATGTTCGTCATTTTATAACTCGAGAACTATTAAGCCTATTTACAAACCAATACATGCGTTGGAAAGGTTGTAACGACACGTTCTCCGCTCGGATGCTGTGGTAGGTCAGCGGGGTCCAGTGTCGCACAGAAAATATATTAAAACACTTCTATTTATAATTATAAATAATTTATTGATTATTTAACAAGTAAATAAAAAAGCTTTTTTTTAAACTATGCTTAGGAAGCTATGCTTAATGCTAAACAAACGTTTGTTTTCTAAAAAATACAACTAAGTCAGTCCGTGGTCGGAAGTCGAGTTAGGAAACGCTGGGTAACTCGATCATCATGGATACCCAGTGTTGATCGGGTTACTTGGCCGCCAGGTAACGGATCGATCGGAGTGGTTCATAACACTCCGACAGAGCTTCACCCTTGCTCCCTCAGTCACGTCCACTTGTACCGTCGTTGTGGAAAGGTTCGAGGTCTGGGTCACCACGGACATCCCAGTGGTGGTCAAGACATCTCGCAGCTGGGGTAGTCTCAGTCGCAGCGGTTTAGTAGCCCTTGTCCACTCCGTCAACGTGGCATCCTGTTGTTGGGGAAAAGCAAAATATCTGGGTCACCATGGATGTCCCAATGGTGATCAAGATATCTCGCCCCTGCAGGGTCTCAGTAGCAGCGGTTTACCACACTGCGACGGAAAGTCCCCCTTGTCTCCGTCGTCCTCGAGTTGATGTCAGGCATAATATTACTGGAGCCAGTAATATTATTTACTTCAAAATGGATTATTTAGCTTGGCTCGGAATACCACAAGCCAAACTAAACTTACCCTTCTGAAGCTGAACACCAACTCCCCTTTTGCTTGGTTTGTTGCAACATCATACCAATATTCGCGGCTGCGAGAGTGAGAGCGAACATCCAACCAACTCACAATTGGTCGCAACACAGTAAGATCACGTGTTGACACCATTATCCTACTCTGTGTGTAGTCTGCGTAAAAAGTACAGTCAAAATATTTTTAAATACAATTCAATCCAACAACATACATAAATTCAATATAACAATAACAAGAATAATGTTACTAATAATGATATAAAGGATAATAATTAAAATTAGATGATTACAACAATTATTCTGGTATACTTAATATTGCAAGAACAATAACAAAATATGAAAGTATGTTGACCCAAAAACGAAGCCGGCTGACTTTTGTCGTCACAAGGTGTACTTTCACTGGTGGTGACACGCCAATATAAAATTTTTAAGGACACTAATTTATGCCAAATAACTAGGAAAACGTGAAATGGTTTGAAGAAATTAATATAAATTTATTTGGGTCAGATGGAAAATCGTGTGTAAAAACTTCTTTCAATTACAATGCATTCTTTATTTGATATTTGTAATGATAAATAAAAATTTAAGAAAATTTTGATGTCTCCCTATTTTTTCTTCCACCACTGTATATCTTTAAAACAGTAATAATAAGAGTTTTTAAATATTATTTGGGCAAATTTGTGGTCAAAACAAATCGTCAGCCAAAAAAGGGGCAGAATTAGATAAGTGGAAGTGGCACCTCCCATAAAAAGTAAATATTGATTATTGTATATCTTTAGAACGGTAATAGTGGAAGGTTCTAAATTTGGTCAAAATAACTTCGTTGACCTGCCTACTGAGCCCAAAGTAGCAACCGTTGGCAAGAGGGATTCTCTGTTTGATCTCTAGGCTGACGTCATTCTTGGTGTAAAGCTGGTATCAATATTAACAAAGTCCTTCACCACTTCAAAACTGCAGCAGCCAACAGTGCTGCTCTTGGTCCTTCCAAGCACGAAAACAACAAGATCCATTTTGGCTGCTTCTTGCACAAGACTGCTGTAAGCAGAAGATAGAGCATTGGTGGTTGGAGGTACAAATGTCCGAGAATCGAAATCTTAGTAATTTAGGCCCTAATCATAATAAATAAGAATAAGTTATCTTCCTTTATGGCCCTATGATTCTCTGCAGATCGTTAAAGAAATTATTAAGTTTCCTTCCCATCGTTAACAAAATTTTATCGAACATTATAAATGGGCTGTACTATGGTGATATTTACACTACGGCAAGACTTTCTAAGATCCACATTAGCAGAAAAATCTGTCATATAAGAGAATTTAAAAAATTCGCCGATAAACGCCGATATTATTACATATTCGTGTGTGTTTTGTAAACCGAAAACGAGCGAAATTGAAATCAAGTAAAAAACTTAAATGCGACTATTATTTTAATGTTTTGATATGCAAAGAATATATTTTAAAGGCAATTAAGTGAATTAATAGAAAGTATCAAAATCTTTTCAGATTTGAGAATTATAGCAATTTAAAATTTCATTTGATTTCAATTTAACTCGATTTACAGAACATATCCGATAATCGAAAATTTTAAAACCACTTCCTAGTTTGCCTCTCATTTAAAAAATCACTTAAGTTATTTCCATATTGTTACGTTTTAACCTTTTTAAAACGAGTGATTTCTTTTAAATTGTGTAGAATAAAATAAATGCAGCGAAATTATTGTTTTACTTTATTAGTCCCTTATTTTTTATACAGTCCCTTATTTCAATTCATGTAACTTGCACTTAATACACAAATTTACTCAACATTTTTACGAATTTCCTCTTCAACTGTTAAATTACGACTGACTAACTTAACAGAATGTAGGACTCATTTATAGTAAATCAACATCAGTTTCCAATGTTCTAGCATAATCCACAGCCTTCTATTCTCCTACGCTAATTCAAATGTAAAGTTTAATACCCAAAATTGGCAATAACGTTTAAATAAATACAGCATGGCATTGGGCGATCGTAGCCCTGACATAACCAATAGAATAACTGCCATAATAAAGTCTATAGTTTTAAATATACAAATGTTGGCGTATCTTTTTAGGCATTTTTATTTTCGTAACAATTATTTAAGAAAAATTTTTAGTTAGACAATTTACGTTTTGATCAGTGCATTTTAAGCCTATCCGCTGATAATTAGTTTGCTTGTAATTTTTTAAATAAAATATTCTTCGAAGCCGGGTAGTGGCAATTTTTTTCAGTTCCAAACAGCACCCAACTGTAAATGAGCTTAAATGTATGTATTTTAAAAGCAATGTTTAAGTTCGCTTAAATACATGTAGAAAATATTAAAACAAAAAATAGTTTTAATTAAAAACCAACAAAGTACACGCCGGTCATTACACTGCCTTTTTTTAATGACAAACGAAAGTATTTTACAAAACATTTCTCTTATTTTCTACAATAGACTAGACTACACAAGAAAGTTACACGTATGGTCAAATACTATATGTGATACCCTACGGAGCATAAAGTTGTTAAAAAAAGCACTTTATTTCTTGAAAATGAGAAATTTAATTTTTATTTCTTTCAAGAATCAGTTACAAATTCACTTTTTCAAACTTTTGCATATTTACAGTACAGTTTCTCTATTGTACACTTTATCTTTCTCTCCCTTCCTTTTTAAAACAAAATAATAATTTCCCATTTACATACATATGTACATACAATATGTATGTACACATCTATCTGCCAGCTATTGTTATTTTCTCTCGGTGTATTTTCTTTTGTTGTTATTGTCTCACCATGTTTATTATGTCATACGCGTGCTACACTTAAAAAGTTTGTTTTTTCCCATGTTGAGTTGCTGTTGTGACTCTGTTGTTGTTACTTTTTTACCGTGTGAAACTGACAATCCAATCCAATCCAACTTCTTGTGGATTATTTAGATAATTTTTATTTTTATAATTTTTTCTGTTTTAAAGTAGTGTTACATTTACGGAATGATAAAAAAGATTTCAAAAAAGTGACTGGGTCTAGGAAAGGAAAAAAAAATTTTTTTTGTCGTCTTGCTGAATGCATAAATCAGCTAAGAGAGTTACTTATGTATTTACGAGTATTTGGGTAACGTTAAAATTTTAATTTTTATTTGATACTCGTAGAGTGTACACGTTTTGCTTTGTTTTTGTTGTTGTTGTTGTTGTTGTTGTTGTTGTTGTATTTCACATCCAATTAAATCCATTAGTTCCGTTTATAATTAAATTGCTTTTTTATTTGTTATTGTTAGTGTTCAAGTATTATTACAAGTATTTTCCGTAGCATTTCCTATTTCCCCTTTTGATTTTACAAATATGGTCGCACCCATTGCATGTTGCATACAACTTGTTGCATTTTATATAATATTATGAATGTGTAGCTACACTTTAAGCTTAAGTACGCATGCATGCATATGAGTGCCACACACTCCCTGACTACTAAAGTTGTTGGTGGTTAGTGGTAGTGATTGTTGCTTTTCATCCAACCATATTTTACAAAAAAAATTATTCATTGACCCATAACATTGGCCCCTTATAATGCAATTTATTCTTTCATTCTTAATATATGAAATTTAGTTTTTTCATATTTTATTTTACTTCCGTTTAATTATGATTTATAATATTTCAAAAATTTGGTGGTGTGTTGTAATATTTAACTGAATATCGATTTGGTAAACGCTTTCAAAATACGTTATTTTGAAATATATTCTTCTCCTAACCAAATGAAACCAAATTAGTATTGAGGTCCTATCCTTAAGTTTATTCCACGATACTTATAATGGCGGTAAAAACACTTTCGTTTTATCACGAGATATATGTATAGGGAAGTCTAAAGGCGTTTAAGTGCTAGCTGTGGCTCTATTGGACACTCGGTGAAATCTACACTGTCGAAGCACAAAGGGCTACTTACCCTTGCTTAGTTTGGTATTTAAATATGTAGAGAAGTACCACTTTCAAGGTCTGACCACGGCCTTTATTTTGATAACATGGGCAACGAGTAAACAAGGTTATTCGATTCCTATTTTATAACTTGGTGTAGCCATTCAAGGAGTACATGTGGTAATGTCTTAGTTGATATGTAGAGGTGTATTACATCCCAAGCGAAAAATGCTACAACGAATTTCGATGGTCCTCAACCCCTTTACGGGCAGTGTAGTATAGATGATGACTTTTGTAGTAAAGATTTCAGTGAATGTTGTCAGATGCATACTGTCCGGTGTTAAGAGCTTGAACGATAAGCACTTTAATCACAAGACTTATGGCCGTAATTGTAATTTTCTTGTTGCCACAAACAATTTGTGCGGGTTTTCTAGAAATATATTGCAATTTTTGTTGGTGTATGCCATTGTATGTACATTTGTTTAGAGATTAAGGATTGACGGTTCTCCATATAAAATAATTTTACTTTTTTTTATAAGTATATTATTGTTATTCAATGAACTTTCTATGAATACCACAAAATGTTTCAAATGTCTGATAATCACAGCCATGATTGAAGCTTAATCCTTAATGTTGCAAACTCCCCACCTTTCCAACCATACCAAATATTCGATTCAATTTCTATTATAACTGCAATAGTTAAGTATACTTTCGATGAGGTGTTCGTCAATTATCCGGTATTTGTAAGCCACCACTATGATACATTTTTATAATTCTGTTTAGTGGATTGTACAGTTTTACAAATGATTAGATGATCTGTACGAAAAATATTTGTTTCTCATTTAAATTAAAAAAAAAAAAATTCTAAACAGAAGAGTTTTAAACACAAGAATTTTTTTCCTAATTAATAAAACTGTTTCTAGATTTGTTTTGTTGTTAAAAAAAAATGATAATAATTTCCTAAATGAAAAACGACCTAATTTTTAATGGGCATCATAATGTGTTTCGCTTTTAAAAGCACATCAAAATGCAATTTGTATGCTTGTTAGGCTGCGTCCCTAGTAGTTAATTAGTCACTCTCCCACAATGGCCATACCTGATACCAAATTGGAAATATTTTAATTTTTGTTTATTTTTCTTAACAAAAGTATGAAAATATACATAAATTTTTTGTTTATTCTCTTCTTCTTTTTATCACCTGTACGTGTTTTCATATTAACGCACATACACACACACACACATATATATATATATATATATATATATATATATATATATATATATATATATATATATATATATATATGCATATACATAATTTTGTTAAATCAATTGTCATTTTAAAAATAAACTCTCTTTTAACATAGTATAGCGGTTGAATGGATGGATGGTTTAATCATACGGTAATACATATTAATCTTTTAACCGGCCATACGTATAAACATAATAAAATATCAACAATAACAAAATGTCTTATAATTTGCCATGACGTTTATTGAGTGAGAGTTTTATTGTTACGTGTGTGTATGTGTGTGCTTGCATGTGTTTGTTTGTTTGATTAATTTGCATAAGCAAATAATGATTCATTCGTTAATAAATTCATCATTTACTCAGTGGCAGTAGCAGTGACAGTATTTCCTTAGCTATTCTAAGAAATTAACAATAACAACAACAACTAAAAGTAAATTATTAAAAAAATAATATTAATTTTTATTTTATCGTAATCGTACTTATATTCTCTCTCTCTCTCTCTCGCTCTCTCTCTTACTTTCTTACTTGCAAAACAATCACGCATAAACACACGTAAACGTACGTACAAAAGCAGCTCATTATGTTCCATTAGGTGATGTGCACGAATATGGCGTTTGTGTATGAGTGCTTATGTTAATATGCACATTGGGCCAAATTGTCTTTTTTTCTGCCACTGAATAAAAAACGTTTTTAAAATAAGTACATGTTTGAAGTTTATATTTTTAAACAGCTGGGTATACTAAAATTATATGGAAGTTAATAAAAAAATAAACAGAAGAATGCTTAAGGTATGCTTGTAAATCACGATATATAAACTATTATTAGATTGTTAAGCTTTTTTTTAAGAAAGTAATCAGCATCAAAAACGCAATTGTAATATAAAATTTTTAATTTTGTTATGCACATTACAGACGAAGATGTTGTCTAATCGCTTAGAAATTTTTTATATCTTAAATATGATAAGCTTGACACTATACTTACAAATTTTTATAGCGTACCATTGTGCAATGATAGGAAATATTAAATATATTTTTTGTTATTAATTTTAATATTGAGTTTTTTTTTTGTATGTAGCGCCGCCGCTGACTAAAATAAACAATTTTTAAGTCTTTTTTGGCTGATGATTGTTTTTTTGTAACTGAAAAGAATATTTTTTTTTTTATTATTCAATACAGATAAAGGGAGAAAGAAAACGAAAAAATATTACCAATTTAAATATTAAGGTGGTTTATAAATGTGTAGAAGATAATTTAAAAATTTACTGTTAAACTATTTCTTTTAGGGGAAAAGGTTTATGTGTTATTTCTGTAAGACAAGCATGTTCAGACGCTTGTCCATTGATATGTAAAACACAAACTAACCGTAGGTGAGTTGTGAAGGCGTTCACACGCTCCCCACCCAGAGATCAGAAAAAGAGCTCCATTGTTTAAGCTTTAAAGCAAAAAACCTTTAGGGCTCAAGGACGTGCAACCGTCAGGTTACCAAATTTGATAGTTGCAACACCCGGCGATCATTTGTTCCATTGTGTGAATATGAAGTCTTGAAGGAAACAAAAAGAAAGTATCAAAGGAGAGAGAAAGAAAAAACAAAAGAAAATAAATATAAAAGTAAGGAAAACAAAAGTAAACTTTTTTAGCATCGGAAGAAGCTCGATAAAAATCCACGCAGGTCAGAAATACTGGCAGACGCAAAATCATTGAGGCCCCTAGAAAGTCCTGTCTCAATTGACTGAGCTTGTGTCTCTGAAGTTCAGGGGAAAGGCACAATGTCACAAATCAGTACCTATATCCCACAACCTGGTTCAGAGCATAATGACCAGTTAGAAAAACTATCACAGTGCTAAGAGCCCCCTATTAAGACTTAGTACCCATTTCAACCTCGAACGGTCAAGTCTAGGCTATGGCAGTCTGGTGATTTTACAATCTTCCTTGCCCTTCAAACCAACTAAGAAACTCATCGTGAATCTTAACACTCACAAACTCATCAGTAATTTCGTTCACCAATATGTCACAATACCCTGGAACCTATCAGAGTATAACACTGTATCTATCCAAGAGCGTTGTTTTTTTCTCCGTCACTCCTCTGGGGAGCATATTGGCTTTCCACAAAGTATCCATTGTTTTGTTTCAGTTTCATCAATCAAGTTAAGTAGATGATTAATCCGCTGTAGCTTCCCTCCAAATGATTGTGTAGTGGTGAAAATCCTTGCTAAGTGGTGGTGGTGATCTTTACTTAGCATTGTAATTTTTTTCCAGTAGGCGACGGTTGTTTACTGCCATTCATCTGATGTATATTGTCATCGCTGGTCACGGGGACTTATTTTTTAAATGAAGTAGTCTGGAGGGAAGTTGAAGTATCTTTATTAAACACACGAAAACACAAATATTTTGAGCTGCTTGTATTGTTATGCGTGCGCTCTAACCACTACACCATGCCACCTCCACAGGAGAGACGTGTCAGTGCTTTAATAGCTTTAACAGCTTGACTGTCCACATATATGACCACCCTCTGACCCGTTGCGATATGATCACAGATCAGCTTTGCATGTGGACCGCAAAGACCTCAGTCTGTAAGACACTGTACTCATCTGCAAGTCTATAAAATAGCCTACAACCACTATCCATCAAATAGACTTCCGCGCTAATCCAGTGTCCATCAGGGTCTTCGAGGCATCCGTGTAAATTGCACGGCCATCCATTAACCTATCAACATCTAGCCATTGCTGCCTATAAGGATTACCACTGCCACTCCTTTCCAGCCCTTTTTAGTGTCACCTCTAAAGAAGCCAGGCACAGGATCATGTAGAGCGATGTCTGAGGAGTGCTTCCGAAGGCACCTAATAGGCCCATCTATGCATCTTTTTCCGATAAGTCTTCCCAAAAGTCCTCCACCATACGATACAGCCATTAAAAAAAATATAATTATGTTTTATAATTTCTCTTAATAATAAATTAAATATATTAGTATTAAATTTAAAAAAAAGTTATAATAGAAACAAGAAATGTTCGTGTTTTTATGCAACACAGCAGGAAAATGATAATTTTGTTGCTGGTATTTCAAAACTATTTGTGTGTGTACCTGGAAGTGAAAGAAATTATTTTAAATAAAAAGAAAATTAAAAATAAAAAACAATATTATTTAATAATAATTTGAAATAATAATGATAAAAATAAAGAAAAATATTTTGTAACACGACACGCCTCAATGATACAACAACTACAGACAGACATTTAGTACTTGCAACAATCTCTGGGGTTAATGACCTCCCTTCAAATGTAAAAGTAGTGCGTATTGTTGTTGTTGCTGTTGTCGCAAATTGCAATTTTACTGTAAATATTTTTTATATTTATTTTAATTTATTTTTGTCTTTTTCCCCTGAGCACGTTGTAGTAAATCTCAAAAATATCAAACAGATATTGCATTTGATTTCATTTAAATGATGATACCGAGCAATTTTCGATTTAATTTGATTGTTTTGTTATTGTTTTTGTTGTTTTTAACATAAAAATAAATGACGGCGGCGGTGGAGGTCGTTCTGTTTAATTCAGTCAGTGAGTGAGTGAGCGAACGAGTGAATGACACACGTTTGTAGGGGCATCATTATCATATTCGTTCGTTCTACGTGTGCATTTGTTCAATTTTTGTTTTTTTTATTTTTTTGTTTGTTTTTGAATAATAAAATTTATGTTTTAAAAATATGTATGTTCTTATGTATAAAAAAAGTTCTCGTCATAATTTCTCAGTGTGTGGTGTGTGGCATGATGATAAGTTGTCGTTCCTCATTTTGTTGCTATTGTTGCTGATGCTTTTATTATTTGTATCGCTTGCTTTCTGTTCTGTTCTGTTGTTTTTTATTTTATTTTATTTTTTACTTTATTTTGTGTTGTCACGATTAGCGTTGATGAATTTCTTAATGTTTTTATGGCAGTTTTTGCTTCATTTGTTTTGGCGGGCTTAGGCCAAGGATGGCTGTGTTAGAAGTTTGCATTTGCTCGTAATGTCTGGTGCAAATTTTTTTAAATGAGTTACTTAAACTTCTTCTGTTATACTCTCGGTGACCTTGTTACTGTTAATAGCAGTAGCTTCACAGCAAAATCTGGCCCTTCCTGCCTGAGTATGGCGAGCTCTCTTGATCAGCAACATGGTAGCTGTGGCTTATATTAAAATTATAAGGAGAAAGTGATTTCAAGAGGATAGTCCAAATTCATGGCTTTGAATTGGTACTTACTTCTGGGGATCCAATCTCATGATATCTTATCACGTGATTACAACTTTGTACGTGAAAAAATCAACGCACGTACTTTTGGACATCGTGGATAGGGTCTACCTAGCACAGTCTCTTTACTCGTGTCACTCCCTGAATGTGATTCGGTTATATTCTCTGTGATCTATCGCGTCTTGTAGAATGTTCACTGTGTATATCTCACCAGAGTCGGTAATTGATGTACTATAGGGTATTTAATGTTAATATCCGGATCTGTACAGATAGCCAATCTGCGACCAGTGCGCACTCCGGTATCTACTCGACATCGCGACTGGGGTGTAAATGCCGGGCTCATTGGGAGTCTATCTTGAGGTTGCTACGACATAGACTGCGAATTCTGGTGGATGTTATCACTTGACACTGGGTAGCTGGTGCGCATGCTAGGAGATGGTGTCTACCGTTCAATGATTTCTGTAGGAGTTGTCAGGATAAGGAAGAGAAGGAGACTGTCGAGCATTTTCTATGTCAGTGTTTGAATCTTTAGGATATAAGGATTGCTTTCCTTGGCAGTCCGTTTTTACATGCTATATCGGTCCTAGCCGATATAAATGTCAGCTGCTTTCTTCCTTTGTGAATGTGTCTGGTTGGTTCGTATCGGACCGGGGCGCGGACGTGCAGGATCTTCTATGGGCATCACATTGGGATCAGTATAGGACCCAAATAAGCTGGACCAGTGTCTCTGGCTATCCGTTGTAACTAACTATCGCACCTTGAGTTTGAGCTGCATTTAGATATCGAATAGGAAAAAAATTCAAGGAGTCTAATCGTTATTTAGTACAAGATTACTAAGAGCTCCGAAAATTTCTGTTTTTTGTTGTTCTAAATATAAATTTAGATGTCTGTTGTAGTAGAGACTTTAATGGCGTTTGCACAGAGTATTACATGGGCCAATGTCCATCAGTCACTCAATTTGGGCGAGCCAGCTTTGGATGGTGACATATCACAACTTGGGCTTAAGCTATCGTAGAAGATTGAGTCTCTTCATTATTGGGTAGTACGGTGTCTAATTAGGAAGGCAAACATTTCTAGTTTCTGTCTAAAAACTTAATTTATGTGGCACAGACGCCGAGAACCTTCCAAATTTCCGTTCGTATACGGTCATTGAGTGAGGTGGTTTGTTAGGGGCTTGATCACGAACTAAAGACTTTTTTAAGAAGTACTATAGCCTGAAAACTGCGACAAACCAAACGGCTTTTGCAGCTATTCTATGGAGAAGGGATTTATGGTTTACAAAGGGTGGTCATTGGTAGAAAAATGGGTTTCTTAACTGGACACTGTTATATCTCAATAAGTTACTTCTCCTGGTTGAGACGAAGTACCGAATCTATCTGGGGAATAAAACCACGTGGCACCTTATGAGCAACTGTGTTGCTCATTGCCGGGGCTCAATAGGATTCGGTAGGAATCAGTTCTATTCCTTACAGGGATTTATTTACTATACTGTGAATGCGGGTCATATTTCGTGATTATAGTAGGATACAAAAGTTATTTTAGGTCGGAATTTCTACAGTTGGGCAACATACTGGTGTTCATAATAATAAGAACTGTAGCTTAGAACAACATTTTACACAGCCCTGACTAAAAAATGATTACCTTACTCCATCACTTCTTTAATTTACATATGTTTATCTTCGCTTGACCCTCGCATTTCTTAATGGATAAGCACTTGCGTTTTGATATCATGCGTTTAGTATTTTAGTTTTCATTTCCATTATTATTATTTTTTAATCTTTTTTTTCATATTCAACTTTTTGTTTGCCATGTGTAAATTGAATAAAATATTTAAGATTATAACGATGGCTCTACAATGCTTTGTCATCTTTAGTAGACTCTGACGGACTGCTTTGCCTGCCACAGCAAGCTCTGACAAGAGAGAAAATTTTCAAAAAAAAGAAAAAAAAAAACTTATCCCCTTATGATTTGCAGATGTTTGGCCTCAAACCAAGCCTGTATTCGTATAGAAAAGTAAACGTTTTAGTTGTTTAGCCTATGAAAGCCAATGAGAAGGCACATTTTAAGCGGATGTTTTATTAAAATTAAATTCATTTTTTTTATTTAAGAAAACACATGTTTTTTTTACTACTTACAAACAAATATATTTAAAAGTTATTATTAAAATTAAAAAAAAAACTATTCCATATTTAAATACGAATAAACATTTATTTCTGGTAAAAATACTTGCAACAAAAATATACATACATTCTCTGCTTCTTTCACTAACTTACATACTTATCATGATGCATTTATTTTCACTACAAGTAATTTTTGTTGTTGTTGACGCTTTTAATAGGAAGTCAGACGTTGTCCGTCTACAATTTTTTTATGATAAAAATATTTAATTTTATTATATTTCTGAAATAGGGACTTGTGGTTAATATTGATTATAATTTTATTTAAGATACATATTAAAACGCAATTTTCATTTAAATGCTATAAATTCTGGGGACAGATTAAAAAAATTAAGCAAAATATTCAAAGTGGAGATCTTAGCGGGTTCAGTTGGCGTTGTCTTTGCGTCAGTTAAATTGTTGTCACATATTCAAAGTTCGTTATTTAAAAAATTAGCTTTATTCATCAATGTAATCTCCATCAAGAGCAGTGCAATCATTCCAGCGTCGCTCTAACATTTCAATACCACTTTTGTAGAACGATTTGTCTTTTGCCTCAAAGTAGGCCTCTGTTTCAGCAGTTCAATGTTTAATTCATGTAGTTTTGCTGTAGTTTCAGAATCATACACACGTTCTTGTTTTTGGTCAATAGTGAGCAAATGACACACCCACTTTTAACTTTATTGCTCATGCAATATAAAGCTAACGCGTTCTTTTGCTATCTTTACGATATCAGCTGACTCTCGCAACTTCACTTTCCGATCATTCAAAACGATTTTGTGGATTTTTTGATGCTTTCTGGTTTTATCGACTCATTTGGATCTACGATCATGTTTGAAATCAGCTAACCAACGTTTTATTGTTGTTTCTGATGGAGCGGAGTCCCCAAAACTCTTTTCAAGCCCTTGCTTTGCTTGAACGGTATTTTTTCCCTTCAAGACTGATTCTTGATGTAGAATTAAAAAACGAAATTGTTTTTGATCCATTGTTCTGAAAATACCAAAAGTAGAGTCACTCTTGGCACAATAATTCACAAACTAATTAAAAGAATATCATGACATTTTAAGATCTGTCTTTTGAAGGTTGGCATTGATTGAAAAAGAGGTGAGTGCAATAAAACTAGCGCCGTCTATGTGTTATGCTCGGGACTTTTCCACACATGTGTTAAATTATTTATTGATTCATAAAAAAATAATATTTTAATTCATAAGCAATAATTTAAATAATACTTTTCTTGATAAACTTTGTACTTTATTTTTAAACCCTTTTTTATTTTTTAAAACAGAAAAACACTTTCTCACACACACTTACACATACTTAATAATTGTTTCCGTTAACCTGCTCATTCTGTGTCATTCATTTGTAAAAAAAAAATATTTTTTTAAATATATTCCCGTTTAAAGTCTATTAGTTGCCATATTTATTCTCTCTTTGAAAATAAAGGAAGAAAAAATGTAAAATATTAGAATTTCCGACAATTACCAATCTGTGATTTGGTGAAATCGAAAAGCAGCAGACAAACATTAAAACTACGCGCAAAAAATAAATTACAATAAAAAAACATCATTTAAATTTAGAACATTTTCGACACTATCATACAAACAAAACCACATAAGAGAAGATTTAACCCAAAGCAGCGGTTTTACTAAATAATACGTACTCACGTCCATATGTGTGTATATATGCGTGCATGTTGTTGTCAGGTCAGTTATTGTTTTTTAAATATGATTAGTTTAACCTAAACCTAGTTGTTTTGTTGTGTTTTATTCTCTGTCTCTCCCACCTCACAACTCTGCTCTCTTAAAAATGTTAATTTTAGTTGGGTAAATAATAGCAGGTGTTTGTATATATATGTGTGTGCAATATAATTTTTTGTTGTCAATTTACATTTCTTTTGTTATTGCTTCCCATGTGTTGGGCTTTTTTTGCCATATAAGCGGTTTTTTGTTTTATTTGCATTTAGTGCCAAAATAATACATTTAAATACAACCCTGCATTTGTTGACAATTTTTCAGTTTTTTTTTTTTGTATACTCTTACTTAAAATAAAATTTATTTTATTTCACTTTACAAAAAAAAAACCTATTATTACGAATAATAGCTAATTTTCCATTATTCTATTTGAAAATAATAGTTGTCTAGAGTCTGCTCTAGAGATTAGATTGTGCGAAACGTTTAAAATCTATTTTATTTTCAGTAAAGTGTTTTAAATACAAATTTGAATCATTTTCATATACGAGCTTACAACTTAATAAGGAAAATTATATACTACGTAAATATATACATAAAATTATAATTAAAAATAATTTGTTTTAATTATACTAAGATTATAATATAATCAAATTGAAAATAAACTAATGTTCTATTTTTTTTTCTTATTTCAGCGAAATGCAATTTCGATCAAGACAATAAACCTCATCGCCTCAGTTTAGATGTTGGTGATGCAGTGGTGATATTAAAAGAAACCACACACTGGTATTATGGCTATAAACAAAGGTAAGACAGACCATTTTAAAATAAGTTAATTTATTTCATTATTTTCCAACAAATACCTTGAGATTAAAGTGAGCTATTAAACATATTATAAGAAATCAAAGTTTAATTAAGTAAAATTGAATGAATTGAAAATAAAAATATATGTACATAACTATTTTTCTAGACACCACTGTATGAATTTATGATCTTGAAAGGTAGTTTACATTTTTTATGGCTGAATAAAATCCTTGCTTATTTATAGGAACAATTAAAAAACAAAATATTAAAATTAAACCATTAAATTACTATGTATAACCTTAACCCCCCGGCGTCATAAAAAACACATAATTAAAAATTATTCTCAAGAGAGCATTAAAATCTATAAAATTCTTATCAAACATAATACTCAACAGCTTAATAAATTATAAAAAAAACAATATTAATAAACATAAAGAAGTCTACTTAAATTAATAAATATAATTTTATGGATTTGTAAATTTAATTTATTGACATAAAACTATAATAAAAATAAAAACAAATAAAATTAAAATTTTGATATAATTATAAAAAATGCATTAAAAAATCATTAAATATATATTGCTTAAAGAAAAGATCTTTTTAAATCTTTTCAAAATAAAAGGAACTCTGGGTTTAAACTAAGTCGTGAGAGAATTATTTTAATTCTATAATAAATAAAATATAATGAATCTTTTTGATTCATTTATACCACAAATTCTTATCAGTTAAAAATAAAATAATCTTCTTCTATAGAAGGTTAAAACTGTAATAAGAGAGAAGGCAAGAAGAAAAGAGAAATGAAAAAATAAAGAAATAAAAAAAATAATATTAATGGGTCAGCAAAAATATGAAAAAGGTCAGGTATGTCTTTCAAGTATGAGAGAGTTTTTAAACAAATAAATAAATTCTTTACAGAAAGACCACAAAGAAGAGTGATAATGTACAATAAATGTCATTAAGAAAATATTTCAAATACAAATTCAAGCATTTAGTTTTAGAAATTTCTTGTATTTCTATTTCAAAAATATTTTCTTTCTACTTTTTAGAAAGGCCAAGCAATCATTTAATGCACAACACAGCAATACTAAATAGAAAAGAAAGGGAGTAGTAACAGAAGTGTTGCATTTACTCGAAAAAATATAAAAGAAATCCCCAAGAAACTGATAAAAAAAATTGTATATAAGACACTGTCTTGCTTGCTTAATGTAAAAAACAACAATAAAAACCACTTTAAAGTAAAATGTTTAAATAGAGAAAAGGTCTACGGATAGGGCAAGCAGTAAACTAAAATCAAGGGTTAAACATAATAATGACATATGCAAACATACTCATAGTAATGTACCAGTACTTTCTCTCTTCAATAATCTCCGACACTTAAAGTGGTTACAATTAAAGGAAATACAAACAGAAAACTACTGATAAAACCGTTTAAAAGTAAATAAAATACACAATCAATCAAATAAAAAATAAACATTGATGAGAAAATATTTAAGAATAATATAACAGTTAAATAAGAATTTAATGTATGCAACAATAAATCCTTTATTTCTGTTTTATCATACATATATGTATATACCCACACAAACATTATTATTTCTCACTTGGTATTGTAACTTCATAACTGTGCAACGGTAAATTTCTACTTGGGACCGTAGTGCGTTTAGATAAAACGGAAAAAAATAATAAAACAAAGAAAAACAAAAAAAACCTATAAAAATAAAAACATAACCTTAAAAATTTATTTATTTATTAAATACGGTCGCATAAAAAAATATGCGATATGATTCAGTATGCAGCAGTATGTTAAAAATTCCAAAATATTTTAAAATAAATCTTAACTTATGTACCAAAAATTCACGAATTCCTTGAAAATGTTGTTGCAACTTCATTATGACTGACGCGCATGGTATGTGACTGACTGAATGTCTTTTTTGTTCTTTGTTTTTTTACACTATTCCGGAATATGAAATAAAATTTTAATGGCATTTATTTCTTCATAAAAAACATATCAAATTACCGTTATCTATACAGAAAGATTATATCCTTATAAAGTGTTTATATGTATGTACAGATATATGTAAACGAAAGATATTGAACGTTTTATGAAAAATGCCACACGACTTGTGTGGTGTATTGGAAAACTCTAACAAAGTAAACTAAGTGTAGGTTAGGTTATGTGGTTTGGTAGAGATTTACTAGTTCCCTCAGAGGCTCTATGTTCCATTGTGCTACCCTTTACAGAACAGATCCAAAAAAAATTTCAGTTACCTCATGTGAGCCAACCGGTACCCTTGACGAAGTCAATCAACTTCAATTGTGATATATCCCTAGGGCAGTCCAGATCATGGAAGTGACATACACCCAAATGCTTCAGTCTAAGCTTCCATAGAGCGGAGAAGGTGTTGTACGATTCCTCTCTTTCTTCATCCTGACAGCTCCTACAGTAACCATGACCAGGGCGTTCCATGAGCTGTATAATGTACAAGTGTTGATCTTGATCCACATGTGTTCCATCTTCCTCAATCCCCAACTGTCTATCAATTTCGACAACGAACCCAAAAGGGCATGCACTTCCCTCTGCACGAGAGCCAGAAAGGCTAACGTACGAGTTGAGGGCACTGATTGCGACCGTACTGTTCCCTGATACGCTTGGCAGCCCTGCCTAACGTAAACCTAACTAAGTATGTTCTAGTCTGGGATCATGGCTATTGTTATGTGTGCGGAGATGAACCAGGATAGTGGGGTTAAGGTTAAGACCATTAATTCGTTCTCTGACAGCCTAGCTGAATCGTATGGCATCTAGACTGGTCAAATATTGTTACGATCCTCTGCAAAGGTTTTCGCATGGAAATAAGGTCCGGTTTTTTTTTTGTACCTAGACGCTGTAGGATAGATAGTAATGAAATATCGGCTGCATTGGCGAGAAAGGATTCCATGGTACCATATATCGGTCCGAAACCTCGCTATGCTGTACCATTTAGTACTATCCTCAATCTAATCAAGGATTGGGAAATTTCCTAATGCTTGGAACACTGGAGTGCTCAAAGGCGAATTCACCACTCTAGGACGGCGATCAGTCCGCAATTTTGGCGACGCTCTGAGATTCTCAAGTATGGTAAGCCTGACTTGAAACTCCCAGCTGAGTTTCTTACGGGTCACTGTAAACTAAGAGCGCATCTGAAAAGTATGGCGGTCACGGATATGGATGTTTGTAGACTGTGCTCATCACAGGCATCAGAGATACTAGAACGCATATTGTGAAATGTTTAGATAGAAATATGGTCTGACTGGATGACAGATCTGCTGAACAAACTATAGACCGCAAAGGGCGCAAAAGATCGCATCGGTCACAGTGCTCAGCAATAGTGCCTGGACGGTATTATGAAATAATGATAATGATGTATAGTAGCTTATTTTAAAATAAATTGTTAACGAAAATTGAAAGAAATGTATTTTAGGCATTAAGTGGTTAAAAAACGGACATAGCTTAGAAAGCTTTGGACATTCGCGGCTATACTTGCTGTCTGGCACTTATTAAGTCATGAGTTTTACATTATCATCTATCTTGTAAAGATTTAATAGCAGAGTTTGTTTAAAACCCAATATATATGAATATAGTATTCACTTAGGTTTTATCAAAAAAAAAGACATACGATATAGTTTAATAGTGTCTTATACTTTATCTTACTGAGGGGTTGAGTACTACTACAAATCTACACTACTCAGCATTCACTTCTGGTCAATAATTTATATGTGTGTGTTGTGCCATCAACATAGACTGTTCACGTATAATATCCATTGTTTCCTATTATTCGCTAACGACAGTAATTCGTTAAGGAATTTGCCGGCTTCGCGCTGAATTGTTCGAATCCATGCACTTTTTGTGGGTGCTACACTCCAATGTTTCGGCATTGTACTTAGAAAATAATGTCGTTTTGGTGCACAAGTTGAAGCAATTCAACATTTGTGACCGTTCGAGGCCATCATATTCTCAAAATATACCGTAAGCACTTATTGTTAAAGGCTCGAAGTCGACGTTTAATTTCAGTAGTGAGAAACACATTGACACATTGATGACATACGAGTATCTTGGTAGTTGGAAAGAGTTCGTTTGAATTTTATACATTTCTTATTTGGCGTCTGCGTCATCTGTTATTCTACTATACAAATAACAAATATTTTCGACGTTCTCGATGGCAGTGCTGTTGATGTTGAAGAAGGGACTTGTGTAGTGGCTATAAAACAGGCTTTAGTCCCGTCTAAACACACGTGAAGTCAGATTTTTGCAGCTGTTGAGATAGGATCGGCGATTTTGTCTTTCATGTATCCATTTCCGGATGCGGAAAAAACAATATCGTAGCAGTATTCTTTACATCTGTGTTTCTTTTTAAAATTTTTGTGGGATTACGATTTACTTGATATGTACATATGTAAGTATGTAAAGAATAATTAAGTGATTTGTACATTCATTTGTATGTATGTAGTTGTGAATTTAAATTAAAATTTAACTTAATGTGACATTTAAATAAATACAATATACATGTAGGCACTTGGGAATACAATATATTATATATTTTAATGTTTTCCTTTGAAATATTTTGGACTTTTGATCGATTGTTGACATCTGCTGACCTTCTTAATAATTTTTGAAGCTACTCCATAATTTCCTATATGAAACAAAATGAAATTATTTGTCATAAAAAAAAATCATTCACAATTAGTTTTCAATTAATGAAATAATAAAAAAATAAATAGAAATATGATGGGGTTTAATTGAAGGTTAATTAACATGTGTTTAGTAGTAGTTAGTTGACATGACGTTTCCGAGTTGATTTTCTTTCTGTTTCAGAGTAACAATTTTGTTATTTATTGTTTGTCAATTCTTTTATATTTTCACTCTCTCTCCCCCTCTACATCGCAAACACTTGTAGAAATCCGCTGATGATATATCATCGTCATCATCATCATCGTCATCATCATCATTATCATCATCATTAATATTTAGTCTAGTCTGATATATTTTTACAAATTAATTTGAAGGAATGTACGCGCTTTACAATTTCCCATGAAATGTTGAATATAATTTAAAGTGTCTATGGAGTGCTAATTGTATTCGTTTTAACTTACGAGGATAGTTACAAAATTTCGTAATTGTTTTCGTATTTTTTACGCGGTAATTTAAACAAAACATTGCTACGATTTAATGTTACATATTGCTGGTACTAAATTATTGCATTACTAACTGAAAAAATAAATTTATAATCTAATTTAAAAAAGGCTGTAAATCATTGCTTGGCTATATCATCTCTGACAGCCAAGCAATGATCAGATTCTTTTTGGATGTTAGTCATTCGCGCAATCATAAGATAAGGATAAGATAGGTCTGTATGCGAACAAAGCACAACCAGAAACGTGTACTAAGGTAGATATGAGTGTCTACAAGATCATGACCACGGTATTATGAGATGCATGTAGTATCTTTCACATCGAACTGCTTGACAAAAGATTTATTGACGAAAAGAGAGTTTTTAAATATAGTCTTATAGATTTAAAAGAAATACGACATCCCAGATAAAACAAGGGTGGCTTTAATTAATGAGCTGCTTCCGATTCTATTTTTTAATGAGCCTAAAAGGGACTTATAGTTTATCGCTGTCTCCGAACGGCAGATGCATTAGTTATAAAAGTTTTTCATAGAGTAAATACTCATAACTAGTCGCCAGCAATGTTATGATATGATATCGCTGTTGAAAATTGTCAGGTGGTCTGACCTGGGATTGAACCGAGGATCTCTTGGTTGATAGGCCGGTCTCTTATCTTCCACACCGAGTATATGTGCGGAGATCAACCTGGATGGTGGGCTCCACACGGTAAACCATTAATATATTCTCTGACATTAATATATTTTCCAATTATATGACATCTAGACTTATCAACTTATGCTACGATGCTATCGCTTGGAAATAAGGTCCGGTTGTTTTAGGTCTGTGTGAAACAGAGAATGTATTGGCCAGAAAGCGTCTCAAGCAACCCACTGGGTAACCTAATTAAACCCACTCGGGGCATCTTCGAGCCAATTTCCAATTCCCGAATTCCTTTTCTGCAAAACTTCTAGTCTTTTGAGGCGATCCAATTTTGAAGCCGATTATATATTTCTTGAAAATTAGTAATTCAGTGACATGCTAAAACATTGCATCTGTCGAAACAGTCAATAGTCAGAGGGACAATTGTTAGGAGAACACGGCTGACGCGGTATTTAATCGTTTCTGACAACTTTTGCGACGTGAGGCCGAGCGTTGTCATGCAAAAGAATAACTTAATCACATCTGACTTTCAATTCCGGCCGTTTTTCTTATAATGCACGGTTCAAACGAAGTAATTGCAGTCTGCTTTAGCAGCCCATAGTACACTACGCCGCCTTGAGTGCAAAATTGCATTATAAATGCTCAAACATCGTAATTTTACTAACAAATAAAACATATTGTCTAATTTAACGAAATCAGGAAGCAGTTGTAAACTGCAATAAAACCAAAAAAAAAAAAAACATTAAAAAACCCAATAAAACCCGGTGGGTTAGGTTTTTTTTTAATTAAAAACCCGGGTTTTTGCCAACTATGGTCCCAAGACACCCTATATCGGTCCGGAACCTTGCTGTGCGGCACCACTTACTACCATCCTCAATCTAATCAAGGATTGGAACACTGGAATGCTCTGCAATTTGGGCTCTAACGATCTTTGTAGACTTTGCTCACAGGCAGAAGAAACAACGGAACACATATTGTGTGAATGTGGGGTTCTTGATAGGCTTAGGTAGAAATGTTAAGATAGACATAGGATCCTTTAATAGCGCCTGGTTGATATGATGATATAATACCTACCATACCACAGCGGCACTTAATATAGTGAAACAAAAATTGCAGTTCCCTGTGGCTAGCCATTAGCCAGTATTTCCTGTTTTCAAATACATATAAAGAAATGTCTAGGAACCAAGACATTTGACAAGACAAATAAAAACTAATTTTTAACGACCTTGAAAATTCTTATTTCAGACTAAAAGAAACCATGTTAAAAATACAACATTACGGAATTATATTACTATCCTCGTATAGGTCATTACTTATTATAATTTTAATTATTGAAACCATATCATATAATATATATAATTTTCCCTAATACATATACCAATTTCTTGTATTTCATTTGCAGAAACAAAGAGCAGCGTGGCATATTTCCCAAAACCTACATACACTTGTGCGATTATAAAATTGTTAATGGCGAATATTGTATACAGAGGACAGAAATTGTAGAGGAAATAACAAAAGTTCTACTAGAATGGGGCAGTATTTTAAAGCAATACTTTCTGGTAAGTACTGCACGCCCTTCCACTTCATTTCCACTAAACACTCATTATTGCAGAAAAAATATTCATTCCATTCATTAAAAATGAAATAAAAAAATTGTAAAAAAACATTTAAAAACAAAAACAATAAAATACCAATCAGCCACATCTGGTTTGGTTTGGTCCACATTGCAAAAAAAAAAATGAATAAATGGGTATTAAAAATACTCGCAATTGTGTGTATTTGAATGAATGAATGAATAAATGATCTGGAATTGAATTAGCATGATGATGATGATGATGATGATGATGATGATGATGATGATGATGATGATTTACATTTTTTTATTCATTTTTCATTCATTGAGTATGTCTTCTGACATAAAATTATATATTTAACTACACACACAATTACACCGTTTTCGAAAGAAGTTCTTCAATAGATTGTTTAATATTTTAATGTTTTTTTTTTCGTCACTCCTCTCGGAAACATATTAGCTTTCTACAAAGCATCCACTTCTTTGTTTCAGTTTCATGAATCAAGTTGATTTTCAAGCTAAGTAGATGATTAATCTACTGTAGCTCGCCTCCGTATGATTGTGTTGTGTTGAAAATCCTTGCTAAGTGCTGGTGGTGGTCCCTTACTTAGCATTGTAATTTTTTTTCCTACGGGGCTCCTTGTAGATGGATTTGTTTGGAGGAACGTTGAAGTCTTTTTATGAAACACTCGAAACAATTAAATATTCGAACGTGTGCCGCTTGTGTTGTATGCGTGCGATCTAGCCATTACTCCGCGCCAATCCAATGTTTTAATATAGTTGAACAAAATTGTCCATGTTCAGAAATATCACAATATTTTCTTTGTTTGGAAACTTTGTCCCGACTTAAAAACTTAAATTCGTGACAAAGACAGGAATTGTTCAAGAGCTCTTTTCGTGGGATTTTACAAAAATGGTTTACACTGACCGTGGGATACATCAGAACCAATACATGAGAAATGGAAACAAATTCATTATCACTTCAAACATAAAACACAGAGATGGCAACATTTTAACAAACACCGAAGGTCAGATTGAAGGATGAAGGGAGTTCTTTGCCATTACCATGCCAAAATGAGTTATCGACAAATTTTCAGCGACCATTGAAGATGTGAAAAGATCTATTGATTTCCTTCGAACTAAAAAAAACTGCTGGTCTGAATACAATAGCACCATGAATTTTTCAATGCATGTTCTGATCTCAACGACTGGATCGAAGGTATAAACATTTTCATCATACCGACCAGACACTATAAAAGGATACTGCGAACCATAAAATCTATTGTGTCCCTCCTGGTCTATAGTTCGTTCAGTAGACCTGATCCTAATGCACACCAGCAGATCTGAAACCATAATGGCAGATGTATCACCCCGTGAGACCCTATGTCTACCTCATCATTTCCACCTGAACATGTCAAGATTCCTAAATTTACACAATTAGTGTTCCGCTGTCTCTGATACCTATGAGTACAGTCTACAAACATCCACATGTGTGACCACCATCCATACTTGAGAACCTTAGAGCGACGCCTAAATTTCGGACTGATCGTCGCCATAGAGTGGCGAAGTCCCCTTTGATCGTTCCAGTGTTTTAAGCATCAGACAACTTCCCAATCCTTGATTAGATTGAGGATGGTAGTAAGTGGTGCTGCACAGCAAGGTTCTGGACCGATATAGAGTGTCATGGTACCCTTTCTGACCAATACATTCGCTATTTAATTTCTATATATTCCACAATGTCCACTTTTGCAAAGTATCGTAGTAATATTTGACCAGTCTAGATGTCATACGATTTGAGCCAAGTGCTGTCAAGGCAGCTTGGCTGTTAGAGAATATATTAATGGTCTTACTCTTGAGTTCACTGTCCAGGTTGATTTGCGCACATATAGCAATGGCCATGATCTTAGCCTGGAAGACACTCAATGATCGTCAAACTTGAATCCCCTGCCAAAGCACAGATCCAAAGGCATAACATACAGGACCGAAGATAGTTTTCCGACCAACCTGTGAAGAACGGATAGACTTGTCGACGCATTTTCTGACCCTCTGGCGAAAAATTTTGTCGCAGAACTTGTGCGGTGTTAAACTAATGAAGTCCTCCAATGCCGCTATTGAACATATTCTCATTGCCCCAGTTATACCGAGGCAGGCGAATCTCTATAACCTGTAAACAAATTTTGCGAAAAATTAACAGAATATTTGGGTCCAAACGTACATATAACATCTTGAAAAAGATATAACGATTAATTATTACTTGGTTCACTGCGGGCAAACAGTGAAGTAGAGTCGAAAAAACTCCATTTCGACAAAACTACTGCACTCGTCAGATGTATTAAGGTTTACATTAGATCTAGCCTGTAACTTTGAAATATCTCAGTAGGTCATTAAGTTTAGAGTCTAGACCCAAATAAATAAAACAGTTGTCAACTGCTCTATAACTTTTAAGAGAACTGCTTTTCTTTAAAAAAACCTTTCCTCCACAATTCTCCTGCTTTTAGTAGGATGCTGGTATTTTTATACGATCTAGGATTATTTTATATTACAAATACATTCTTATCTTCTATACCGAGTTCATGTATGACCATTTCAAAATTCTTCCGGAAACAGTGTATTTTACGAGTATTTTTACATTTTCTATTTACAATTGTCACACACGCTTTCTTTTATTATTTAATTTATTTTTTGAAAAGAAAATTCTTCAATTCAATTACTTTTAATTTCTTAAACTAATCAAAATAGATCAATCACCCCGACTTTCATACAATACGCGCCAAAATGAATAGTTTAAATAATAATCGAGCTTTGCTGATATCCGGAAATCTGCCCGTTGATGAAATGCGCACAGTTAAACTGATGGCTACCTCACAAATAGATACCGGCAATAACCTGCTAGGGCTTGATATGGTGGTGCGTGATGAGAGTGGCGATATCTTGGATACGAATACAATATGTACCACAGAATTATACGAGCATCATATGAATGCGGTTAACCGCATTATTAAAGCAAATGTAAGTGAAAATGAATAATTGTTTTATACATATAAAATTATTTAACTTTTAAATCTGCACTTTTTGTCAATGATTGTAGCGACCGCAAACCCAACCGCTGGGTCCTAAACCATATAAGAATTTTTCCCATAATATTCTATTGCATGTTAATGCATTCGTTTGTAAATTTCAAGAAGATTCCGATTTAATATTCACTCTATTCGATGGTGAATCACATCGTCCGATAAGTGAAAACTATGTAGTGAAATGGTCACGTACTGGTATTGCCCGCGATATCGATCAATTCGATAATAATCGTGTGCTATTCACCGATCTCAGCAAGAATGATGTAAGCATACCGAAAATGTATTTAGTCTGCTATGCTGTACGCATAGGCTCAATGGAAATGAAGGAGAATGATTCGAAGCGTACAAGTATAACGAATACTATGTTAACAGCAGCCAGTAAAAAGAATTCACAGTTATCGATAAGTTCTAGTGGCTCATTTAGTGGTTCGGAATATATAATGAGACGACCGTTTGGTGTAGCCTACAAAGATCTGACGCCCATCATAAATAAACCAGATGACTTTAAAGGCAATCTGGATATGCCGTTTATTCTGTGTGAAAAAGATAATCTAGATGGCACACTGAGGAAATTAATATCCAACAAGGATATAGGCAAAATCGATTCACGCATGTGTGTTACCGTAGAGGTATTACAGGGTGATATTAAACAGATCAAAGAAGAGTTTCCCAGACTCTTACACACCAATGTACCCATAGCTAGAAAAATGGGTTTTCCTGAAGTCATTTTACCTGGTGATGTACGCAACGATTTGTATTTAACTTTGTGTTCAGGCGAATTTGCACGCATGGCTAAAACTTCCGAGAAGAATGTAGAAGTAACCATAACCGTGAGGAATGAACAGGGACAATTAGTGCCGGGTGTTATGAGTATAGGCTCTGGTTTGGCACCCATAGATGAATACAAATCGGTGGTTTACTATCATGACGATAAACCAAAATGGTTGGAAACTTTTAAGGTAAGGCAGGGCAGAGTGAAGCAAGGTTGTTTGTAGTAAACTCAAAAACATAATTTAACTTAAATATACTCTATTGTGTAGATACATGTACCCATAGACGACTTCAAACAATGCCATTTGAAATTTGTGTTCAAACATCGCAGCTCTAATGAACAAAAGGATAAATCGGAAAAACCTTTTGGTCTATCCTACATTAAGTTAATGCAAGACAATGGTACCACTATAACGGTAAGTAGTAATAGAATTTATTCGAATTAAATTATTTGCTTGATGCCTATGGTTTCCTCTCCAGCAAGGACAACATAATTTGGCCGTTTATAAAATTGATCACAAGAAATTGGATAAAACAAATTCGAATAATTTGTATATGGAATTGCCATCTACGATTAGTGAACTACAAGGTGCTAAACCTTCAGTACCTGGTCTTTCTCTATTACCAAAAGATCAATTGATTATTGGTGTCAATCTATGCAGTACAAAGCTTACACAAAGTGTTATACTCTTGGGTCTTCTCAATTGGTCTGCCCATAAGGAAACCTTGGAGGAATCCCTAAATGCTTTGTCTAATGTACCTGGCGAAGAGGTTGTGAAATTTTTACAAGATATCTTAGATGCCTTATTTAATATATTAGTAGAAAATGATAATCCTGAGAAATATGATCAATTAGTATTCATGAGTATAATACATCTCATAGAAACTGTTTCGGATCTAAAATATCAGCATTTCTTAACCGTATTAGATGTTTATATAAATGAAAGCTTTTCAGCTACCTTGGCTTATGCGTAAGTTGTTTTTTGTATTTTACTCAAATATTATTGAGAATTTAAACAAAATTTGACTTTTACTTTAAACAGCAAACTTATTGATGTCTTGCAAAGGAATATAAAAGAAGCTATTGAACCCAAAGAAAAATCAGCCGATGGCATTGAAATTGATGAACGTGTAGAAGTGAAACGTCTTTATAAAACCACCAGATATTTACATTATGTTATGAAATTTATCATAAGATCACGCATGCTATTCTCAGCCATAAATGATAATTCAGATCATGATGATTTTGCCAATAAATTACATGGTATGTGTAGAAAACTTAAAACAAACATTTAAATTTGAATAAAAAAATTGTTTTTTCTAACTTTTAGAACTTTTGGAAATGTTTATCAAAATGATAGCCTGTCCCACGGATTTATTGAAATCTGAAGGTGCTTTACTAAAAAATTTACACATCATAGCCACTGATTTAATGCAGGTTTTCGATCCTGTGCGTTTAAGGTAATTTCAAAATTTCTTGTTTGCTTAACTTTGTAACTGTATTTTTAAATGCAATTTTTCTGTTTTCTTTTCAAATTTTAGCATTTTCATTGTGAACATATTAAAACAATTTCCTCCACGTCGTTTAACACAATCTAAAATGTGTTGCATTAAGGATTTTGTCGATTCGAAATTATTTTATTTGCCCGAATGTCGTGCTATTCTATTGCCTGTCTTTTGTAATCATATCAAAGATAGATTGGAAAGCAAGGAAGAGGTATGTTTTTAAATAACTTTTACAATAAATGTTTTTTGTTTTCGTTTTTCGTTTTTTTGATATTGTTTTTATTAATTAATACGTCAACTAATTGTTTGCTAACGTTTGCCATATTAAAAAAAAACATTGTTTTTCTACTTTTCTAAGCATTTTTTACAATTAATTTCGAATCATAAATATTTTAATATGAGTGTCATCATTTCAAGTTATAATAATAACAAACACGAGTATATTACTTGTTTACAAATAATAATGCTTTTTTTGGGTCTTTTTCTAATGAACAAAATGTGTGTTTTTCATAAGTTTAAAACATTTTAACATTCAAATAAAATTTTTCAATTTAATTTTTTTTTCAATTTTCCATAACATTCTTACAAAATAATTCTTCAATTCTTTAAACCCATATTTATTTATATATTTTTGAAACATTACATTATAAAAACATTAGCTCTGTAAATACATGTACAGTCAACGTCAAAAAAAGTGCACATCATTATTCTCCAGTTCTCCAGAATTAAGTTTTTATTTCAGTCTTTAAGAATGCGCTGAATTTAATAATTTTCCGTTTATTTAAAAGTTTACTTAATGCTTTACAAAACTCTTAAAATGCAACAACAAAAGTTATACAACAAAAAACGAAAGGTACTCTATATATTACGTGTAATACTATTTTCTGATACATAGGTGCTATCGAGCAGTGCAAGAATCTATTTTTGAAATTTCGAAAATACCTTATTTAGCTACGGGTAAAAAAAACGGGTTTTCGTATCTGTGTGCACATATAACCTAATAACTTAGCTAAGAAAACCCGATTTTAGGAAATTTAGATATGGAAAGAAGAGGAACAGAACAGATTATACCTTTTAAATGATATATATTTTACTTAAGTTAACTTGTGGAAACTGTGTGTATTGCTCAAGCAAACGGGTTTTTCATCCAATTTATTCCAAATTTTCGATGGGGCAGTTTTTGCACGCTATTTTAAATAGGAACCGTACTATTTATAAATTCATTACAGAAGTATGTTTAGTTAAGACAAAAATAATACTTGGTTTATAAGATCCGTTGAAAATTGATCTATTTGGTAAAGACTCCAATGTAAGATCTTCTAAATGGCTTTTCATCTCACTTTCAAACCTAAAAATGTATACAAATTTGCTAAAAATTACATGATTTTTTATGAGCGGCTTACTTCCAGGCTGAGATCATGGCCATTGTTATATTTGCGGATATTAACCTGGGCAGTGGACTCACGTGCACTTGACTCGAATTAGTCCGGAACCTAGTTATGCAACACCACTTACTACCATCCTCAAGGACTGATGCTTGGAACAATGGAATGCTGAAATGGGACTTTGTCATTCTAGAGTGGGGATCATTCCACAATTTGGGCATTGCTCCGAGGTTCTCAATGTATGGCAGGCCGGACTTGAAACTTCTAACTTAGTTTCACTGTAGACTAAAAGCGTATCTGTAGAGGATGGCGGTCACAGATGTGGATGTTTGCAGACTGTGGCATCAGAGACATCAGAACACATATTGTGTGATTGTGGGGTTCTTGATAGGTTTAGGTGGACACAGGGTCCCACTGGGTGACATATCCACCACGGTTTCAGACCTGCTTGATGTTCATTAGGTAGTTTGCTGAACAAACTATAGACTGGAAGGGGTACCATAGACCCCATGGGTCAGGAGAATAATAAGACTTATTTTAAGGAGTAAAATATAGAGTACATTTTGTTTTCGTTGCACAACAATTTGTAAGAATTTTTTGATTAAATTTATTAATAATCGCATGATTCTTTCATGAAGTGCTTTACCAAATAGGTAAAAGGCGAATAAAATAATTACGTGAAATTTTTTTCCCCTGAACAAATTAAGGGTGAATAACAACTCTACAATATAGTACACAAAGGCAAATACAATTTAATATTACCGATCGAAATTCTTTGAAAAGTATAAAGATTTCACATAAAGGGTACAGATTTCATGATGTGCGTAAGTTATGTTATCGCCAGTTTACAATAACCTATACAGGAGCTTGGATTTGAGTTTTAGATTTTCTTAACAATGTTTTTTTACCAATCCAGCAAACTTCTTATTTTTATTAAAAAAATTAATTAAGCATGTCATTGTTGTTATGTTTATGTCCTTTAGAAATTAAGCATGTTTATAATATAATAATATAAATTGTGTTGTATATGTATGTATATAGTCTTATATATTTATTTATATGTATATGTATGTTTGTTTTTGTCTCATATTACTATACAACAAATACAGCTAGAAAATATTCCACAAAAACAAAGTTTTTTAAACAGATTTGCGTGAATTTTAATATATCAAAGTTCGCAAACAAATTTGTATTAAATTTTGCTAAAACGTCGGTAATTGATTACATTTTTTTATTTACGTTATGCATAGTTATATTGAAAATTTTTCATATATTATAGCTAGAGATACAAGAAAGTAAATTAACATTCGTTCACATTTATAACTATTATTATCGAGGAAAATAATCAGTCTTACTGCGGTAGTTGTAGTCATTTTCGTGTTTTAAAAAGTGTTGTGGATTAAAAGCAAAATTTATCTTTAATCTCTTAAAAAAAAAAAAATAATAATAATAATAAAAATGACTACAACAACCCAAAAATATTTTTTTTTAATTTTTAGTTTAATTTATTTAATTATTTTATAAATATTTAGTTAAACAGGGTTTTGGCTACCAGCCATAGCGACACCACTATCTTGTTCAAAATAGATTTTTTATTACTTTTGTATGCACGTTATTTTTGTAGGTTTTCTTTTTTTATTACAAATCGAATTATTTTTTTGAGTTACCTCACCTCATTTGTATTCATTCATTGTGACCATTTTCTTGCCATTCATATCATATCACCCAATCAATACATTTCTTCTAATCATCTTACACTTGTTCACTATAATTCATATTTATATTTCATATATTCATTCATTCATTATTCTATATTATTAGTTGTTATTAATACGAGTATTTCTTTGACCACGCTTATGCGTTTCTTACCTTTTGTTTTTAACATATATATTTTTTTTATTTAAATAAATAAAAATCAGTTTAGTTCCATAATTTTATATAATTTTTATGTTATAATATAATTTGTGATCTTACACCATCACTACTGCTCACCATTACTTGAATGTGTTTGTTCACAACTGCAAAAAACCACCAACCAACTTCACCATATATGCCATATATTTTTTTTTTCTTTATTTTGGGTTCCTTTATTTTTTTCTATTTTTCTTTTTTTTTGATTTTAATACTAAACGCCATCCATTTTTCTAAGTTTGAGCACACTTTTTGGTTTTAATTGTATTTCATTTTATTTTCTAAAAACACGATTATTTCTTCGGTTTTTTGTTAAAAAACAAAAACCTGCTTTTCTTTAGTACATGTTTTTTTTTTTGTTCAAATCATTAAAATAAATATCATTATCAAACTATATATGTATGTATGTGTAAACCAACTTAGGGTGACTCCAAATCTGATATATGGCAACAAGAAAAAAATCTTTCGAAAGCAGCTAAAGTTCTTGGACAACTAAAATCTCAACTGCATACACGTGAAACCACTGCCAAACAAAAGGTAATAGAACATCATTAGCAACGTTTTCTCTTTTTTTATCACATGATTTAGGATATACATATACTTGCAGTATCATTAAAAATCGTTTTAGAAAAACAATCAATCAATAAACGGTTACAATCACAAATCGTTACAAATTACAAAGTATAAACAATGCATATCATCAGCTTATATTTGAAATTTAGAACACAAAGTAGTATTTTAACAACCAATATCACCCACAACTGAACTGATTGGGAAACATTCAAAAAATCCATACTTCCACTCTTAGTTTTTATGCTTTTTATACGATACACGATAGATACACTTGGTGGAGCCAGCCAATATTATGTTTTGTGTTTTGCTATTAAATTGTGTTTTTTTTTTTTAAATTCGAAATAAGACCACAAACATATCATTTGCTTAAGTTAGTTATTTAAAGCTTTAATTTTATTTATTATTTAAAGGTATATTATTAATCATTATTTAAGGACTGTCTCTATTATCGTTTGTAAAAATAACGTATATAACATATAAAAAAAGAACGTTAGGTTAGGTTAAAAAAAGTTATGCAGGCGCACACCACGCAGAGAGGTTCTTTGCGGTAACTTTTATAAAAAGTAATGAAAACAAAAAGAAAACAAAAGAAATGCAAATACAAAAATTAGTAGGTAAGAAATACAAAGAAAGAAAGAAGAAATGAGCAAAGGGAGAAGAACACCCTAAATAAAAAACAGGCGTGAGACCTTGGCTGACGCAATCTCACCGAGACCACTGAAAAAGCCCTGGCCCAGCAACCTGAAACTGCGCTCACGAAGAGCCTTGCAACGACAGAGAATATATTCCACAGTTTCTGGCTACCCAATATCGTCACGAACTTGGCAGATATAAGACCGCAATGCCCAGTCTGATAATCTATCGGAGTCCTAAGGAACTCCCTTCTCAGATTAAGGACGCATTCCGTTCTAGAGCGGTTTAGTTTAGGCCAAAGCAACCTGGAGACCCTACAGCCTCCTCTGCCCCTCCACAACACTTCCATTCTACGACGGGACCAACTATCTACTAAGCTCACAAAAAATCCAAGCGGTAGTCTGAATGATGCCTCCGCCGGTTTAATACACTTGGCCATGTCCGCTCTCGCCAGCTCATCGGCAGTCTCGTTCGCCTGCACGCCAGTATGCCCAGGAACCCAGCACATCTTAACGCTACACACATCCAGAAGTGACGTGAGGGTTCTTCTACACGGTAAAACCAGCTTCGAGATGACATATCGCCCAATCTGCGTCTTGTTAGCAGTTTGAATATCTATTCCCAACAGCGACTAATTCACGAATTAGCTCGTTTGCCATAAGGACAGCAGAGAACCCAGACCCCAGTACCTTCTGTGCCCTCCTTTGTTTTGAAGCCATGGCATAGCTATTCAACAATCTGTTAACACCTTGCCAAGACTTTCTATCAATAAAGTCTGCTGAAGGGCTCTTGTTGAAGTCGTATTCCTTAACCCTGTAGTCCGTAAAACGCGGACAAAAAAAAGAATGCGAAAAAAAGATGGTTAATGTATTCGAAAAACATTATATATCGAATTTTTTCAAAAAGTTTGAATCAAAATAAGTTCGTTGATTAAATGATTTGTAATATTGTCGACTTCACGATTGATAACCGATATTTAGCTCACATAACAAATCGAATTAAAAATATGCTTTAATATGGCCTTGATATAGAATCTGATTGTTGCTAGAATTAGAAGTCCCTTTGGCGTTTATATGCTCCATTAGCGTATCCATTGTTGTATTCAGATACAACTGTTAGGCCGAAAACTTTATAGCTGGGTTTCCGTATACTCTATTATTGAAAACATACAGGCTTATGCGCAAACTGAGCTTATGCCTAAGTAATAAGCTCGTCTTACAAATTAATGAATAATACTAACTTATCAGTTGTTTGTTTGATCGTTCGAGTATTATTGTTTCAAGTCTATTGTCTATCATAATTGAGTTAAAGCGTTACATAAATTTAATATCTCTATTAATTAAATCATACATATTTTATTTTTACTAAAAACTGCAAAATATATGTGTTTTTTTTCTTTCACTTTTATTTTTTAATACAAATTCTTTTTTATATATATTTTTTTAATGTTAATTGTGTTTTTAAGCTTAGCTTACGAATTATGCAGGATTATTAGGTATTTTTTTCTTTTAATTTATTGTTAATTATTACAAAAATTGAAAATTTTATTTTGAAATTGTTTTATTACTAAATTCCGTAATGAATCCATTGAAAAAAGATCTGATTTGAATAATTAAGTAACCATAAACCGAAGATAAAAATGTTTGGAACTATGAAAGCATATGAATCACAAATAAACGAAACGATTATCGACTATTTTGGCCTCAATGTACAATGTAGTGGTGAAAATATAATGCCACGTAACCCGGGAGAAAATGTTATCACCAGTTTATAGAAAATTTCTTAGCTCGGGGTGATACACATATACTAAATGGGAAATTCGTTTTTCTCTGAAATTTCAGTACGGCATTGTTCTCAAGCATGAACAAAGAAGAAAGTGAATATCTTGGTTCCAAATGTTTTGATCACTAACCGTCAATATTACGATTTTAGCTTGTTCTCAAATAAGTCTATATTCAACTTGAGGCTGTCTTAATTTCAATGGAGGATGAACAACAAATTTTTCTTTTTAAATGAAAATTATAAATTGTTTTACTAATTCCTTTACTACCTTTGTTTTGTTCATATTTATAACGTTATAGGTCACCGAATGTATAAATATTATGAACAATATCCTAAAACTTCTTTATCGCAAAGACATTGGCCATACCCATAACGATATACGTGACATAATGCTTATACTCTTGCGTACGGTTATTAAAACGTCGCAGGCTTTGGATCGTGAAAATCAATTGGTTGGAAATTTAGTGGCCATTATGTTGGGTATACTGCAACGCATGGATGCCAATCATTACGAGATCTTTGTCAGACATCTAAACAATCGTTTTGAATTACAGGACTTCATCATAGAAATTCTGTTAGTATTTGAAGAGCTGGTATCACCTCATCAAAAGACAGTGTTTCCACGTGATTGGATGGATATGATTATGCATCAGAATACTGTTATATTGGGCTCTTTGCAACATATATCGATTGTGATTGTGGATCATTTCTTTGATCCTTTCGAGAAACAAGTTTGGTCGAATTTCTTCCAGTGTTCCATAGCATTTTTGATACAATCACCTTTGCAGTTGAACGATTTCAATGATAATAAACGTCAGGTGATATTTGCTCGCTACCGTGATATACGCAAAGATACGGCTCAAGAGATACGTAAAATGTGGTTTCAATTGGGCGAACATAAGCCGAAATTTGTGCCTCAATTGGTAGAGCCTATATTGGAAATGAGTATGATACCTGAGATTGAGTTGAGAAAGGCCACCATACCCATCTTTTTCGATATGATGCAATGCGAATATTATAGTTCAAAGCTCATACATGACAGCTATGGTGACACAAAACGCAATAACGCCCATTACAAGGCAAATTTCAATGATTTTGAAAGAGAAATGATAGAAAAACTAGATATACTAATTGGAGCAGGCAAAGGTGATGTGGAATATAAAGAACTATTTGCTAAAATTCTATTAGAGAAATGCAATGCCCATAATATTCTAAATATAGAGGGTACAAAGTTTGTTAATATGGTTACCAAACTAATGGATCGTCTGCTGGAGTATCGTTGCATCATACAAGACGAGAGTAAAGAGAATCGTATGGCCTGTACATTTTCGCTACTACAATTCTACTCTGAGGTTAATCGCAAGGAAATGTATATACGCTACGTTTACAAATTGTGTGATTTACACATGGAATTCGATAACTATACCGAGGCTGCATTTACCTTAAAATTACACACCGAATTATTGTCCTGGAACGATACGGAACTATCACCTTTATTACGGTCACACCGCCATATACAGTGCCGTACCCACCGTGAGCTGAAGGAGGCTCTTTACTTTGAAGTCATTGACTACTTCGATAAGGGCAAAATGTGGGAATGTGCCATTGATATGTGCAAAGTTTTAGTGCAACAATATGAGAATGAAATCTATGATTACATTAAATTGGCTGATTTGCTTAAGAAAATGGCTCAGTTCTTTGAGAAAATATTGAAAGAACTGCGTCATACTTCGGAATATTTCCGGGTATGTTTCTATGGCATGGGTTTCCCGCGTTTCTTACAAAATAAAGCCTACATTTATCGTGGCAAGGAATACGAAAGATTAAGTGAGTTTAGTACACGCATATTGGTGCAACATCCTCAGGCCGAATTAATGCATACCCTGGAGGCGCCAGGTGAAGATATAACCCAGGGTGAAGGGCAATATATACAAATCAATAAAGTAGAACCTATTATGGATGAGTCTTGTGCTAAATTCAATGATAAAATCATTTCAAATGAAATTATCAAGTACTTTACCAACAACAATGTACAAAAGTTTAAATATTCCCGACCATATCGTGAAAGTAATGGTAGTGATGGCGGTGGTGATAGTGTAGGAAACTTATGGTTGGAACGTACCGTACTAACAACACAATTCCCATTGCCTGGCATATTAAGATGGTTCCCAGTGGTGGATTCGCATACGTTTAAGGTAAAGTGTAAAATTAAAAGTTATTGGTTAGATTTCTTTATTTATATTTAAAAATTGTTTGTTATAGATTTCACCCCTTGAATTGGCTGTGGAGACAATGAAAAGTACCAATAAGGATATACGAGATTTAATCATTGCCCATAAGGATGATGAAAACTTACCAATAAATCAATTGAGTATGAAAATAAATGGTATTGTGGATCCAGCTGTTATGGGTGGTTTTAGCAAATATGAAGATGCTTTCCTAACCGCAGACTATTTAGAAGAACATCCCGAACACAAAGAGTTGGTGGATGAATTAAAGGATTTAATAGCTTCACAAATACCATTATTAGAAATTGGTATGTCTGGTATTGTACATATTTCTTAAAGGAATTTATATTTTATTTTGTTTTTTCGTTTTTAGCCATTTCACTACACAAACAAAAGGCACCCGAAAGCTTAAAACTTTTCCATGAACGTATGGAAGTTTGTTTTGTCGATATGCAAACCAGTGTTGAAGCTAAATATGGAAAGAAGGTATGCGTATGTCTTAACATGTTATTTTAAATGACATTTTATATCATTTTGTTCTACTTTAGTCTTGTGACTTAAAAATTGACCGTGATTCGGTTATAATGCGCCGCAACAATTCATTTTTACCCAGCATGTTTGATAACAACAATCGTTTATCGGAAACTAGTATGGGTTCATCTGAGTAAGTTAACATTTTTTCGAAATCCACTCCAAATGAAATATTAGATACAAAATATATTTTTATTATCCCATTGCAGTAGTGGACTGTCAAAATCAACATCATCAGTGAGACCACAGACGAATTCTATAAAATCGACATTTGGTTTTGCATTCAATCCAAGGTGAGTACTCGAATATTTTTTTATGTATGTTTGAATTAAAATATATGAATACATACATGTTGAAATACTTGAATATTTTGATAAATTATTGGAATAAAATATAAATAGGACTAAAACAAATTTTTTAATATCATCTGTCGGAGTAGCTTATTAATGTAAAGCTTAATAGCTTTCAATATTTCTTATGCCAACTGTCTAACGGTAACTGGTAACGCAAACTTTGCTGTTACGTTTACAACAAACAAAATTACATAAGGAAAACGCTATTTGATGCAAAACATAAATCTTCTGCCACTCAGAGCTCAATTAGCAAAGTTATAGTGTGTCAAATTAGGTGACAAAAAAGGTCAAAAATTTAAGGTTTTTGATATAGACTAAATGTATGCATTTAATAAAACTTTTTCAATATATTGTAATAATTACACTAATTGGTAGCTAATGAAGTAAATTTTGAAATCCTTTTACTTTTAAAATAATTTCACTTTCATTAAAAATTCTTACTATAGGCGACTCTATAAGAGATTACTAGGTTTCCGCGTTTTCCGAAAAAGTGTAACAATGTATTGAAAAATTGACTCCATTTTTGTGCTCGGGAGTTCAAAATATAATATACACATAAGTATACATTTTTTAAATAAAATGTGAGAGAAAAAGGTCTGGACATTACCGTGTTAAAAAAGTGTTCAAATATTAAGTAAAGTTAGTCTTTTTGTAACAATTCCTAATAAACCACCTCTTTTTTAAAAATCTATTTGAATTTATTGTGAAATTTAGTGATCACCTAACTTTAAATCTTTAATGCAGCCGAAACTGCTTGCGTTTATTTATAGTCTTGAACACTTTGTAAAAGAAAGGGAAATCTGGCATGGATCTAGATTAGCTTAGGTTCTCTTGTCAGCTGTCCATGAATTAGCTAACAATAGCTCCCACCTATGGTATTATTATATGCTTATCATTCTGCCAGAGTATTGTATCTCTCGAACACTTTTTGTCAGCCATTTTACTGATTTAATAAAGGCGTGGATCTTTTTCATATCGCCCTTTGTGACAATGTTCTTGTCTTGTGGTACCTGCAATGATATAAAATATTTACAGTTGATTCTTCTTTTTCTTAATCATTGTAGCTTCTACAGAAAGAGTGAATGTACTCTTATCATGGATGGCGATTGTAATCGTTTTTGGTAATTTTTGTTACAGATTAAGGAAAATTGTTGCTTATTTTCTTTAATCTATTACAAAAATGTCGGAATACGACAAAGAAGACGTCAACAAAAGTAAAGGCCATTATTATAAGGAACTATTAGTCTTTGGTCTTGTTTGCCCACTCAATCGTTCTGAGATATAGTTCTTGCGATAGATGTTGTATGTCTCTGTCAAGATAAACTCTCTGTTAATGATCCCTAATGATTCAAAGTGGTACCCACGTGTCTAAGGGCATTCGATATGTTAGTACTTTTTATTTCTACATGGTTAAGAACCGATTTAAGAGTACAGAGAATATTCAGTTTATAAATATTTTTACAAAAACTCCCTTATGTTTTATTAAAATTACTCGAAAATTAATTAAAAAGCATAATATATAATAAATAATTTTTTTGTATTTATTTTTTTTTTTGTGAATAATTTTTTGTTTTGTTTTTTGTTTCTTTTCTGCAGTCTAAGAATTTAGCTTTGCTAAGTTTTTTATTTTCAATATTCTATCCTCCTCCTATATTTAGTTTTTTTTTTTATTTTAAAGTATTTTTCTTTGATTTCAATTTTTTGTAAATAATTTTGCTTTATGTGTTGTGTTCATTTCTTTAATTATTATTTTGTTGTTGTTGTATTTTTGTGTTGATTGTTGTAAAACGTTAGACCCAGTTTAGGACATTCACCAAGTACGAAAAGTAAAACGAAAGATAAAACGCCTTCAAAAAGAAGATCAATTAAAAAGGTAAGTTTTTTGTTCAGTTTTTTTTTTAAGAATTTTACTAAGATATTAAATTTTAATCACAGTTGGATCGTGAAACTTTAAGTTTACCAGTAGCAAATAGTCAATGGTATACACCGCCATTGACCACAATAACTTCAACGCCTGAAAGAGATACTAATACCTCGATAATAAGTGCTTCCAATACATCATTGTCATCGGTTAAGACACCAGATCCAAAAGTTTTAACAGAAGAGGTAAATAATAGTAGATATACCAGAAAAATTATTAATTTTTGAAAAATAACAAAATTTCATGTTGGTTTTTTTTACAGCTAACACCCAAACGACCTCTACGCTCGGAAAAAGAGAAGGAGCGCCGTTTATCACGGCCTGCTAGCATAGCCACACCCACGGCAAGTATGAAGGGCTTTTCAGCTGCCGATACACAATCTTTATCTGGTGCCGATAGTAGCAATCGCAATTCTGTTGACACCACCGATTCGACATCTGAGGAAGATCTTATACCACCACCTTTGCCTGCCAAAACACGAGACTCTACAGATTTTACCAGCCTTAATTATAGTTTAGATTGGAATTCGAATTCATTTTCATTGGGAGGTGCTGCTGCTGCTGCTGCTACCATGTATTCAACTGGCACAATAATACGAACAACCTCTTGTAGTACAACCACCAGTATTGTCAACAGTTCATACGAATATGTGGATACAAAAAATTTCCATTTAACATCGTCTACATCTGTAGATGATAGAAAAAGGCCGCCAACGCCGCCACCAAAACCATCAAGGAATAGCAAACACATTCCATAGTTTTTCAGGCTTCCCAACAATAAAAAATAAAGTTTTTTTCTTTTTAAGAAAAAAAAACAAACCAAAGTACAGCCATAAAACCATAAATTTAAAAGAAAAAGAAAATATTTAGGAAATATAAGTAAAGAAGTGCCAAAACAAACATTAACAAAAAATTAAAATTAAACAGACAAACTCTTTTATATATTTCTTCTAAAATTAACAAAGAAAAAAAAAACGAAAAAATTAAAATATATATTTTTAAATTGATATTAAAAAAATCTTAAGAAAATGCAAAACAAATCATCATAACATTCAAATATAACATTTTATTAAATGTCTTCCTATATATTTATATGTATTTTATTATGTGTCATTTATTTTATAATTATTGTGTCTTATTAAAAAAGCTTACTTTAAAAAAATATATTTTGTGTAGTCGCCGTCTCACTGAACAACAAAACTCAGTATTCGTTAAAATATATTTAAAAAAAATATATTAATTTTTTTTAATCAACGCACAAAAATTATTGTTGTTTAACTAATTTTAAGCAAGTGCCACCACACACACACACACGTATATATACATATATATAAATTAAGTGTTTTTATTTTAACAAAAATAATAAATTTTTAGAAAATTTTTTATATTAAGAGTAATTGAAAACTTTCAAAATCGAAAAATATAAGTCAATTATTTTTAAGTAAACACGTTTTTATTTTAATAATCATGTAAAAGAAATCTAACAATTTTTTAAATTTATCTGTAAATAATATTTGATATTTTAATAAAAAATTATTAGGTTTGTTGTAGAATTAGATTCTTGTCTGCGTTAGAATTACAAATGATACAAAATTTGTTTTTAATGTCACAGAAACACAAATGTAATTGCTTTCACGTTCGCACCAGCGGGCGAATTCGAGCATTCGATATAAAAAAATTCTAAAGAAATTGTTTGAAATTTCGCTTGATTGTATTGTGCAATAAAGCTTAGTCAAACTATGTCAAAAACTATGTCTACTTACGTTCAATTCGATGATTTAAGTGAATTATAATCCCTTCCGTGCTCGAAAGTTGGTCGTGACACCAATTCATATAGGTGTCGATTTTCAATTCTCTTTTTGATTCCACAACAGCCTTGAATTTAGTTTTTCTTTTTTTTTTTGTTGGCAAATGTGATCAAAATTTATATAAATCCATTATGTTTTAATATCTTTTTATATGCGTTTTAATTTTATCATTTTATTGCATATGTATAATTTCGAAAATAAAATCAATTTATAAGTGTCTTATTATTTTCTGGTATTTGTATTCTTTTTTTATTTTATGAAATAGTTTATTAGTCTTATTAATTTTGGATCTTTATTTAATAAATGGCCAAAGATTTTTATATATAAGTGTATACAAAATTAACATTGATATGAAGTTTTTTATTTTATTAGGAAAAAACTTTGATTCTTTTTTAAAAATATATAGAATAAATTAAATGTTAATATATTATATACACACAAATATATACTTATATATACAATAAATAGAAATATAATTATACTCTATACAACAATAACAACTGTTTTGTTTTGGAATTTAACAAATACGCAGAGAAAATGTCATGCATTCTAATTGAGCATCAATTATTATCTTTATGATTATTATGTTTCAGTCTAGTTGAAAGTTGGCTTATGTAACGTCAACTTCAAAAAATTTAAGATCAACCCTGAAAACTTCCGCTCAATAGCAATTTGGTAACCTTGTGAAATTGTCAGTATGGCCTCTGCATGAGGAGGAAATTGTAGCAATGTTCGGATAGATGTCGATAGATATCCACGCAAATGAGATTAGCCGGCTTTGTAGTTTTCTAAGTGCAGCACCGTCGCAGGAATAGTAATCAGAGTAGTGCTTACCATCTATCAGAGTATGGCAGCAGCGGTGGGGAACTGATCGCAACGATACATGAACATATCGCTCATCTACTTTATTAAACAAATTTTGTGTTTGTTTTAAATGCTCAATTCCCTATTGTTTAGCATTGATAAAGGAATAAATATTTTGCTCCTGTGTTCTTCATTTTGTACGAATCAAAAATAATTTTGTGCAGAATATAAATCATACTGCGAATTTTTTTTTGATGTTTAACTCAAAAATCATGAGTTATAACACTATTGAAGTAAATGAGCGCTATGATCTTATACCACGTGTCGAAGGGTGCATTACAAGACCACATGACGAAGCGGATTTTTATCTCACACAGATCTTGACCACTTAAGCTAGCAGTGTGTTCAGTGCAAAAAATTCACCGAGAATGTCTTGCATTGTAGCAGGTTTTTGGCTGCAGACCAATCGTTGAATATTTGTTTGGTGAGACGTGATAACAACTGGAATGCCGGTTTTCTCTTCGCCGGACAAGTTTTGATCAGAGAGAACGTACGACGCTGCTGGAACAACAGGTGCACAACGACATCAACAACCATTCGGACGGATGTTACAAAAGAGCGACAACCGTAAAGAGAAAATTGAACTATAACTAACGTACATTTAGAGGTTAACGCCCTGAACAACCTCTTGACCTATGAGGGCTCCTAATGCCTTCGTCGGGCACTAGGGTAATGTTAGTGGGTGCTGCTTTATTCTTGTTTCTCTCTCAAAAGTTGAATAAGTCCATCTATCGCTTTGGTGAGTGCAAGGCTGTGGCTTGGGGTATATCCGAGCAGTTTGTTGAGTTTGGCATAGCGCTTTTACAGACGGCACTGTATAAATGTTTATAGGTGTTATTTGGGCTCTATTCTATCTACTAATCTTTGTCTTATACTTCATAATGAACTTCTCTTTCTAATCCAATCTGTCTATTCTACTTCGCAAATGGCAGCAAAATTTGTCATTTATATTTCAACAATCGTAAACCGAGGCTCTGTCTGCTACACGTGCAATATTTATCACGTGATCCAGATAACAAAATATTGGGTTATACTGCGATATAGGTTGCGATCAATCAATATAGCAAGCTAAACGTTCAATAAATATCGTCATAATAGATCGTGCTCAATGTATATTGAAGGTGTAGCCGTGCTATTGGAAATTAGAACGAAAAAGCGAAATATAAAACTTGCAACTGACATGGTAACAATCATCGATTGGGGTCCATGCTTTCGGCATGAGAATTATGGAACTATTACATCAAAAGAACCTTTTCTAAGCCCCTTACAGGCCATTCAGATAGGCTAAATTCTAACTATTTGAAGAGCACATAGGTAATGTGCTCAATATAAACTTTAATCAACTGATCATCAGGCACACCTTCAAAAAAGTACTGCTATGCCAGTTTAATCGATTAAATGGCGAAACCGATATACTGCCTGATCTATAAAAGTTACGAACCAGGTCGTTAGTCACTAAAAATAGTGGCTGAAACAAACACTGTTTTTTCTGACTACTATTTGTTTAGTTGTCAGAAATGAAAGTTCTGACAATAAATAATCAAAAATAAGCTTTATTTCTTTAGCCTTAAAGAAATGAGGCATGGTTTTGGAACAGAATAGAAAAATTGCCAGAATTGAAGTAATTATTGTAAATTCTGCACCTTTACACCTTAAAATAAAAAATACTTCTTCAATACTTTAGTTTTCAATCAGTTTTATTACATAAAATCTGTTTGTAAAGTTAAAAACAAATTACATTTTTTAAAATTGTATAAAAAAATAAAAATATTACTTAACTTAAACTTTATAAAAAAAATAAGACCAAAAAAATGCAAACAATAACTCGTATATATAAGTTATAAAAATAAAAAAAGAATTTTAACAGAAATCAAGTACTTTTTGTTAAATGTTGAATTAAAGAAAACGTTTTTTTAAATAACTGTGGTGAAGATTTTAAAATTTTATGGTTTTCCAATAACAGGTAAGATTTAAAAAGACTAACTTATCTTTTAAAACAATTATAATTTCAAGTATTAAATAATACCTATACATTATTCGACATAGACAATAAGTAACCAATCTATATTAAAATTACAATAAAAACAAATTATTTTACTTCATAATTAAAATATACATTTCTTTAAAAATTTGTTGTCAAAAGCCTTTAAGGTTTGTTGATTATAATTTTTATATAAAATTTGCTTTTTTTAATTAAATTTTCTTACTTTTACTTTAAACATCTAAATTTTACAATATTTAAGAAAAAATCTTTTTTAGAAAAAGATGAAGGCAGTTATTAGGTTTCTTAAAGCAAACTTTTAGTCTTTTTTTTCTATTTTTATTTTTAATTGTATGTTAATAAGATTTAAAAATTAAATTTAATTTTTTTTTTACTTATTTTTAGTTTCGTTCTTTCGCATTTTTTAAATAATTATTTTTTTAAGTCGTTGGTAATTATATTTTAAGAATTCATATCGACACATATTTTAGAATTACGATTCTGTTTTTGACTAATTTCCAAGACTTGGAACATTTCCTGCAAAGCGTCGTTGGTATGAGTTTTGCGACGATTACGTCTTAATGTAACACGACCAGATTTTAATTCACGTACTAAAGCGTCAACACCTTTAGAAAAAAAAAAGAAATAGAAAAGGCATTAAAAATTGTTCAAATGACAAAAATAATATAATATATTAACACAACAGATAATTAAACACAATTTTGAATTAAAAAAAACATGCAATTTTTTTAATGATTAAATGAAAACAGCAAATTAGTCTCATGCCTTTGAACAAGTTTTTCGAGTTTGCATATATGCATGTGAACAGACAAGCACTCGATGAGATTACCTTATGAATGTGATTTTTTATTTCAAAAATATTTTTATTTATTTCTTTTAAAGCAGTATTTTACATTTTTCACCAATTTGAAATCTATACATATGTAGGTTAAGTGATTCCTAGCCCTATGACCCATTGTGATACCCTCAAGAAAGAACCTAAAGTCAGAGACGAGAGAGATCAAGTCTAACTCTGCCTAAATTTGAGTTTGCAAATAACATCGCTCTCGCAATAGTTAATCGGCACTCTTGACAAAAATGACCAGGTGTATCAGTTATATATTCCCAAAATACTCCAGATCATGAAGGGATGTGCACCAAGATGGCCTACCTTCCTTAACGCATGTTGCTTTGCACTGCGACAATGTCACATATTCCTAAACGCAACCATGCAAACTTTGATAATGTATTGCATTCCTAAAGTCATCCATTTCCTTGCTAATGCGCAACGAAACGCAACTAGAGCATAATAAAATTTCGTAATGCTTTTTATAAAAAATAGCGGAAAGAGATAGTTAAGAATTTTAGTTCAAATAAAAGTGTTGTGTTAAAAAGTTTAAGTTTTAGAAAGTTTAAAATGGCAAGGCATTTGATTTGGAGTGTTGCAAAGCATAACTGCTTGATTAAAACATTGCTTTGATGTTGTATAGAGACGTTCATGCCCTAATCTAAGCTCTTGCAAAGTGGTATACTCATAAAAAAGATGTTGCACCGATTCTTCTTTCTCTTCATTCTGACATTTTTACCTACATACGTCCAATGATACAGTGCCCAGTAATTATACCCGTAAGAAATCTACTCATCTATTAATTTCGATAACGCCTCAAGGAGACATACATCGATGGTATAAACCTCGGCCTAGAAAATAGTGCAGGCGGAGATAGACGGAGAGGCTATGTTCTTCAGAGTAAAAACTCGAGGAGGCATCGGCACAGATTAAAATCGTATCATCTCGAAGAACAGATCCCGCATCCCAATCGTTCCTAGTATGTATTCTAGTCCAATAGAACCTATCGAAGTTTAGGGTAGGTACTGCATAATTCATACAAAACCGCAAGATCGGCCTTCACCTTCTCGTAGGACGATGCCGTGACCTAAGCGAACGTGTCATAGCAGTTCGCCTGATACTTATATACATATAGTCATGTGAAAAATAATAGGGACACTTATATCAAAATAGTTAAAAATCCAACTTTGTTGTTATATTTAAATATTTATCAAAAAGATGTTGTAAGTTGTCTGCTTGATTTCGATGACTTAAAGAACCGTTATTTTAAAACAAATTTTGTACTGTTTCTCAGCTGTACATTTTTCTCTTAAACTTTTAACGAAAATCGCAATGTGTCCCTATTTTTTTTTCACATGACTATACCAACTTGATCAAAAAGTTCACGGAATTTATTCAGAAAATTAAAAATACAAGTTTAATAATTTGAATCTATACTATCCTCTTCAAAGTAATCGCCATCGACAGCAACACACTTATATATTCGGTTTTCGGTATGTCCATCAGTGCTTCCTGCGATTTTTTCATTATTTCCTCTCAGCTGCTAAAACGGGTTCCCCTTAATGGTTTTTTAACTCGGGTGAACAAAAAGAATCACAGGGAACCAAATCAGGTGAATTCGGTGGCTGTTGGATGGTACGAATAATGATGGCACTGTGCGGCGGTGCGTTATCATGATACAAAATCCACGAGTTTTCTGCCAAAAATTCTGGTCTCTTTCGGCGAATTGCTTCACGCACACGTCTCATAACGCCCAAATAATATTTCTTGTTTACTGTCTGGCCTTCTGGAAAAATACATGATGCACTACGCCGTTGTAATTTACCAAAACCGTAAGCATAGCCTTTTTTGACTGAAAATGGTATCGGTTCATTTGGTGAACCTCATTCACTTGCCTGATATCTGTATTCAGCCTCGCAAGTCATGACTTTTGTGACCTCAATACGGTCAAAATTGTAAAAAATCGCCAACACAGATAGAGATAGATGTACTACTCTTGGCTACGTAGCTTTTGCAAATGTCAAAAATCAAATTGGAACGATGGTACTGTCACATGAGGGTTATTCCGGGAACTTTTTTATCATGGGGGTATATAAGTATGTATTTTAAAAATATTTTCTATGTATTAACGAAAAGCGCACAATTCTACAAATAAATTTAACAGAAATCTCAACAAGTCTTGAATGATAAAAAAAAAATCATACGCAGTGTCAAACAAAAGGAGAAAACGATGAATCGACGGTAGTAGTAACAATATTAAAAAAAAAATTGGAAAAATAATCATTCAGTGAAATTGTAAATAAAAAGTATTTTCGCTTAACATGGTCTGCCTTCAAGCAATAAGATTGTTAAACCAAATTATCCTTCGTTTAAACCAAATTATTTACCATCGAAATAGTCACGAGGAACTCAAACCGAAAAGTTTTTCTATTTCCAATGCAACATGTGAAAGATGCAAGTGTTTGTGAATCGCTGCCCTGCAGAGAACAGATCAGCAACCGTTAACGATTGAGATTGTTGAATCAGACAGGTTACGTTTAACCCATCACAACTTAAAAAGCTACCTAGATCTGGGTAGTCTACTATGTATCTAAATAGGTAGAAACGAACCATTGAGCGCTAACCAAAGACTTGAAACTAGTACCACATGCACTAAAAGCGTGCTCCTTGATGTATGCTACAGTTGCATTGTATTAGCACAGCTAAAATTTAGAAAAATTTCAATCCCTTAGGATAGGGGCCCTAATTTGAAACTTTAATTTATCTTGTGATAGAATCTCCGAAAGTGCTGGCAAATGCTTTGTATACTGTACAGTGTTAACAGCACAGTGCTTTATGTTTAACGATGGCCATGTTGAACTTTTCAAGTTTGAATTTATTTTCCAATTTTTTAGGTAACTTTTGACTTTTCTGAGCTTTTGGACCCATAAAACATGTTTCAATATATTTGTAGAACAATTTATAGTCATTAAGGCTTAGATTGTTGAAAACGACAACAATGACAATAAGTAATGTGATATTAACAACAAACGAAAAGGGGGAGATTTCATTACTTCAAATGAGGAGGAAAATTAATAATAAAAAAAGATTCAAAACCAAATTGATATAAATCATTGAGACTTATAAGAGTAAAAATAAATATAAAAAATCGAAGGACGAAGACACGACAAATGACATTGTACCTTAAAGTACGATATACAGGTAAAGCACACAAACACACATACATACTGACTTAAAGTATAAAGAAGTATAAAAAAAGTTATATTTCATCCCATTTTATAAATAGAAGCAGTTTGTCAATGACCGGTATAATAATCGAAATAATTTAGGTGTTTAATGGGTTAAAAGGTTACAAATGCTGTAAGTATTCTAAGTAGGTGGGAGATTCCCCATAGATTAAAAACTACTGTATTTTTTAAAATAGAACGATATATGCGTAACACTCTACTGATGATCTGCTTACCCACCAAGTGTATGTGTAATATTTACATCATAATTACAATTACGTATACGCCTGACTGATAAAAATTTCCTTTACTTTACTTATCATTCTTTTAACTTATTGTCTATTAAAATAAGAGGGAATTTACCAGCTACGTCAAGATAAATCGCTGTAAGAAATCACATCATCATCATCACCATTAAATTGAAATCTAAAACTAAGTATGTATGTAGGTATGTATCCTCCTACTGCTGCTGCTCCCTTTAGTTTTATTACTTTCTCTCAATTATGTTGAATGTTTTATAACGACGTTCCAGGAAAATGATGAAAACGAAAAATGAAAAGCTGCAAAATAACAGACACACATGAAAAGAGCTTGAGAGTAGAAGTTAGCAAAAAAGAGGTGTTATTTAGTGAATTTTTTTTTTTAATTGCTAACAACAGACAAACAAATGGTGAGTGAATACTAATATACAGTCCTTATCATCATACCGACCAGGCACTGTTGCAGGACCATCTAAGCCTATACAATGCTTACTGAGAAGACAATATTTTATTTTAGAGTGGATAGCTTAGATTGTACTATACAGTAACAGATAGTAGGATAGTTTGATAATTTTGTGACTTTATATAGTTCTAATTCATGGACTTTTAATGCAACACTTTCGTCAAATATCAGTGGTTGTTTATTTCTTCAGAAATAATAATGCTTAACCATTTATTTTTATGTAATAAAAACCATCCCTAAAACGGAAAAATGGTTTGATATGGTAACTTCGTACCCTAAATTTTAATGGTTATGAAAAGATTCAAGTTGTCCACAAAAGAGGCTATTATAACAATAATTTGTATAACATTTCAAGAAGTAAAACGGAGTTTTTTTTCAATCAACGAGGTGCACTGCATTTATACTACTACTACTCATAAGCATTCATACTCTAAAGCTTGAAGTACTCATCATACTCATACTTATTAACATTTTTAACGAATCAGTACATACTCATCCGAACTCATTGTGCAAAGACGATGCAATATGAGTATGATTTGAATATGAGGTTGTGTGCTTGTTGCGATACTTTTAACTTTTTTCATTTTTCTTTTGAATAATATTGCTTGCTTACTTCATGAGTACTACTCGAATGGGTGGAATGATTCGAATCATTTATAAGTATTATGAGTGTTTTCTGGAAAATTAATGAATGCTATGAGTATGTGTACGATGTTTGATTATATTATTGCTACTTATACTTATGAATCATGAGTAGTTGAATTTGAATGATGTGTATTCACCTATACTTATAAATTCATGAGTGAGTATGAGTAGGTAAAAATAGGCAAATGCATCATAAAAGTTTTCAATAGTAGTAATACTCATAACCATTTACTAGCTTATGTTGATACCTACCATACCACAGCAGCATATAAAAAATAGAGGCTACTACGCCAAAGAAATAATTGATAAATTGATTGCAAAGTTAATATGCATAAGGAAGTTAGTGCTGGAGGCATTTCAAGCCAGCGAATACATTAGGTTAGGTTAGATTAGGTAAGGTGGTGGACCCCCTTAGAGGGAAGGAGTCTCACTTAGACCAGAGATTTGGCCCATTGCTACACCACAAGCATAAATGCCGACCTGGGGATCAAACAGTCTTCATAAAAAACCATTTTGACTCCATTCGACATTCAGTGACCTTTATTCTGGAGTTTAGTCAAAGGTGCCAAGTAATGGGAGTTCAAGAACTTTCGTCGTCTGGCAGCAAGAGCCAAACACTAAAACATAAGGTGAAATACGGTCTCCTCCTGCCTTTCGGGACCACAACTCCAGCAAAAATCATTCGAGAGAATGCAATAAGTCTATCGGCATGCCTAGTGACCCGTTAGGACTGCAATTGTGCGGCTTGGGGAGAGAAAACATTTAGTCCTCCTTTCATCGAGGTTGGTACAGCAGAGCCTGGCGATACTCTCATGTCACCAACGATATTGAGCATCGAATACACTGACCAGAGAATATCCAGCTTAGCCGAGGAAATCGGCACATTAATTACAGGCCCTTGCTCGAAAGTATCGAGCTCAGTACCCACTCTGGCCAATTCGTCAGCAACGCAACTTCCGAGCATATCCCCGTGGCGCAAAATCCATATGAGCATTACCTTCGATTGAGCCGAGATTTCCACAAAAAACCAACGGCGTTCGTGAACTAGGAAGGAAGACGAGGAGAAGGAAGACGCGTGAGACCTAATCGCAGACCAACTGTCCGAAAAGATCAGAAGATACTCAGGCAACCTATAAGACAGTCTAGTGTTACAATTCTTTCCGAATATACTACATCCCGCCCTGGCCTGAATCTTAGAGCCATCGGTATAGACCACAAGACCATTCTAAGGAAACTCTGTAGTTCACACTAATCGCAGAGTTTCCAAAATTCCGATTAGACAAGGAGTTAAATGCATTTGGTGTTTTGTAAGTACGAAGGAACCAGAGTAGAAGGAAGGAACCAACGTAGATTGTTAGAAAACATTAGACAGCACACACTTAGACAAATTATTGGAACAGGAAGAAAGGAATTATCCTTAAAAACCGTGCAAAGTTTGTCCCTTTGGTTAAGCGTTAATAATCTAGAGAAGAAAAATTTGCTGTTTCATTAAAACAATGTATGGATGCATTTGCTATGGCAAAACTGAGTCTCCACTCAGTATGCTCTTTAGATTTCCAAATTTTAAGAAATAGTTGGGTGATAAGAAACACTATTGCCTTGGAAAAAATTTCATTATTTAAAGGGATTAAGTATCGCCGAGCTTAAAGAAAATTGTGTTGCAATATATGACGCTTGTTTTTTAATATAGGTTTGAATAAAATCGTCCTTAGCCTTTTTAAGACAAAAATTCTCAGCCAATTCAGTGTAATGGTTCTCTTAAAACAATATTGTCAAAGCTTTGAAGAGAAAACCATAATGCTAATTGTTGCCAGATAAGATTATAATAAAAACATATATCATGGGAATTTGTTTACTAAAAGCATAATAAAGAAACTAAAAATGATCAAAAAAATGAAATGAAAAATAAAATGATCAACTAAAAACTTTAAAATTTCCAATTTAAAAATTTGTAAAATTTTCAGTTGAGACAAAAAAACGTTTCTTTTTTTGTATTTTCTTTGGTGAGAGAGTAAAGAAATTGATTATGGTAGATATGGCCACTGTATATCGTTTTCTTGCTGAGAGTGAAATTTGAATATTTTTAAGTTGACTTACTTTTACTTTAGCGGTACAATTGCGATATACATATGTATGTGTTCGTATACATGTACATATGTGTATAGAAGAGTGTGTTTGAGCAGCAGACATATTTACATACGTATGCTTAATATTAAAAGAATAAATGAAACTTAAGTATGTATACGCCAAGGTCTGCGGGACAATACGACAGTGCAATTATACAAAATTGTACCACTTGTTGCTTTTTTATATATCCAATATTGCAATTTTTGCTAAATTAATAGATCTGGCAATATCATTTAACATATAAAAACAACTGTTATTGAGTAGGGAAAACAATGAATGAAACTTGATGTGGGATATACTGCTGCTGATGTTGCTATTGCTGACGATGTTGTTATTGTTTTTGGTTGCTATTAGTACTGCTAATGTTGTTGATGCTGTACTCATGCTCGTATATATTGTTGTTATTGTTCTATTTGTTTTTGCTTCTTTTGATGTTTGACAATGAAAATACGAGAGCTTAAACGAGCACTTTTCTACGGTTCTCAAGTTGTTGTATTTTTCTTGTTGATGCTGCTGTGCAAATACATTAGAGTGTGAGTGTGTGTATGAGTGTTAAATTATTTATTTATTTTGTTGTTGCTATTCATATTTATTGTGTAGACGACATCTACCAGGCTTCTGGTTACAACAATTTAAAAAAAATAAATAAAAAGCAAGGAATATAGAAAAGCATCAAAACGAGAGCAAGAACGTTAAATGTACGACGAATAAACATTTTATACTTGTTTGTGTAAATAATATGGCAATGTCACTACTACTGCTACTGCTACTACTGTTGTTGTTATACACTGTTGATTGACTTACTGACTGCTTTATTTGAATTTGTGTGTTTTTGTTATTGGCGCTTTTGTCTGAATATGTTGTGTTTAGCTATTTAAAGTTTTTCGCTTCATTTATTACGCGCCTTTCGTACGTAAAACACATGTAAAATTTAAGTGTAACAAGTTTAAATTTGTTAAAAATAAAATTATCCATAAAAACGTATCAAAGAAAAAAGAATCATTATAAAAGTGTAAAATAGAAAAATAAATTGATGATGATAAAATATGGGTTTTTATAAATAAAATTAATTTGAGAATAAGTGATAATTAAGAAAAAAATTAATATTGTATAAGTTTGAAAGTGAGAAAATGAAAATAATTTAAAATATATTTAAAAAGTAAAATATAAGCAATACTTATTAAAAGTGCTAACATAAAAATGTTTTATTAGGCAAAATTAAAAGTATTTGAAATTTTGAAAATATGATTTAAACACAACACGGTAAGTTGTGTAAGTTCTTTTATATTATTTATTTATTATTTCCTCAAAGGACAATATATATTTGCAATAAAACATATTAGAATGTCTTTAGCTTAATATGGTCTGCTAGAAGAAGTTGTTGATACTCGTATGTTGTGTATGTGAGCTTTATGTTTTATACATATTAACAATTAAAAACAATAATAACATTTTAAAACATCTACTATTTTGTAGGTTTGTGTATTTCACACTCTCTTGTAAATAAACATACCCATACTCTCTTATAAAACACTTTATAATAAGTTTTTGTTACTTAATTCTCCATCATCATCATAATCATGAAAATAATTTTCACTCCTTCTTAAACAGAGTTGTCAATTTAGCGCCTTTCGCGTTATATTTAGCACGTTTCAACTACCGAAAAGTCGAATTTTTTCGCTTTAGCGCTTTTTTCAAAAACGCGCTAGGTTGGCGCTTTTCTACTTGAAATTTTTTGTAAGACAAACAAATTTAATAAATTCAATATACTCATTAATTCATATAAACTATTGACTTAAATGCTGACTTCACGCTGTAAGAATTACGTAATTCTAGATAATATTTGTGAAAAATAAATAAAAGTATGTTTTTGACACGTTTCTCATATCTAGAAGCCGATTTTTCAAGACTTATAAGTCATTTTAGAAGAAAGCTAAAAAATTTATTTATTTAATTAAAATATTAAACTTGTTATTTGTTATTACACCTTTAAAGATTCCAAGGGGATCACAGAGCCATAACGAATTCTTTCCATTTACGCCTATCTAAACTCGATGATCTAGTCTGATACCAAGTCATGCTATGGGCTTTTCTTTCATCTGTCTCCTGTAGTGGTGGACTTGTCTTCCGATTATTCTGTTTCTTTGCGAGTTCCATTCAATGGGTAGTTTTACTATGTCTAGTTTGGTTTCTTCAGAGTGTGCCCAGTCCATTTCCTTCATTACAAGAACTTAATGCGATCTGGTTTCTGACCAGAAAATTTTCAAAATCCACCGTAGACAGTGGTTTATAAATGCCTGAATGGAAGAGAATGCCATATAGGAATCAGTCGGCCTGAATATTAGTGCTGGAACCTCCGGACGTCGTAAGGACGTCCAAAAGACGGGACATCTCCCAAATTTCTGATTCAGAATTCGAAAGATCGTTGTGTTATTAGCGTTGGTTGATTCATATAATTTTGATTTTGAATATTTTTATCCGCAAGCTCACTCTGTATGCTTCTGACTGTATAGAGTCAAGTTTTCATTGCATTTCGCAATGTCTGTTAACAAAGAAATAGACGTCATATAAGTAATTCAGGTCTTCCAACTTTGTGTTAAGTCTCAAGGTTATACCACGCTGCAACATATATACAATTTCAGTATATTTTTTGGCTTTAACTATTATTAACGCTTTCTTACAGCGCGTTTGCATTACAAATAGTTACATAAATTATAATTAAGTGCTTTGAGTACTAGGTCTGCGCGTTTTGATCGAAAAAAGTTGGCAGCACTGTTCTTAAACTGTATTCTTACTCTTTCTCTCTCTTTCTTCTTTACTTGTAAGTGTGTTTGTTAGAGAGCGCATTATGTGTGCATACTATTTGTATTGCATGTATATGTATGTGTGTATGTGTGTGTGCAAATGTGTTTATATTATGTGACAGATTTATTCAATTATGTTTTAGTAGTAGTAAAGTTGAGCTGACTAACTAAAACATACGCACACATATATATATATATATATATATATATATATATATATATATACATATATTTAAGCAAGTGTGGTCAATAAAAAACAAAAAAATAATAAAATCCTGTTTAATTCAAATATTCAAGAATAGTAAGCATAAACTGCTGTCTTATTTAAGGGGAAAAACGAATTCAAATATTTGAAAGTCTCTTTTTCCTACAAACACAAAACTTTTTAAAGTTTTCAAAGAATATTTCATTTTAACTCTGGTATGCTTTTAATTATCAAGGCCTAAGGCTTGATTTAGGGGGAGGCTTATCATAGAATCTCTTTTAAAAGAAATTATATAAGATTACTTACGAGAAGAAAATCGGTTTAAGATATATAATAATCTTTGACAGTTAATAGCGACATTTTGTTTGTTTCAACACATACAAATGATAAAATTTGCTCTGTGCAAAATAGACTTAAGTCCACTGGCTTAGTGAGCAATGAGCCAACAGCCACGCATCACTGCTGCTCGTAAGAGTGTGCTAAATTTAAGCGATCTATGTTCGCTGAATGAGATCTGAGCATCTAATTGATACCAATTCATTCTGCACGAGCAATTTGAAGTCATGATCATCAAACGTCGAGGTGATGTTAACAGTCTCAAATTTAATCTCTTTGGACTTTGGACCTATACCATCGGTCAAATGCTGTCTGATTTATGCACCAGATTCATGGTAAATTCAACATTTTACACAATGGACCTCTATTGTCTCTGGGTGGGGTGTTCCAGCACCACCGTTTCTACCTTGTCAATCACGATTAAACGACTGAACTTATTTTGTCGTAATTTGGAACAAACATAGATCTAGCTAACGAGTTTGCTATAGGTCATTCTTTTTTTTGAAAATTGGACCTGAGACGCACTCATTTTTAAAAAAATAATTTTTGGTTCATAGTTCCAACAAAATTACGATATACGAGTATGTATCTAAGGAAGCCCTTCGACATGAGTGCCTATTATAAAATGCCCAATAATGCACGCTGAGTGTGCTTCTTTGGAGATTGAGCACATCTTTTACTTTTTTACTGCGTCATCTTCTTTTAATCCATAGTGAATCATAATATTGCAAGTTGTCAATGAGGTGGTAAAAATTCGCTTGTAATGGTGCCATGCCTGGCAAGTTCATCGGCTCTAAAATTCAGGTACCTATACAAAATCAATATTATACTGCTCATCCATCTCATTGAGAGATCTGCGGCAAACTATAACGGTTATTGAGTATGCTAATATATCTCCTGGAGACATTGCCCTTTCCAATGATCATCAAAGCAAGTTGTATGGCAACTATCTCTGCCTGAAAAATACTACTGTAGTCCAGTAACCTTATAGAATGGGCTATATTCACCGACTTCGCAAAGATATCACCACTCACCGCTTTATTCAACTTGGAGCCATCCGTAAAGTTCTGCCCAGAGTCTCTAATGAGGTGCATCGTAGCATTCGTCTATTCCCTCCTGTTCTGAATCTTAGTCTTAAACTTCATTGAGATGTTATAGTATGCTGCTGTGTAGTTGACTCTCCAAAGGCTCTCAAACTTATCAGGAATTTTGGATGACTCACCGTTGAATAGCGTCACTGCCCAGTCGCCCCCAGACGCTGACTAGCCGCTGGCCTCTTAGAATAGAAGTTCACATGTTCTCCTGTTAAGTAAAAACTTTACTTCACAGGAAGAGTAGGCGTGGTACCTCCCATAGGAAATAATATTTATTATCATACATTTTAATAGATATAGAGTGGGTCATTTAAAAATTTAAATTTAAAAAAAATTTAATTTAAAAAAAAAACGGTTTGAAATTTTATTTTTCCGATTAAAAATAAAATATTTCATTCATATAGCCGTGGCTGGCCTCACAGTACCTCATTTGATCGGACCAATTTTCAAGAACTTTTTCGAGTATATGGAGTCGTATCTCGGCAATGGCATCACGAATGATGTCTCTGGTTTGTCGGCATAACACTTGTCTTTAGCGGAGCGGCCTACAGAAAATAGTTCAACGGTGTCAAATCACAGCTTCTTGGCTGCCAACTGACATCACCATTTCGGCTAATTAAACGGCCATCAAACGTTTGATGCAATAAATCGATTGTGGCATAAGATGTGTGGCAAGTTGCACCATTCTGTTGAAACCAAACATCGTTCACATCAATACCATGAAGAGCGGGCAAAATCGGTTATTATGATGTAACAGGTGCCTCCATTGCCCATAATGGTTGCGCCATCCTCATTTTCAAAAAAAAAAAAAAAATGGGTCGCACCAAACAATTTCCAATAAATCTCAAGCTTAATATACTGAATTTTGTGACAGAATAGAATGACGTAAGTATCGCCAGATTCGAAGTAACCGCTTGTTCAAATTTTAACAGATAGATGGCCCACCGGATATATCAGCGGCAGACGTCAAAAGTTGCCTTAACATTTTCTTTATAAAGACAGACTATTTGTAGATAAGATAGATTTCCGGACAACGCCGGATGGGTGAACCATAAATAATAACATAGTTTGGCCTTTCAAACGATGATATTCCACACGCAATTTGTTCTGTTTAAATTTAAAGATAGGAAGCACTTAATGAAAGAAATTGCAAATAAGATAAATAAAAAACTTATTTACAACAGAAATATGCCAGTTTCGTTAAAGATTACAGTATTCCATTGTTTTATATTTAAAATAATCACTTTTAATAATGTTAAGCTTAAATAACAGCTGTCGTTTACAAACCAAATGATTTTTAATAATTTTAATCTGTTTTTAGAAGAGTGTTGACTACACTTTACTTTCGCATCTCACTTTCACATACACAAAAATATATGCACAATAAGTAAGACATAGAAGAGTTTATTATTGTTATTATTTGTTGCTATATGGTATGTATGTATAAAAATATAGATATGTACGTGTGTGTCTATATGTATGTACATATATTGTAAAATGACAATAAACATGTGTGTTGACATGAGTATTGCCAGGTGACTGTTGGTCTCCTTTTTTAATATTTATTATTATTTTCTTTCTACGGCTTTTTTACCTTCCTACCTCCCCCCCCCTCTCTCTCTCTCTCTCTCTCTCTCGGTGACTCTTTGATTATGTATGATATGTAAGCAGAGGATTTCTTTTAAATAAAGTGAAATTTATATAAAAATATAACAATATATGTGTATGTATTGGTATGTGACATATAAAACAATATTTTTATGATTTATAATACATACACATAAAATATTTATATTTTATATGACATTTTTATACCAGTTTGAGCGTAATAATAACACAGGTATTATATTTTATTCTCGTATAAGAGTAAAAATATTTGCGTGTGTGTTTGTTTAGAGAAACAATTCTAAATGTATTTTAAAGCAAAAAAAAGGATTAAATTTGTTAGAATTAAATTTTTTAACTAAAATGTAACTAAAAAATTTTGAGAAAACGTTCTTATACCACATAGCGTATACTTGTTATTAAAACAATTATTACTCATACGCTCATACTCATAAGCTTATTAAAATCACTTGTAAATAAAATGTTCAACTCTAATTTTTAAAATATTAAATTGTATGCGCAATTTTAAATATTATCATTTAAAGTCCTAAATATTCCTTAGAAGTTATAGAAATCAAATTTGTTTCCATTTCATACTCAAAATTCAATGATTTATTGGCTTTATTTATGAAATAAAACTTTTAAATAAAACAAAAAAACTTGTTTTTCGTTAATATAATACGAGTATGGAAGAAATCATAGACAGCAAGTACATTTTAGAATACAATTAGCTGTCAATCATAAGAAACACGAACATATTTCTTTGTTATATGCCAACATCAAAAAGGGAAAAAAACGAAAGAAGGAAATTAAAAAATGACAAATCTACATAGAAACCAACATAACATATACGAGAAGAGCATGAATAAATTCATACATACACAGACACAATCAACAAAGTATATACATTTCATAATTATTTACATACATAAATACAGTAGAGTCCTCCATAATTGGACAACCCTTTTGGATGGACCTTGTAGTTAAGTCCTGGCAACGTTCCAAAAAAAAACGTTGAATTTCTTGAGCGTACATTCCCATTGTACGGACATTCTTTCTTGACCGCTCAAGAGAGATTCCACTATAAATACATACGTTTTTGTTTATTATTTAATTAAAGAAAAATTTTTTGTCAAAATGTAGAACCTAAGCAAAAATTTAAAACTTATTGCCTATAGCAACATGGCCTCAGGTAAAATGGTCTAAAAATATGTAATAAAGCTGCCTGTTCTTTTAGGTACAGTGGTACATATTTGTATAAACGCACGCTTAATTTTAATTTTGTTTCCTTCTCTTCTTTTTACCCATGCAATCCAACTCATATTGTTCACTAAAGTAACGGTAACTTGCATTGAATGCAAAAAGTTGAAGTACATATTAAACTAATTAGTGGTCCACCATTTTTATTTATTGCTTCAAAAAATATATTTGACTTCGATTTCACCAAATTTTCGAGTAACTGATGACTCAAATTTTCCTATAAAGCGATCAATGGTGCCCATAGATTCAAATTACGAGGTTAGTAACCAAGCTGAATGCTCTATATTTGGTAGACACCTTCTGGTTCTAATTCCTATGAACTGCTAAAATCGGGCCAGAAAATCGAGGACTAGCACCGAACACAATTGATTCGTTTAAAGCAAGAATCGAACGAATAACCCACGAAATTTACGACCAAACATGAAACCGTGATGCAGAACACTCTACTAGAATACGTTTTATCAGGGCAGTTAAGATTAGCAGTTTTTTTAGGCATGGATTCCATAGACAAGGTAAATGATCATAGCTAACGATGGGGAAAAATGGAATAATTTTTTTATTGTACCAATGTTTCACAATAAGCTAGCTAAGCAGGAGACAACGGCGGAGAGTGTTGTGTTTTAAACGTTGGGCTGGTGATACATTATCCAGAAATTAGGCACAGATTTCTTACTGTAGGTAGGCGTTGCAGTTGTGGCCGGTCGTTGATCGGAAAAGAACTGATCAGCTGGTGAACCTACCAAGACGGCGAATTTCGATTGTGGTGGGTATGCTCTCTGGTCACTAGAGTCTAGTGGGTAGACAGACTTCTAGACTCCTAGAAATTCTGGCACTTTTGAGGTTGAAATTGATGGTTCTGGGGAGGAGGAGTACCTTCTGGAGCTCAAGTTGCTGCTGGAAGTCCCAGTGATTTGTATCAGTCACTTCATTGGCTTGGATCAAATGGGAGCGTAGTTACGAGTTTTCTTTTAGGATTATTGTTTTAATGCGGCATCATAAGTTGCCTAGAGTCAGAACCAGCAACCAGTTAAACCTAATCTAACCTAATGTTTCACAATAAATGCCCAAAATTTGCACACAAAAAATCCCGCAATTTCCAGTTATTATTTAAATTATTTGATTTTGGACGATGTATTGCACGTAGCACCATCCTGTTGAAAGTACATTGGGCCTGGTTATGAAACATTATTTTGCTCTACAACTTCATTGGACATAGCACAGGTGTTTAAAAGTGTTATTGGAGCGTATTGTTTATGATAATTTGCGAAAAAAAAAACACTCAATACATATCAATTCCTTTAACATTCACTTTATATTTAGTAATCTACGGTAACCCCGAAATATTGTAAAGTGTTGTACGACAATCAGTTAAAAGTTTTCTGTTAAAATTGTTATTTTTGTTTTTCTGTTTTTATTGACTTTATTCGTTTTCTTTTTGTTGCTAATTTGTATGGAACTTGAATAATTTATTTAAAAGATAAAAAGTATGAAAAACAATCATAATTAAATTGGGTTAAAGCTACCAACATCAAGAGAGTGGGGTGCAGAGACACACTCACATACAGTAAAATTAAAAATATTTTCTATTTTGCAGTATCTCAATATCAATATATACAAATAAAATTAAAAGAAAGTTAAAGAGAAAGAAAAACTAAAATAATGCTATTTACTTACAATATGAGTGTGAATAGACAAAATAAGAAAATGTTGACTTTAAAAAAGAAAATAAAATAATTTCTTTAAAAAAGGTGAAAATAACAGACTTGACTTCGGGACAAAACCGAAAAATAAATAATAAATTTTAATAAAATAATGCTGAGTAATGGCCGGATCTTTTATATTCGATACTCTCTTAAGGTGATGTACGTTAATGTGTGAGTGAGTAAATTTATATATAGGTGTGTGTGTGTGTGTGTAATGCGTGTATATTAAAATTTATTGTGTATTTGTGCTGCACGAAAAAGGTTTCTTAGAAACAACTTTGTTTACGTTGATGCCATAGCTGCTCACGTTGATTGTTTTATATGTATATATACATATGTATGTGTGCTTGTTTATGTGTAATAAGAAAAAAGAGAGCCCGCGATAAACTATATTAAAGCATGTATCAAATAACACAGGTTTAGCATTCCGGAGTTCCGTTGGTTTTTCTCTCTCTCTCTCAATGGAAGTGTGTGTGACGTAAGCATAGACCTTTATGTTTGGTTTTTAAAGGGAAATAGTAATTTGTCCTACTAAAAATTAAAAAAAAAAATAATATATAAGAAAAATATAAAAATATAAGAAATTTTTTGTATTTTTTTTTTTAACAAAAGGTCTGTGCTTTCGTCACACACACCTTCTATTAAAGACAGAGAAAAACTAATGGAACTCGGGGAGGCGTAACCTGTGTTATTTGATACATGATATTGAAGTATTATCAAAAAAAAAAAAAAAAAAAAACAAGAAATAAACAAATATAACAAAGAAAAACATTTTAATATAATTATAATAATTTTTTAGAAAAACAAATTAATTGAAAAAATATGTATAAGATGAAAAAGGGCATAACTAACGAAATACAAGATTTTAAGAATATAAGTATTATAATTTTTAATAAAAAAATACTAAATAAAAAGGACGCAAAAAAATCAAATTAACATAAATAAAATAGTATATTACATTATTAATACCACTACACTCATACCTTTTGATACGCCTTTCACTATAATTATGTATTATTATTAAATACGGAACAAATTACTTAGAGTTATACAGCTGAAATATAGGAGATTCACAATTTTTTACCCATCCAGAGTTGCTCAAGAATCTGGATATGTAGAGTAGTGGCCAGCTGTTTAGGGACAACAATTGCTTGTATTCTGTCTCAGAATGCTTATTTCTTGGTTTAAAGCCTCAATAAAAAAATGATCACTTACTATGTATGAGATATGTATGACTGCCAAGTCATTTAGACCAAATTTAGAAACTTCCTCTTTTAGCGTTCTCGGGATATAATAAAATTAATATTTACTTTGTTCTTATGATTTGTATTAATTACCAAATTCTTTAGACAAAAATTCAGTAACCGCTGTCAAGATATACAAATATCAATATTTACTTTGTATGGAATGTACCATGTTCACTTGTTCAATACCGTTCATATTTGCTGCAGAACTGATTCGCACTGATTCGGCGTGACAAATTTTATTCAAATACATTTAACAGGACCGCCTACAGTGTCTCCTGTTGAAATTTTTTTTACTAAATCGTAGAAGGAAGTATCCAGTTTGGTCCAGTCGTTTTCGAGTTTTAAACATTCGAGCAAATCACAATCCATTTTGATATATGGTATATAGTATATAGATTTCAAATCACGTCATCAAAATTTTGCAGTTTTTCCAGAAGTTTTATAATTTCTTTCATTTCATTTCTATATTCAAGTGGTCACATGATTTACATTAAGCGATAATAATGTTTACGATGTCTTTTAACTCATAAGATTCGATTAATAACACCGACGTCAGATTTGATTGTAGTGAAATATTAGTTGCTATTGGATAATTAGGAAGTTTGGTATTAATAGTGTTAAAACTACTTATCTACAGGAAATTATTTAATATTTATTAGTATTAGTGTGTAATCAATTACTAAAAATTAATCTTTTTTTATGCCAGTTAATGAATTTTTTTTTTTTGATAGAATCTCTTACAAGCATTCCTTTAAACGATTTCCTTTTAACAGAATAAAATTCAATCTGGTCAACCCACCCCTCCCTCCTTTTTTTTCTAAACATGTGGTAGAAGGGAAAATACTAAAAATTTAAATAAACATTTTTTCTACCTCCCCTCTTCCTTCCAACCTGTAGAAGTATGCTGTTTATGCTCGTAGCTGTGTATGTGTTTATGAGTTGTGCGTCAAAGAATTTCTATGTGTTTTTGTAGCAAGCACATCGTCAACATACAATCGTCGTATACGTTATACATACACAATAATATTAAGTGTGTCTGGTTGTTGTTGTTGGATAGTGCAGTGTGATAATAACGTTTAACGACCTACATACCTGTTGCTGCTTCTGGCTGCACTTGTTGCTTAACAGTCTCAATAAGTTTCTGGCCACCGCCATTCATTTCATGCGTTTTATGTAAATTATGCTGCGCTATGCGATCTTTAGTAGGCAGTGTGGCAGCATTAGCAGTAGAATTACAAATATTTAAAGCATTAGAAGCTTTATAAAGTAAATTAGCAGGCAGTGGTGGTGGTGGCGGCGGTGGCGGTGGTGGTGCTACTACCGGTTGTAGTGATATGCTATGATTTTCCTTACTTAACAAATCTTGTGTTTTATACTTTTCTAACTCTTGTTCAGCCCTTGCTGCCCGTGCTAATGCCTGGCGTAATTCTTCTTCCAATATTGATAATTTTAATTGTAATTTTTTTAGTTCATCGTTAGTATTTTTTTCTATAGCCGCCTCCATAAGGGTTTGCTACAATAGTTATTTGTTTGATTGGTTGGTTGGTTGTGTTGGTTGGTTGGTAAAGTTGTAAATAAAACAAAGAGCAAAAAAGAACATGTTAAGGGGTTAGGAAAAAAGAAAAACAAAACAAAACAAACAAAAAATTAGAAAAAAAAAACAATAACAAATTAGTAAGAATTTAACAGGTTGCTATGTACTTATGCTACTCTCTATGTTAGTAAATCAACAATTAAAACATAAAACAATTAAGTTGTAATTAAACCACAAAGAAAGCCAGCTAAGCGTACAAGAAACAAAACAAAATTTAAGATTTAGATAAATAGAAAAATAAAAAATGTTAGGATATTAATTTAAAAAACTAAATAACAAATAAGGCTTTATGTTACACGTTTATGTTATTTTTCTTATTTGCTTTTCTTTACTTTTTTTTTTTTTTGTAAAATGACCGACCTTCGCCATAATTATTTTCTTTTATTTTCTGTTTTTGGTTGGCAACTAAGGAACTTTTAGTGGAAAATAATTTGTGGGAGTAGAAAATAAAAGAAGCATTTTTTCTAATGATTTTCTTTTAATAAAGTTGTTGGTGTTTTTGTTGTTGTTGTTGGTGGTAGTAAGGAAGATATTGATGGTGCTGGTGGTTGTGGAAGTGCGTTTTGTTCTTCTTCAGTTGTTTGTGGTGTTGGGTTACTCTTAAAGATATTTATATTACGAAAGAAACCCGATACACGCTTTAAGCCCTAATATACGCACAGACACATACAATACGTTATATTTCAAATTTAAAAAAAAGTAAATTTATAAATCGTAACAATAAGAATGGTAATGATAATAAGAATCTCAGCAAAATAAATATAATTAAACTTTAAGACAGAAGGTAAAAAGTATCTTAAATATATATTTTAAAGGAAAAAAGTATGCTTATAAAATAAATAAAAATTTCGCAATGATTCAATTGGAAATGATTATACACATCTAATTAAAAGAATAAAAGAAATCACTGTCTACAAGAAATCGTTATTCCCCTCGAAGGGATTGTTAACGCAATATTTCCCAGAAATAGTTATTCCTCTCGAAGGGATTGTTAATTCAATATTCCCATACTTGGAGACTTCTACCGAAATATACACTATGTCCGTATAAAATAGTTATACGATTAATTCTACCGAATGAGTCTGTAGTAGAGGGTCTTGCATAGGGCGTATAACAACACACTACTCGGCAAGAGGTGCAACTATGACTTACCATAGAAAAGCTCTTGATGTACTTACCCATGTGATCGCATTTGATCTTTATATCAGGAAGAGTGCCGTAAAATTGAATAAAGGTCGCTGGAGGAATTCACGTTATGATCATGCTGGTCTATTATTACGACAAACTCATTACACTCATGCAATCGATTACATTATACCGACGATGACGTTCAATATTATTATTCTGACCAGAACGCTGCGCTCCTTAGGATCTATAGTGCCCCTTCCAGTCTATTGTTTGTTCAGCGGATCTGCTGCCTTCCTAATGACTTTTAGCCGGTGAAGCCCTATGTCTACCTGAACATTTCCATCTAAACCTAACAAGAACCTCAAATACACACAATTTCAAGTCAGACTTGCCATACTTGAGAACCTCAGAACGAAACCATAATTATGGACTAATCGCCGCCCTAGAGTGGCGAAGTCCTATTTGAGCATTGTAGTGTTCCAACATCTGACAATTTCCCAATCCTTGACTAGATTGAGGATAGTTTTAAGTAGTACTTCACAGTAAGGTTCCCGACCAATATAGGAGCGACGTTTAATAATATTTTCCTACTCTCTCTACCTCACTGGACATTTGTTGGACAGCTTTAATCCTTCGGTCTACACGGATGGTTCTAAGATGTACAGTGGGGTTGGAGCAAGTATCTACTTTCACTGACTTGGAATTCTAAAATCTATGCGGCTTTCCGATATCTCCAGTGTCTTTCAGACGGAAGTTCTAGCAATAAGAGAGTCGTCTGCTCTGGCAGATTTAAAATTTAAATGCAAAACTGCTTTCCTCTTCGATAGCCAAGCTGCAATATGGGTACTGAACTCAACTGTGAATACCTCTAAACTGGTCGCAGAAATATTTAGGATAATTGGCTAAGCGGGAATTCGAAAATCTATGCGGCTTTCCGATATCTCCAGTGTCTTTCAGATGGAAGTTCTAGCAATAAGAGAGTCGTCTGCTCTGGCAGATTTAAAATTTAAATGCAAAACTGCTTTCCTCTTCGATAGCCAAGCTGCAATACGGGTACTGGCACTCAACTGTGAATACCTCTAAACTGGTCCCAGAAATATTTAGGATAATTGGCTAAGCGTGGATCTACCATAGACATTAATTTTGCGGAATCGGTATTTTCTCCACTTAGCTTGGTGAAAAGTAAAATTTTCACAGAATATTATCGAATAGCAGCGGGTCAAAGGCAAAGGTGAATTGGTCAGATTTACTGCAGGACCAGCTAGTCGTTTTTGGTCTAAGTCTGACGCAGTTGCTGCTATTGTCAACATCTCTGCAGAAATTTATAAAACCGACATCAAATATCAAATACTGTATGAAGAAATTGAATTGTATAGTGTAAACAGCTTAAGAGATTGCTTAGCTGCTACAAAAAAATTTGTAATGGCTTTAGTTTTTCGAATAGAACAGAAAAAAAGATTGACAAGGATTTTCGACAAAGGCAACTAGCAATACAATTTTGTTTATTGATTTATATTGCTATTCATAGTATACGTATTAAAGCAAATAAACGAAAGAAGAATCTTTACACTTTGTCTTTATTGACTTTGAAAACTGATATAAATATATCAGAGCAAATTCCTAAGGATTGCATTCAATTTCCTTTTTTAATGCCTTTAAAATCGGCAGTAAGACGATCTTTTCCCCTCCAGTCATTCTTTGAGAAGAGCCTACAAAATTTCTCAACATCATTATCTTCGGTTCAAACTCTATCTTAACACAAAAGATGAATTTATTTTATTATATAATTTTCTAAAAAAAAAATAATATTAATTTTGGGACCAATTGATCAAGAACTAACTTATAAAAAGATCTGTTGCAAGTGTATAATGTTGTTACCAAATAAATCATTGCGCCCGAAATAAAAAAATAAACAAATCTCTCTATTCACCTAAATTCCCATTTAACCTTTATTAACTTACCATTTCTACAATACGTTCACCGTGATCACGATTTTGTGTTTCAACTTCATCTTTAATTTTTTCAAATTCTTCGTTTACTTTAACGTCGGTGGGTGAGGGCGAAACTGGAGACGTTGGTGACGGAGCATCTGTTGTATCGCGTACCTTAGCCGTCAATTCATCATTACGTTGTTTTAACTTTATTAAGGCTGATTCCATTCTGAATAAACAAATAAATTAATTTTTAAGTACATGAAAGGAATACTTGTAAAAGCTTTCGTCGGTCTCACTTACTTTTTGCTAGTCTCTACACTCTCTTTCATATTTTCAGTCAAAAGTTTAGCTACTTTTGTGAGATTGGTGTTTTCGGTGCGTAAAGTTTCATTTTCTTCTTCCAAATGATGTTGCTGAATAAAAAAAAAAAAATAAAAATTGTTTAAATAAATAAATGACAATAATAACATTAGTAAATACTATACTCATATAAATACTAATAAATATTTGTTAATAACATTCGTTTGATTTATTTTGGCCAAATACTTACATTTTCAATTAGTTCAGCAATTTTCTCATTTGCCTCGTACAATTGCAATTCCACAGTATTCATAGAATTTTTCAATGACAAAAATTCGTCAACAATTTTTTCTACCAATTCACTAGTCAATGGAGTCGCCATTGTCGCATCTAAATCTATAATGCTTTCCATTTCATTATTACCACTAAGAAGCGGTAACATTTTGACAATTTTCGATTTCAAACTGTGTGAACAGTTCACGGTGTAGGCCATATTCTTTTGTCGTTCTTGCAACAGTTGAAGCTCTTGTTGTAAACTGAAATTGCGAAAAAACGAAAAATTAATTTTAAGATTACCAATGAAATATTGTTTTGCTTTCTCTACATCAATGAGATAGCAATTTCTCAAATGATATAGATTTTTGGCTTAGCATCTCTTTCTTTTTACATCTGCGTCTACAAGTGTTCGATTAGTGCGATTAATGACACACAAAGCTTTATCAGACATTATTTCTTATGTAATAATCATTGGAGAAACTGTGGTCATAGCTTCCAACATTATGGTTCAAGAATATAGCTCCACATGTTATCCATATATATGGGATACAAAACTAAAACATTTGTCGACAGTGAGATCTCATGAAGTTTTTTTGTTCATCAAGTCAGAACTCAGAGCATTTTGCTGATGCTAGGCAAACATGTTCAGAAGAAATTTGATTTGAATTTACGACTTAGTTAGGTAGGTAGAAAGGGTGGCGTTATGTAACCGAGCAGCCACTCGGAGAGGGATCGGTCTATTAATGGGTCCCTTTAGAAGACAAAAGAAATTTTAATAAGAAAGAGAAAGATATATATCATACGACATGTCAAGTGTTTGTATAGAAGAGAGCGAATAGTATCGTGTAAACACAATATGTAATGAGAGCGTACGACATGGAGAGAAAATACGGATGAAAAATTGGTAGGCTTTCTTTGTTTTAATTTTATTATTTTTTTCTTTTAACCATCACACTTCGTTAGATCAGGGATGTATTTTTATGTAAACAAATAAAATAAACAAAGAAAAAAGTAATTTTTTTCGCTCGCAGTATTGGTCTGTTTTAAAACAGCTGCTTTCATTTTACTTTGTTCTGGTTTTTGTAAAAGAATTTGTAGTAAGATTTTTATTCTAATTTTTAAAATACGGATGGAATTTATAATATTTTCTCTCTGATTTTACATGCGTAAAGTATTATCGTGTAAACTACGCTTAAAAAGTCTTTATTTCACAACATAATCTACTTTTAGCCTGATAACAACAAGAACTGTTAAGCTTCTCCAAACAATTATTAACCACAGCCTCCACCTCTTTATTCTTGACAAATCGTTTAACAGCGAACTAATAGTGGATGTGTGAGCTGTTCTAATCTGCTAGAACAGGAGTATATTGCAAAGCTTCTTCGATTTAAAATCTGTTTACATTTTGAATAGGGACTAAACCACAATTATATACATTCAAATGAATCTTTTGAAATAGAATGTAAACTAACCTTGAAATATTTTCAGCTTTCATTTTATGCAACTTATCCAGAGCATTGCGTTCATTTTGCATTTTATTGAATTTTGCTGTTAAGCTCTTAATTTCTTCATTTAAATCCGATTGTTGCTTCTTAAGCGTTTCCAGTTCTTCTGTAAGTTTTGTATTATCTTCTAATAATTCGTTTTGTATCTTTTTATCTGCATGAAAAAGAAAAAGGTATAAGAATAATTAATTATATTTTACACTTAAAAAAAACTTACGATCTTCCATTTGTAACTTGAGGGCTTTATTTTCTTCCTTTAGAGCTATATTATCCTCCAATAAAGTAAATAAATCAGTTTCAGGATCTTGTTCGTTATAATTTGGTTCTCTCACGCGACTGCGACTGCGTGTTTTACCCTCTTGTGTGCGAAATTTTGCAACTGGTATGCGACCTCGACGCTCCATTTTATTTAGTTATTTTTTCTTTTAATTTTTGACTAAAAAATTTTGTTATAGTATGATGCTGTCAGATAAAGAAATAAAACAAAATAAATAAATAAATAAAAATATAAATAAATACATAAAAGAATCAAAATAAAAAGATAACATTCTTAAAGTTTTGCCATCTCCCGATAGAAATGTTGCTCTCAATTTTTATCAGCACGGAAACCAGAAATATGCAATTGCATGTTTTTTCTCATGCAACCAATTAAGTCAGAATTTAGATATTTATCCGTTTCATGAATTTTTATCAGTTCTGACATCGATTTGTTAGTGCATATTTCTGCATATTTTGATCATAATAGCATTTTCTTGTATATTTCAATTTTAAGAGCATATTTACAACATTTTTTCGTATTTAAGCCCTTTTAGTGCATATTTCGCATTTTTCTGATCTAAAATATTTTTGCAATGAACGTAAAGTTTTTGTTTTAAATTCTGACCAAAACATGCCATTTTTGAATTATGTTAATTGAAATTGATAGCATAAAAATTTGTTTGTATGCCAAAAAATTGCTTAGATGACATACGCAAATGTATAAAATATCAGTCTTTATTGGTTTCTGTAGATGAAAAAACAATTTTTGCCACTGGAAAAAAATACGCAAATGTTATTTTAGGTTTTCTATATTGTGACAAAACCAATCATTTCACTATTGCACAACTTTTTGACGATTCGTTAAAGATATCGGACGTAAATTTAAATAAAAACTTGACTCTTGTAACAGACGATGTTCTGTACATGATAAAAGCTGCTAAAGCCATTATTGTGTCTTACCCTAAACTAACACATGTTATGCTAAAGTATTGGAGATCAATACGAAAATTTAAACAAAGTTACATTATTTTACATTGTAAAATATAAATATTGTACAGTGTAATATCGAAAACATCTTATATAAATACCGCGTTATACGATAGCTAACTGTCTTTGTACGGCTTATAATTTGAGTAATGGCGTGTTCCAAGTCTCATATGCATACTAAAAAGTTTATTCGTTCATGGCCAATACTTTGTATAAAGTTATACAATCACCCCTTTTCTGTGTTTCGATTCATATCGAAATTTTCTCCGTTTGACAAATTTGTCATTCTGAGTTTCGATTCCGGTCAGTTTTTTTCGATTGTATGTACTCTGCATTACAATCGTACCTATGTACGTTCTTCTAAATTGCTAAAGTTGTGACGGAGATTCTTTCAATTTTTGTTTTTTTTTTAGAAAAAAAAATTATTTTTGGCTAAAATATATTATATTATTTATTTTTATTAAATACGAAATAAAATATACAAAATGCTAAAAATTTAATAAAAATATAAATTTAAACCTAGGAGGTGACTCTTCGTTTTAGTGGATTAAGGTTACTCTTCGTCGAATCGAGGAACTATTTTTAAAAAGCATTCTAGCAGAACAATTTTTAAAGCACAAAATAAACAAAAGTCTTTTTAAATTAAGTCTTTTATTAAAATATAGGAAAAAAATAAAATATAAAAATGAAAATTATTTTTCGCTCTTAGAATACGACACGAATGTGAATTCCATTTTCTTGACTTTTTAAATTGGATAAATGAACTTCGTCGTTTCGACGAACAGTAACCATCCATGAAAAAGACAAAAATTGGGTATTTTCTTAAGGAACCCCTTTGTATATACACTACATTTTGAGTTTTTATTAAAATTAGCTTATTTTTCTGTTTTTGTTTCAAACGTTTGTTCCTATGCTTTTAAAAACATTGTTGTCTTCTTCTTCTTCTTCTTTCGATTCAGTTTTTTTTTTTTGGTATACTAATTTTCGATCAAAACGTAACTGAATGCGGAGACGTGTTCGAAACACAGAATAGAAGTGATATGATGCTAATGTTTTACAGAAACACCCACAAAATAGTTTTTAGCTCATTTTTGTTTTAATTTAATTTAATTTTTACTCATTTTTAATAGACACTATTTAAAATGATATAAAATTTATTTTTCTAAATAACATTATAAATTATTATAAATTTACATTATAATATAAAGAGATTCCAATTTAATTTCTAGATCTAATACAAAATAAAATCTAAATTAACAATAATTATATTTAAACACATTTTATTTTATTTTTTAATATTTGTCGCACAGGCAGTCAATAAATGAATTGTGAAGAAGCTGCGGAAATGAAATTTCTTGCACATGAATCTCTCTGATTTGACCATCCACAAAGACGCTTAATTGCGTTAATTAAACATTTGTATTAATTGAATATTACTCTGATGTCTGATGCACTACTGTGTTAACATCACAGGAAATATTCTGAAATTTAATAGGATGAAGAGCATACATATGTATTTATGATATTAAAGCCAACATATATTTATTTTGTTATGCAAAAATTCAGCTTTTAATTGCATATATGTATGTAATGATGATAGTTTTCATAAAATTGTAATACAATATCCGGCAGATAATGTTGATTTATTGTGGCTGCAACAACTCCAATCCTATTTGTTTATTTTTATTTTACCTAAATGTTCCTATATCGATGAAGAAAATTAATCATTTTTGGCTGATTTCTGTCTGGGTTATTAATTTAACTTTCCTTTGTTAGAACGCTCCAAGTCCACTCCAATGGATGCTCAAAACTTGTTAGCACGTTGTTTTATTTCAAGTGCTGGTCTTTTTATTTTCTGTGGATTTTTGTGATTTTGAAATACAAAAATATCAATATTTCGGCAGTCATTTAAGTTTTAAATAATGTTTACGTCCGTAAGCAAAAATTAAAAAGAAATTTCATTTTAGTAGAAAAGGATATGTTTGATGAATTATAAATAACATATGATACGTTTAGAATGCAAGCAAAGCTATTAATATACAAAAAAGAAAAAATGCAGACATGCATCATGATAACAATCAATAAACACTTTGGAACTTTTACAGGTAATCAAAAATGTTTAAATAAGAAATGTACGTGTTACGGTCATAGTAGTACTTCAGTATAATGAATTTACGTGAAATCACTTTTTCCTGATTCAGATATATCTCTTAAACAACTGTGTTTTCAGAAACAATTCACAATAAGGAGAACTTCATTGTACAGAAAAAAGTTCGCCATATAGGGACTATATATACAGCTGTACTTACTTAGTACTTGGATAGGAAATAGTAAATCTACTTTGTTACCTTTTTTAAAAAACATACAAATATAATAAACTTAAATATCATATATAGAAAAACAGCCCTGAAATTTAAAAAAATATGTTACATCAATTACTAAATCTAGCAGCAAACAACGAACTTGGTATTGTAACGTTACAGCAATGGATTCTTAAATTAAAACAGAAACAAAAACACTTGTTTTCATTACAAAAAAAGAGAAACAACAAAGAATTTTTAAACAATATAATTTACAAAAATAAAAATAAATAAAGAAATACATAAATTGAAAACAATAAAAAAGTACGTGACTCATAGATTGCCATATAAGTATACTCGGATTAAGAAGAAGTACTACAAAGCAAGCCAGTGAATGAATGATAATAACTTTGTATGTAAATCTAACAACTGACAGAGACATTGACTTAAAAAAAATCTTATATATAAAAATTAATAAATGTTTATATGTATGTTTGTTTGTGCCTTATAGACAGCTAAACGGCTGAGTTGATTTTCTTGAAATTTTTACGGTATCTCTTTGTATGTTTAGAAGGAACTATGGGCTATATACTATAAATTTCAAAAATTCCAACTGAATGGTGCCACGTCTATACAAAGTTAATATTTATTTGTTTATATCTTTAAAATGGTAACAGTAAAGGTGATGTCACATTTGACAAATATTTAAGGAAAAAACGTAACTACTGTTTTATATAAATATTTGTTTTTTTTTATTATTCATATTTACAAATTAAATTATTAAAAAAATTAGACGTTTTTTGGTGCTATTATTTGTTTTTAAATAATTTGTTAAAAAATGTTGACGTGAAAGAAATGTTCCCATAAAATGTTTCAGTAAGACAATCTTTAAATTTTAGTAGCTTAAGAGCCTCCAAATTTAGTCCAAATAGGTTCATAGTCAATGCAAATCATCAATTAAAAAAGTGGGCGGTATTAGATAAGTGGGCATGGTACCAGCCATTAATTTTTGTAAATCTTGAGAACGATTAAGACTAAGGTTTCTGAATTTAGTCTGAATGACTTCATAATGCAAATTCAATGCAAATCAGCAGTCAAAAAGTGGGCGGATTTCGAGAAGTAGGTATAGTACCTCCCATATAAAGTTAATATTGATTTTTGTCAATCTTAAAATCGGTTAAAGCTAAAGTTTCTGAATTTGGTCTGAATGAGCTCATAGTCAACCGTTATTGGGAACAGTTAAAGTGTAAATTTGTGAAATTGTCTTCGTAGAGAAAAAATAGACGAGATTGGATAAATGGGCGTGACGCCTTCCATTCATACTAAATATGGAATTTTTATATGTGGAGAACAACAATTAAAGCTTCGTTACCTATTTACAGCAGCTAAAAAGCAGAAAAAAAGATTTGATAAACGGGTTTTGAACAAAGCACAACGGGTAAAAGCTATCTCTATACACATCGTCACTTAAAATCCAAAAGGTCGCAAGCGACAAAAAAATTTTAAATCGACTTTTTGATTGATTATGATATAATTAGCAAAAACATGTCATAATCAATTAAAAAGTCGATTTTGAATTTTTTGTCGCTTACGGTTTTTGGGATTTTAGGTGACGATATACTTTATAAGAATTAATGTGTGTTTATTTAAAGACTGTATACAGCTAAACAACAGAATTTATAAAGGAGTAACGAAGCATTCCAGGTTTCAGCTAGAAAATAAATAAATCTGTGTGTAGTTAAATTTCCTTTTGGTATTTGATTTAATCTTAACAAAAAGTGTTTAAGAAAAAGTCTCTTACAATTGTAGCGCTTTTCATAACAATTAATAATAAAAATATTTTAATTAATAATCTGAAAAACAAACACAAATGTCACAATTGTGTGATACAGTACACACTACAAGTACACACATATATACAGACATATCTGCGTATTCCACAAGAATTACAATATGATATCTTTTCAAAAAATTTAAATTGAGCAATTTTTGTTTATTACTCAATTAATGGGAGAATGTGCGAAGTAAAACAATTAAATATTTCTTATCTGTTAAAATTAAACCACATATACACGTCATATTCATACATACATATGTATATACATATGTCGGTACAGTTGGGAACACGCAATAAGTCACTAGAAACATTATCACTTTTCTTTTTTAAAAAAAAAATAAATAAATAAATCAAACAGTTTGACAAGAAATTTACTACATAAGTTAACTGGAACAATCAATTCATCAGTCTATGCGATTTTGATCGATAAGTCTTCGAATATCTTCACAAAGAATTTTCTCTGGTTAGAGGTTTTCCTCTCAAAAGATGAATAGTTTCTAGAAGTAGGTAAATGTCGTTTTCGCTCTCAGCTACTTTGTGAATGCTCTTATGTGGGAATATTATCCCATCGACAACCAAGTTGTTCCTGTAATCCTGCAGATGCCGTGCTTTTTCCACAAAAGATTTTTTTGATCCAAGCTAGGCATTAAAGTCACCCATCCTCAAAAAAATATGTTGTGGAAGAAGGAAAGTTGGCAAGGAACATTTTTGCGGGAATAGTGCGGCTAAAGAACGAATGCTCCCCAAAATATGTTGTGGGATTTACAAAGCAATTAACTAGAAAAGGATGGGCTTTACAAGAAGCACGGGTACTGGGTAAGAATATGTGATTATTAAGAATTAGTTCCTTTATTTTGTCAGAACATATTCCGTTATAGAATGGATAGGAACATTTCGATAGAATATCCATTAATGAGCACAATGGGCCTCTCCTGTACGCGGTTGGAAAGCTCCAAAATAGACTTTGAAGCAACGGCCCATACATGAGAGTTGTATTCCAATTTAAGTCGGATATAGGTCTTGGAAGAATAACTCTTATCAAAATCGCCAATTAGGTCACTGCTGAAATTACACATACACGACTCTTAGGATCTTTTAAATCAGTGATTCGCAATGAGCAAGCAATATTTCGGTCCAATAAGTCATGTTCAGATTACATTAATAGCCTTCAGATCAACATTGAGCAATCGATTGAATGGCGTACACAATCTTTACCTTGGTTTCACTAACTTCGAAAGAGCTTTTGACATCGTTAATCATTCCGTTGTTTGGTATGCATTTGCTTGTCGAGGTACTTTCGAGAAGATTATCGACCTATTTAGAGCATTATATGGCGAGTTATCGTGTCCAACAAGATGACAGCGTCAGTCAACCAACCCCTATTAGAGCTGGTGTTAGACAAGACAGTGTTCTTTCTTTACTGGTTTTCAACATTGTCCTCGATTGTGCGTTGCAAGTTGCAACATGCATTATACGGTTTCAAGAGGTATAACCTGTGGACTTAACATAAAGTTGGGAGACCTAGACCGTTCTGTGCAGGTGGGCTTGCGGATAAACATCTCCAAGACTAAAAATTAGGCGAATCAATACTAATAACATATCGTTGTTTCGAATTGGAAACAGAATTTCGCTATCTCGGCAGTATCCTCATGACGTAAAGCGGTTCCAGGGCTGATATTGGGAACATATTGAACCAGGGCAGCCAATTTTTTGGCCGACTGAAGCTATATGGCGTTCTACACATATCTCCGCATAAACGAAAATTAAACTCGTGTGTGAAGTTTACGCTTTTATGGTTGCGAGTCGTGGAATGCAGCTGTGAGGAATATCAATTCCATTCAGACATTTATAAATCACTGGCTAAAACGTATTCTGAAAATATTTTGGCCAGAAACAATATCCAATCTTATGCCAAAGATCACTTCAATTTCCTGCAATTAAGGAAATTTTAAGAAAGAAATGGAGATGGATTGTGCATACTCTGAGGAAACCGAACGACGAAATGTGAAACTGGCCATTGAATGGAACTCGCAGGAAAGTCAAAGAATCGGAAGGCCAGCACATATCTGGAGAAGACAGATGGAAAAAGAAGCTGCTTCCCATAGAATGACTTAGAATTAGATTAGATCATTGTCTTTAGATAAAAATATTTTGTTACGGCCTATTATCTGCTTAAGATTTTAGAAGGATCTCATAATAATAACAGCTCTTGTAGATATTAATAATGCCAGAAAATCCTGTAATGGATGATAGGCTTGTTCCTCGCGGATACAGATCTGTGCCAATGCTCGATGCTTCGAGGAGTTTACATACGTTCCAGATTCCGAATCGAATCACTTCTACTTGTTATTGAAGGGAATTTTGAATCGTATATCTAGTATCTGCAAACTGTAGCATTCACACATGCTTTACCATTATTTTTTCTCCGTCACTCCTCTAGGGAGCATATTGGTATTCCACAAAGCATCCATTACTTTGTTTCAGTTTCAGTAGTCAAGTTGAAATTCAAACCAAGTAGATGGTTAATTTACTGTAGCCCCCGTCCATATGATTGTGTATTGGTGAAGACCTTTGCTAAGTGGTGGTGGTGATTCTTACTTGGCATTGTAATAGGTGGCGTTTTCTCCTAATCATTTATCAGAGCCAGAGGTAAACTGAAGTCGTTTTGGTAAACACTCAAAACCACAATTGAATTTTTTCGGTTGTGCTTTGCTGGGATTCAAACCTTGGACGTTTGTGTTGTATGCCTGCGCTCTAATCACTACACCACGCCACCCCTATGCTTTACCATAGGCCAAGAAAATATAAGAGTATTTTCTCAGAACCACTAGGAGTGTTTTACCAGCCAAAATTGTGGCAACATGAGTTGCCGAACGTATACCAAGTATTGTGGAATATTTAAGAGAAATATTTATTGACTATAAAAACGAGTCATAAGATCCTTAAAGATATACACAGTACATGGCAAATTGTTGAAAAATACTAAGTGTATCTAAAAGATGGCGCGAAGCATATGACATTATAGTCAAACAGGTTTCTACACATTTGATAATTGCAATTAAGTGAGAACCTACTTACATGTAAGTAGTAAGGAGAATAGGAATTCGATTGGATGGTGAACGTATGGTAATGCGAAGGTATCTACTCAATGAAATCAAGTGAACAGTGTCGCTTGCGGCTGCCAAAAGAACCTGCATAGCCTAACCATAAGACCATTAAGATTATTCTTAGCCAGTTGTCTTCTAATGATTCTGTCTTAGATAAAAGCTAAGCTGCGATTCTTTTCGCCATCTAATTTCGGTCGATGTAAGGAATACCAAAATTTTGTTATACATTAGTTAATAATGAGCAAATAATATAATTGACTTAATAGTATGTCCACAAGTGTACCGCACATAACAACAAAAATATCTATTATTATGATTAAAAAAACGTATTTTTTCACGTTTTACTACCAGTCAAAAGAAAATCTTATCAATAGAAAATTGATTAAACACTGCATCCCATATAGTACAGCCAATTCTTGATATGAGGGAAGAAAACTGTATTTATTTTATTACATTGTTTACAAAATACCAAAGAGGTAGAGAGAGAGAAAAATCAAACACACCACCTGTATTATACTCTTATGTGATGTTGAGCCTAATGCAACTACAGTTTGAGGCATCAGCGCTATTATTTGTTTATATTCGTGCAGTCACAGCAAAAGCACACAAGCGGCTGAAAATAACAATTGTAAATCGAAAACTTTCTAAAATAGATAAACCAGTTAGCTCTTCAACCAAATCTAATACAACAAATACAAAAGCAAATGCAAATAATAAAAATACTTTTGGGAAAAATCTTTATTCAATTCACACCATCATTATCGTTAACATTTTTACATGTTTTTTTCTCTTATTGTAAATAAATAAACATTGACTATGGAGTGAAGTATCGTAAATTGTATTTTTGAAATACATACTTATAGTATTTGTTTACATTTTCGTGTTAAATAAGAAAGAAAAAAATATAAAAAAATATATTTTTTATTTCTATTTATCGTTTTAAGCAGCTACCTACTCTTAAAATATTCAAAAATAATTATTTTATTAGTTTAATGTAGGATGTGGCGTAAATGACTGGTGCTGAATGTTTGTCGATGATGATGATGATGATGATGATGATGATGATGATGATGATGATGATTGGTATACAGCATTTGCCTTTTATAGTAACCTAGACCTACTTATTTGAACATAGTTTATATTTGAAGCAAACAAAAATTTTAATATTTCACTTTTTATTAAGGAATTTTAATCCGAATTTAAAGATACGCTTAATCACGCTTTAAAAATTAAAATTACACTTTTAATGATTGCATTTCTACCAAAAACAAAGAAAAAAACAAACATGCTCTTGGAAAAAATAATTATTTAATTTATATCTATTGTACATACATACATACATTCATATTTTAGAAATCAAATCATTTTTATCAAGTTATGCTATAGAATAATACAAAATGCTCAACAATTATTTCATTTTATTTAACTACAATATTAATAAAATAATAAAAATTAAAAATATAAAGTTAAAAGGAACTTAAAAATATACTTATCCTCATATTCATAAAATTTTAAATGAGTTTGCAATGTATTTTATTTCAAATTTTTCATACAAAATTTGTTTAAAATTGATATTAAATACATTTTATTTTTTATGAATATGGGGGTTTATATTAAAAAAATTTCCCATCCATATACCTTTTTTAGACCTCAACTGTTTAAAAAATAATGGCGTTTTCTTTTCTGGAAAAAAATGTTGCACTTTGTTGTCCTTACTTTTTTGTGTTTCTTTTTAAAAAAAATTGAATACAAGAAAAGGTGCTGCGTTTATCTCTAAAAATGTTGCTTTAAAAAATTTTTTATTTCTTAATTTTTGACGATTTTTATGGCAAAGAACAACGAAGTGCAAAGTTTTTCGTCAGAAAAGAAAACGCCATAAATTTTATGATTAAATTTCCTTCTCTTTTTAATAAGACTTAAAATATATCGACACCTACATACATATTTAAATATTAAAGTTTAACAATAGTTTATGCCAAGCACAAATAGTTGGCCTCAGGAAGTCGCTACTTCTTGAAAACTGAGGACCCTATTGTCTTTCACAATAATAGCGATTACGATTTAAAACTTATGTCTGATATGCAATACATATATTCTGAATTTATTTTAATTTTTTTTTTCTTTTGTTTGAACATTTCCGGGAAAAATGGTACGTCACGCCAGATTTATTTTACTTATAACCTTAAAGCCATTGGCTCGATTGCTTCAAATTTTTTTTACAGAATACAGTAATTAAGTAGCACTATATTCAGAATAATCGAGTTAAAGGCTTTGAAGTTATAAGCAAAATAAACCTGGCCTAACGTTAATTTTTCCCGGAAATGCCCATATATTATAACAAACACAACATAACATCTCTGTGTTATGAACGATAAGCGGGGCCTGAAATATATTACATAACGTGTCCTTTAATGGGGACATCCGAATTTTGACGGTAGCGGCCATATTGTCAAAGCTACATATGACGAATTTGCTGTCATTTATTCATTTTGTAATTCCAAATTACAACGGACGGTTATAGCGGACGTCATAGCGTCCAGGAACATGTGAAAATTATAAAAATGATTTTTAAAAATGGGTGTTTTATGGGCGCCATAATTGTCCTACCGAGAGGACTATGCACAGTAAGCAATTAAGTAAAACCCATACGAAGATGAAAAGCAAGATCTGCCGGAAACATCGTCATTGTCACTGTTGCCTTCAGTGCCATCGAAAAAAAATCTGACAAAATGTGTCTGGTAGTGAATGATGCCAAGACGTTCATACATATATTGTTAACAAGAGGAGACATGCGGCGTATTGAGTCCCAGGTTACTGGATAATGAATATATATACTTTGGCACTGTCAGGCGTATAGTCTCTTTTGCCAACAGGTCAATTGAGTAGTAGAGACCTCTATCGCACGACGAAATTTATACTCTACAAGTCGTCCATCCTCCTTGTTCTTCTTTATGGAGCGGAATCATAGACGTTGCCACGCACCGATATAGGTGCCTTGGGTGTGTTCGAGAGAAAAATTTTACGTAAGATCTTCGGATGTTTGCGGTTTAATGATGAATTCAGTATCCGAACTAACCATGATCCAGCGGCTATACTGACGCTGACATATCGAACAGACGGATGATGATGCTCCAGCGAGAAGAGTATTTCTTGCGGAGGCCAGTGGGCTTCGGCGGAGAGGACGCCCTTATCTACGTTGGAGAAATCAAGCCAATGATCATTGAAGCCCTGTTTGCGATGGGTGTGGCCAATTGGCGCGCACTAAGGTGCTATAGGAGGCCAAAATCCAATAATCGGATTCTAAAGGCCAATTTTGTCTGTATGTATGTAAGTTAAATGTCAAATGCATCGTTTTCCAGGACAGTGAGTATGAGCCAGAGTATGCAAGAAAGCGGTCGAGTGTGATTATCTTTGTAGGTAGTCGGGCATCCCTCAAGGCGCTAAATCACGTCTAAGATCATCATAGACTACAAAATGGCCTTGGAAAGATTGCATGAGTTGCATTGTCCTTATCTTCTCGACTTTCCTTATGACCTCTATATCTCCCTCGTTCTACAGGATGACCACATGGTCTACGAAAAATCGAAAACAATTTTGATTATAAGGTTTGTTCGTTGCATAAGGTTTGGCGTTACATTAAGTCACGTCTAAATTGAGCTTTTAAAACCTCCACAAAAAATACGTTAAGCCTTTTAAATACTTTTTTCACCCTTTCATTGAAATTTACGAGATTATTTATTTGCTTTCAGTGTCTCTCAAAACAGATCAGTCTAACAGTCGTAGTCTGCTGATAACTCAACAGCTACCTTCGTATAATACTAAATTAATACCATCAGTACGAAAAGGACTTTTTGTGTAAACCACCAATCTCTGCATTTCTAAAATGCTTGGCAACCCTAATGTATGTTTATAGAAATTGAAAACAATTTTTGGCAATTTCTTTTTTCAAATTTTAACAAAATTTGTGTCTTGTTTTGACGTAATATTGGCAAATATGTATTTCATTTATAGTTTTAAAAAAAATTATAAATAATTAATTACTCATCTTAAAATATATACCATGTCAAAAAAAAATTTTGGAAAACAACAACAATGAATTTAAGAAAAAATTGATATGCGCATACCCACGCACACAAACGCATACACAAGTATTTAATGTAAACAAAAAAAAAAACAACACAAATTCTGCACACTCACCAGGGCTTTATTAGTTGAACAAATAATTGTCGTTGTTTTTGCTTATGAAAGTTCTCTCTTCTTGTTTGACAAGATAATTTTTACAGAAAAAAGCCTTTCGATTCCAATTAGACAGACCGACCTTAATATTGCAAATTATTTCTTCTGGCTTTTGTTTTGATTTTCTTAAGCTACGGTCACATTTGGCAAATATTTGAAGAAAAAACGCATCCACTATATTATAGAAATATTTGTTATTTTATTATTCATTTTTTCAAATAAAATTTTTACAAAATGTTAACATTTTTTGATAGAAATGTTGATATAAAGGGAAATGCTTCTCTAAAATTGTGGTAACTTTTTTTATTATTAAATATTTGACAAATGTGACAGTAGCTTTAGAAAAGTTAACTTTTTTGTAATTTCAAGTGGTTTTTCACACTCACTATTTTCTTTTGTTTTGTGTTTCTTTCTGTTTTTCTTGATGTTGTTTTTACTTTTTTATTGTTTACATTGCATTAAATATAAAAACATGTAAAAAAATTTTTATTTTTTATATGAATTCTTCATGCAATTTTTAATACATATCTTAATTGCGTTTTTTTTTTTTGTTTATTCACCTGGTTATTTATTTACTTAAAGGAAAAATTAAAAACCTACACAAAACGTGTTTTCTTGACGATTTATTTATTTTAAATTTATAACTTAATTGCTTTTATTTCTTTACATTTGTTGTCACTGACATTTTTTAAGACTTTTTCAAGAATCACTTTTTTCATACATAAATAATGTTTCGATATGTTTTTTTCTCTAACAAAAAAGCTATCGATGCGCAACTACTTATTAACCTGCTGCTGTTAGTTAACCGTTCGAATATTTTTCTTTAACTGAAAACATTTTTTTGTTGTTGATTTTTTTCTTTACAACAATAAAACAAAAACAGCTAGATAGAGAGAGAGAGAGAGAGAGAACAGTCAAAAGTTTACAAAAGGGCTGGAAACTCTGGAAAAGCTTTTGTGTTTTTTTAACAATAAACATTAGGTTTACAACGTTGCCATATGGCTTGTATTTGTTAGAAATAGAATTGAGTTATGGGGTAAAAACACTCAAAATATCAAAATTACTTGCTCAGTTATATCAAACCAAAAGCGAGTGGAATTAGAACTGAGTGAATATCCAAGCTTATTTAGCTTTTAAAAATTATTTACAAAATATTACATTTGCTTACATGTACTCGTACTTACATTAATGCGTAGACTATATGACAACCAACACAACATCGGTTGTACTAAGTAAATCTTTTCTTTAATGCTGTTGGCACAGCGAATAAGGGTTAAAGCGAAAGCTTTGATATAAGCAAATGCACATACGATTAACATTTTAAAGCAAGCTTTTAGTTTTAAAAATGAGTGCAAAGGTTTTTAACAGACGATTTTCATAATACTCTATTATGTGCAATAGATCTTATTTTAATCAACGATTTTCTTTCGCTATTGCTGTACGCCAAATTTGTGTTTTACAGCATCTTTGGTCCTAGCCACACATATTTCTTTTAACGGATTCAACACTTGCTTGCTCCGCATTATTTCACAACCTCTGATTAGATATAGTTCTCAGTCAACAAACTTTCAAGACACGCCTGTCATCGAATTGCAAACAGCAAAACCGATTTTTCACAATCGATAAAAATTATAGTTATAGTCTTTAGCCAATTCTTTCCTTCCGTATTCTTTTTTTTTCAATTCCAGCACTCAGGGAATAACCCCTACTCATGCAGTGCATTTTGCTGGTACTAGGAAAATAGGTTGTGGGAAGGAGGATAGATAGAGTGATAGATAGTGTCGGTAGACGTTCGGAAAATTATTCGCAGGAAAATTGTTCCACAAACGAATAGTGCAACCAAAGAACGAATTCTCTTTATAATGCGTTTTGCGATTTTCTGGACAATCAACTACAAAGGGATGAGCTTTACGAGAAATACTAGTACTACGTAAAAATATATGATTACTAGGGATCAGTTGCTTAATTTCGTCAGAACACATTCCGTTATAGTACCGATAGAACAATGAAACACACGCCACATTGCGACGATGCTCTAATGAATCGATAGAATTGGCTACCCTACCGTATTTTATATTCGATGTTGGCAGTTAATTATCCGTTCGAGGTTTTTGTACTGCCCAGAGATACTCGAATTCGGTGATCTGATAGGTTGCCTAATATGAGCGCTTTCAGGCCCAATGTGTTAACCTTTATCTACATACATATGTCGCGCCGATAATTCAACAACTTTATCAGCATATTCCAGAACCTCAAGTGACTTATAAAAGCGCTAAATTAGTCCACCTGTGTTCTAGTTCCATGATTCGAAAACACGATAAATAATAATGTGGATAGAGCACATCAATGGCCCTTATCGTGGTTGACGTATTTTTTGTCTTATTTCGACATTTTTTCTAGATTAAAGAAAGCAATCAAAATTAGTCACTCAGTAGCCCGCCAGTGTTTTTCAAATAAAGTCCTTACTGACAGCATCAAATGCTTTCTTATACACTTCGGTTTACATTCACAAAATTGTCAATTTGTTCAAGAATTGAAATCTAATGACCAGCTTTATGGCGTCATACGTTTTGTCATTCGTCTCATGAACAATTGTAGCGATCGATCTATTTTTGTTCATATAGGTTCTTGGTAGGTCACTTTTCACATATTTACGACACCGTTTGTACGCATCAAAAATTTTAATTTTGACACGGATGAAAAATACCTCCCAGGCTAATCGAAAATGTTCGAAGATAATGACCTGGAGTCCATACTCCGAAGAGATTGTTATGCTCAAATAAAACCTTGAGAATCATTAGGAGTCATTCAAGCAGCAATTTCAAGCGGTTGTAAGCTGTAGCTTTCACCAATGTAAAGAAGATTGGCTACCATAAAAGCTAAAGCGGAGAGACGTTGACAGACTATTTAGCTTGTTCGCAGTGCTGCTTGAACTCCAAAAAAACTCATTTTTACATCAATTTATTTCTGGTGATAATCTATTACGTTCACATGAAAAGCAGGTTAACGTGTGAATGTAATGTCAGGCCAACCAGCCAAAGCCGAATATCCATGGCGCCACGCTAATCAAGGGTGTTGCAGAATCCAAGTCAGAATTATTATTTATTATAATTAAAAATCGATTCTCATATGATTTGGCGTCATGAAATCAATCGACTTGGTTAGCAGACCATTGGAAATATCAGAGTCAGTGTAAGCAGGCATGATTTAAGCCGAGAAGTTATTTGAAATTTTGTTTTAATGGTCTGCAGATTTATTGAACATTACCGTTTGAATAAAGATGCTTTTAAAATGTTGTTGAATATTATTGTAATACACTTGCCCCTCGTCCAATATTTTTTGGCTTTAGTTTACTGCGTCTTAAATGTATTCCATGTAAATAAATTTCTATAACTTAAGCTAGGATCATACGATTGTCGCAAATGTACCAATATGACAAAATTTCAATTGTGCTTTATTGTCGCAAAATATCAAAATTATTCCAATTTATTCTGCGAAAAAAAAATGTAAAATTCAAATATTGGTACTTATTGTCTATTTCGATTGTTGCACAAGAGCACAATAAATATTACCGTATTATTTATTACCTATTGGGCGGTCACACAGGTGCCGTATCAATAATTGATGCATTGCGACAATCGTGTAACCCAGCTTTACATGTATGTTGTGCGCCAACAATAAACCGACTAAAAAAATATCAAAGTAAACAATGCAAATCTGGCAGCTACACGCTGATCAGATTATTTTTGACAAAAAAAAAAAAAAAAAAAAAAAAAAAAAAGATTCTGACACCATTTTCTGGCAACAATTTTTTTCGAACATGAAATCGATAATATTGGATTCTGTGACACAAAAATTTTAATTCTGATTCTGACAACTATCAAATTCTGTAACACCCCTGAATAATCTATATTCAGTGTTACCAAGCGCTCCCAACGGACCTTTACCCAAACACAATTTATTTGTTTGGAGCATTGTCGAGAATTGCAAAACCAATTGGAGACTATTTACAAAATACATTTTGGGAAGTTTTGCCTTCATCACCTTATGGCCGAGGTTATGACACAACCGACTGCCATCCGTTTTGGTCGAAAACTCAAATACATACGTTTCACTTCAGAGCAAGGTTGGTATACGAAATTGGCTCGATTCTTTCTTGGCTTAAAAAAAAGAGGCAGTTCCTTAAAACGGAATGTCTAACAACGGAATATCTAACAACACTTTGGCCCTTTTCATGGTTGCCGAAGTCGTATTTCAACATTTTTGTAATAGATTAAATAAAAGTTTTTTTTTTGTTTTAAATTAGATTTAAAAAAAATTTGCTATGTAGGACAAAAATATCGACTGCGATAAAAATGTTAAAATGAATTTATTTTGTACCTCTGCTTCAAACTGTAGCAGAGAATCCTTATTTTCTTGGTGAAGCATTAACTTTTTGTTCAATATACACTAGAAGTGTCCTCCATAATATTATTATTTTCAACGATTAATAAAATTGATACAAAGTGACAAATACAATTTGCATACTGGTGAAACTGCATTTATTATGAATTAATTTTAATTATTTTTTGTTTCCATTATATTATTAATTTTATTTTACTTATTTAAGATTTTTGTTTATTCTATAATTTTTATAGCTATAATTAATGATGTTTGTGATCTTTATTATGTTTCTTATTTTTTTTTTAAGATTTTTACAAAAAATCTTTTTTTCTTATTTCTTTTAGTCTGTTAAATAAAAAAATAAAAGAAATACACTTGCCTTCTACAACTTGTCATTTGTAACAAAATTTTGATCATTAAAGTTCTATCATTTGCTATTGTTGTTATTTTTAAATTATTTTAAACATATTTAGTTTGTTTGCAAAATGTAATTCGTGAATTTTTGAATAATAATACAGTTCGTGGCATATTATTAATTAGGATTTATTTGTATTTTCATTAACTGTGTTTAAAAGAAGCATTTTTTCTTTTTTATTGGCTCTGTTTTTGTCCTAGATTAAGGAAACCAAGCAAAATTGTTCTTTAATCTATTACAAAAAATTGATTTGTATTACTTTGAGCCGTTCATTTTGAAGGCAGCACAGGTATTTATCTGTTCACGCCTATTCTGCGTTTTGATTACATCTCCGAATTCAGTTACGTTTCAATCGAAAATTGGTATTCAAAATAAAAAAAAAACAATGTTCTCAATAACAATGTTCTCTTTGTAACAGAGACAGAAAAATAACCAAATTATAATAAAAACTCAACATGTATTGTCTTTTTTGTACACATACATATTTTCATTTTGTATTTAATAAAAATAAATAAAACAATAGAAAATGTTAGCCAAATAATGCATTTTGGACTAAAAAAACAAAAATCAAAAGAATCTCCGTCACAACTTTAACAACTTAGAAGAACGTAGCGGCGATCGTAATACAGATTACATACAATCGAAGGAAACTGAACAGAATTGAAACGCAAAATACAAAATTTGACAAACGTAGAAAATTTCGATTCGAATCGAAACGCAGAATAATGGCATTTAGAGAAAATGGCAAGAAAATCTTTTTACATAGTGAAAAAGTTTCCTTTTTAACTTTTATCATAAAAAACGGTTTGTCTGATTTAGTTTTTTCAACACTTTTTTAATTCAAAATTATCTGATTATTAACTAACAAATAACAGCAAAAGAACATAAAAATAAAAAATTTGAATAAGAAAATAAGACAAAAAATCAAAATAAGTTCAAAATTTTGCTGTCAAGAAAATGTTTTTACAATTTATGTTTTCTTTTTAATCTGGTAGATTTTGCTGCCTAAATATTTTCTTTATTGTTTTGTTTCATTAATTAGTCAAGTAACTATTGAAACGTTTAAATAAAAGTTTTTGTTTTTATTATCAAATAAATGCAGAATATACGAGACTTTAAAATGCCTTAATATAGGGCCTTAAATTGGTTGGCGTATTTGCTGTCGTACTTCGACATCTTTGTCCTAGATTAAAGAAAACAAGCAAAATTGTTCTTTGATCTATTACAAAAATGTCGAAAAACTTCTACGACTCGCCAACCACGAAAAGGGTGATAGAGTAGCGCTAAAAAACCGCTGCTTACAATTCAACACAAAGAAGGCGAGTGCTCCATCGCTTATTTTCAAACTTGACGACTACTACGATCAAATCATTTTTTGTGATGAGACCATAAAAGTGTTTCTTTATAATGACGGCCCTAATGAAGTAAGGAAGAAACCTTTAAAAGCGTTGGAAAGTCGAAACACAATTCAAACTGTGAAATATGAAGAAGTTCCGTTAATGGTTTGGGGGTGCATATCTAGTAAGGGGGTAGATTAAGAACAATATTGATGCGAATTAATACCTGGACATATTGAAGAGGCATTTTATTAACAGAGCTAAAAAAAGGCTTAATACTAATAGAAAGCCAAAGTTCAAGTTCAATCAGGGTAATAATAACCCAAAATAATAGGCTCTTTTCTTAAGAACTTGGCTTCTTTATAACGGTCGTAGAATACCGGATACTTATGGCTCAGAGTCCAGATTTTAAACCAATTGAAAATTTATAACCTTATCTTAAAAGAAGTACTGCCATGAGGCGTTTTAAAAAACTAAGATGAATTAGGGGCCCTAACTGTGAAAGAATTTATAATATTTATTTCTTCCTTGAAAAGGCGTCTGTAAGCTGTAGTTTTTGTATTTCGACTTTGTTGTTTTAGATTAAAGAAAACAAACAAAATTTTTCTTTAATCTATTACAAACATGTCGAAAGACGACTACGACTCGTCAACTACAATAAGGGTGAATATCTTCATTCCATTTATTAATATTATGCTAGAATGTAAAAACATTTTCTTGACAACAAAATTCTGTTTCTTTTGTTTTTTATTTTATTTTTGAAATAAAATTCGTAGTCGAATTCGAGAGTTTTGTAATAGATTAAAGACAACAGACAATTTTTTTCCTTAATCTCTTACATAACTCTCGAATTCGACTACGTCTTCGAGAACCCTAATAAGGCTGAATATCTAGATGAAATTGAATTAATAAAAAAATTTTAAAAAGTAAAACAAAAAACCTATGCTTTTTAATTATAAAAGTCAAACCCAATTCCTTTTTTCACTATGTAAAAAGATTTTCTTGACAAACTGTATATCAAAAACGCCACTTTCCCTTTCTGCCATTCAATTTTAAATCTATGCTATCATTGGCTCTTACCATGCTAGGCGTAGTCGGCGTATTTCCATATTTTTTTGTCTTAGCAGCAGGCAACATTTCTATTACAAAAAAAAAAAAAAACGTCGAAACACAACAACGATTACGCTAAACACGATAAGAATGATTAACTGTTGTTTTAAGTGACCTGTGACACTTTTAAAATAAAACATTCGTTAGTAAGTGAATTAGAAAATATACATTTGATCTCAAAAAGGCAGGAGTTTCAACAAAAAAATACTTTTTTGAAAGTTCAATAATTCAAAGCCCTGTTAATCTATCAACTATAATTAATTATAGAGTGGTAATTAACAGTTCAGAATTAAATAAAAATTTTTAGAATTTTTAATAAATTCATTAGTGAAGAAATAACATGCGTGAAGGAATATTTTATTAGCAGCTGAACTGACCAGGTTAAATATGTTTATTCTTAAGTCACCAAGAAGTATTCCTTATTAATATAAACCATCAATTCATTTCAATGCTATTATCATGGTAGGCGTATTCGTTGTCATATTTCGACATTTTGTCATAGATCTTCTTAAATCTGTTACAAAAATCTCGAAAAATTATTACTAATCGCCAATGCTGATGCGGATGTATAGTAGATTAATTGGTGTTTGGCAAGTCCCATTATGATTTATGCTTTGCTAGAGTTAAGCATTAAAAATTAGAATAAAAACTTAAATAAAAATTAAATCAAGTGCAAATTTTGTCTGTTACTTTCTTGTATTCAATACAAAGTAAAATTTATTATTATTTTTATTTGAAACTTTTTTTTCTTATTGTTGTAAACATATGTTTGTTTTCTTTTAAACAGTTGATTACAATAAAACAGAGATAGATGAAACAAAATTTAAGAAAGGAAAAAACTAAATAAAGAGCAAATGTGTTTAAGAGGTTTAAATTTGTGTATGTTTGGAATTAAGGCATTTCGATTGTAGACAATAATAAAAATCTGTCTTTATCTATTACACCGAACACATAAGTGTGAAAATAAATGTAAATATTTGTAATAGAATAAACAAAAACGAAATAAAGTTGAATTTGAATTTTTTAAATTATATTTTGAATAGAATTAAAAAAGGTATTCACTCACCCTTATCAGGGTTGGCGAGTCATAGACGTTTTTCGATATTATTGTAATAGATTAAAGACAAACTCTGCTTGTTACCACCAACCTACAACAACAATGTTGACATACGATAACAAATTCGCCAACCACGATAAGGGCCATTATTTTAACAAACCCCTTAAACAATTTTTTTGTTTTCGTTTTTATAATATAAAAATAAGATTTAAACAGAACAGAAAATTAATTTTAATTTATGTTTATAAATTTATGTATGTATGTATTATATATTTAATGTATTTGTATTTGTTTTTGTAATTTGTACTAAATGGATTTAATACCAAATTTATACTAAAACAGTGTTACGGTTTTTGTTTATACATAAAATGTATATGTACGTACTTTTAAATAATATTAAATAATTATTTTAGGATATCGAAAAATAAAAAATAAAAAAACATTAAATTAAAATACTTGTGGTAAATGAAAGTGTGTAAATGTATTGCGAAAAGGCAGAAATTCTTAAGATAAATCGAAAAGAAAACTAAATTGAAACTGCAATGAGAAAAACGGAATTCACACATAAAAATGGCAGTTAAAATTAAGTCTCAGTGTTTTCTTAAAAGCAAAAAAAAAGACAAACTTAATAAAACTTAAAAGAGAAATTTGTTTAAAATTTTTCGCTAATTCATTTATATATATATATATATATATATATATATATATATATATATATATAATTAATAATTAATTATATTATATATAATTAAATTATTTATTAAATTTGGTTTTCCTATTTAAAAAACAGTCTCAGTAAAAAAAGAACAAAACCAAAAACGTTTTAAAATTTTATATATATATATATATATATATATATATATATATATATATAATATATATATATATATATATTATATATATATATATATATATATATATTATATATATATATATATATATATTATATATATATATATATATATATATATATATATATATAAAATTTTAAAACGTTTTTGGTTTTGTTCTTTTTTTACTGAGACTGTTTTTTAAATAGGAAAACCAAATTTAATAAATAATTTAATTATCAGTCTTATTAAGAAGGTTGTCGTAAAGTTCTAGATTAAACATAATATACAAAATTTTCCTTTAATCTATTACAAAAATATTGAAATACGACTACCTTACAATAAGACAAAAGCAAGACCCCCTTAATGATTCTAATCGTCGTTGGCGTATTTCGACAACTTTGGCCTAGACTAAATAAAACAACCAAAATTTTCTTTAATCTATTACAAAAGCATCGAAAAACTACTATGGCACGCCAACCATGATAAGGATGATTGTTTGCTGTAGTCTTTGCCGAGTTTCGACAATTTTGTAAGAAATTAAAGACAATATTGCTTGTTTAATCTGAAAAAAAGATCGAAATACGACAACGTCTACGCCAAGCATGAAGAGGGCTAATATAATAAAATTTACATTTTTTTAAGAATACTACTTAAGTCAGTTACAAATTATATATTAGATAAAGTTTTAAGAGTCCTTTTTTCTTGTGATTTTGCATTAAATAAAAAGAGAGCTTACATATTTACTTATAAACTAATTTAAACAATCTGTGTTGTATTCAGTTTTACCCATATTTTCTTTTTTTCAATCAATCATTCTATTATACAACAGAGATTGTAAATTTAACAATAAATTTTTATTTGTTTTCGTTATTTTAATATTATAAAAATACAACTATTTTTTTAATATTAGAAAGAAAAAAAAATAAACCTTAATCTTAAAAGCTATCCTACAGCTGTTTTTATACTTATTTAAATAATATAAAATATATTAATATAATTTTTATATTTAATATAATTTTTGTTTTTCTTTTAATTTTTCTCTTATAGGAAAATTTAATTTTCCCATTTAATTTTCTCATTTAATTTTTCCATATAAATATAGATAATAAAGTAAATTTATTTATTATATAAAATTATATAATTAAAATAAAAAAAAATAACTACTTAAGGATCCTGCCTTTTTTACAACAAATACAAAAATAAAGTGTGAAGTGCAAGGTCATGTGTAATGAAAGAAAGTGTTTGAAAAATGATTTAAAAAAGTTCGATTTCTTTAAAAAAATAAAAAAAAAAACAACAAAAACAAAAAAACTTAAAATTAGTTTGCAGTCTATTCTCAGGGGAATTCTTCATACGAATTTGTTGTTTGTTTGCTTAGTTGTTGTTGTTGTTTGTGGTTGTTATTATATAGTTGGCATTAAACACTTAGCTTTGTTGTTTTGTAATATTTTCAAAGTATTTTTTGCATAAAGGCTTGCAGCAGCATTTCAGACTCTTTTGTATCGTCGTCATCATTACCACATTTTTGTTGCTGTTGCTGCCGCCATTGTCTATACCATTTTTCAAAAGATTCTTTAGCTATTAGCTCACTATCATAGAGTATATCGAAAATATTACATATCAAATTATTTGCGCTAAAAACGTCGTATTCATATTGCATAGCCGACACAATCGTGTCGAGACAAACGATTTCATAATCTTCGTTGGCGTCTAGGCATAAACGTAACAGTGGTAGGCATTTGTTACGAAATAGATGAATATCTAGTTGAGGTGTGACGACGTTGCCTCCACCACCATCACTACTGTTGTTACAGGTACTGCTGCTGTTATTTTTATTAGACATAGATTTTTGTATGGCATAGTCACAGCAAATGAAAGGTATTAGATGCGTTAGAAATTTGTTATTTATATTTACATTAGTGTTAATATAATCTAGAGCTAAATTCGAGTTATCAGCTGAATTTAAAAGTATTTCTAAACGTTGCACCTTCTGCTCTATACTAGTAGCGAATGATGGTGTAACTTTTAAATTAGGTTTTACATTACGATCATAAATGAATTCAAAATTATTGGCCACCACAAATTGTTGCCAATGCTGAGAGTCCGTTGCAAATAGTTGTTCCAAATCTAATTTGTGCCAGAGATCACGCATGTAGTTAGCACCGTATTCTGTTGTAAAATATAATACTAAAGCCTTGACAAAACGTTCAGTAAATTTTCTGTTATTCAGCCATGTATTGCACCATATGTCATCGAATTCCAAAAGATGATCGTGCAGCATGGGCCCTAAAAATTCGAAAATATATGACCAAATATGAGGCACATCTGTCAGTATGTCGGGTATATCTTCAATAAATGCTTCATAAGCTAAAGCAAATGTTTTCTTTTTAAATGCACCATCATTACGTCGTAAGAGATAGATGAATATGTTTGAGCAGGCATTTCGTTCTTCTTGTTTGACACGAGTCGATTGCAAATATTCCTTTAGAATATAATATATGAGACAGATTTGTTGATTTTTTTCAGTCTTCTGCCAAGTTTTAAATACTTCATCTTGCCAACGCTTGCTCCGTGATAACAAACTATCTACATATTCTTCAACCATATAATTTAAAAGTTTTTTATTGTCGTTGGGAGAGCATGATTCTAAAATTGTTCTTATATCCTCCATATACAAACCTTGGCTTTTAGCTTCATCATATGGTGGCGATGATGACTGACGTTTGCTTTGGATTTGATAATTCGATTTTTGTGTTGACGCGTTTATTGATGTGGGTGTAGTTCGACCACTTTGTTGAGCCTCGGTACGCCACATATATATGGATGAGTTACCCAATTTGGTATTGGTTAAAGAGGATTCATCTACGCCTCTTGAAAAATTTAGCTTTTTAATGTCTATACTCTTTTGTGCGAAATGTCCGCTATTTTCTTTCATTCTTTCATTCATATACATATTGTTACGCCCTTGGCGATGATTGTTGTTGCCGTAGCCGCCAGCGCGTTGATTGTTACCTCTGTCGAAGTTATTATTATTTAAATTCGAACTATTTGTTGAAAAGTTATTATTTTTATGTTGTTGTTGAGATGTACGTGTACCTGCAGATGATGATGACGATGATGCTGGTGGTAAGATGGGATTTGAGTTTGGTTTAAGATCCCAATTTCGTGAACGTAAATCAATAATGTCTTCGAGCATAAAACGTACTCTACTGCTTATTTTCAATTTCTTTTTTGCTGTACCAGACGACGACGACTTGGCATCTCTTACAATATTTTGTATCTTGAGAAAGATGTTATTTAAACGTATTTGACTGCCATTTCTATCTAACTGAGGACCGACAGTTGTTAGCAACTTGCAGAGATATTCAAGTTTCTCCTCATTGCCATTGTCGAGCAATGATTCTACGCATAACAAAGCTCGATCACCTGTCAAACAATTCAATTTGTACATTTCACCAATAAATCTCACTGTACCCCAGGCTCTTCGTCTAAATTTGTATTCCTCAACATCGTATTCATTAGTTAGTTCTAGTTTTTCTTTTGGGTCTTTAGTGTCCTTCAATTTGTCAATTATATGCTGAAGTGTTGAATCCTTAGCATTCGGATTGTTGACATTATTCTCGAATTCCATTTGAAGCCTGTGTATAAGCAATTGATTGAATAGTGTTTTGCTTTCAGGCTTGATTTCTTGAAATAAAACATGACAAAACTTAGCATAAATTGGAGCAAAGTTTGGTTCGCTGACAGTTTTTTCAAAAATTAAAACCATAACCTTTTCAATGCTCTCCTTTGTATTTAAGCAAATATCTTTCATGGATTTCACTAAGACTTGGAAATTATCCATGGTAAGCTTATTCAATATGCCGCGAACTTTTTTTAACTCTTCTTCAGTACTACTATTACCACTGTTATCATTATGCTTTTGTTTTGATTGTGGCTGCAGTACTTTCGGTTGCCAAGCGTTTTTACTACGCGACAAGTGAATCTCTTCTTTCAGCGATAGATTTATGCGTATCAGTGGTGTTTTACTTGCAGTTGTATTCAAATGATGATGCTGTGACATATTTTGATTATTGGAACCTGTAAAGCTATGGGAATGATGAAAATGTTGTTGCTGTTGTGCAACAAAAAGTTGTGAAATGCATCCACCCTTTTGGCAGCGTACAGTTGGTACTTTATTAGATTCTTCGACTTTTGCTAAAGCTTTTAATTCGTCAAGTGAATAGCGTATGCAATTTTTTTGTTTCTGCGCATCAGCACCTACTGCTGCAATTGCATGGGTACGATTCTTATTGTGCAAGTTTTTCTTTGAATCAGCTGAATATTGCGAAAAACAAAAAAGAAAAATTGTTTATTTATTAAAAAAAAAAAAAATTAAATTAATTAAGACTAGTGACTTTACCTTTCGTGTCCAGGGATTTAGCAGAACTAACTTGTTTTTGAATTTTATTACCATCTAGAGTACTAGTAGTAGTGTTGCTACTTTTTTTTGACTGTTCTAAGAGCTCTTCAGGCTGAATTTTATTGGTAATAGAAGTAGCAGGGGTTTTTTCATTATCCGTTACGCTTGTAACTGCTGCGCAAACAAGTTGGAAGAAAATAAAAATAATTATATCATATGTATTAATATTTACCAGACTTGGGCGTTTGAAAATTACTATTTACCAAATTCAATTACATTTTGTAATTTAAGGCTCACAATTACCAACTAGACTTACAAGAATTCTTAGTAGTCTCCGACAAGTAAATGTTATTTTTTACTACATTTTATTTGCAATTAAGTTTTAACAATTACTTAATGCATTTCTCTATTTACCTATTAATTACCAATTAATTATAGTAATTAGCGATATTGAGAAAAATTCCTGAGATTTTTATTCACTATCAATCGATCTTTGCCAACAATTACTATGTGTAATTACACTTAATTGGTAATTTGGCCTCGAATAAATTAAAGAATGCAACTGATAAGTAACTACGATCTAGTCCGATATTTATGTACTATATGCTTACTATTATTATTATTATTGCTTGTTATAGCAGAAGAAATTTTATACAATTGGTTTTTTGTATCAGATGATTTCTGTTGTTGTTGTTGTTGTTGTTGCTGCTGCTGCTGCTGTTTTGATTTCTTTTTATTTTTCTTATTAGCGCTACGTTTGGCCCCTTTCTTACTGTTGTTATTTCGAGCCGCTAAAAAAGAATACAATTGTTATATATTTAAACAGCAATTTTTAATTCGTTTACGACACACTTACGCTTTGACACGAAAGCTGTTGTTGTTGTTTCATTATTTTGATTGAATGCATCGTCATTCAATTTGTTTGAAGTACAACTATTCTCTTCATCTATATAAGAAGTTAAATTGCCTGAAATTACGAAAACGATATGATAACAGAGAGAAGCGATAAATGAAAATTATAAAAAAATAATAATAAAGAAAATCTTACCACATTCCATTTCTTTTGAATGTTCCACCACATCAAGATCATCATTGTCAAGTTCGTGTTCGTTAGCATCAGCATCCGTATCGTTCGGATCACCATAAATACATATCTTTAATGAATCTGTGCCAGAGGATGATGGAGGATTACTGAAAGCAGCGATAGTGGCATTATTGATGTCAGGAACATTTTTGAACTCTTCTTCAAAGAGCTCTTCTTCGGCGGCTTCATTATGCACAATATTTTCATTTATTACACAATTTAAAGGAACTTCATCTTCCTCTTTTTGATAGCTTTTATTTGTGAAGGACGCCGAATCAATTTCATCCAGTTGTTGACCTTTATCAGTATCATCAGTTGGTTCATCAGTAGCATTAGTTGGCTCTTGCAATTCTTCTTCATCATTATCGTCATTTTTATCGGTCTCAGCAGTGGGCTGTGATTGTGTCGGTGTCATTATTTCCGAACAATCACTAGCTATAGAGGCGGTTAAGGAATTTTCATCTTCCGTTTGTACGCATACATTCTCACAGACTATTTCCGTATTCAAATTTTCTTCCTGCTGTTGTGACTGTATGTCTTCTACCACCACCTGCTGCTGTTCACTACTGATTTCTATAGGTTTAGTAGGGACAATAGTATTTTGTTCCTTCATATAAGTTTTCTTCTTTGAATCAACAATCACTTCCTCATTAGTGATAGGATTTATTATCTTTACAGCACATGAAGGACGTTGGTGTACCCTAGAACCACTTGAATGTGTGGAAGAAGTTGTAGTATCAACCATGCCTGACGATGGTATATTTAAAGATGTCGGCTTAGTACCCAATGGCATGGGAGGCACACAAAATGGTGCAGGCATATACGTGGCAGGTCCCGACACAACTGTATTTCTTTGAGTAACAGTTTGCATTTGTGTGCATAATGAAGAAGCACTATTTGCAGCTGCCGTAGTCAGACCTTGTGCTGCAGTTGGATATTGTGAAGGAGCATTTGTTAGAGTTTGTGGCGGCAATGTGGGATGTGTCAATGGGAAACAATTTTGTACTATATATTGCTGTCGTGTCTGTGTCATCATTGTAAACACACTTCTCATCTGTTGTTGCGGATGATGTATAGGCACTGAACTATTTTGAAAATATTGTAACGCATGTTGGGAGTTCATTAGCATTGGCTGCTGTGGTGTCTGTGCAGGCGATGTTTGGGGTTGCTGTGTTTGTGTAGGATAAAATGCTGCACCGGCAGATGTATTGTTCAGTTGATTTGCCCCATTACCTGCTGTTGTTGCTGCCATATTATTGTATGGTGAGGCGGCAACCATTAAAGGTGTGTTTTGCTGCATCGGCAGGTGGTAAGCGGGAGTCATGAGGTGACTATTAGTCGTTTGTGGCATATACTGGGTCAAAGTACTGGAGTTACTACCTGCTGTTGGGCGGTTACTATTAATAGTATCATTACTGTTACAAACAAGACTTGGTGATAATGGCGATATTTGCGAAGCGGCACCCACCGCCGTTTGTACGGGACGATGTTGGCCCGTAGCAGATGTGGGCGCATGCACGTTGCCCAATTGATAACTAACGAATGCTATGGGTATTTTATGGTGCGGATATTGAGATTGATGGGATGACTGAGGCGGTGGAGGTGGCGGTTTCTGTTGATGCTGGACAATAACGGTTTGTTGTTGTTGCTGCTGCTGTTGTTGTTGTTGTTGTTGTTGCTGTTTGTGTGTATGTGATAGAGGGTGGGAATTTGCAGCACTTTGTGATGTTGTTTGCTTGTTATGATTGTGTAGTAATGTGTTGTTTTGTATTTGCTGTTGTTGCTGTGAAACTTGATGTTGCTGCAGCAGCTGATGTGTTTGCGGATGTGAGGGATGTTGGTGTGGTTGTAGTTGAGGCTGCTGTTGCTGCTGCTGCTGTTGATTCTGCTTATTCGAGCCTATTCTCTTCCCACCCCCTCCCGCACTGACAAACATAGGAGGATCTTTTGAAGTCCTTTGTTTTTATTTCGATATTAATTTTGTATTTTATGTGTTGATTGTTAACATGAGAAGAAAGAAAAAAAATCATTTCACAAATTAGATTATTTTCAGTGATTCTTAATAATCGGATTTGAATTAAAAATTAAAACCATCTTAACTTAACAAACTTTTTATTAAGTATTTTTTTTTATTGTATAATAAAATAATAATTCAATATTAAAACCTAAAATGTGTTTAGTAGCACCTATATTAGGTGCAAGAGTTTTAGGCTGTTTGACTTTGGTAAATATTTGTTATATTTGTATTTTATCACGAGAGTACTTATAGCCTAAATTTCGTTATTTAAAATAGGAATCAGAATATATTAATAGAATAATAATATAAATTTATTCATGCATATACATATGTACGTTACGTTAAACATTTAAAATAAATATACAAAACTTTTATACTTTACTAAATCTTTCTTATCTTAAAATCACAGCTTTTTTCATTTCAATTTTAGTATTCTGACGATCTACATATGTATATAAAATGATGTTACATTTCAATACAATGTATTTTGTCTACAATTAAAACATTTTGTAGTTGTAATTTGATTCGAAAATGTTTTGGTGTTCATATGTAATAAAATAATTTAAACGATTTTCTTATTACTCACAATAACAACACTAAGTATCTATTGATAAAATAAAGAGTAAATAGGGGAATACCCAAATTGATGAAAATAAGAACAAAACAGCAAAAGAAAATTACGCAATAAGGTAGCATTCCTTTTTTAAAAGGTGTGTCTGCTAATCAGTTTAGAATAAAATAACAATTAAACGTAATGGAATCTTCATTAATCTAGACAATAAATAAAGCTAAAAGCTAAAAAGGACGTTGATTTTGTATTTGGACATGAAGATTTTGAAGCTATGGAAGTTGCAAAAAAGTAGTGCATTTGACGCGGAGTACAAAGATCATTGAGATGTTAATTTTAGATTTTACAAGTTCAAAATGTTGCTTGAACGCTATAAAGAGAAATTTTGGCATTGTAACATTACTGGCGATAGAAAATAGATTCATTACGACTACCCGGAGAACAAGAAATCGTATGAGAAGCCTGACCAACAAGATGAATTAATAATAAAGTCAAATATCAATGACGCAAGACAGAAATAGAGAAAAACAAATTTGCAACGGTAAAAATGTATGTTAAAGTTACAAAACCGCAAAGGGAACACATAATAGTAAGATAGTTAAATTACCAACTACAAATCTCGTTTAATAACAAAAGCGATCAATTCAACATTAGAGGAATAAATAGAATAATTTGAACGTCTTTATAATCGTACCGAATCTATCAAACTTTGTCCCCAGCCAACAATATTTTACAATAGGTAACAGTAGCAATTATAGGGAAAAATAATTAATGATTATAATAAAGATTAATCCGTGACATCAATCACAAACAAACTAGGAATTCAACACATGATTGTTTAGCGTATTATAAGCCGTTTCCGTTCATCAGGTTCATTGATAACCATACACATAGGTGGTAGACTCCTGAAAATCAGCATACGGAACGACCAGGCAATACTCCGTTTAATAAAAAAGAATGTATTTATATCACGAAGGTGTACAAATCAATTAAAATTACATATTTCCATTGGATGAATTCAAACGCGATCTGTAGACGCTGTCAAAAACAGATTGGTCAGAAAGAAGCAAGTAAACTTAGTTATACTTCTAATGGAATACCGTACATAATTTTCTCCGATGAATCTAAGTTTAATGTGAGACTTTCTTGTGGATTTAGAATGTTAAGCTAAATAAAATGGCAACGTCTTAATCCTCGGTATAACAAAGACTCGGTAAAACATAAAGAAGGAAATGTTTTAGTCTGGGAATGCATTTCTGGCCATTGAATTTAGCCAATAAATCGATTCGCCTACAAGGATATCATAGAATACATACTGATACAAATAAATGAGTGAGAGTAATTTTAAAAGCAAACAAATCAACGTTTTGAAATATCTGGCGCAATAAATCTCAAAATAAACCAGAACAAGTGGAAATTGCATTGAATGAAATTTCTGGTAAAACATTTAATCGAGTCCATAACATGAATGTTAAAAAAAAATGGACTAAACAACTAAATATTTATTGAAGACGTGCTATGTTTTGTCGCATTCAAAAAGCTGTGTTCAACATATAAAATGATTTTTTCTACGTTAAATAGGAATATTTTTTGTTTCTTTTTTATTTGTTATTGAATTTATATGGTTAACTTTATAAATAAATAAAATAGTTTAAAAACCAAAATTGTATGCTTTTGTTACTAAGTCATTTAGTATTAACCAGATATACGTGCTAAGTTTTGACGCACACTGTAGGTCTAGTCGATCATAAGAGAAATATTTGTCCCAAACATATTTCCACAATACATACAGAAACCTTAATTTTCCATCAAAAGAAACCTTTCTTGTTCTGGTCGACGTAAATCACCTCAGAACAGGATGACCAAAAATATGAGTAGTTCTTTAGGCGCAAAATAATCCATATGATGTTAGAGAGATGATAAAAGTTGATAAATTTATACTGTAACTACACTAATCGCCTAGAATCCCTCATTATGTTATACACACCAAACTATATTACAGTAGTTTTTATTTACCTGCTTTTGACTTACGTACACATTGCCTTTACCTGATCAAATTATTTTGCCAAAATTTATATTTTTGTATCTGCATATTTAACCTACATACATATGTGATTTATGTTTTAAGAACTTTAAAACTCTTTTCATAGAAAAACCACGTTTAGCTGTCTAACAAAAAAAAAAAAGTGAATTTATTCCTTGAAAGTCGCAAAGATCAGATTGTCATCATTGAATTTCAGTTGATTTGCTGGTCTTTAAAGTAGTAATTATTAATTATGCACATACCTGCACAGTAAGACTGGTAAAGACATTTAATTTAGCTTCTCTTTTGGCTTTTCTGCATAAAAGTTCTTGCAAAAGTTAGTTGTGCAGGTAAGTCAGAACTACTGTATGTATGTATATGAAAATACTAATAAAAATTCTCTATTCAAGAAGTAAATAAAAATAATAATTTTTGTTTATTTACGCAAGTTTCGAATGCAATCAACAAAATATTTAACGGGACGTTTCCTTTTACTTTAGAAAATAATTTTACTCTATTCTTACTTCGTTGTATAGAGGCTTTCGAATGAACACTTTTCTCTATAGAAGCTTTGCATATGCATTTGTAAACACAAAGGCTTTTAAATGAAATCTTCGAAAGTTGTAGAGAAATTTCTTTGTTATAGCCATAGTGCAGTTTTGTATAAAAAACTTTGCAATACAAATGTTTTTTCAAGGAATTCAGCAAAAAATTCGTTATGCTGAGTTTTACGTTATAACGGAATTCGTTATATCGAAGTTTCACTGTAATTTGTAAGAAAACTTCAATAAAATAATAATTACCACTATACACACCTCTTCCTTTGATGATTTTTCTGCTTGGGAAACGTTGTTGCCGTTAATGGATCTCTTTTGAGGAAGAAAATTCTATTTCGTCTGTTTTCTCTTTTCTTCAAAATTAAACAAAAATATATTTTGTCTTACAATCTGGAACGATTTTTCTTTTTTGTACGGTTTCCTTTTATAAATCCTATCCAAATTATTTCAGCAATAAGTCCTTTGTGATGGCAAAATTAGAATAGGCGGCTTCTGCTTTAATTATAGCGAATGCGTTTTTTTTGCTATGTAAAAGGAAAAGAACAAGAAAAAAAATTTTACGACTAAGTAAAGATGGTGATGAACTGCATATAGAATAACAAAAGAAAAGCAAGAAATTCAAACAACAACAACAATAGACAATTATATGCAATTCCTAAGAAATTAAAAATCAAAACAAACGTTGTAAAGAAAAGCTTTCAAAAATGTCTAGATATCTTTTATTTAAGTTTTAATTTTGCTTTTTGATTTGTCAACAGCTTACAACAAAATAACAATTCGTTACAATTGTCATTCTTTGTTCTCTTCGCACCACACTTTAAAACAACAACTACAAAAAATGGCGAAAAAAGGACACAAACAATAAGCAAGAATTCAAATAACGGCAAATAACGTTTCCAAAATGAAATTTACTCTTGAATTTAAGAAATTAATTTTTTCACAAATTTCATAGCTTTGCGTTTATTGAAAACACTTTTCTTCACCATTTTTATTTATCGTAGTTGCTTCAAAGCATGTAGTTAGTTGGGTAAAAGAAAAATATTTCGATTAACGGTTCTTTTGTTTTTACACGCTGTTTCCAAATAATAACACAACTAACCAACAAAATTCAAGACATTTTGTTATTCTCTCCTTCCTTGCACATAGAAGCTTTTCTTTCCACGCTTTGTTTTGTGTTTACACACACATTTCATTGTTGTTTTTGGCTCTCTTTTGATTTTTTATTTTCTGTACCAATTTTTTTTGTTTCGCTCTCTTCTCTTCCTTTTTCTTTCATTACCTTTTTATAACTTTTTGTCTACAGATTTTTTCTTTATTTTTTTGTATGCAATTTTTTACAAGAAAAGAAAAATCTTTTTTATGATAAATTTGTTGCAAATATTTACAAAATGCTTGAAAATTGTTACAGTAATTGTTCAATTTCTTTTAATTAAAAAGTTTTTATCTATTTTTCTCCTAAAATTATTGCTTTAATGCACCAAATTAGTAATTTTCTTTTTTTTTTCAAGCACAAAAAGGCGTAAAACCCTTAGACCGAATGGGAAATCTAGGATAACGCTTTAAATTTTAGCACATTTATGCTGTACTTTAATGTTTTTCTTTATTCTATTTTTTCAATTTGTTCCTTATTTAATTTATTATTTTTTACAAACTTCTTTATTCTTTGTGGACTATTTATTTTCACTTTTTTTGATGTTGCTCGTTCAATTTTTTCACTTCGACTGAAAATTTCTGACATTTTTCTTTTTTGAAGTAAAAAGCAAAGCGAGAAAGAGAACGTGAGAGAGATAGCAAAAAGGGTAACTGTGTTTGAGAGTTTGCATCTTAGGGAGTTGCCATACTATTTGCTTTGGGAGTTGTTGCTAGTCTTAAAAATGATTTTGAACTCATATCAGTACTAGATTTTACATTCGTTCAAATATTGTATGTATTCATAATTTGTAGCAAAAATCAAAGAGACGAAATCGATTTTAGCAAATGTCATTTATTAAAATTTGTATGTGTCAGTGGGTTAAACAATCGGTAATTTAACAAAATTTGCTGAAAAATGTCATAACGTAAAAATTTCCCAAAATATTTTGTATGATTTAAGACTACAATGCCTGTAAACAGACCCGTTTGTACTTCAGTATTGTTTTTATTGAACAATAAAATCTTTCGGGATCTATTAGCAAATAGTGAAAAACCTGTTCACTTATACCAGACTTAGTCCGCAATACTATGTCAGAAGTTCACAATTTATCCCGCATGCCATAATCTGCTATTAAAATGATTCTGATTTGATTTTGCCACTATATTTATGCTATTACATACATATGTATAAAATCAAACATTATTCAAAGACAGCCTTGGCTTTGTTTATTATTTCTTTGGCGTTATGCTAGAAAAATCGTCTCGAGTGTTAATCTTGACTTCAGTGTGTGAATCTACATCATAACTTTAAATCAGTTGGCCTAAGGTTTGCCTGATTAGGGCTACTTACTGAGGAATTTACAGACCTTACGATACCTTAGTACCATTATTAGAAATAAGATTAGGGTATGGGAACTTTTGTTAGTAAGGATTTTCCGAGAAAAAGTTCACAATGGTAAAGACGTGCCCTGTTATATATCTTATGTTATTAACAACAAAGTAAAAACTAATTTTCATCAAGTGAGCAACAATAATCAAAAGTCTCCTTACTTGACTCTATAACTCATAAAAAAGATATATATGATCGTTTGATACAAAAACACTTCGAAGTGTGAATTTAATCAATTGAGCCCAAACCATGTGCCCTTAATTTATTCGTTTGTATATGTGGTGAAAAAATGCATATATGTATATGAAATAAAATTGATTTAATTATTTTGAAAACCTCTTTTTATATTTTAAAAATTAAAAAATCTCTTTTTTTGCCGAGCTAAAACATTCAAAATTTCACAAAATCCCTTTTATTAGCTCGAATATTAATAAATTTTCTATAAATAATCCTCTAAATAGCATATAAGTCACCAAATTCACTGTCTGGCAAGCCTAGAAACTGTAGCGAATGAGAGAGAAAGAAAGAATTATGAAAAATGCTCGTGGCTTTTTCCATGTAATCCGACTATTCTTTGTTTGCGGCTGTTGGAAATACAAAAATTCCCAAATTTTTTTCCAATAAAACAAATTTGGTCAAGACATAAACCCATATAAATTAGGGGAATAATGAAACGGTTAATATAGTGCAACGCCCCATAATAAACCAGCACGTTTAATAAAATGAAGAAAAAAATATACTTAAAAAAGCAGCTCACGAAAAAATACCGCGGTGTTCTTACCATTTAATGTTTTCAATCATCGGTATAACTATATTCACCAATGATATGTTATGAGTATGCTGTAATTGTTTGTGGTGTTTGGGCAAAGTATATAAAAGCGTGGTAAGACCCCGAGGTGGTGAATAACTCAGATTTAAACATTAAACTTTTATTAAACATGCACAGCACTACCGACAATTATCGGTGATGCCCAATATTATAAATACCAGTAAAAAGGCTTTAACGCCTTGTAATAAAATGTAATCTTAAGCATTTATTTCTTTATTTGACAAATAGAATAATTTTAAAATATGACATTTACACCCGAAATCTCGTCAATTTGATTTGAAATCTTGTACAAAATCTAATGCGCTTACATTAGATATTTTTTATTTTTAACGAAATTTCGTTTTCACATGGCTGAAATAGAAGAGAAAGGAATTACATTTTCTAATTACTTTTGATAGCTGTCAGTTGTATGAATAATATTCGTAAATTGAAACGACTAAAATTCATATTTTCTTCAATAAATTTTGTAATTAAAAAAATTTTTATTTTGAATGTAACATTTTCTTTGAACAGAGTTGTATTTTTAATTTTTTTTTTTTTTTTTTGGTATTTTTAGTACAAAAAACAGAGTTGCATCAATAAATTTACCAGATTTCAACTGGATTCGACAAAATCTCGTGATAAAGCAGATTTTGTTTTGTGTGGGAAATCTAGTTGGCATATGCTAGATTTCGATCGAAATCTCTTAAGTAGTAGATTTCGTTCAGGTGTAAATAGGCTATAAATGTTTTTTTTGGTTTAGTCTTAAAGAAAAAGGAATTTTTAATATTAACAAATAAAATATTTTCATTTGTTTATATAATTCATTTCGAACAAGAAAGCATCATAAAAATAGCCGCACAAACGCTTACAAAAACAAAAATACGTATTTTCCTTCATACGAAAAAATAAGAAAATAGCCCTTTTCAAATGCGATAAATTCCAAAATATTGTAATAGTCGAGTCGGGAGTCACATACATATGTATTGCATCGAAAGTGGAAAATGCGTCTGTTATATCGTTTTCAAACGCTGCAAACGAAAAAAACAGGTCATTGTTGGTTATAAATAGCCTTCTACACGGCAATTTTCTTCTTCGAATATTTAGCACCCTTTTTCGACAGCAAAGCTTGTAACTGAGACCTTGTTATAACCACTATTCGGAATAATAGCAACTGAATATGTAACGTACTTATCTATACTTTGAGAGCTAGTTAGAATGACAATCTAATCACCCCCCAAGCCTCCACAGCAAAAGAAATTCGAGTCGAATTTTGGTCTGCACTATGCAGGTTTAGGGTGGAGTGACGTGGTGTACTGGTTAGAGCGCAGGCATAAAACACAAACGACATGAAAAAAATTAATTGCGGTTTCGAGTGTTTAATAAAGGGACTTCAAGCTCCCTCCAGAAAAATCCATCTAAAGAAATTCTCCTGGCCTTTCAACTTACGTCTGACGATGATGACAAATTTCAGATGCATGATTAGGAGAAAATGCCACCTACTGGGAAACAATTACAATGCTAAGTAAGGCTCACTACCACTTAGCAAGGATCTTCACCACTACACACAATAATATTGAGGCCAGCTACAGTAGATTAGTCATCAACTTAGCTTGGAAATCAACAACTTGATTACTAAAACAAAGTAATGGATGATTTGTGGAAAGCCAATATGCACCCTAGAGTTGTGAAGGAGAAAAAAATTTAGGTTTAGGACTCCCATGATGCTTACACTACTGACAGACAGCATTGTTTAATGCAATACAATTTCATTTTGGGTCAAAATAATCCCAATCATAAGGATTTTTTTAAGAGATTCTTCTTGAGGTCAGGCCTTAAATGGATTTGTTTTTCTTAATTTCACAAACTATACTTCTTGATAGTAGCTTTTACTCTAGATACTTAAACTAGAGACTTAGTAGGGACTTTCAAGCACTAGAGAAAACCTAGTTTCAACAGCCACAGCATTAGCAGCAGTGTTTGTTTCAATGCAAGTCTACAGTGAGTCTAAAATAGTGTTTTTTATTTGTGTACCAGTCTGTGACAGATAGAGTTTTATTTTTCAGATGCAGAATTCACTAAGCATCTAAAAGAGCCACCTAGGTTACGGAGGTGAAGCTCGTCCAAATGAACACATCCGAAAGAGTAGATAATTGATCGAATACTTGCAGTTTGGTGACAAAGGCCACTTATTATTATTATTACTCTCCTGACCAGGCACTATTGCAAGACACTGCGACACATGGGATCAATTGTGCCTCTTCCGATCTATAGCCTGTTCAGCAGATCTGCTACCTTCCTACTGAACATCAGCAGCTCTCAAACTGTAATTCTGGATATGTTACTCAGTGAGAACCTATGTCTACCTAAATACCTGCACCTAAACCTATCAAGAACCAATATGTGTTCCGCTCTCTCTGATGCCTGTGAGCACACAGTTTTCAAACATCCACATCTGTGACCGCCATTCTCTTCAGATGTGCTCTCAGTCGACAGTGGCCCGTAAGAAACTCTATTAGGAGTTACAAGTCCGGCCTTCCATTTCAGTGTTCCAAGCATCTGGCAATTTCCCAATCCTTGATTAGATTGAGGATGATAGTAAGTGGGGCTACACAGCAACGTTCCGTACAGATATAGGGTGTCATAAAATATTTTCTAGCCAATGCATCCGCTGTTTCATTACCATACATCTCACAGTGTGCAGGTACCCCAAAAAACTGGACCTTATTTCCAAGCGAAGGCTTTTGCAACGTATCGTAGCAATATTTCATCGGTCTAGATGTCATAGGACTTGAGCCAAGTGCCCTTAAGGCAGCTTGGCTATCAGAGAATATATTAATGGTCTTACCATTGAGCCTACTGTTCGGGTTGATCTCCGCACATATAGCAATGGCCATGATTTCAGCTTGGAAGACATTCACCGATCTTCTCAGTGGAATCGACAAGTCTCGGCTGGGTCCATGAACACCATCACCGATAGAGTCATTCATTTTGGTGCCATCAATATAGCAGTTTAGATCAAACTCAATTTGAACAAAGGCCTCATTAGACCAACAATCTCGGTCCGGGAATTCAGCTTTGAATCTCCTGCCGAAGCACAGATCGAAAGGCATACAATACAGGACCAAAGATGCACGTTATGCATAATTATATGCAAATTTTATTGAATAATTTGTAAAAAATTGTATATGTATAAAAACTATATCTGGTCACCTATTTTTGTTTTTTACAAATTTAATTATTAACTTCCTTTGTAAATATATCACTTCATATCCACTGTTTTTCTAAAAAAACAACATTTTCTATCATTAGCAATTTTATTCAAATACTAAAATGCAATTTCAAATAAGAAAAAAATCCTTTGCATTTTTAATCAGCCACACCACACTGTGTTTATGAAATTAGTTAGTATTCCTTTAAATTTGTTGCTTAGACACAACCTTGCTCGTCAATGGTTACAGAACAAATGAATTTATCAAGTCTTGGCAATATTTTCATACCCCAGGTCGTAATTACCGCCCCCGTTGATACATACGCAAGTTCTCACTTATACACTGATACATCAGGAAGCTTCTATATACTTATGCTCTCCGTAGTATGTATGTATGTATGTATGTATATACGTACGTATGTATGCATGTATGTATGTATGTATGTATGTATTATGGTTTCTTTAAAAACTACTCCGTACCACTATATTGAAAACATTAAACTCCTTTATATACCAAATGAATCCAAAAAAATTCTCTGACTTCTTTCTATTGGTATTTACTTTTTTGAAAATTCATAGACATGCGCTTTTAAATGGCTCATGAGTTTTTACGATATTGACAGGTTTCTTATTTATTTACGTGTAGTTGTGTATCGTATACCTATAAGTATGTATGTGAATAGTACGCCGAGTAGTACTATGCAGTTTAGTAACTATGCACCCTGTAAATTGTTATTGTTGATATTTTTTAAAGGTTGGAATTTTAACATACGTTTTGTATGTATTTTTTGTTGAAAAAAAGCATGCTTCTGATGAGTACTCCCTCACTCTCACTCGCTCTTTCTCTTACTCGTATATTCATTCGCATGTGTGTGTGTTGTCGCCACAATTTATTTATAGAATTCGTAGTAAAATTCATTGACCACCATCACTATAATTTTATTTGGTTTTATACCGCTTCATACAACAGTCAGTGACTGTAGGTGGGGAGGGATGACATTTTTTTACACAAAATATTGAATATTCATGAGAAATACTCGTAGTACCAGAGAAAAAGTAAGAACTTTTTAAAAGTGAATTTTAACAGTTAATTAATACATTTTGTGGTTTGAGACAGGTTATAACTATTATTTACTATACTATTACATACATACATATGTATGTACATTTGTAAGTACATATGTGTATATGGGTTGGATTCATTACTCAATGAGAAATGTAATATTTGAGGTGCGTCATTGAAGGTTATAGAGTAATTTCCTTTAGTCATCAAAAGAAATAGCGAAAAAAAAACTTTGTTGTTGTCTTAGTTGTACATTTACGTGCTGCTAAAGAGATTTTTTTTTATATAAGACCAGCACCCAGGGGATGGCCCCTACTCATGCAGTGCATTGTGCTGGTACTAGGAAAATAGGTTATTGGAAGGAGGACAGAGGGAGTAGTGTTTATGGACGAGTACTACGTAAAAATATATGATTTTTGGGAATTAATTCCTTAATTTCGTTAGAACACATTCCGTTATAGTACCAATAGAACAATGAATCACACGCCACATTGCGACGGTGCTCAATGAATCGATAGAGTTGGCTACCCTACCGTCATTGATGAGCATCTTCGCCCTCTCCTGTACGCGGTCGAGAAGCTCCAAAATAGACTTTGAAGCACCGGCCCATACATGAGAGTTGTATTCCATTTTGGGACGGATATAGGTCTTGTAAATATTGAGGAGATCAGATGGGGTGAAGTATTTCTTGCACTGTCTCAAAAAGCCAAGGCACTTGAATGCTTCTTTCGACACTTGAAATATGTGATCATTCCAACGAACGTCATAGTGAATTCTCATGCCCAGAACATCAAGAGCATCTGATTCCTCAATATCCACATTACCCATTGACACAGATGACAGCAAACCACCACGCCTGTGTGTTAAAAAACAACATTGAGTCTTACGTGCATTAAAATCGACCCTGTTTGCACGACCCCACTCGGAGACCTTCACCAGGTCACTTGTGAGTGTGACGTTCATATTCATCCTTCTTACCCCAACCTCTAAAAGGCTCGGTCTACGATCAAAGGACTATGAGTGACAAATGTTGCTGTCATCCGCAAAAGAGTAGATAGGATTAGAAGTGAGAAGAAGAAAGTCGTTAAGAAATATTAGAAAAAGAGTAGGAGAAAGAACAGAGCCTTGCGGTACCCCTGAGTTTACCCTGAACTCGTCGGATGAGACCCCATCTATAACCGATCCCCCATCTAAAGCGATCTCTGAGAAAGCTCGATATAAATTGAGAGAAGTGACTACCGATACCAAAAGCATTAAGTTTCGAAATGAGAGCCTCGTGCCAAACTCTATCAAACGCCTTTGAGATATCCAGAGCCACAACCTTACTCTCGCCAAAACCATGAATGGACTTGTTCCACTTCTCCAAGAGCAACGCCAGCAGGTCACCAGTGGAACGGTCCTTTCGGAAACCGTACTCACGATCGCTAAGTAAATCGTTGGACTCCAGATATCCCACAAGGTGGTGATTAATCATACTCTCCATAACCTTGGAGAGTGTGGAACAAACTGCTATTGGACGGTAGTTCTCAGGGTTACTAGCCTCGCCCTTTTTGGGGATTGGCGTTACATTAGCAACCTTCCAGCAAGATGAAAAAATACCGGCGCGATATGACGCACTGAAAAGGTGAGCCAGTGCTGGTATGCCATCCGGCCCAGAAGACTTGTTAACGTTGAGATTTGCAGCACGAGCTCGAAAGAATATACTAGGCATAGTTACTGATACTCTTTCAAGTTCGGGCAGTGGTTGAACGCTCTCCGGCAAGTGAGAATTACTTGCAAACATTTCGGCCAAAAGGTTTGCCTTTTCAACCGGGTTCGTGAATGAGTGGTCATTCTTTATAAGAGCAGGAACCGAACTAGCGTTGTTCCTCAGCCTTTTAACGAATGACCAAAAGTTTTTACTTCCCCGCGGAAAAGTAAGAACTTTAGCACGAAGGCGCTGCTCGTATAAAGCCTTTTCGCGTCTAAGTACTGCGGCACATGGAGATCTTGCATGTTTGCGAAGCAAATCAGTGTGGGCACGTTTGTTATTGCGCCAATTCCTGAATGCTTCCTCTCTGGATCTGACTGCCAATTTACACGTCAGATTAAACCAAGATTTGTTTCTGGGTTTAATCGAAAGCTTTTTGGATGGGATGAAAATATCCATCCCTAGCCTTGTTATATTCACCACCATTTCTGCCATGGCATCGACGTTTGGGTCAAGGAAATAAAGTTTCCAATTAAAATGCCCAAAAAAATCGTTCAGCTCAGCCCAACGAGCATCCTCGTAGTTAAAAATAGAGCGTTCCGTAGCCATGGGTGGAACTTCGCGAAGAGCGGTGGACGAGAATGAGGCAGAAACTGTGCAATGATCCGAATTTCCGAGAGGTACAAGAACCTCAACTACTTACTTTTCAGGGTGTGTAGTGAGGAAAAGGTCGAGGGTATTGTTCTGGTGCCCATCTACACACGATATATGTGTAGGTTCATTCACTAATTGCGCAAGGTGATTGTGCGCGGCAAATAACTCAACGTATTGGCCTTCCGGAGTTGTACGGCTTGAATGGCGTAACCAAGACGAATTATGAACAAAGAGATTAAGTTTCTAGAAATAAAAACAATAATACATACATACATAGTCCATACATGTGACCAGAAAAATCTTCGTTACGGTTCCGATCACATTTTACTGATCTGGGCCAGGTACAATACTGTGCCGTCACATATAATACGCTTGCCTTAAGGGTTCCACTGTAGGCTAGTCTTTGCATTATAATCAATGTTTTTACGGGGTATGACCGACACATATACATACACTTGTCACGTCGAATTTTTTTCCAAATTCGGTTTTAGTTGCTAATTGATAGAAAGTCGTTGTTAAATGTCTGATGCGGCCAGAATATGCTTTTTATCTCTTCCAGACATTCGCCCACAAACATTATGTTTCTAAACCAAGCCGTAATTTACATTGTGAAACGCTTGGCCACATGTTGCAATATTAGTTAAAAAATATTCAGAGAATAGTGGTGAATCAACCACCTTACTGATCTGATCACGCAGAATATTGTCCAACGGCAAACACCCCAACCTAAAAAATCTTTTGTGCCGAACTGAAGTCGAGAAAGATTGCCAATATTATCATCTACACACAATGAGCGCGACTTCTCGCGCAGATGATGTCTAGTTAACCATAATTATTCAATGACTACATTATCATTATCATCATACTGATCAGGCGCTATTGCAGGACACTGTGACCCATGGGATGTATTGTGTGACACAGTGAGACCAAATGTTCACCTAAATATGTCCGCCTAAGCCTATCACACAACATATGCTCTGCTGTCTCTGATGCCTGTGAGAGCACAGTCTTCAAACATCCACTTCTGTGACCACAATCCTCTTCAGACGCGCTCTTAGTCTACAGTGGATCGAAAGAAACTCCGTTAGAAGTTTCAAGTCCAGCCTGCCATACTGAGGAACTTAAGAGTGAAGCTCAAACTATGGACTGATCGCCGCCATAGAGGGGCGAAGTCTTCTTTGAACAACTCCAGAGTTCTAAGCAACTGGCAACTGGATAGTAGTAAGTGATGTTGTACATCAAGGTTCTGGACCACTCAATTGTCAGCCAAGTTTTTTAATAAGTACTGTAGGACAGGTTTCATATTTCAATTAAACAACCGTATTTTTGTACCGGTTCAGATAATCACTCTTTGAATGGAGAAGAGTAAATCCCTGATGATTAACGCTTGCTGAAAATGTGCAATTTCATTCTGCTCCACCCAGAGCTGGCATCCTGTTTCATCCAGGAAACGTAATCTATTAAAAGGATATTTCAGGTAGTGGTGTACCGATTGAAAATCCACTACTATTTTACCAATGTCAGTCCTCTGTAACCTGTACAGCCAAACAACCATTTGATCTGTCGGTTAGCCTTTTTAATGTGCGACCCTGAGAGAGAAATCAAGCTGGCCTTTGTCCAGTTAATACCACAAAGAGCTCTGAACAGATAAAATTAGCCGCGAACCCTGCCCTCGCTAGTCCGTCAGCAATTTGATTGCCAGTAACTTCAGAATGATCCGGTACCCAGCAAGGCACGATCCTGTTTGTAGTACCGAGTTGCTAAAGATAGTAAAAGCACCCCTTAACTAGCCATTATTTCATTGAACATGACGCTTTACTATTCGAAAATGTAGTTATACGCTTACCTCTGATAACCCTCTGTAGGTTTATCCCATCCCGTACAAAAATTAAGTGAAATTTAGCCTGAAAGACATATGGCCATTTGGCCACAAGTACGCAGTACTTCATATTAGGTACAGAGACCCCTACCCGTATACCCGTGTCAGTTTTGACTACCATTTGTTACGATACGCAGAAAACACCGCAGTTCATTCTTAAATTACCGTATATGTTTGTGTTATATGCGTTGAGTAAATTACCACTACACCAATCGCTCCTGGAGAGAATTATGACGTTAAACTATCTATCAAAATCCGAATATGTAAGCAATAATATAGTCAGATGGTTAGTTCAAAATCGGGGATACTATGCTCAAAATTCTCGCATGTCGGGATGCGTTAAGTTTGCAGACAGAGATGGGCATTATTTAAAGATCAAGAGGAACAAGATGCAATATACGATAGTGTTCAATGCTTCTGAAAGATAAGTTCACGGTGAGCCTTAGAGTATTATACCAATGTATATCGATTTTCGGGGACCAAGTATATGAAGTCCTTGACCAACTTCCTCTTAGTTTCATTTTCTTACTTTTAAATGAATTCTGCTGTTAGCAAACGTTTTGAATTTGCTGCTTGAGTTGCACCCAATTTTTGCGAGATTTTGCAACAGTTGAGCATAACAACAATCTTCATGACACCCGGATTTTTAGGTTATACACGGAATATTTATTTAAGTTGTAAGTCGGGTGTGTATTCACAGTTCACGAGTAGGTAGGTAGGTAGGACAGGCGGTACCGAAATTACCCCACCCAGAGACCACAGTGGTCCATTGTGGAAATAACCTTTAAACCGATAAGAAGTAGAGTGAAGAGAAGAATTAGAAAACAAATAGAGAAGAAGGACAGAGAAGGAAATAGGAGGAGAAAAAGAGGGCCAGAAGAGGCATACAGAAAAAACAGACGGTTGCCAAAAGAGGACCAGGCATCACCTAAGGAGCCAGCTTAGACCTGACAGAAAGCCCTCCAGGTCGCATATCCTAGCCGACGCAATGTCACCAATGCCATCGAAAGAGCCCCGGCCAAACAACCAGAGCCTGCGCCCATAAAGAACCGGGCTGTGACAGAGGATGTGTTCCACAGTCTTTGGCTCCCCTGTGTCGCCGCAAACTCGGCGGAAAATAGTCCTCGCCCTCAGAGTCCAGTGCTCAGTCACAAAACCTATCAAAATTCTAAGAGATTCCCTCCTCAGATTGAGGACCCATTCCGTCCTAGAGCGGTCAGGTCGCGGCCACAGCAGCCTGGAGACCCTACAGTCTCCTCTGCTCCTCTACGACTCTTCCACTCTACGACGGGCCCAGCTATCCAGCACAGCTTAACACTGCACACATCCAACAGCGACGCAAGGGTACTCCTGCACAATGCAACCAGCCTTGAGCTGACATGGCGACCAGTCAGCGCCTTAATAGCCGCCTGACTGTCCAAGTAGAAGACCACACCATCCCCCACAGCAGCCAAGTCGCGAAAACGCTCAGCTGCTCTGAGAACAGCGAAGATCTCAGTTCATGAGTAGTCTGAATAGTTAAAGATCTTAGTACAGTGTGTCAACGACTAAATGGCGTTCCTCTAAAAACGCACCACATTTAAAGTCTTGCTTTATTTTTTCTTGACAAATTTTTCTCTTGCCGCGATTGTTCTCGTGGTGAATTGAATGTAAATTCCGTGTTGAAATTCTATCCATTACGAATGGTCCTTCGCCTTTAAACGTTTGAAATACAATTCTTCAACTCTTCTCTTTAATTTTTCATTATTTTTTTTTTTTAAATCCGTCCGTTTTTTTGTTTTTTAATAAAGTTTTTAATACTGTTTGCCATGGCAGAATATAAAAGGAAAGTCACTTACAAAAAAGAAAATTAAGAAAATGAAAACGAAGAAAATACAAGTCCTTGTATTTCTCTTTGGAAAAATCCCTTTTTCAGCTTTATTTACTTTATATTTTATTTTTGTTGTTGTAAATATTTTATATAACCAGCCTGTACATATATGCATGTACACCGGGTAATATGGTCATATCGAATTTTTGTTTTTTATATTTATTTCGTTGGTCAATATTGTAGTGGCGGTACGAGGAGCACTATTTCTTTTTCTTTTTTTGCTGTTTATTATTAAAACTTAAATCATATCAAATTTATTTATTGCCTAAAAATTAAAGAAAATCTTTGAAGGCAAGAATATACATATAAAATTATAAAAAGAAAAGTACATACTTTTTTTTAAATTTATTTGGGTGAAATCAAAAAATTAATGGTCAGCGTATAGTGCTTTGTTTCAGTCTCTTATTTCGTTTTCTTTGTTCTCCCAACTGGACACAACATCGTTAGAGTGTTTGACATAGTGGTGGGGAAGATCGTTTAACATTGATTTTTGCCTTTTTCTTTACCGAGAAGTGGCGTTGCCCCTAACTTTTCCACGAACGCTCTCTTCATCCGACTCAATTCGCGAACCTGAAGGGGGGTCCACTGATAGGGAAGTGGTTATTTGTACTAGGTTGTTGGAAAGAAAAGGGGTGGAGAAGCCAATTATAGCTTGGATCAGTTCCTTGCTAGCGGCTAGATCATCAGCTCGTCTCTTGATGTGGTGGAATCCACTGTGAAGGCATCAAATAGTTCTCTCTCAGGGTAGAGTACTTTCTCCATTGTTATGGAGAGTAGTAGTTGATGGCTTGCTCAGTATGTTGGCTTATAGGGGAGTCAGTGTGATTGGTTATGCTGAAAAATATGAGAGTACGTTTGTGACCTAATGAGGACCGCCCCGGGCAAGGTATCAAATAGGTGCACTTAGGAAGGGCTCTTGGCGAATGCCTCAAAAAGGGTTGTATCATTCTGGATAGGAGGTTTATTTGGAGCTCGCACACTGGTGCCATGCAGAATAAAGCTATAAGAGCCCTCTGGGCAAGTCGCTCCTCCTACTGTATAAAATGGGTTCATTCGCCTACAGACAATCGCCTGCCTCGGTATACCTGGCGTAATGAGAACATGTCCAACAGCGGCCTTGGAGTCCTTGATTGGCTTAACACCGCTTCACATCCATGTGATGAGGGTGGTGGCATGTTCGACGACAAAATTTTTCACCAAAAGGTCTTGAAATGCATCGGGAAGTCAGTCCATTCTACGGTCCGAAAACCATCTTCTATCTTCTGGATCTTATGGATCTGTACTTTGGCAGGAGTTTCAGGGTTGAATTCCCGGACCGGGATTGTTGGTCTATTGGGGCCTTAGTTCTTATTCTCCAGGCTAAGATCAATGTCATGGCTATAAGTGCGGAGATCAACCTAAACAGTGGGCTCAAGGGTAACACCATTAATATATTCTTTGGCAGCAAAGCTGCCTTAAGGGCGCTTGGCTCGGATCGTATAATATCAAGACTGGTCAAATATTGCTACAATACGTTATTCGCTTGGGAATAAGGTCCAGTTATATTGGATGACTGGACACTGTGTCCTGAGTATGTAGATGGTAATGAAATAGCGGATTCGTTGCCCGTAAAGGGTTCCTTGATACCCTATATCCCTCTGAAACCTTATTGTGCAGCGCCACTTACTACCGTCCTCAATCTAATTAAGGATTGGGACGAGTGGGTCAGATGCTTGGAACACTGGAATGCTTAGAGGAGACTTTGCCACTCTAGGACGACGATCAGTCCGCAATTCTGGCGGAGGTTCTTAAGTATGGCACAGGACTTGTAATTCCTTACGAAATTTCTTACGGGACATTGTAACCAAAGAGATATCTGAAGAGGATGGCGGTCACAGAGTTGGATGTTTGAAGACTGTGCTTGCTCACAGGCATCAGAGATAGCGGGACACATGTTGTGTGAATTGGGGTTCTTGATAGGCATTATGGGTTCAAATCTGTTGGTGTTGATTAGAAGGGCAGCAGATCTGCTGTCATGATGATAATGATAACTTTTCCATTATGTTCGTAGTTCATTTTATTCACTTTCGGTGGTAAGAAGTTAGGTGGCTTTATAGGTGGATTGTCTGCAGAGGTAGTGAAGCCTCTCAATGATGAATATTTTCCGTCTTCTTCGGTATTCGAACTTGGTATATCTGGTTTTCTAGGCAAGCGGCTTAACTACTGTACAATGCGCTTCGTATAGAGTACTAAAGTGCATTTTTATAAGTGCTGCTGAACTTTGATTTTAATCAAACGATCTCTGAGGACAAAAAAGGTCTATATCGTGAAACAATAACTAGTTAACTTATTACGGTACGTAGCATCGTCCTATTGATGCCAAAACTCGTTTCGTACCCAATGATAATAGTACATTCTTCGAGGGGCAACCGTAGTGGTTGCGGTGACTCTTATTGCAAATTTTCTATGATACTGACGCATAAACCAGGCTGATGTCAAGGATCGACAGGCCCGATAAGCAATCGAGAAAGGGAGAGCCCAGTGTGAGAAGTCTCCACCATGCGAAATACGAAGACGGCCTTTTCCTACCCACGACGAAATAGCCAGTGAGGATGATTACAACAGAGGATATGCTTCGACCGTCCTGTTTCAACAGTTGATTGCTATGCTTCATATCCAACCTGGTTCAGGTGAGTCTGGCAATAAATCAAGAGTCACCTTCCGTCCAGGCTTTTTCATCCACTTGATCGCCAGCTTAACGGAGGTAAGAGGCACACCCACTCTCACGTGAAGATGAATGTCCGTAAGAATCGTGTTCGCCCTAGCGAGTTCATCAGCAGCATAGTTACCCGGGATGTCACTGTGACTAGCAACCCATGTAAGATGTACACAAAACTGTCGTGAAAGTGCTCTGACAACGTCTCAACGAAATATATTTACCAATGATTACCATTGTTCTTGTAAGCGACGCGAAACTAACTGTATCGGATTTTCTTGCGCACTTTCACGGACAGCGGTGATGTTTTCGACAGATCTGGCATCATACGGATGTTGGTTTATTGTTCACTGAATCGCTAGACTCATGTATGTGCTAACAGATAAAACAAGTTTAACATTTGCACATGTTCTTAAACGCACAATATTAAAACTAACTGTAAAACTGACAGCTAATTCAACAAAACAACCGCTGTTAACTGTCAAAGCTCAGGAGTTGATACTAAAATACACGTGTGCTACGCTTAGAAAAAGAGTTGTAGTTATTCTAGACCATAAAGAAAAAATTAACTTAATACTTAAATATTTAAAAACTATAAACTATTTTTTTCCCTGTTGATATAATGTTCTCCTTCCTTGAGTAACAAAAAGGATGAAAAAAAAAAAATTAAAAATTTATGTTTGCCGCCTCAAAAGTAATAATCACACCGCATGCAACAACAAACATGAGGAAAACAATAATGTTTGCGGTTCATTTGCTAGAAAACAAAAATGTTGGTCAGAAAAAACAATGAATAAAAAAACGAAATAAAACACGACATAATGGTCGTCTAATAGTATAAAGCAAAAACAAAAGGATAAAATGTTCGTTACACTGTGCCGTTAGTTATTCTCGTATCACCGTGGTAAAGTTTTATCATTGAGTTTTTTATGTCTAGTTGCTGTTCCCATTGTTGTTGTTGTTGTTGTTGTTGTTGTTGTTGTTGTTGGGTAATGATGATAGTCTTGTAAGTGCGTGCATTCATAGGTATGTATGGATGTGTATGAGTAACTGTAATATTGTTGTTAGAATGTGTGTGGTTCTCTTTGGTTCTGTAGTTTCTTGTGGTTAAATCGAAAAAAGGAAATAAATGAAATACGACTTTTTCTTCTTAACTTTTTTCTTTTGTTTATTTTTGTTGTTTTTTTAACTCTCTCATCTTTATTTGTTTTATGTGCATTTCTGCATATCGGTCAGAGTGGCCAGCTTAGTGTTTTAGGCGTTATTTTTTTATATATTTTTTTTTAAAAAAAGGGGATACTTTTTCGGATGCATGGTAACTATAATTTAAATCTTGTAATCATTTCGTTTAATGGATATGTAAACTAGTAAAAATACTAAAAATGAAGATAAAACGGTTCAAGGCAACTAAATGCGACACGACAGCTTGTATTTGCTTACAGTGCTTTAACCCTAGAATACTAATGTACCCACGTACATTTTACATATACTCGTACTTTTTTATTATTGTTGTTTTACAATTACTCTCATCAATAATGTTTCAACACATACAAGTATATACACAAAAAACAATGATTTGCGAGGTATTTGATTACGGTTATATAAAATAATGTTAGTATTCCAGGGTTAATTATGTCCATAATTTACCAGGAGTACCTCTGCAACCGTATGTACTTATACATACGTAAGTATTTTTGTTAATTTTTTAAGTTTAAAAATTATTAAATTTATGTATGTGTATGTAGTACGTACTATAAGCATAAATAATTTTTAAAAAATACCTTGTTTTTAATTTTAAGTTGATAACTCTGCTTTTTGCAATTTGTTGTTGTTACTTTTGCATCTTTATAGCTACAAAGAAAAGAGAATATTTTAACTGTTTGTGGAATTAATTACAAAAGTTTGTTGTTTGTGTTTTAATGTTCTCTCCAGTTTTTTGTTTCCATATTTTTAATATTTTTTTTACTTAAAAAACTCTTCAATTTTTTATTTTTTTCTTTCTTTTCTTGTCTTTTTGTAGCAGCATGCACCCATCATGCAAAAGCTTTTAAATATTAAAAGCTTTGCCAATACAAAAATTCACCATAAAATGTTTAACTCTCTTAATCTCATGTCGCTCTTGGTGAACAAAAACTTAACAACAATTAACGGTAAAGATGTAGAGGAATGTTTATTTAACAAAGCGAAGGCATAAACATCGAATACGAGTGCTTGTATGTGTGAGAGTTTTGAAAAAGCTGTGATTTACAACAAATCAGTGTGTGTTGGAATTATACAAATTCAGAGACTTCAGTCCGAGATCGACCAACAAACCTGACGAGTGTTTTCAAATAAAACGCGGTGCATTAAATGTTGTTTTTTATTTGATAAATAAATTCTTTTGTTAATACATTTTGGCGCAGAGTGGCTTAAAATCATTTTGAAAAAAATAATAAAAACAATTATAAAGAAATATTAACAAAAAGTTCGTTAAAAAAAAAAAAAAACGGCACAATGAAATATAAACCTTAAAAGGACTATTTTCTCATTCCTTTAACTTTTCTCTTTCTTTCGTTTAATTTATTTTGCTTTTTTTGTCAAGTGTAAAGTGAAAATATTGTATAAATTTTTTATACAATAAATCCTTGAAAAAAAAATAAAGAAATATATGTAAAGCCCTTTCGAAAAGTTATAATTACGAAAATAATAAATAAATTTAATTATAAAAAAAAAAAATTTGCATAAAAATAAAAAGTGAAAAAATAATAAAAAAGGATAAATATTATAAAAAATAAAAGAGAAAATTTATAAAATTTCTATATACAACAAGGATTACACAATTACATATAAAAACGCCATTTTGGATTTTTTTTCCTGCTTTTACTACCAACAACAAATATTCACAATCTATACATACATTTGTATATGAAAACGGGACCTCGTAACAGAAACACACACACACATACACATACACTCAAAAAAAAAAAAGGAAAACTGAAAATCTAAAGAGAGAGGAGTAAATATTATGAAAACAACAACAACCAAGGAGAATAACCGTATATGTGTATATATATAAAGAAAACAACACAACAACAACAACAACATCAACAACAACAAAAACAACAACAACAAGAACATAAGTGAAGATAAATAAAAAGCTTACTTACCTACCTACCTATATGCATGTGTTAATATACTCCCTATTTGCATTTTGGTTACAATAAATACAGCAACAACATAAAACAAAAAATAATTAATGTTTAAAAACAAAAATAATAATCGTAACAATAAAAAAATAATAAACATTTTTAACTTAATATTGTTTTAATTAAAAGTGCAATAAATTAAAAAAAGAAAATTAAAAAAGTTTAAATATAACAGTCAGTGAAACTCATTAAACTGTTATTTCCCACTCCCACTCCCTCTCTCTTTCTCTTCATGTTCATCTTCTTCTTGTCACCAACTTTGTACACTAGTCCATAAAGCTATACCTACTGTTTGTTTTTGCATTTTCAACATTTATGCCTGCTTAGAAATTAAACTGCGCTCATTAGACTTAAAAAAACAATATGTTGTCTGCTGCAACTGTTCCTGCTTCTGGTTCGTCTCCAGATCGACAACGAAAGTTTTTGAAAACATCTCGTCAGGTCTTCACAACTACAACATCATCAGCGACAATAAGAACAAAACGAAAACCATTTGATTTCGGTTTAACGACAGTCTCCACCATTTCACGATCTGCATTTCTCACATTATCAAATGGATTACTATTGTTGTTGCTGTTTGTCGTTACGTTTAGTTGTTGCTTTAATAACGGTGAGTATTATTATACATATATGCGAGTAGTATAGATGATTATTACAATCGTATCGTATGCAAATTTATACACGCACTCTAAAGCGACAGATACACATTCACACACATTATTTTTGCATGTGCACGAATATTGGAGCACGATATTGATGGGTATAATACACCCACTTAACAGAGATGTACGAGTGAGTCCTTTTAAATAAATCTGTTTTTCCGTGTTTAGGAGTTTTCAAAACGAAATTAATTACAATTTTTTTTTAATTTATTAAAAAATTAGTTTTTAAAAGATATTTTGAAGAAGTTTAGGAGTGATTTGATTCCAATTTTCTTATATAAGGTTAAGTATCCTTCAAATAAAAAATTATTTTGTCAGTATTTTTTTTTTTTTTTTTGTGTTGCATTGCCTTGAACAGCAGGCTTAGTTTGAACTATTCGAGTAGCACCAAAATTAGAAATTGAATTAAAATTAAAATTAAAATCGTTAAATCAATAAAAAAATTTAAAACGAAAATCATGAAAGATATCCTGCTCCAAGCTGCAAAAATCATTAAAAATCGATTGTGTATAAACTGTATTACCACAGTTGTTAGGATCTGCGCTTATATTTGTATCAAATCAAACTTGACGAACTTTAGCTCAGATAAGTTTTTTGAGCTTATTTTTTTGTGCGAAATTAAACGAAATTTATCCCAGCGGCCTTTCAAATGTTTATCACTTTGCCGTGCGAGGGGCGGACGCTGGCAGTTACAGTGTAACACAATCTCCTCCTCCTCCGCCAATCCTCAGCGATGACAACAGTTATTTGCAGGTAAGCGCAGCCTTTGTGCGTGCCTACCCATGACGCAATGGCTCGTGAGGTTGGATACAACAGAGGAGATGCTTCAACAGTCTAGTCTGGCAATAAAGCAAGAGTCACCTTTCATTTAGACTCCTTTAGAGTCCAACATATATTTTCGCTTGATATCGAGTTTAACAGAGGTAATAAGCAGACCCACCCTCACGTGAAGATGAATGTGCGGAAGAAGTGTGCCCGCCATATCATCAGCCCGAGTACATCAGCAGCACAGTTATCCGGCATGTTTAGCTTAGAGTTGAAGGTCGCACCCGAAAGAGATCTGATCGCTGCCTGGCTATCAGAGCAGGTATATATGGTATATATTGTCAGTAGGAGCCCTATTACCACGGATCCACTCTGCAGCAGGAAACATGGCCATCATGGAAGGCGAAGAGAAACACCAAGATTGAGCTTTTCGGAAAAAATTCCACTGCCCAATCTTTCATGGTAGGAATCATTATGAAATCCCTTATACAGTTCAGATCCAGATGAGGCATAGACGATATCGCACAGTGTCAGAAGTTCCTCAGACAGAATAGAGCAGTGTCCAGAGGGGTTAATATGCTACAAGTTTGGCCCGTTGCCTGACAAGTAGCCCCGAAGCCACACAAAAAGATCCCTTGTAGGGGCGGTACGTAACGCACCTGTGATCGGGATTGCAGCAGATCTTCTAACCTTATCAAAGAGCCTTCGAGGGCAGTCCACCAGTACCTACCTATTGGCCTTACATGGGTTCAGTAAGTCCAAACTCCCTGCACCACACAGACTCTGGAAAGTTTTTGAAGACAGAGTATTACATAATTTGCAACATTCCCCTCAACTTGCCAGATATCCTATCATCAGCCGGCTGATATTGTTTCCTCATATTTAATCGATCTCAGACTCGATATCGCCGCATATTTCAAGAGCAAGTATCCAGCAGTTGCCATCTTCTCTTCACAGCTAAACCTTAACAACATTGATCCACAATACGCAAGACGGATAGAATTTCTAGCCATTAGACAATGGCCTGGAAGCATATCTATCATAGCCGAAATCTTCCGTCTTGGAAGGTTTACTAGTTGACCAGTTCTTCCCCGATTAGCAACAGGTGGCAGCTGTCTCCCTTGTCTTTAAAAAGAACATATTACTGGCCCAGTACTAAAGATACATCTGTCAGATAGTTCCCTGGAATATCGCAGTATCCTGATACTTATAAAAGCCTGATGTCGAAATATTCCGCCATGATCATAGGTGATGAGTGGCACTTCTACACCGTCTGAAAGTTAGCAAACATAGATTCCAGTGATTTGGTATAAATGCATACCCTTCTGGCAAGCCAATTAATGACTACCCGAATGGCCATCACCTCCAACTGAAAAAGACTGCAATGATCAGACTATTTATGCGTAATGTTAATATCCCACTCTACTCTACATTTTAGAAGCATTAGTGCAGAAACTCAACATGTCTCCCTCTAGCGAATTCTGCCAGGACTTCCTCTTAAGCATATGCGTTCTGTATTTAACGATGGGCAGTGGAGCTTTTAAAAGACAAAAGGTTATGGTATTTAGGTTCTCCTTATTGTAAATTACCCCACAGACACAAATTCTGCTGAAGACTCTCGGAATCTCACCATGAATAAACGAAAATGAAGGAGACAAGTTTCTGTCATCTGCGAAAAAGTAGATGAGAGAGAAAGAGAGAGAGAAAATAAGAAACACAGGAAAATAAATTATTTATTCCTTAATACAGTGCACACTAAAATTACGCATGCATTTTTGGATAACTTTTGTCAAAACGTATGTATTTTTTCTATTTTTTTTTTTGTTTACTTCAAAAACTAAATTGAAATTAAATTTGAAATTAAATTATTTGATTTATTGCTTGTCTATTAAATCAGATTAGTGGTTAACATTCTAAAAATTCATTTCGTAACCTTTACTGATCTCACTTTTTTAATGACAAATATTTCACATTGTAATTGCCAATTTCAAAAAAAATCACATTTATTACTAAGTTTAAAATATAAAATAAATTAACAAAAAAAGAAAAATTATGTGAAATAGTCTCCATTCGATACAATGAAGGTTTCTCATTCACATGATTGTTTCAAGGTACTAAATATTGTTTTTTCTTTCTTTTAACGACGTTATTATTAAAAAATTACAAAACAATAAAAAAGTATCTAAAAATTGTTAGTTTCCAAATAACTCAGAATACTTTGTTAGTTATTTTACTTTTGAAAGTTTAAACAAAGTAATCACAATGACACCAATGACAGTGGGCTTGAAAATATTAAAAAGTTGACCTCATATTATACTTGATAGTGATGATTTTTTAAGGAATTTTATTTATGTTTTAATAGCTTACAACGTACGAGTAACAACGTAAACGAGTTTGTTTCACAACACAAACATACATAGATTGCAACCAATTTGTAAGTGTGTGCGTGACCTTCAATTTTAGTTATTTTTTATATGCGAGTACATTTATAGTAATACAGGTAATCGTATCATTATTTTTATGTTGCAAGTGATTGTTTCTTTAAATAATATTTATAAAAACAGCAAAGCAAAACAAAACAAGTCTATGCTACCAAACTGTTTGTTTCACTTTTTTAAATGTTCTTTTAAAAATATACATAAAAGAGTATGTATTTTGCCAGCTATATAATAGCAGTCTTATCATGATTATAGTATAGAACTAGAAGTTAGTTGACAATTTCATCGTAGATACACTAGTGGAACAAATAATAGAAGTCAGTTTAACAGTTTCTTCAATTTTTATTTATTAAACTCAAATAAAGTATGAGTTGTAACTAAGATATGCTCGTACATACGATCCGATCGTACATATGATCCAAACAAATTAATCTTCCTTTCGTCAGACCATAGAATGTTGTTCTGACTATTGTGGTGCAGGTGGTGTTTTCGTTTGCTGAGAAAAGATACATTTCAAGGACTCTTATGTAGACTACTTGAAACAAGAGCAATAAGTTCATTTTTTAGGCTTTTTGATGACCTGAAAGGATTAATATTTGGGGTACGACTTGAAAGTTTTTCCATTCTTCCCTTAGTCTCTGCAGTTTTCTTTCATTGGATTGCGCATTAAATACTTTAGTTTTGGAGCTTTAATCAATTTTTCATCAATAAAATCTCAATACATCAAAGTTTAGGACATATTATTGTAAAAAAAGAAAGTGTCCCTATTATTCGTTCAAACACTGTATGTACATATAAAGTAAAAAACAATCTAGGCATTAATTCACACAATTAAGATGGTGCCACAAAGGAGATCTAAGTTGAAATACCTGGGAAATGATGCTGCTTTTCTGAATAAGGATCTATTTTTGGAAATTTCGCAACACCTCAAAAATCCCCGAGTTGCGAATAAAGAAGAATCGGCTTTTCTGGCCTTCATGTACTTATAAGCTAATAACTTAGCTAAATACGGGCTGATTTTAAGTTTCTTTTCGGATTTGCAAAGAAAAGAAACAGACCTTTTAAATGATACGAGTATATACAGTACCGAATATAAGAAATGCAACGCTGTATAATTTATATAATTTTCATTAAGGAGCCCCAGCATGTTTCATTGTGGATAGCAGATACCTGGGGAAAAATCTCATATTTAGTGGCCGGTGAATACAGTTTATGCCATTGGAGCCGAATAAATTACATTTGCGTTCATCGTTATAAAGCAACTTAGCCAAATCCTCCGTTGTCCAGCTTAAGTGACGCTCTGCATAGTCAAGACGCTTTCTCTTATTAATTCTGCTGATTAGTGGCTTTTTAATCTGCGTCTAGCAGTATGTACGCTAAATGGGACACCCATTTATGTTTATGCGTAGTTAGGAATATCTACTGTCATCTTTCGTGAATTCATTTCTATTGGGCTTAGCATTTCTCGGTCCTGACGAGCAATATTAATTCGTAAGCGGCGAATTCCTGGTTTTCTGTCTACACTTCCAGAAGAGTAAAATTGTGTGCTCCGAATAGGACTCCAACTTCGCTTATCACCACTCCTTCCTCCAAACAGGGTTGTCAGATCTGGCGATTTCTCGCCAAACGTCGCGATTTTAAAAGTTATTTGAGGTGCTAATTTTCGGTTTGGCGACATGGCCACTTTTTGGCTATTCGTAAATTAATTGGCGATTTTGTTGGCTATTTTTGGTAAAAATACGAAAAATTAAAATTATTATTTTGGTATTTTTATATATGAAATTCGTGAATATGGTGCATTTTAATGTGTCGATTAGAGATGAGAGCCGAACTTCAACTATGTTCTCGACAACGAGAAATTTGTAGTTGCCTATATGGAACTGAACTGAAACTAATAGATTTTTAGGTTCTAGTTTTCTTATGCATTGCAATTTTCGGCAACTGCCAACGAAATATTTAAGTTCATAAGTGGTACGAAAAAGCTCTAAACTTGACAAATGTGGAAAAAATTAATGCGTTTGCTTGAAAAATTCACACATATGCATGCCTCAGGGCTATGAAATATATCATATCACCATTTAAAAGGTCTACTTCTCCTCTCTCTAAATCCACTGAAAAGCTTAAGATCGGACAGTATTCCGCTAAATTATAAGTCTATAAGTGCATGAAGGTACGAAAAACCGTTTTTACCGTTACCCGTAATTAAAGATGTTTAGGGTTTTTGGAAAATTTCATAAACTGAATCTTGTTGCACTAGATAGCGTTTATTGGAAAAATAATATGACTTCTAGTCTCGCTGTGGTATGGTAGGTAAGACACCCGCCTACCAACCAGAAGGTGCTCGGTTCACTAATGCGTTTGCTTGAAAAATTCACACATATGCATGCCTCAGGGCTATGAAATATATCATATCATCATTTAAAAGGTCTACTTCTTCTCTCTCTAAATCCACTGAAAAGCTTAAAATCGGACAGTATTCCGCTAAATTATAAGTCTATAAGTGCATGCCAGGCCAGAGCATCTTAAAAAAGAAAAAGTTTTTCGACAGCAGTATCACCTCAAAACATTAGCTAGTAACTGGTTATGAGTATTTCTACTATTGAAAACGTCTCTAATGCATTTGCCGTTCGGAGCCGGCGTTAAATTGTAGGTCGCTATCAATGAGTCAAAAACGGAATCGGGTGCAGCTCATTGACTGAGAGAAGTCCCCATGTTCCCTCGGGAGATGTTATGGGAATTACTTTTAAGGTATTTTAACTTGTTTTTTTGTCACAGAGTATAATATAATTCTAATACAAGGCAATGTGTTATGTGTCGAAGAAAAAGTGTATAACGCTTTAGATATACAACAATAATGAGACTACATATCTATATCCAAACTGTATTTTATGTTAACCATAAAAGTTATTTTATGTAGTTTTCTAGCTTTCAGTAGACTATAAACTTTGTCACAGTAATTATTGTACACGTTTGGCTTTTGCTCATATTTTTGCTTAATAAAATTAACAAAATATATATTATGGCGAATTTTTTCCACTTTTGGCGAAATTTAAAAATTTTGTTTTTATTGCCAAAATGTAAAAAATATGATTTGGTTATTTTGGGGATTTTTGAAATTGAATTTGGCGAAAAAGCTTAAAAAAGATCTGGCAACCATGCCTCCAAAGCTTTTATTATTGCTACATTACTATCGTTTGACAACTGTTTCTTGAAAAATACCCACTTCGAACAATTGTTCTGGGAAAACAAGGGTACCATATGAAATATTTTTGTAAACGAGGCGTGTTCGTTTGTTTTACAATTTGACAGCACAGTAGCAGATGTTTACGATTTGCTTGCTTTCTTTGTGTCACACTATATTAGTTATTTTGTAATAAATTGTAATAAATTGTAAATTAGTTGCTTTTAGCTATTTTATACCTTCTACGCAAACTCTTCTGAAGCGCTTGGCAATCGTTTTCTGCATTTAATTACACACAATCATCTACAAAATTTAACTTATTTCCCATTCCAATAGACATTGCCATTGTTAACCACACACCTTGCTTTACATGATTATTTCTGTAATTTTTATTACTCATATCATACAAACATTCCCTGCCGGGTTTTTTTATTTCTGAAATAAACTTCAGTGCAACTGATTCATTTAACTCCATGGTAATATTTATTTAATTTTATTTTTCATATAATAATACATATATCATATCAACAGTTATTTTTTAAAACAAACAATACAAAACAAGTGATATGTATTGTATTATATATACGAACATATGTACATAAAATATGATGTGGCAGCCCAGTACAACTTAGCTTAAGAAATTGAAGTAGCCGGCAGCACAGTTCAATTTTTTCGGAACACAAATGAAAATTAAGCCAATTCAAGCTGAAGTTGTTCCGAAGCAAGTTAACTCTCTTTCGCTCTCCCTCTCAAAAAGAGAAACGTCAAACTACGTATAATAAAAATGAGTGAATACAGCTTTATAATGAGACAATTTTTTAAATAAATAATATGCTTTGCCTACTTTAACAGCACGTTGCATTATTTTGCTCGTACAAAATATTATCTTTTATAATTAAGAAAATATTGTATGCTTCTTCTTCTTATAAAGAATACAATTTGCAAAAGAGAATTTGAATTGGATACCGTTGTTAGTGATAGAATGCAATTTCAGATTACGAAACCCAGAGTTGCTCGCTGCTGTATATGACGTTTAAGTAACCTTGAAAGATTTTGATGTTTTTCTTAAACAAGCACATTTTTCATCCTAACTTTTCCACATATTTCATGTTTAGTTGCGATTTTGCGCAGTGTTTTATATAGTAACCGTTAAGTTATGAATAAAATAAGAAATCCGTTGAAAATTAATGGATTCATTATTAATTTTTTTAGTAAAAACTTAAAATCGGCTAAAATTTAGATACGTTATTGGCTTATAAGTGCATGAAGGTCCAAAAAACATGTTTTTTCCCGTAACTCCAGATTTTGGAGATTTTTCCAAAATTCCAAAAACAGATCATTGTTCTACTCTATAGCACCTATCAGAAAAATAATATCACTTGCCACACCGTGCAATTATAATAAATCATTAGATATCATCACTTAGTGTCTTCCAGGTTGAGACTATGGTCCTTGCTATATATTCGGAGATCAACGTGGACAGTGAGCACAAAAGTAAGACCATTAACATATTCTCTGACAGCCCAGCTGCCTTAAGGGCACTTGGTTCAAATCGTATGACCATTAAACTGGTCAAATATTGTTACGATAAGTTACAAAAGCTTTTGCTTGGAAATAAGGTTCAGTTGTTTTGGTTACCTGGATATTATAGAATAAATGGTAATGAGATAGCGGATGTATTGACCAGAAAGGGTTGTGTGACACCAAATATAGGTCCGGAACCTTGCTGTGCAGCACCATTTACTACCATCCTCAATCTAATCAAGGATTGGGAAATTGCCAGATGCTTACAACACTGGAATGCTTAAAGGGGACTTCACCAATCTAGGTACACATAGGGTCTCCTTAGGTAGACATAGGATCTCACTGATTGTCTTTAGGAAGCCGGCAGATCTGTTGAACAAACTATAGGCCAGAAGGGGCACAATAGATCCCATGGGTTGCAGTGACCTGCAATAGTGTCTGGTCGGTATGATGATAATGATATTAATGAATGTTTTTTGTTTTTTATTATTAAAATTCAATATACAGAAATATGTATAGGGTGGGCAATTTAAAAGTTTAAATTTGGACGAGCGGTTATTTCGAATCTGGCAATACTTATGTCATTCTATTCTGTCACAAAATTCACTATATTATCTCGACTGAACGAAATGAATCGATTTACGCTTGAGCAACGTTGGGATTTATTGGAAATTTATTTTCAAAACAAGGTCGGAAATTGCAAAAAATTAAAAAAAAAAAATCATCTTTTCGAATGAAGCTCATTTTCATGTTGGTGGGTACGGTAATAAGCAAAAATGCCGTATTTGGGTCTCAGAAAACCCAAACGTTGTCTTACAGAAGCCAATGCATCCATTATGAATGACTGTTTGGCCCATATTTAATATTTGTAACCATTACGGTCAATGAAGACACCTATCGCACCATAATAGCCGATATTATTGTGCCCGCTCTTCATGGTATTGATATGAGCTGCGATTTGACAACATTGGACTATTTTCTGTGTGGCGCCGTTAAAGACAACTGTTATGCCGTTAAACCAGAGACAATTGCGCACTTGAAGAGCAACATTCGTGATACCATTACTGAGATACGACCCCATACACTCGAAAAAGTTTTCGAAAATTGAACTGATCTAATGCGGTACTGTGAGGCCAGCCGCGGCAGCTACATGTATAAAATAATATTTCATTTTTAACCGAAACAATTGTACTTCACAACAAAAGATAAATTTGGCTAAATTTCAAACCGTTTTTGTTTTATTGCAATTTCTAAATTTAAACTTTTAAATGGCCCACCCGATATATATAATATTCATTTCCGTTTTATATCAAATTATAATGATGGTAATCAATGCGTAATTAAACATTTTGCATAATAATTATTAAATTGCTTAATACTCGTAGATAGTATTTGTCAAAAAATAACTAAAATCTCGTACGTTAATATGCAAAAGAGTACAATTATCTGTCCAATTATTTACTTTGAATATTAAAAAGTCATTAGAAGACTTACTGTCTTTCTCATTCTCATTCTTCTTCTCAAAATATTATGGAAAATTTTCTTATAAAACTATTTTTTATTTTCTATCTAAAAAAAACTAGTCAAGCTATTAATCATTTAAGTATATAATTTAATGTGTGTGTGTGTGTGTGTGTGTGTGCATATCTAATTAAGTATAATATTTCACTTCTTGCATACATTGCCCAAAATTATATATTAAATGAATCATCAGTTCATTGATCTTTGTAAAAAAGACATAAAATATACCTCTTTTTTTGATATACATACATACATACATACATACATACATATGTACAAAAATTAGAAGAAAATTAAAATATAATTAAAGGGATTTATTTAATAAATATTCATATTTTTAGAGCGCACTTCTTTATTTCTTTGTTGAATACATCACGACTTTAATGAATTCCGTTCAAATTTTTTATTCAATTTATTTATTTAAAATCCTGTTTTTGTTTTTACTCTAATCGGTCAGATTATCTTAAATAAAGTGAATGTTTTGAAAATAAATAATTATTTTGCCAAAATGTTTTATTTTTAAAGATTATTTGATAAAATTTGTTTGCTTTTACTATTTTATAAATGAATAAGTGATGATTTAAATACACTTTTCCGCAATTATAGTTGAATTAGTAGTTTTATGTTAATTAACAAGTCGATGACCCTAAACAGAAAAACAGAAAAACAGAAAAGAACATAATTTATAGACATTCCTAGAATCTGAGCAAATTACTAAAAAAAAATTCATTTTCTTTAACGATATTATTAAAAAGTCCCAATAGGCGCTTCCAAATTGTGGACGAATAGGTACATATATATGGCAGCAAATAAAACTGAAGAATTTGGAAAAATATATACAAATTAATAAGATAAGATTTAGGAGCGTCCAATGTACGCGACGGAGAAAGTTTTCATGCAATGAAGTCAAAATAAGTAGCGTTGTGTGGCTCTTGGCATCATCTTGTTCATGATCACCAATTACAGGCCAAAAAAGTCGCTTATCATACAACCACAGCGCTTTGAATTGACGGTAACCGTTATTTCAGTTACATTTTCGAAAAAATACGGCCCAATGACACCTCCAGGCCATATCATGTCATTATCATGCCGACCAGACACTATTGCAGTTCGCGGGTACTCATGGTATCTACTGTGCCCCTTACGGTCTATAGATTTTTAGCATATACATATGCTGCCTTCCTAATAAACATTGGTAGATCTGAAACCATAATCATGGATATATCTACCTAAACAGGTCAGGTAGGTTTCAGGTCTGGTCTGCCGTACTTGAGAACCTCAGAGCGAGGACAAAATTGCGGACTGATCGACCTGCAGACCATAATGCGCATCAAATAGTCACTCTCTCCGATTCTTATATGCGACAATTTTGTTATTGACGTTAACCGGGTGAGAAAATTTTGTTCGAAAAATCAAAAATCTGTGGCCAGGTTTGAATCACCACTTTTGTCGTAAGTCTTAACAATGTTTCCGCGATCTTCGTTTATTAAGCGATCCATATTTGTAAATGACACTTCAGATCACAGATATTTAACAGCTGACAGCCTTGCCAGACCGGCGGATAATACGATAGTACTATAAAATCTTGTTATATAGTATGTTAGCTTTTAAGTAATGTTATGTTATGTCTAAGTAATGGCAATAATTGGACTCAAATCCTATAGAATACCTCGAGAAGTTTCTAAAAAGAAGATTTTTGCCCTCAAATCTAAAAAGAAGCAGTAATAGTTTGATAAAATTGAAGAAATTTTACATAAATTTTTTCTCTAAACATTTGTACTTTTGGTGTCACTATTATTTTGTCCAACACTGTAGTAAATGTTTATAAGCCATGATGTTTTAATTGTAAGCTTCAACAACCATAACTTTTTTGCTTTTCTTTGCTTTGTTTTTATTTTTCTAAGTAAAGTAAATGGCCAATTCAAGCGATAAAGAAAAAAGTTTAATTACCATTTAAAGCACGATTTGTTAAACAAATTTCTAAAAATGTTACACTAAATTGTTATAATTGTTGTTGTTTATCATTGCGCAACATATTTCCACACTTTTTTATTTCAATTTTATGATCCAGTTTACATAAAAACAATTGTGTAGTTTTCACATGAATATCAAAATAGTAATACAGGTACTACTCTACTTAATGCATTCATTCGTTCATTCAGTCATTCATTCATTGATAGGCATATCAAATGACGGTTACTTAATCGAGTTTTATGCATCAATGTTTACGTGAGATCTTATTTTTTGCCCCCAATTTTGATATTTAAAATTGTAATATTAACATGGTTTTTTACCAGTTATTGTATAGAAACAAAAAACAATTTTAGTTTAAAAAATACACACTTACTTACATGGTTTAAACCTGGTAAATCCGGTTAAAAACCCATGACAATAAAAAAAATCCAAACATTGAGGCAAATAATTTTTGTCAAATGCACAATTGGAGCATACGAGTATATTAACAAAAATGTTTTTCTATAAATAAAATTGTATCAATATTTGAAATTGGTATGAAAGTAAAACAAATTAAGAAATTTTTTAAAATCATCTGTTGGAAACGCCTACCCATTTAAAAATTGAAGGTTTTTGTTTGTTGTCCAAAAAAGTTTGCATTGATTAAAAAATCAGATCAAAAAAACACTGTTTGGTTTACTATTTGTGGTCAATTTTCAAATTCATATAAAATAAATGTCATCATAAAAAAGTTTAAATCTATTATTTATTTATTTTTTATTTAAATTATCACAACAACAATATTTTTAATTAAATGTATTAGTTTTTTCTTAAATTAAATTAAATGTTTTCCTAGTTCTTATATTGATTTTAGCTGTGCTTTTCATGTATCTTTTGTTAGTCTACCTAACAGTTGGTTGATTATTAACCAAGTGACCAACCAACTTACTGACTGCCTTACAAACATGCTTTTATGTTGACCAACTTGATCATGTGCATAAAATTCACAATTTATTGTTTATAGTTTAGATCTGGCCATCGTACAGTTATTGTCAAAATAATAGCATCGCTGTAATAATTGACTCCTTCCTTCAACTTTGTTGCTGTTCATGTACAGTTTGTAAAAAAAGTCTTTTCAAAGCAGAAAATAAGCTAAAATCGACTTGAACGAAATATTGAAGCAGTTATAAAATCCGTTTGGTTGGGCTTAAAAAAAGCCCAACATAAAAGACCCAAATTGCAAAAAATTCCAATAATTTCTCATTTTTAAATACACTTTTTTTACAGCAAATACAACAGGTAAAGATCTCTTTTGTTGTAAGCGTTGTAATGTGTGGGCCTATTTTAAAAGCTAAGACGTCTCGAAGTCCTTAAGAGGTGCAGTAACGGAATGTGTAAAAAATAAACTTGTTAAGAATTTGTTGTTGGAATTCTCAAATGAAAATAAGATTTTAACTTTTTTCTGCTTTGAAAAGATTTTTTTACAAACTGTATATTTTCCCCTATATTTTTAAAATTAATAATGTGTTTTTGAATAAATAGGCATATCAGGAGTACCAGTATGAAATGATCTCTTTTTTGTTGGTAAATAAGACATAAAATTTTTAATAGGAAAGTATTGGCCATTGCCAGCTATACATTTGTCCCATCTTTCGGGTAATTTGTTGATTTCACGCCAATAAAACTGTTCGTGTTTTGAAGCAAACCAATTAGTCACCTAATTTTCGACTTCATCGTAGAAATCGAAGAAAACATAGATGAAAACAAATAGTAGTCGGAAGAAGCTAAGTCCGGTGAATATAGTGGGGTAGCAGCTTCCAGCCTAATGCTTTGATTGTATCCTGAACAGGTTTTGCTTTGTGTGCAGGTGCATTGTTACCTTACCGTGTCTTGTGGCCCATTCTGGTTGTTTTTCGATCAATGCATGGTTCAAATTGATTATTTGTTGTTGGCAGCGATCTGTATTAACGGTATTACCAGGTTTTAGGACCTCGTTGTACACAATACCTTTCTGGTCCCACCAGACATACTACCTTGATCGAAAATTTCCCCCAATAACTTCATGTGGTGGTCTCATCGTTCCGCGATTTGAGTTTTTTTTTTTGTTAAGTTGGTATGTCTGTTGTTGATATTCCCGTTAAATCTTAACGTCATAGCTTGACATTTGCCACAGCTACGTAGACAAGAGTATATCTGGCGATTTTTTACAATGATGCTTTAATAGTAAACATTAATATTTAAAACAAAATTATTTTTTATGGTGAAGTGTAAGTGGTGAAATTATTTTGACACGCACTTTTCACACTTTCTTGAAAATTATGAATTAAATTTAACCCATTTTGTCTTTTAATAATAGTAAATAAAACATTATTTTTTTAGTAGTGACATGTGTAGTTAATAAATATGGTATTAAATAAAATATTAAATTATTTTTTCTTCATAAAATTATTGACAGCCTGGTCCACCATGTCAAAAGAAAATTTATTCCAACGAAAGGCAGTTACTCACTTTCTTTCGGTACAGCGGGCTACTATCTTACGAATAATCGCTCGCTTGGCTTTGAAACGCAAACGTAATCCAAATAAATAATTGGATTGCCATATACTAATTCTACAAATAAATCGGCAATATCAAAACCAAGACGCACCAAGTTTATAACATGTTCACACGAGACTTTGAATTACTTTGTAAGCTGTTTGACTTAATTATACGAATTTACCTGTTCACATGACACCTTTATAAATCATTTTCATGTTTGTTCTTCTTGTACTCGTTATTTTTATTCATTTTTTTGTTATTTTTCGGTAAATTTGTTTTTAGCAATGGTAAGAAAAGCTAAGACAAAACCCGACTAAAATTAGAGATCACGTTGATTTTGTATTGATAACTGAAACAGAATTCTGCAAAAGTTGAGTGATTTGGTTTTAAAACTTTGTATTGAAAATTATATAATTCGGCTTATATTTGAGAATTGAACTATGAATGAGAGAGTGTATTACCAAAAGAAACCTTGTCGTGTGAACATGGCATCACAATATTTAGCGAATGTGTAAAGTTAACAAGAATATAACTGTGGTACCATTGGAAGTTGACGGTTAAAATGTAAACAAATTCAAATACAGTATTAAAAAACCGTACTCGTTTAACCTTAAAAATTTATTGACTTAAATTTCGTTATTACATATTTACAAATATATATATATAATTAAAACGCCCTCTTTTATTTGCTTAAAAATTTAACGTCTCCTCGTTTTTAAATCGTATAAAATATTATTTTCAATTATTTGTTTTATTAAAAAATGGTTTTTGAAAAGGTGTACGAATATTGACCTTTCATACTGTAAATAAATAAATGAACAAAAAAAAAAAAAAATAAATTTGATGAAAATAATTTTTACTTCACTTATGTGTTGGCAGAAGCCAAATTGAAGCCTTTACAGAGACCAAATATCTAGCAATGCAGCCAGATACAAGGAAAAGCATTCCTGAGCGCTCCAGTGTGCATTTCACAATCAGCGTTGCCGTTTTGGCTTTTTTTTTTAACCAAAATTGGTTATTTTTTTCTTTGATGTGTAGATGTGTACTTTGTTTCAAATTTGGTTACTTTTTCTCGAAGTAAAACAATTCAATCATTATCTTGATTTCTTTTAACATTTATTACCCAGGTTCTTACTGAGTGTATCACTTTAATAACGGGTTTTTTGGCAAACTTTGGCATTTTGTTGTGATTATGCTATAGTCCTCCCAATTCCATTGGTAACATATGGATTTCGTTCCAAAAGACTACATATGTTTTGAGGCCAAGAGTAAATCGAACCAATTTCTTATATTCTGTTCTAAAGTGAACGGTACTCCGATCGAAACAAATGTTAGTCCGACGGGCAATGTCTGGATTATAAGGTGGCTGAAACAATTTTTTAAATAGTTTCAACTGATCTTGGAACATTTGGTCGAGAGTGGTCCTAAAAGATCTATTTTTCAACGCCAGCAATGAATAGTAATCGTATTAGAGAAATCGTAGTTGTGTAATCGCAGTTGTGTTATTGTAATATTGTTGTCGTAGTTGTGTAGTCGTAATTTTGTAATCCTAATATGTATTCGTAATAGTGAAGTCGTAATATTGTAATCGAAATATTTGTTCGTGATAGTGAAATCGTAGTAGAGTAATCGAAATGTCTATTCGTAATAGTGTAATCGAAGTAGAGTAATCGGAATAGCGTAATCTTAAAGGCGGTATTATAAATGTTCAATAGTAGTATTGTTATCGTAATAATGAAATCGTGATAGTATTATCGTAATGTGTAGTCGTAATAGTGAAATCATGATTGCCTAATCGTAATAGAGTTATAGTTTTAGTGTAACCGTAATGAAGTAATCGTAATAGTGTAATCGTAGTAGTGTAGTTGTAATAGTGTTTTCGCAGTTGCCACTACAATTGTTTCCAACTCGTATAACTTGTTTATACTATTTCGTACAGTGGCTAAGTGATATCAGACACATTTCACTTCAACGCTTTTGTTTAGTTCGGGTATTTGGTGATTCATTAAGATATCTCTTAGTAGAGGCTATTGAGCTAAAATTATGCCCAAATAAATTTTAAAACCTCTAAAGTAAACATATGAACGAACGATATTTTCTATTGTGCGATTTTTGTTCGTACGTAGTTAAAGTATTTAGAACGAATAGGAGAATATGCCTGCCTCATCAATTGTTGTACTACATTTTTTTTACCAGACTATATTTAGTCAAAACAGCTATAAATTCCATATATAAAATGATATTTTTACGTTTTTTGTAATAAAATTATGATTTAAAATTTTGGTTGTTTTTTGGTTATATTTTTTACAAAGAAATCGAAGTTGTGGCAACACTGTTCACAATGCAAACGACCATAAAAAACTAGTGAGTAATTTTGACATTTCTATTCGTACAAACATAAGAAAAACGATTAAAAAACTATTAGTGTGCAGCAAATCAGCTGTTTGTCATACAAAACGATAACGTTCGAAATCGTGGACCAGGCTGTAAATAATTGTTTAAAAATTATGAAAAATTTTTTCAGAAGCTTTTTATTTCTTTGCTTTTTTTGCTTTACTAATAATATAAAATTAAAGAGATTTTAAGAGTTTTCGTTGTAGTTTTGGTTTGGTTACAAATGGTTTAAAAAAATGTTATCCAAATGGTGCTAACATTTTGACAACAGCTGTATATGTATATGTATGTATGACTTGAATTGCATGTTAGCTTACGTATGCAGTTGAGGAACTAAAAAACAGTTTGCATTCGATTTAAGCTATAAGCTTATACCTCTTATTTAGACCAATTTTGTGAACAAATTTGAATATTTTGCATAAACCTTTAGATTATTGCATGAACAAAAATCTTGGTAGTCGCAGTAATAGTCAGTAATTTTAAGGCATTTGTCACTTGCTGGCAGTGAATGTGATGTGATTGCCATCTTTTTTATACGAATTATTTTTTTATTTTCAAAAAACGTATCGAAATTGCGATATTTCGTAATTCAAACAATTGTGTTGGTTGGCCGTGTATTTTTTTTTAATTTCCATTATGACTTTGCGGCATTATTGCTGTGTGTCTTTCTTTCTTTGTTTGTTTGTTGCCAATAGTTGTAGTTGTAAATGAAATCACGTAGGAAATTTTCGTAGATATTGCCACAACTATTCATACACTAAGCAAAAAAAGCAACATACATATCAACTGCAACAACAACAACAGCAGCAGTAACAATATCAACATCAACATCAACATCAACAATAAAAGTTCACTGCATACATATTGAAATCAAAAAAAAAAAACAGAAAAAAAAACAGAAAAAAATTCACACACTAAAGAAAATAATCAAACAAAAAAGAATCTGGTTAAATAGCAGTGTGTCTGCATGAATATTCAGTAGCTTTAAGTCTACAAAAAAAGGCCTAAAACAAAAATAGCAACAACAACAAAAACGATAATAATAATAAAAACAGTTATACACCCAATAAGCCAACTACCTACCACACCATTCGTTTTATATTTGCTTCCCTCAGTTAGTCAGTCAACCACTACGACACAGCCGTGTTGATCGCCTGAGACCTGAGTGTAGTGCGCGCGCATTGTCTACACAAAAAGTACTCGTATAACTAAATGTCTGCCTCCAGCCTCCTTTGGTCTCCTGCTCACGCATTTATTAAGTATTTAGTAGTTCATTCATTCATTTACTCATTGACTCCATCAATGCTTCAGCCTCAAATGCATTAAAAGCTTTATTAAAACAATGGATGCTTTAAACATTAATGTTTCATTTTTTGTATTTGTATCTGTAGTTTTTGATTTATTTTTTGAAAGAGTAGGGGGAAGGGTAGGAAACTTAGCGTTTTTATTTTATTTTGAAAATCGGTCTCGGTTTATATATGTGCATTTATTAGACCATTAGCTTGTAAGTTGAATTGTTTCAGCTTGTTAATGCGAGGGGCGCTTAGTAATTGTAAAGTAAAATAATTCAGACTGTTTCGCAACAGAAAAGGTTAAAAAAATTAAATGAAAATACGAGTTTAACTGAAGCTTCCAGGCAGGTAATAAATTGATAATTGATATTTGTCTAAGACTTACAAGCTTTTATTTTGGTTGGAAGGAAATGTTGCTCTTCATTCACTGACGGTACTTCTACTTGCTCAAGGGTTCTTTTCTATAACACATGCTCTTAGGGTAATACCCAATCAACTTTACTTTCTAACGCGCTGTTAAAATTGGATTTTCCAATTGTAAAGCGTTGACGCTGCGCTATTTTGGTTTGCATCACACAATTTGGATGAGCATTTTTGACAGCTAGACAACGCCTAGCGCTTTGATTTAGGTTTGGCTGCAAATAAGTACACATCATTCAAATTCAACTACTTTTACTCACAATAACTTTAATTCATAAGTATAAATAGCAATGAGTATGAATCAAACGTCGTACTCATACTGGTACCATACAATCATTCATTCATTAGAAAATACTCATACAATAAATGATTTGAATCATTCAACTTATTCGAGTAGTAATCATCAAATAAGGAGGCAACATTGCTTAAAAGAAAAATGCTTCAGAGTATGAATGCCTATGAGAAGCCATTACAACTCCTTGGAATAGGACTTTCCGTCCATTTATTTGTAACTGGTCCCTTTCATGCCCATTTTTATTTTATTTTTTTAAATCTTTATTAAGCAGCACACGAGTTCGGTTTATAATTTGAATTTTATTTAAGTCTGTTTTGTGTTTAATGACTTTTTCTCTCTGTGCACATGATTATGAAATTCAGTTTTAAACTGCATTTGTACGCTAAAAACATGGGAATTAATGTTGCAATAACTTCATTTGTTGTTTTTATTGCATTTTGAAAAGTCTTTATGTATAAAATAAAATAATTTTTTTTTTAGCGATTTTGTTTTTTTTTTCGTTTTTGTTATAAGGCATTGAGAATCAGTGGAATACAAAATAACAGTTGAACGTGCTTTTTATTAACAAATAAATTAAATTCGAGTATATCGTTTTGGGTGAAGGGCTTATTGGGTTAAAAGTTAATTTATTATTTTTTGTTTGTTTTTTGTTTAAATATTATCTTCTTAATAGTCAAAGTAGGTATTATTTGTTGTAAACACAAGCAGGTAAATGGTGGCGAAATCAAGTTGGTTTTACTCAAACTAAATCGCATAATAACACAAGGGCAGAAGAGTCCCGGCCCATTAAAGAAAACACTTTTTTTTGACAAAATTAGCTTTATTCATGGACGTAATCTTCATCAAGAGCAATGCAATCATTTCAGCGCCGCTCTAAGATTCCAATACCACTTTTGTAGAACGATTTATCCTTTGCCTTAAAGTAGACCCCAGTTTCAGCGAGCATGTTTTTGAGGTCTTCCAAATCTGACGAATACGGTGGATGTGGGAATTCGAAGTTTATTCATGTAGTTTTGCCATTGTTTTGCTTGACTTGTGACGATCTTGTTTTTGGTCAACAGTGAGCAAACGCAGCACGCACTTTGAACAGAGCTTTTTCATAGTCATATGCTCATGCAATATAAAGCCAACACGTTCTTTTGATATCTTTACGATGTCAGCTAACTCACGTAACTTCACTTTTCGATTATTCAAAACGATTTTGTGGATTTTTTTCAATTTTTCTGGTGTTACCGCCTCATTTGGACGTCAACTGCGTTCTGCATCATCGGAGGCATCTACGACCAAGTTTGAAGACAGCAAAACAACGTTTTGTTGTTGTTCAAACCGTTACTTCTCTTGAACGGTATTTTTCGCCACCAAAAAGCAATGTAGAATTAAAACACGAAATTGTTTTTTATCAATTGTTCTGAGAAAACAAAAACAATAGTAGCAGCTGTTTTTTGAAGGTTAGTATTCACTGTGAAAAAGGTGTATGCAATAAAACTAGCGCCATGTATGTGTTAGGCCCGCGACTTTTCAGCCTATGTGTTGCCTTTTAAAAATTAGTTGGGAAATAACATTTTCAAATTGAATGCATAAGTCAAGGCACAACCCTTAAAATGTAAACATTGTTGTTGTTTTTGTATTACAACTTGTCTATATTACATTTCGTCATTCCATTAGTCGTTTGCGATTACCTTGGACATTCGACAGGAGCCTTTAAAAACATGGTCATCTCATGTGACAATGATGTATGGTAAACTAGAATACTTCGGCAATTAAATACCCGTGCAAACAGAAAACCGGTTTTTTGATATGTATTGAATATTTCAAAAACACATTCTTGTTGTACTCTATACGGCCTATCGGAAAAATAGTACCACTTGCCACATATTTCGACTTCTTTCATTTTTGTCGCAACGTTAGTACTAAAGATAAATAAAAACCGCAAATGTTGAAACCAAGGAATGGAAAAAAATTTGAAATGGGAAAATATTTATAAGACTAAAAAATCTGTTAGGGGAGTATTACAATATTTTTGAAGTTAAATAATCTCAAAAAAAGTACGATCGTATCACCTTTCCCAGCACTGGTTGCAGGCCTTAGTTACAAACCACAGCGGCCCTCAAAGACAGCGTGATTTATGATTTATTCATCGTCACATGGGATGATCATGTTTTTTTATTACTCCTGTAATGTGGTAGATACATGAAGCTTCAGAGGCAGGCCTGCGGGTGCAATGGGAACTTGTTCTACTGCGACCATGCAGTCCACTGCTTATTTACTTTATGAATTATGCAGATCTGGGGAAACACAGGTTGCTAACGCGAGGCGGTCTTTACGTGTCTACAGGCGACTTAAACTTCGTTCGCAATTTCGAGGTTCTTGTACATGATAGTGGGGAGTGGGACATTGGGGTCTCTAATGTCACCCTAAATGTTTACAGTGGTATACGGATGGGTCTAAAGTGAATGGTGGTGTGGAAGCGGGGATTTTTGAGCCCTAAACCATACCAAAGAAACAAAAACGGTGCGCCACTTGGCCGTGGGTTCCCAGGCAGAGTTCCAGGCAATTTCCATCTGTGCGCGGATTAATATAGAGCGTGGTATCAGGGGTGCTTATATTAATATATATTTAGATAGTCAAACGCCACTAAGGACCCTTTTTTCGGAGTATATAGACTTCAGACTGGTACTCAAGTGGTACACGAATGTCAACATACTGGCATTGGGGTAAAAGGCAACACTTGTACACAGTAGTGTTATAGGGAACGAAATCGCTAAAGAACTGGCAAGGCGGGTTTTGTGGCGGTACCTTAACCGGAGTTTCGCCTGTGCAGGAAGGATGAGAAGATGACGGAAAATATTTTCTGAGAATGTGTTGCTTTGGCTAACTTTATCGGTCCTATACAGGTTCGTCGGCTTTCTGTTAGGGATCTTGCGGTCTTTATACTTAAGGTAGAGAATATTCTTCTGGAGACTGTTCCGATTGGTGCTTCTGGACCGATCGTAGAGTTATCCACCCAGGGTATCTACTGAATGGAATTTTTGCTGGCGCCGGCTAATGCGCTGGCGGGTCTGATCCCTAGGTGTTTAGCACAATAGATCTTATAGGACGCAGTGCCATGGCCAGTTGGCCTTCTCCGACTCAATTATTTAATTAATAATAATGAGCTGATTTTCCCACTTCTAATTGCTATCCACTAAAAGAAATCGGTTATCATCAACGTATAGCTTTTGATAACCTGGTCAACGTCATTCTCACAGAAGTATGGACTAACGATGTCAGCAGCTCAAAATCCATACACAACAATGACTTTTTTGGTATGTATTTTATGGATTCTAAATCCATGTGGATTATAATCGTCCCGAATTCCACAATTTTGTTTGCTGACGTCGAAGATAATTTTTTGATTAAAATTAGCATACAAACGTCTACAGTCGTTTAACCAGCCCAAGTCATAATGAAAACTTCGCTATCTTGTGGCCTGTGAAAGGTCGAGTTATAAGCAACGCTAAATCGATTATCTTTGAAAATGTGTGATATATGTCCATCGCACTGCGAATAGCTCTCTCAGTAGGACAATTAAGACGACTCTAAAATGAGCGAAGTTGGCCGAAGAGAACAACAATTTTGATTTAACAATTTTTTCATTTGCACATGTTTTTGAACGCAACATCTGGTTCTGGCGATAATTCGGAAGGCCAAAGCTCGGAAGGCCCTATTGGAAAACACTATTAATTAAAGAAGAAAAAAATGCAACACAGAAATTTATAAATTTAAGGAAAACGTAAGAGAGAGAGAAAGAGAGAGAGAGAAACATATTATAAACGATTATAACAATACGAATACGAATATAAGTGTGTTACACGTCCCAACGTTTAGGAATTGTTATCAAATAAAACCACCCATAATATTTAATCAAGGCAAAGCCATAAAACAGCGGGTTGCCGCCAGTCAGCCAGAGTAAATCAATGGCTGTTGGCTTTGCCCCCATCTTTTTTCGTTCATTCATTACTTTCATTCATTTACGAGCATAATTTCGTTACGCATCTCCACAGCTCGCTCGTCGTATCAAGTGCGAACAGTAACAATTTAGTTTTGTTTCCACTACTAATCCCGTACAGATTGTTAAACAATTTGCTCAGATTAAATTAGCCAAAGTCTTATGTTGTGCTGCTTCTTCTGCTTCTTCTGCTTCTTCTGCTTCCTTTTCTTTGACTCTGGTATGGCAGGCACATGGAATAATAAATAAAATCAAATCTATACGTTGAACCAAGCAGCACAATGCCATAAAGTTTGATACTGTAATTTTTAAAGATTCCTTCTTCTAGGTAAAGGGATACAAGTGCTAAGGGGAATGGTGCTAAGCATCTACAAGTGGAATTGCATAAAAAAATAAAAAAAAATAAAAAAAAAAGTTCATGTTCGACGAATGAGGAGTACAAGTACGAGTAGAATATGTTTTGTAGATGGAAAATAATAATGTTTTTGGGTTTTTTGTTTTTTTTTTTTTTTTTTTTTTTTTTTTTTTTTTTTTTAAATGAACGTCATACAACATATGAGTTCGTTGAAGTACAACGTCTAGTCTATAGATAGAATCAGTCAGAGTCTATTATATTGCTGTGTTGCGGTTTTAATAAACTGGTAGTGTGTGGATGAATTGTTAGGAGGGTGAGTATAGAAATTCCCTGCCTTACACTTGTGTGTGGTTACCACTAAAACATTCAGATTCTTTTTTTTTTGAAAAAAGAAAACTACCCTCATGTTATATTTGTTGAAAGTATTTTTAAAGCTTTTACAACAACTCCCTGTTGTGTTTTCTATGCCTTTTTGGGCTCAATTTCCTTAATATTCCCATACAGACTCATACACTTTGTTTGCAGGTTGTTTTAGCTTAAAAGTTAATGTTCAGCAAATTTCTAATCTTTTTTTTTTTGGGTTTAAAGCTAAAGTTTTGCTTTCATCTCCTGCCTTATCCTCTCAACCGTTCTATGTTGAGTTCAAGTAAAGGGAAATAAAATATATTTGTATGTGAAGAGATTATACATCAATTCGTAATAATAATTTTTTATCGGTTTCCTCTCATTTTCATCATAAGAAATAGAAATAAATTTTGTTCCCTGGTGTCGTGTTTGTTGATATCCCAACGTATGGTTACCGTATATGAAAAAAATAACCATAACCTCCCACTTTGTGCCTTTCAAACACGTCCACCCCATCCACCCATTGGGTATCATTTACAAATCCTTCAAATTGCTTTCACTTCCTACACTACAATACTTCATAGACAGATAGGTAAGGGAAGAAGTATTTTAAGCCATAAATCATTAATAATAATGATAATTTTTACTTAACAAGTTCTATCGTTCTTTTTGCCCTCATTTGTGAGTCCGGCCAATTTGGGAAATTTGTTAAATTATCACTTACATCCGTATGACTTTTGTGAAAAAACTATAATTTGTGAAAACGAAGACTAATAAAAGCGTTTAAGATATCTATTCTACGTAGATTGGTTGGAGAAACATCTTCGGTCTATGCCTATTCTATGCCTATGGATCTGTGCTTTGGCCGGAGATTCAGGGTTGAATTCCTGGACCGGGATAGTTATTCTAATGGGGCCTTCGTTTGGAACTGGTTCCAAAATTAATGACTGTGTCATTGCTGGTGTTCATGGACCCAACCGAGATTTGAGATCGCTGAGTATCTTTCATCATGGCCATTGCCATATGTGTGGAGATCTATCTATACAGTGGGCTCAAGGATAAGACAATGACAGTCCAGCTGCCTTAAGGGCAGTTAGCTCAAACAGTATGATATCTCGACTGTTCAAATTATGCTACGAGATAAGGTCCAGTTTATTGGGTACCTGGATACTGTGAAATATAAAGTAATGAACTAGCGGATACATTGTTCAGAAGGGGTTCCATGATACCCTATATCGGTTCAGAAACTTGTTGTGCAGAGCCGCTTAATACCATTCTCAATCTAAGCAAGTATTGGAAAATTGACAGATGCTTGGAATACTGGAATGTTAAAAGGTGACTTTGTCACTCTGGGGCGGCGATCAGTCCGCAATTTGAGCGTCGCTTTGAGGTTTTGAAGTATGGCAGGCCAGGAGGAGTTTCTTACGGGCCACTGTAAACTAAGATGGCAGTCACAGATGTGGATGTTTGTAGACTGTGCTCACAGGCATCAGAGACAGCAGAATACATATTGTGTGAATGTAGGATTTTTGATACGGATTCACTGGGTGACATATTCAACATTTTTGTTTTAGATCTGCTGGCCTTCACTGGGAAGGCAGCAGATCTGCTGAACAAACTATAGACTGGAAGGAGCACAATAGATCCCATGAGTCGCAGTGTCCTGCAATATTGAATGATCGATATGATGATGATAATAATAATAAGATAATGAGGATTTGTTCTGGAAATACAAAGCTAGTAGTTAATAAGACTCTGCAGGAGGTACATTATTTCTGCTATCTTAGTGCCTGCATAACATTTACAGGGGGCTCCAGCACAGATATAATTTGCTGAATAGAAAACGCTACTAAATCATTCAAACAGCTTAACAAGTTCGAAATTCAACAACGATTTTGAGACATCAATTCCAATTAAAAAGCGACATTGCCGTAAGGCTGCGAGTCATGAAAGTAAGTATTAAGGACATGCCTAGGGATGTTTTGGCTACAGACTATTTAAAACAAAACCTGTATAACGAATCACGGTAAATTTTAATATATAAAGAGATTCGCAATGGAAAGTGGAATCCGTCAAGAACCATAAAATATTGCTAGAAATGCTATTGCATGGAAGCTGCAGACCAAAACAGCCTGCAGCCTGCACCATAGCAAAGGCAAATTCAAAACGAGGTCGTCGAAGTGCAAAGAACGTGTGGTGCATTCAAGAATTTGTTATGTCCCTTAAAAAGTACGGGAGTATATAGCATATGTGATTTTTTTTTTAAGTTTTGGAAGTAGGGATGTTCTCGGTAGCCAAAAAATAATTTTGGAAATTTTTTAAATAGATTGCATCAGGAGAAGGTGTGCCACATTCGCCCACAAGCTGTCAAAATGTTTTTTCATATTAATTTAATATATTTCTACAGTTGTGGTCGGATGTGGCACACCTTTCACTGATGAAATTTGTCTAAAATTTTCCATAACGTATTGTTTGGCTTTGAAAAACATTTCTGTGGGGAGACCCGGTGCAATTTTGCATTTTAAAAATAACAATTGCCCTAATGTGTACGCTAAGAAAGGCAATTTTTTAATTTTGGGAGCATCTAGTTTTTGTAGAAATTATTTCCTATTACACTGTCTAATACACACACACACACACACACACACAGACCCTCTATATTTTTGTTGTTTTCTTTCTAATATTTTAAACGGTCGGTTAAAGTTAAATTCATAAACGTTGGCATTAACGCTCTTTGATTTTTATTGAGTCAGCTAAACATTTTTATTCGATTTATTCGAATTATATACGTTGTCATCTTCCTCCACCTCCTCCTCCTCCTCCTCCTCCTGTTTCCTTCTTTTTTCTTTTGTCTTGGCATGCAAGAGTCCGTAAGCAAGTAAGTGTGAGTGGGTGTGTGTACTTTTTCCCATTTTCACCCTTAGCAAACGAGACATTGAAACTCTAATAGTTGAGCAGGAATATTTTCTTATTTGATAGCGATTTTATTTTATTTTGGACGGTGAGGGGGGAAAGACCTTTTTTCATTTTTTTTTTTTATTTTATTTTATTTATTTTTTGTTGTTGAATAAAAAGTCTTTATTATCTGTATAAATATATATTTATACGCTCGTATACTACAATCATGATGATGAGCAAGTGGGAGAAGGGAATAATTTTACCGTTAATACTTTAAGTTTAAGTAGATTTTGTCTCTATTGAGAAGATGCCACATGTAGCACGTACATATGTACATATAGACAATGTATTCCCAGGTTGTTTTCATAGAAGCGAATATTCATTATTTTTTCGATATTTGTTTTGCTGGCTGCTTAGACAAGCAGAAAGAGTGAGATAGAGAGCGAGAGAGAGCAAGTAATGAACTTTTTAATATCACATTGACAATTCCGTCGACTACAACAGCAGCAACGACAAGGATGGCAACGACAACGACAACGACATCGATTTACTTAATCAGTTTTCCTTTATTATGTGTCAACAGGGTGTTTGGGTGTGCGTGTAGGCGATTTAGAGCAGGCCATTGTCACCGTGTTGTCGTCGTTAATAGAGACAGAAATGGAGATGGAAATGATAAAATAAATTACTTCAAGATTATAATGAATTTAATTATCCAAGAAAGGAAGGTAACATAGAAATAAAGTTGTTATGGATGTTTTTTGTTTTTTATTTGAAAATTTTACAAGAAAAAAAAGTTAAAAATTCAGTGATAAGAACGTATTTGATGTAAGAAGGGAGAGCCATTGAATAATTTAGAAAAATTACCATATACGAGTATGTTTGTAGCACGAGAGTACGACCTTTTTATGCAATTTATTCAAAGCGTTGCTAACAATTAAGCAGAGTCCAAAAATTATTTTTCTTAAGCAAAAACACTAAGAATGCCGACTAGAAAAGAATTTTTTTTTGCGTTGCTTAAATACCAGAGTTGTTTGACTTTTCGCCAAAAAGCTTTGTATTTTTGTATGTACTTGTACTTTAAGAATAGATACCCTTTGGTTTGTTTCTTTGTCAAGATTTATCAAGGCCTTCCAAATAGCTGGTTGCTTCCATAATGAGATCCTCGTTTGACTTAAATCTCTTACCAGCCAGTCGTTTCTTTAGATTCGGAGACATGAAATACACACAAAGAGCTTAATCAGGATAAGTATGTAGAGAAATAATATGTGCCGATGTCCAAATTTATTAAGAATTCACACTAATAATACTCGATTTCTTTTTCGTGAATGCAATTGTGTTTGGTTTTTTTTTGTCATGGATTGTTTTCACTTCAGATATTCGAAAAGTTTTATTGATTGACTTATCCATTTAATCAAAAGTGTGCTTGGCCGTAGAATTCGCATAATGTTTTAAAAGTTCATCAAGCACTGATAGCACTGATTTTTGAAGTAAGTTTCCACAATTTGTAAGTGTCTTTGGAGCGTTATGTGATTGTTTATGGAGATTTTCTGAAGTTTAATGGAAAGAAACGTGGAAACAAATTACAGTTGAGACTGTAAAACATAGTAATTGCACTTATAAAAGGTTTGGAGGACTTAGTTAGTTAGTTAGTTACAATAGGTAGTCAGACGCCGACCCGAAACAGCTAGGAAAACAGTCCTAATATCCGAAAGCTTCGGACACTGATATAGGAAATATTCGACAGTCTCATCCTGAGAACTTCTACAGTAATCATTGAACGGTAGACCCCGTTTCCTAGCAAGCGCACCAGCTACCCAGTGTCAGGTGATAACGGCCACCAGAATTCGCCTATATCGCGGGCTCCGAACAAGCACGATCGTATATTGGCCAGATTTGTCTTGATACAGAGCACGTGGGTTCATTTTACCACCGTATCTGTTACCTGCCCAATATGTATGGTATCGCAGAACCAGAAGTCTGCAAGAGGAAAGTGGCATCCCAACTAGATGGTCTATCTCCTCGTTGCTAAGGAGAGAGTCCTCCCTCACTAGTGTGTCCGCCATATAATTCCCCCGAATGTCAGAGATGATCACCACGATTATTACCCAGATAATCTCTATGTGTGAATGTTTGGAGACGCCCGACAGTCACATACCAGTCGCGAAGTCGAGTAGACACCGGAGTGCTGTCCGTGCAGATCCGGATATCAACATCAAATACTGCTATGGGGTATTTCAACTAGTCCTCTGCCTTCCTTATCGTTGAGACATCCGCCTGTAAGACACTGAAGTTTACCAGATTTTTAAAGGATACCCTCACTACATATGCGAAAATAAAGACACCGCCCCAGACCCCTTCCGAGGACTTCGACCTGTCCGTATATACCTCAACAGAACCGTATCCAACTACCGATTCTGGTGAGATGCTCACAGAGATCATTCTATACTGGAAGGGTTTGGATGTAAAGTAATCCACTCACCAGAGATCGTATCCAAATACTGCAAGATGGCCGCATTCTCATGACTCTTGTCATCAGTTCCACCGGATGCAGTTCAACAATACAAACAAGGTTTTCTAAGGAGTGCACCTATCAATGATTCCGCTATATGTGGACTTTAAATCCTAGAATTAAAACACCAGGACTTTCCAATGGCCCTACGACACGTGTACATTTGGAGGACTTCAGAAAATCACTTTTTATTTTTAGATTAAACAAATTTTAATTAAAACTTTATAGAGGTGCTTTGTATATGCTGTTTTCAATTCTTAAAATGATTTTTAAGCCTGTCGTTTGCTATAAACACATTCAAACACATTCAAGGCTATCGATCATAGGCCACACGACTATGACAAACGCTGGCTACAAAAGTAGTCAAGCTACTTAATTATTTTAACGACTACAACTACAAAAAAATATAAACAGTGGTGCAAAATACACTTTTTTCGCGTTTTTAATGTATATATTTCATGTATTGCGTTTTAAAACGTCTATTCATGCATCTTATTGTAATGACAGCACTAAACTGTTTGTTGTCGGCAAGAAAAGTCGAGATAAGTCGAAGTAGGCTATTGACTACAACGGTAGTCGTGTAATCGGTTGCCGTGTTGCCGCTAAAATTACTATTCTCATATGCACACATGTATTCTATTTTTGACAGCTTGTAGACGATGGTCGGTAGCCTTGTGTTTATAGCATTTGTCTTCAAATCTTGAGACTCCTATTAAAATCTTAGTACTTTTAATTAGCTTATCCTGATGCTTCTGTTCTATCTATGATTAAGAGATTATGAACTGAATATATTTATCGAGTAACTCTACAGCTTGTAAGGGAATGAAATATATGTAAATAAAGTTGTAAAATAAGAAGAAAAAAACGCCATAAATATTCGTTTAAAAACTCATTTCATTTGTCTTCTATGAAGTACTTCGTAATGTAAACAATATTTTTTTTAATCCAAATAAATATTTACACAATAACTTGTACGTTTTTCTTTCAAGTATATTGAAACATACATACATACATACATACATATCGATATACAATACATACTTATACATATTATTCTATTTAATAAAACTCCACTTTAATTTTATTCCGGTATTATTGTGTTTTAAACCAAACCACCCCTCAGAATATATCGAACCCATTTACTTTATTAAAGAACCCAAAAGTGTAAGAAAATCTAGGAGCGTGGGATGGTTGATGGGTGTATGGTTGTCACAGAAGTCAGGGAGATGGAAGAAAAAGATAAAAAGTAATACACTACTAAATGATGATGATAACGATGATTATATTTATTTTGTTGTTGTTGTTGTCTCATTTGATACGGTTTGGCATAAAGATTTAACATTTTATCTACTTAACCATCCAACCATCCTACCATCTAGTTATCCATCCAGCTCTTTTTCTTTCCTCCTTTATATTAAAAAAAATATGCGTAAAAGGGTTGTTACTCTACTGCTGCTGCTGCAACGGTAGTTAATGCTGTCACTGTGTTGTATACTGTTATTATTTGCGTTGTTGTACGAGCTTGTTAAGCATCTTTTAGCTCCCAAATGAATAGTACAGATGCTTTATCCCGGTCTACAGCAAAATATAACCAACTATGTATTATGAAGAGTACGAGTATTATTGTATTGAAATACCAAAAAAAAGGTACGATAACGCATACGACTACAGTTGTGTGCCAAAGTTGTTGTAACTCCAGATTATGAACATTGTTGTTTTGAAAATTTAAAAAACAAATTTTTGTTGTACGTGATGGCACCTACACAGTGCTGCCAACTTTTTACGATCAAAACGCGCAGACCACCTAATCAAAGGGCACTAAAAAGCGCTAAGTTATATTTTACATAACTATTTGTGATCAAAACGCGCCGTAAAAAGCGTTGAACATATATAAAAACTGAAAAATATATTAAAATTTGAAACAAATTTCTATTCAAAGATATTTTAATAATTTGAACGATTGTTTAAAAAAAATTAAAAACGCTCTACGTAGATCAAAGCAGCAACCCCAAAACTTTCTTCATTTCAGAGGTTTTATGCAAAGTTTTGTTCTTTCTCTTGTGTGCCCCTGTGGTATGATAGGTAAGACACCGGCCTACCAACCAGAAAGGTCGTCGGTTCAATACCAGGCCAGACCATCTTAAAAAAAAAGAAAAAAGATTTTCGACAGCGGTATCACCTCATAACATTAGCTAGTAACTGGTTATGAGTATTACTACTATGGAAAACTTCTCTAAATGCATTTGCCGTTTGGAGCTGGCGTTAAACTGGAGGACCCTTTCAATGAGTTTAAAAATAGAATCGGGTGCAGCCCATTGACTGAGAGAGAAGTCCACATGTTCTTTTATGGAATGTTAGGGGAATTAATATATATTTATACATAATATAAGTTCTTTCTCCACCGTTGCTTAATGTTGTTTTCGATTGTGTGCAACATAGTACAACCTAGGGACTTAACATAAAGTTGGAAGACCTGTATTTCGCAGACTACATCTATCTCGAAGCTTAAAGGCATTACGAGATGCAATAAAAGCTGAATTCTGTACAGGCGGAATAAACATCTTGCTTTCGGATAAACCAAAAAACCAATATTATGCGTATCAACGCTAATAAACACAACGATCTTTCGAATTACTAACAAAAATTTGGAAGATACACCGTGTTTTTGCTATTTCGGTAGTCTATTTTTTTATGGTTGCGGGTTATGTAATGCGGCTGTGATTGAAGTCAATTGCATTCAGGCAATAATAAACCGCTATCTTCGACGCATTTTTAAAATACATCCGGAAAATATTCTGTGAAGGAATTGGAAATGGATTGGGCACATTCTGAGAAATCAAAACTAAGACTTAGAGAAATTGTCTACTGTATAAATTTTACATAGAAGCAGAATGATTAGAAGGCCAACCCATTTCTAGAGAAGACGGTTTAAAAGATAAGCTGCTTCCCACAGACTGATTTGGATTAGATCATTGGCCTTAGATCGGCATAGATGGAAAGAATTTGTTATGGCCCTATGATCACCTTGGTATCTTTAAAGGATCTAATAATAACAACTACAAGTTTAGTATTGTAATCATATAAAAAATTTTTTAGCTTTCTTCTCCAAAAAAACATGATTATTTTGTTATTTTTTTAGGCTTTTAATTTCTTATAAAAAATTGCAAATAGAAAAGCGCTAACCTAGCGCGTTTTTTTAAAAAGGCGCTAAAAAGAAAAATTGCGACTTTTTAGTAGTTGAAACGAGCTAAATATAGCACGTAAGGCGCTAAAATGGCAACACTGCACCTACATATAAGAAAAATATTAGCACCTAGGGTTGCCAGAAAATATTTTGAAAAATACCTACGCTCACTAAAAAAAATCCGATTTTTACCTACAAAAATCCCTACGCATTTGAGCCATTAAAATGTAAGAAAAAACAACAGTCATATCCATAAAAATATATTATTTTGGATTTTAAATCCAAATTAGCTAAAATAAATACATACATTTTGTGAATAAAAAAGCTATTTTTAACATTCTTATTCACATAACATAGGTATACACGATTTTGGATCAGTGCAACTAAATTTGAAATCAATTTTTTGCGATTGGTTTTAATTTTCGTGATATTTCATAAAATATTTTTTATTATTTTGTAACAGTTAATGTCCATTTTATTCAACAAAAAGTTAAAATATAGAAATGGGGAGTAGTCTAGCTGAATCGTTTGTATTGTTTAGGATCTATGTCACGCTTTTGAGTCACTCATCATGTTCTCATCCCAAAATCCTTGATAACTTTCTACGATTTCGCTCTCCTTGCTCGTCGCTTGTATCGTAAAATTCGTAACTAATACGATTATGTTGCTAAGAAAAAAAAAACGAACTTGAAATATTTTTAAAACTCGGTGTTGTCAACTTTATAAACCACAACTACTCTGATTTCTTGTAGTAAAACTATACATATTTATATTTAAGCGATTTTTTGGCAAAACATAGTTTTTAAAGCGTTTGGAACAATAAAATATTAAAAATAATTTTGTTTGCATTTGTTTCATAAATAATGCCAAATTGGTAAAAATTCCGACATTTTTGCGAATATGACAAATATGTCCAGTTTCCCCTACGCTTCTATTTTGGTAGCAAACAAAACCTACATGTAGATATTTTCCCCTACTTCTAGCAACACTGGCTTCACTATCCAGAAATTTGTACTTTATTCTTTCTTGTTGCATAGTGTCGTGTTTATGAGAAGTTTTTGTTTTATATTTATACTTAATTTCAATATCTTTGAATACGATTACTTTTATTCATCACTATATGTATATCGAATATTTTTGTTTTTGTTGTTCAAACAAATCTCGTGTATATTCTTTTTTTAACGAATCTGTAGTGAAGGGTGAGAATTGCTTTACAAAATTAAAGTTTACTTGTGCAAAACCATAGTTACCAGTCAATTCATTTTGTTGTTATTTTTGTTGTTCTCATTGTTGTTGTTATTGTTTATTGTTGTCATTACTTTAGATTATTAACAAAATATTGTTAAGACTTTAATGCGATTAATTGTAAAAAAACTCAATACAAATTTCACTTACTTACTCTCTTGTCTTTTCGAAGCATTTTTTAAAGTTTTTTTATATTTTTTTAGTTTTTAATATCCATATAAAGCTGCTTATATATAGTATGTAAATATATATATACTCTTATTTATATATCTATATATATGTACGTACATATATAATTACATATATGCATGTATAGGGTCCGTCATCTAACGTTTTTTTTCAACTAGTGCTTATTTCGTGAATGGTAACACTTAGCTCATGTCTGATTTGACAGATAATTAGTTTTATCCTTCCGCTGAACGAATATGGTTGTGTATACGCTTGAACTTCGCTTCGCTAAATGGGCCTGCGATCGACTTACAGAAGACGCTGATTTTGCCAAAAAAAATAATGTTTTCAGATGAAGCTCATTTTGATCTTGGCGGGTATGTAAACAAGCAAAATTGTCACATTTGGGGACACAGAAAACCCGCACGCATACATTGAAAAGCCGGTACACCCAAAACGAGTCACTGTTTGGTGCGGATTTTGGTCCAGAGGCATAATTGGGTAATTTTTCTTCGAAAATGAACAAGAAGTGGCCGTTACAGTCAATGGCGATCGTTATCGAGCCATGTTGAACGAATTTTTGTTCACAAAAATTGAAGAGGAGGATATTAGCAACATTTGGTTTCAACAGGACGGCGCTACGTGCCACACATCCGAAGCTACACTCGATGTTTTGCGCCCTGTTTTTGAGGAACGCATTATCAGCCGCAGAGCTGATGTCGTTTGGCCATCGGAACCGCGATTTTACACCGTTAGACCATTATTTGTAGGGTGCCGTCAAAGATAAGTGTTACGCCAACAAGCCAGAGAAAATTGACGCTTTAAAGGACAATATTCGTGAAGCCATTGGTGAAATACAGCTGCACACAATCGATGTGTTTAAAAATTGGACCATTGGACCGATCGTGTAGGCTACTACATGGCCAGCCGAGGTAGCCATTTGAATGAAATTATTTTCCATTATTAACCGGAAGGATTGTACTTTCAAATAAAAAAAGAAATTTGAGAAAATATTCAGTAGTATTTTTTATAGCATTTTCAGAAAAAAAAATTCATGGCGTACCCTTTATATTAATGACATAAGTATTTAATTTCTTATTTTTTTTTAAATTTCGAAAGTAATAATGCCATACAGGATATGATCAATATACAAAATATGTATGTATACGAGTTGTCATAATTATTATCATATTGACCAGGCGCTATTGCAAGACACTGTGAGCCATAGGATCTATTATGCCACTTCTGGTCTACAGTTAGTTCAGCAGATCTGCTGCCTTTCCTAATGAACACCAGCAGATCAGAAAGCATAATGGTGAATATGTCACCCAGTGAGACCCTATGTCTACCTAAATACTCCATCTAACCTATCAAGAACCACACATTTACACAATATGTGTTCCGCTCTCTCTGATGCCTGTGAGCACAATCTACTAACATCCACTTCTGTAACCGCCATACTCTTCAGATGCGCTCTTACTCTACAGTGGTCTGTAAGAAATTTCTCAAAACGGCACCCTGCCCTAGAGTGGCGAAATGCCCTTTGAGCATCTGGCAATTTCCTTATCCGTGATTGAATTGAGGGTGGCAGTAAGTGGTGCTGCACAGTAGGGTTCCTGACCATGAGGGAACCTTTTCTAGCCAATGCATCCGCTGTTTCATTACCATCTATCGCACAGTATCCAAGAAGCCAAAATAACTGGACCTTATTTCTAAGCCAAAGCCTTTTCAACGTATCATAGCAAAATTTTACTAGTCTAGATATCACAGCTTAACTGTCAGCGAATATATTGTTACGAAAATAAAAATGCATAAAGAAAAGATGCACCAATATTAGTACATTTAGAGCTATAAACTTTATTACTGCACATATTGTATTGGTTTGTGTCAAGACTGTCAATGTATCACTACGTCAATGACGTAATTGTTTGTGTTTTATTTTACTAGAACATTCGAAACTGATGGCAGTCAGGTATATAAGGACAGCTGTTTTGCCTACGTCAGTCCAGGTACAGTTTAGCAGTCATAGTGTATAGTCGTCCTTAGAGTTAAGTATTAAGTAAACTGATATATTAAATTGATATTAAATAAGTGTGTACAGTGTACAGCATTATGAACCTGTTTAAGAGATGAACTGTTTTAAGTTTTATAGTTCAGGTTTTAAGGCAAGGAAAACGAACTATCGGCCGTTTCGAAAATGTAACTTTTGTATTTCGTTGGTTGGATAGATGTGAGGTCCATACTCTTCTTTTTATCCGGAGTTCTATAATCAATTGAATATGTTTATTCAGTTGAGATACTTAGCTTTTAATTTTAAAAAAGGTCAGTCCTAATATTATGGAAAATATTTACACTTTTTTTAATAAAACCTCTGCGGAGAGTCATTGTTTTTTGGTAAAAGTTAAAATATTTAAAAGCCGAAGACGATTCGTAATAAAATAACGTAATCTATGCGATGAGCTCTGAAGTTAATCGCGCTCGATAATAAGCGCTACCATGTGAGCGGTTCAAAGCAGTATTTGGCGTTGTTCAGTTGTAAACTGAGTATGCTTTTGTGCCGCTAAATGACTGACTTAGATAGGAACCTTCACAACGCACCAGAGACCAGTTTATATCGTTTTGGTTCGTTGTAATAGGGATCTTTGAATTAATCTTTAGAGGGAGACTTGTTCGGTAGTTGAAGTAGAAGTTGTAATAAGTCTGATGATGAGCTGGCAGGCAGTGTGGTATAGGGTTGTTACGTATGAGTAATATGTTCTGGGGTAACTTTAACTGTATAAAATAACTTTTACTGTATAAACCATAACAATATTAATGGTCTTAGGCTAGAGCCTACTGTCCAGTTTGATCTTTGCAATGATCACAATAACAATGAGCATTAGCTCAGCCTGGAAGTCACTCAGAGGTCTCCACAGTGGAATCGAAAAATCTCGGTTTGGTCCATGAACACCATTAATGGTCTTACGCTAGAGCCTACTGTCCAGTTTGATCTTCGCAACGATCACAATGACAATGGCCATAGTCTCAGCCTGGAAGACACTCAGCGATCTCCCCAGTGGAATCGAATAATCTTGGTTGGGTCCATGAACACCAGCGCCGTCACAGTCGCTCATTTGGAGCTATCGCTATATGTTTTCTTCGATAATTCTGCGTAGTATGGACAGACTTTCCGACTAACTTCGGGCTTACTTGACGAAAAAATTTGCAGCCGAACATGCTACTACCCTCATCATACAGATGTCAAAACCAATCAAGGTCTCCAAAGCCGCTGTTAAACACATTCTCGTTATGTGAAAAAAATTCAAAACTTAAGTTAACAAAATAACTGGAACGTATTCGCATCACTTCAGAAACAGTATATCAATCACAGACCAGGTATTTACCATGAAAATACTTAAATCAATACAGATAATCTATTCAATGCCGAGAATGGCTTGGTATTATTGGGAAGCTTTTATTACATAAAGCTTTTCCCAAAATTTTTTTGGAAATATAGGGATTACAGCACCTCTTGCAAAAAAAAAAAAAAAAAAAAATTGAAACCAAAATCGATTTGTGCCATTGAAAGACATATTTTAAAGAGACATAAATTGCCGAAAAAAACCCTTAAATTTGATCATATTGAAGATATCTTTCTCGTTTAGTATTTATTTCTTTTCCGTCTTTTCAATACGCATTATATGTAGTTTCTTTATGGGATTCCTTCTACTTCTTCCTTCCCCACGCCCTGTCAACACTTTTCTGTTGGCATTTACAATTGTTCGGTCATACACACAATACGATTATGCAAGAGTTTCTTTTTCATCAAAATCTTCTCGATTTTCATTTCAAAATCATGTTTTTTTCATTTTTCTCTTTTTTTCCCTTTGTAATTGGAGTTGTAGTTGAAGCACTTGTTGTTGTTATAGTAACAACAATAATATTAAAAAAATATATGAAACAAATATTAAAACTCGTAAATGCATAAGGCAAATAGAATGACGGTGGCGAACAGGGTATATTTCTAAATAAATATCCCGGAGCACGTAAAGGCACGTGCTGACTTGATCCAACGCACCACATCCTTCATATCAGAAGGATTAATGTTCGTTCGCATTGGTAGATTTAATGCAAATTATTATTTCTCGTTCGTTTCATTTGAGTTTCTTTTTTTCGTTTTTATATCATTATTTCATTGTATCTCCTGGAGATGAAATACGATGAGTGACAGACAGGCAGATAGACTAACTGTCAGTTTGTATTACACTACAAATAATACATCAATATGTCATCAATATTATGGTATAATATTGTGTGATAATTTATTGTAATTTAAGGTTTTAGTTTTTTAGACAATTACAGGTTCCTAGGAATTATAGGTCGAAAATAAATTATTGATCCTACTGAATGTATGTAAATTGATTATACTAAAAAACAATTAAAAAAATAATATTCAAATCGATCAAACCGGCCTTTCTAACAAGAAGATAGATCAACTATACGTATAGATGATTATATGTGTATACATAGATAACTCAGAGGTTATCGGGTTAGGTTAAAATCAGGCCTAGGACTAGCCCACTTAGGCCAAAAAGGCCCATTGTAATGCCGCTCACCATAATGACCCTGAAAAAGAAAGAAAAGAAAAACAGGTCCATGGAGTCGAAGCCGACTTCAATTACGAAACGACCGATATAACTCACCAGTACTCCTAGTTGATATTCGGGGTACTTGACCTCAGACTCGACATTCCAGAAGCAATTACCCCGCGGCGACTACCTCTTCCTCACAGCAGTAGCTACACAACCTGGATCCACTGTGCCCTAGACGAACCGCATGCCTGCCAACTAGACAATGGCCAGAAAGCACAACCACCACACCCGTAATTCTTCGTCTTAGTATATTTACCAGCTGACTAGAAAATAACTAGAGAGCATACCTACCACAGTCGAAATTTTTCTTCTTGGTAGATTCACCAGCTGACTAGATCTCTTTCAATCAACTACCGTTCGCAGCTCTCTCGTTTGCCTGTAGGATGTAATCTGTCTCCATCTTCTGGAAAACATACTGCTGGCCCAGCATCGAAGATACAAATGACAAGTAGAGATAGGGATACTGACACCTTTTTTGCCAGAAGAACCTGTGCCGTCGTGCCCCTTCTGGTCAGTTCATTCGCTACACAGTTCCCCGGAATATTGACGTGTCCGCCCTCACACTCAGCTACAAATGGCATTCTAACCATGGTTGGTAGCCTACTAGGTAGCGCAATTAAGCCCACCCTTGCTTTATTGGGTATAATATTTGAAAAAACCCGATTGGGTATTGTATTCGTCGAAGCAGCAAACGGTCATGGGAGCCAATGTTCTGAGAATGAGGCGGGTGCGGCATTTGCTCGTTTTTAACAATCGTTTGACATCTTTTGCGAGCGTTGTCGTGCAAAAGAATAACTTAATCATGTCTTTTTTGTATTCTGGCCTTTTTTTTCTCATAAATGCAAGGCTTAAACGAAGTAATTGTAGTCTGCTTTAGCAGCCCATAGTACACAACGCCGCTTTGATCCGACCAAGAGTACGGAATTACATTATAGTTTTAATAAAAACTAAACCATAAAAAAACCTAATAAAACCCGGTGGGCTGGATTTTCTTTTAAAACCCGGGTTTTTGCCAATCCTTACTCTAACACAGTCCGAGAGTTGGCGAACATAGATTCCAGAGACTTTTTTGCCGTCTGATTATCGGTATAGATGCATATCCTTCTAATCGTGTTTAAGTTCATTACAAGCTAACCAGCAACCTCTCTAATGCCTGAAATATGCCGCAGTGGTCAGGCAGTCTTTGCGAGACCCTAATATTAAGGTCAGGAGAGACAAAATATCGTACTCCACTCTATTGTTCATTTTTGAACCATCGGTGAAGAATCACGAGCTCATCATGTCTCCAACAAATGACTTTTGCACGAACCTTTTCTTAGGGATAAGCGTACTGTACCTAGCACCTGGTAGTGGAGATGAGGTTAGATAATCCGTTCTGCTTGGAATAACACTGACTTGCCCCAAGATATCCGCATGTCCGAAATCCCTACCGATTCCCTTACCCTTAGCATGGCCGCGCAGGCCATGTTATATCCGACAGCCAGTAATTAAAGAAAACATTGAGAGCCTCTATGCCAGCAACGCCCCGTAGTTTTTAATCTGGGCAGACCGTTGAACACTTCTCCAGCGATCCCTTCCATACAGTGACTCCACAAAAAAGTATAGGCATATAGAGTGGTATAGATCCACATACATATGTACTCCTACATGAATATATATTTTTCAATATGATATTTCATAATTTGTTTGTAATAATGATTCATTCTTTCAAATTCTTTTTAGTCCATGGACGTGCACCACCTGAGCCCTATTATGGTCGTTTCATCGGAAAGTTTACAAATTTTGCCCACGGCATAAAGGTAAGAAAGACGCTTCTTCAAATGACAAATCCCTACAATCCTTCAATAATTATTTTGAAAATTTCCTTTTTTTAAAAACAGGGTTCCATTTATGCTGTGGATGAATCCACTTTATTTATAAAATCATTTGCTTATGATGGCACGGGACCGGATGCCTTCTTTTGGGTTGGCAAAACGCCACGTCCAAGTCCAGAGGGATTTATAATACCATATCCGGAGGATTATACGGGCATGTGAGTAAACAAGAAAATAAAAAAAACCCTCAAAATCTAAAAAATACTAGCGCATACGAAAGTAAATTAACGCTGGTTTAGATAGTTGATTGGTTGTTTGAACTGGATAATGCAGTAAGTGAACTAAAGAGAGTCTATTTTTCCTTTTATTGCATCAATTTTATTTTTGTCTCTTACTCTCTGTCGGCAGGCATTTTTTAATGCACTTTCCATTATGCTAGAGTTGACGCGCATTTCCGCTCTTTATTCCAACGAGTTTTGAACGAAAATATTTTAATTTTTTTAAATGCAAAGAAGTTTTTTTTTTGCATAAATTATATAAAAAATCTTTTTTTTGCAGGGAGAGGAAGGACAATTACCACATTTGCATTGTGACAGTAGGTGGTGTGGTTCTTTATTTTATTTTTGTGACTGCAAACAATAATAATAATAAAAAACGATGCTGTTTTATTCTTTTCATTTTTTTTAAGAAAAAGTTAAATAAAATAAAAGAATTACTTAAAAAAAAGAAATTCATTTCTTCCATCCAATTTATATTTTAGTCAAGTGTACCGGAACATCTCATTCGTCCATAAATAAAATACAAAAAAAAGAAAAGAAAATGTATCAACACAGTTATTTAAAACAATGATATCTTTACTAGAAAAGATCGATTATTTGTATCCGGAATACAATTATTTTTCAATTGGTGTGAGGACAGCGTATCATTTACTTAGTTAATCCGCTTCACTTTTTAGCTGAGTTGTTAGTTTTCTTTTTTTATTCCTTTATTATACCACTTGGTAGCATAGGGCTTCTACTAGAATGTTCCAACGTATTCTATCTACACAAATTGTTTTAATATCTTGGAAACATCTACAGGAAATAATAATCACGATAACAATAACCCCAACACGTAGACGACTATTGGCACACGAAACCGGAAGTGCTGTGAGTATTTGCTGTAGTAAAGCCACAGCACCCTCTTTGTTTTTTTTCCATTATTTCTCTTGGTAACATAAGACTTCCACAAAGCATTTCCATCTTACACGATGCACCGCTGTTGTTTTTGCTTTATCTATGCTGGTTTGTTTTGTGTAAGCTTCTGGATAATTATGCGTTTCCAGGTGCTTCTTGGTAGACTACAATATCTTGAACCTAAAGAACTCCACTCTAGTGTTATCCTCGTGACATTTCCGGAATTTTTTCTAATGGTGGGACCAAACCACCTCTCTTTCCTATTTTTATTTACCTCAATATAGGTTCCTCATTGGCCATGATCTACAGTTCTCTGTTACTTATGGTGTTTTTTTTTTCTACATCACTCTGGCTTTCTACAAAGCATCCACTTCAGTTTCAGCAATCAAATTGATTTACAAGCTAAGTAGATGATTAATCTACTATAGCCTGCCTGATCCTTGCTGAGTGGTAAGTGTGGTGATCCTTACTTAGCACTGTAATATTTTCCCAGTAGGTGGCATTTTCTCCTAATCATTCGTCTGGTGTTTGTCTAGAGAGAGGTTATAGTCTCTTTATTAAACCCTCAAAATTGCAATTAAATTGTTCTCGTCATGTCCTCTACTGGTATTCGAACCTGGGCCATTTGTGTTGTATGCCTGCGTTCTAACTACTACACCACGTCACTTATGGTATTAGATCAGAATATTTTGCACATGAAGCCTTCGCGTGATGTTCTTCGATACGAGCCAGATTTTACTATCGTACGGTAGAATTGATTTAAAGGTTCAGTTATAAGTGACTTAATGAAATGCCATAGCGCATAACTTTAATTATAAAAAAGCACATTTATTTTCATTGATTAGTGGTGCTATGTCCGCACACAGCTTTAAAGAGCAATCAGCTGTTTATGCTTATGACAGTATGTTATCACTAATCAAATACTTTGTTGCCCATAAGAGCTGATTACGGTTATGGCTATGGCTTTATAGTAAGTCACGAACTTTAAAAAATGAGTTGAATATTCTGTGCTTAGTTCGCCTGGGTATATATGTAAGTGAGTTTCTCTGTGCTAGCTGCAGTTGTCTAAATGCCGTTCTCGCTTTATTAAGCCTGTTGTCCACGTGTGTAAGTAGTCACTGTACTTCCCAGATAGCAGAAGATATCTCCACACTCGGCTAGTTGACTTGTAATATTATTGATTCATGGCCTTGGTATTCTTGACATTTGTCTTCAGATAGCCTTTCTAAGCCCTTGTATTTTGACTGAACTTATACGATAGTAGACAAATGTCATCCGCATAATGTGCATCTTTGAGTTGATGGGGAAGACTCCGTGTTTTTCTCTTTTCTTTAAACAGACTCCGCTCATTCAGAACGATGATGAATAGCTGAGGTGATAGTGGGTATCCTTGTCTTACGCCAGCAGTGGTGTGGAATGTTTGACTGATGTTCCCGTTGTGATGAACTGAAAGTTTGCATCCTCTTACTTCGTTGTAATTATTCCAACTATTTTCTGTGCTATTCCTTTTCCTCACAATGCTTTTCACATAGCAGTCCGTCTGATGGTATCAAATGCATTCTTGAGGTCCATAAACAGTAGATACCCGGTGGTTACGCCATTCTAGAGATTGTTCTGTGACGATGACTAGTGTGTTGGCTTCGGATCTATGCAGCTTCTATATGGCCGGAATCCTACTTGTTTGTCTCTTAATATCTTGTCTATGTTGCTTTGTTTATGACTGTGAGTCTGTCGTGAATATGCGGTTCTTCACTTTTTTGTAACTTTACAAAGATGCCTTTTTTTCTGGTTGGAGGCAACCTTTTATATTGATGATATATGAGGCCATAGAAGTTCAGCCGTAGTGTAGAATTTCTGTTTTAATCCATCTTTAACTGCTGCTTTATTGTTTATTTTTCTATTTTCCAATCGCCTCTTTTTTTTTCATTGAAATTAGGAGGGTTGCTCTATATTTTTAAGCTCTTTTTCGCGCAGCTGTTCTGTTGTAGTTTGCTGTTCTCAGTAGCATTTATGACGTTGCTGATTTAATTGAAATGTTCTCTTTAACTCTGCGTCTGTGTCATAGACTCTATGTTTCGTTGATGACCTTAAAGTACGTTTATTGGGCTAAACTCAAACGATCTGTTGTTTTCTCATGACTTTGACAACGTTTTATAAAAACCCATTTTTAGAGCACTTTTCTATCTTTTTTTGCTTCATCTGAAATCCAGCCACAGAAAGGTTTTAATTTTTAAATTTTGAGAAATTTTTTTTTTCGTCTTAATATCAAGAAAATATTTTGTTGTTTTAAGGTTCTGCTTTTATAAATATTTTTAAGCTTTTTTTTCCTATGAATGAGAGAAAGAGTGTGTGTATGTTGCAAAATTTGACAGAATCTTAATGTGTGATACGGTTATTATTCATTTCGTTCATTTATTCACATTCAGTCAGTCAAGCAGCCAGTCATTCATATATTCATTCAGTCATTCATACATTCATTGTATTCATTACAAATATCACACATTTACACTCTGCATGATTAGTGTACATACGTACGTATGTACATACGTATCCCATGTTACGCACGGTTAACAATCGAAACCACTTTTTAAAATTAAAAACCATTTCTCATGTTCACATAACCAAACCAAGTCAATGTAGTGTTTGTGCGTAAGCATGTGTGTATAGTCGTATTTTATAAGTATGCACTCACTCACTCACCCACTTGATAATTTATATTTTTATTTCAACAATTTATCCTCACATGGAAGTACTTTTTGAATGTCACTTATAATCGTTAAGGCGACGTTTATAGAAAATAAAAGGAAAAAAGATTCTTTTTTTTTAATTTGTAACCGTTTTTTTTCTTCCTATTTTCGCCTCATTAGTAATAGAGAAACTGTTAAAGATGAGAAGGAGAGAAACTGTTAAAGGTGGAAATGTATTGAATTGAAAATCATAGTTTTAATTCTGCTGTTTTATGTTTTAATGACAAAAAAGTAAAAGAGAAAAGGACACTTAAAGTTATGATTTACTGTATCAGTTTATATTTCTTTTTGCAAATTAACTGAAAAATATGATATAAACCATAGTTGAACAGATAAGCTCTTTTGAGCCTTATCTAGCTGAGAATTATCTAGAGCGTATATGTATACAACCGAACGAAAATGAGCAGATAATAACAAGATAATAAATATCAGCACCACATACTATTTAGTTGTGAAATAGATGTCAACATGAGCAGGCGTATGTTGCTTTGCTTTTAAAAATTCATTTTTGTGTTGTTGTTTACCTTTTCCGTTTTTCTCTTCAACGCACACAGTAAAAATTCACTAGCACTACTACACCACTAATTCCTCCTCTCGGTCACCCTTTATATGGACTGTAAGGTTGCTGTGTATGTGTCATTAGGTGTAGTTGTTGTTGTTTATTAAAATTAAATTACTAAACTGTTTATGCTTAAATCTGCTATTCTTTAGCCTGATTTAGAACCGAATTTCATAATCGCTATGTATTTTCACTCACAACAAATTGAGCGAAGTCATTCTCAACTTGATCTTTTTACTCAAGTTTCAATCGTTTTCTTCAGGATAAAATATTTTCAGTCATTCTTCTTTTATCTTATGTATACAACATGTTCTACACCTGCCGTCAACGCATTTATCTATCGGACTTTTTCATTTCCCATGCTTACTATTGTCTCTTGATTAAATGAGGCCTTGAGAGCCACTTTTTTTTTCTTTACTCCTCGTGGGAGCATAGGGCTTCCACAAAGCATTTCCATTTCTTACACGATTTTCAGCTGTTGTCTTTGCCTCTTCCCATGTAAGATTGTTTTGCCTTAGTTCTTTGATAACCGCGGTTTCTTGATCCTTGAGGATTCCACTCAAGTGTCATTCTTGTAATACTACCGTGATTTTTCCTTAAGGTATGGCCGATCCATCTCCACTTTTTTTGCTTATCTGCTTCAGTATGGCCTCTTCGTTTGTTAAATTCCATAGATCTATGTTGCTTATGGTGTTAGGCCAGAATATCTTGCATATGATTCTAAGGCACTTGTTGGTTAATACCTTTAGCTTTTGCGTGATGGTGTTAGACACAAGCCAGGTTTCAATGCCGTACAACATCATTGATTTTACACATGCGTTGAATATTCTGAGCTTGGTTCGCCTGGATATGTATGAGCTTCTCCATACTGACCGTAATCGTCCGAATGCCGGCCTTGCTTTGTTGAGCCTGTTGTTAACGTCTATTTCTGCACCGCCGTTTGTTGCCATTGTGCTTCCAAGATAGCAGATACTATCTACATACTCTATTGGCCGGACCTGTAGTATGATGTTTTCTGTGCTATTGTTGTTAATTCTCATAGCTTTAGTTTTCTTAATATTAATCTCAAGGCCAACATTGCGAGCCAGTTTTTCCAGGTCATTTAATTTTGACTGCATGTTGGAGATCTTGTGTGAGAGAAGACAATATCATCCGCATAATCCAAGCCCTCGAGTTGTCATGGGAGACTCCATGTTATACCTCTCCTTGAGAACCACTATCTAAAGGATATTTGTGTAGGGTTATTTGTTTACCACACCTAATTGAGGACTTGAGACAAATCAGTTATCTTGTTTGGTGAGAGAACAAATGTGGTTTTTGTAGTTCAATATCTAAACTGTGAAACGAGTTTTTTAAGTGTAAAGCATTGTGTAATGGTTAGAGTGAACGCATGCAATACAAGCGGTCCAGGTTCGAACTGCAGAAAAGGACGTGATGAAAAAGGGAAAAAATTAATTGCGGCTTCAACCTCCCTCTAGACAAAACAATCTAAAAAAGCTTCCTGACCTTCCAGCTTACCTCTGGCTATGATGCTAAATATCAGACGAATGATCAGGAGAAGAAAGCTACCTACTGGGAACAAATTACAATACTAAGTAAAGATCAACACCACCACTTATCAAGGAAATTCACCACTACACAATCATATGGAGAGGAGCTACAGTGGGTTAAGTATCCACTTAGCTTAAAAATTAACTTGATTAATGAAACTAAAACAAAGCAATGGATGCTTTGTTAAAAGCCATTATGCTCACAACACATAATTTACGAAAAAAAAACTAATTGACAGCCTTTGTCAGTGTGTGACTTCCAGCCGCTAGCATCATACCGGTGTACGACGGGGAATCCCTTCAGAACGAATGATTAGGTAGTACGTCAAGAGCGTTGAGCTCAAACTTCACACTCATTACAGTTTAATTGTTTATATTTGTGCTCCTTTTTAATTTTCACCCGACCGGTCGTTAATGTTGTTGGTGCTGCTGTTGTTGCTGCAGCGCCTTGCGTTCTCTCTCGATTATGCTGAGTCTATATAAAAACTGTCTGGCGAACAGTCGACCTCGTTAATTAAACTTGCTACGGTCAATCTGCAGTCAAAATCTTCCGGTTGAACGTTTTCGACACACTACTACCTGTTCCATCCATGAACGGAGAAGATCTGTGTAAAATAAAAATCCAGTTCGCCAGGCAGTTTCTTAATCCACACTTCAACTCAGTCTATATTAGCATATATCCATCTACCGTTGTGGCGAGTCTGCCACCCTGATAAGTCGAGAGCACTCCTCTAATTACCGTATCTGTGAAAGTACTTCTAAGCTCTTTCACTTGTATATTTATCGGCATTTTTACAGATATTATGCTGTGATCGTAGCTATTGTTTGCTAGGCAGTTAAGTTTTTCGTTTCGAGGATGGTTCTTATGAGCCGGAATACAACATAGCCTAACATTGTTGTGTGGGAAATGTTAGGCTGTTGTAAAACGTTAAAGCGGTCTGACTAACATCACAGAGGTACTTAAATCTTTTCTTCTCTAACCTAAGTGATGATGCTATGTATCTTGGAGTGATACGTTAGCAACAGTAACGCGTCTTATCACCTTATTTCCAAAGCTGTATTATTAGTTTGAGAGCCCTATTATCTAGAAATGGTAGTTACCAATATTCTCCTGTTGACCCAATCTTGTGGATTCCTTGTTAGTTGAAACCAACATCTTTTAATAGCAAATAAATTGCCAGACGTACTTTCATAGATTTATTTTCGACATTTGTAAAGACAGTAGAAGAAATGATTAGTTAGTATAGCGTTATAATTACAGTCGATAAAAATGTGTTCTCATAACTGACCTAATTGTATGTCCACAAGTGTAATTACTTAAGTAATAAGTAAATTGTAGAAGATTTTATTAGTTGTTGTTGTTGCAACTATTAAATATATATTTAAATTTCACTTCTGCCTTTTGTTTTTATGAAAAGATTTTAACCTTTCTTGTTACAAAATTTAACTCAAGGTTATCAATGATTTATTTATATTTTTATCCAAGCAGGCCTATTTATACATAAACAAAAACCCACACAAATGATTATTTTAAATATAGAAAAAGTATCATAAATAGCATTGTGGGAGGGATGATGGGTATTTTCGTTTGTACATATGTCATATGTATGTATGTATGTATACATTAAGAACCTACTAAAATGTCCTTAATCCTTAAGCTAACTAGTTAATTGACATCATTTGTATACTTTCGATTACACACAGACCCACGCTCATATTCGTATATTCACCACATACATACACATGCTCATAAACTTATGCATAAAATTAACATGACTTAAGTAGTCCATTCATTGTGAATAACAGATTATGTGTATGTGTATGTGTATGTGTATGTTTATGTGTATATGTGAACGTTTGTTTGTGTACTTAGCTTTGTATGTGTTTGATTAAGAAAGCAATTGTTGTTTTTCTTGTTTCTTATTTCTTTTTTCTTTTAAGAATAGAAAAAATAACAAAACAGCAACAACAAAATAAAATCTTAATAATTTTTAATCCATTCTTTATCGTTTGTTTTCTTATTCTATTACAAATCTATTTTCCCCCTTTTCGGTTTTTTACTCTTTGTTTTGATTTCTTTCAGTGTTGCCACAACTTCGAATTTTTTGTAACCAAATTTCAATAGAAAAAATAAACAAAAAATAACTTAGTATTGACTGAATATAGACCGATCAAAAAGCCTGGTACAATAATTGATTAGTTTTATTCTCCTATTTGTGCTAAGCTTTTTAACTACATATCGCTCATTTATTGCAACAGTGTCTTAAGAAACATGATTTTTTAGTTAAGTATTCTAAAATATGCGGATCATTGTGGTGCATATTATGTGAAAAATTCTTTGCAATGCGATTAAAATTATGAGCACATGAGCAAAGTTTGTTTTTTGAGTTATGACACTGTTGCAATAAATGAGTCCAAAAGCACTGTTGCAACAAAAGCCCAAAGTTTGCCAAAAAATTCCTTTATTTACGTGGATACACTCAATAAGAATCTGGGTAAACGTTAAATCATTCTCTTTGTATCTTAACCTCGAGAAAAAAGTAACCAAAATAGAAGAAAAGTACACATCTGCATATCAAAGAAGAAAATTACCAAAATTGGTTGAAAATAACCAAAACGGCAACACTGATTTCTTTTCTATTTTCAGTTTCTTTTTTTTTTTTGTTGATTATTTCTTATTTTGTTTGGTTTTTTCTGCATTTGTTTCTTTAATGTTGGTTTTGGCATTCATTTCACTTAATCTCTCGGATTAGTGTGGCAATTTCTTTAAGAGTCTTTATCCGTGTGTACATATGTGTGTGTATGTGTATGTGTGTATGAGTGTGTTGTGTTGCTCTTTATTTAGATTTTATCATAGATTTGACATTCATTTCTCTATTCAATTTTTGTGTTTTTTAATAATCCTTGTTGTAGTTGTTGTTGTTACTCTACTTGTTAACAAGAACAGCAGTACTACACGTTACACCAACAAAAAAAAAACAACAAATTTGTAGTTTTTTAACGCATATCTATAGAAAATTTTTTAACATACTCGTACGTACTCAATGCCAACATTTTTTCAATATGTAATCACACATGCATACATTTACTCACACGTACGTGCACATATGAATATAAATTATATGTACGAGTATGTACATACCACTGCCATATACACAATGACGAACAAAAGTATTGACACAGTAAGCTGTTTCAACTTCATGGCAACTTCTGAAAACTTTTTTTTTGGAAATAAACTAACAGTCAATACTAATATAGTCAATGTGTGGCATAATTGACAAAAATTTCGATCTTTTCATATACGCCAATGGTGCAAATATCTCCTTAAGGCACTTAGCAAGTTAAAGCTTGTTGCGATCGCCTTGAAATATAGTACTTATGTACTTATCACTATTATTACTTATTATTTTAAAAAAATCGTATATCAATCAGTACGTAAAGATCTTACCTTGACTCTTTGGTTAATGGCATTATTTTACGATTAGTTTGAAGCATTGAATAGTAAGGCTTCACCGACTTGACTTGGTATGTGCGAGCGAGAGTAAAAGAGAGAGTTTTTCAAATAAAAATATTTATGAAATCAATTTGTGACGAACTCACTGTGATAAACCCACCTACGAACTGTAAAGAAAACATAGATAAACAAAAAACAACAAAAAAATAAATCACACAAATAGATTAAAGGCGCTCACGTACTCATACGCAGATTGAATGTCTTTTTAAATTTTGTTTTGTATTGGGCACGCAATACAAACAAACTGCGATTTATTACATGAAAGTTTACTCGTACAATCCTTTGGAAATACTTGTGCAATTTCAGATTTTTATGATTTACATATTCAAAAAGAATGCAATCATTTTTTAAAAAAATATCGGTTTCTTTTTAAAAAAATATTATCAAAATTTGCATTAATTGATATGCACAGCTAAACCTGATACGTTACAGATGACATTGATTCATGAGTCTAACATTGCGTGATATAACTGCAGTCTTTGCAAAAGGGAAAAATGAATCAATGAAAGTGCTTCTGGTAGTAAATCAAGAGAACACCAAGTTGTTGGTTTATGAACGGCTACCAATGTTATTCTGGAAAAAGTAATGAAATTTCTTTATATCGATACCACTAATAAAAAAACTCATAGCATAGCTGCTATTTCGGACCAAGCAAAATCGTACTGTAAAAGAGTCTAACACTACTAGAACTTGTCTAAGCAGATGAAGCTGTTCTTGGTGTTTTTGAGGAATTACGAGCATAGAATGATTCAGGAACTATATAAGATTTATGCCATCATCGTCATCATAGTTACACTGATCAAAGTGCAACGATTATATTGGATAGAACACATCGTAGACATCATTATTCATTAGCATCATGCCGACCAGGCACTGTTGCAGGACACTGTGACTCATGCAATCTGCAATCTATTGGGATCTTTCCTGTCTATAGTTCATTCAACAAATCTGCCGCCTTCATATTAAGCACCCGGTGAGACCCTATGTCTACCTAAACATTTCCACCTAAACCTATCACGAACAACACATTCACACAATATGTGTTCCACCGTCTCTGATGCCTGTGTACACAGTATACAAACATCCACATCTGTGACCAGCATTCTCTTCAGGTGCGCTTATAGTCTGCAGTGGCTCTGTTAGGAGTTTCAAGTCCGTCCTGCCATACTTGAGAAACTCAGAGCAAGGCCAAAATTGCGGACTGATCGCCACCCTATAATGGCGAAGTCCCCTTTGAGTATTCCAGTGTTCCAAGTATCAGACAATTTCCCAATCCGTGATAAAATTGAGGATGTGAGTAAATAAGGTTCCTGACCGATATATGGTGTGTCGATATAGTTATATTGACTAAAGTTCAATGACTGTGTGAATTGGACACATCTGAGACATAAGTTATCTCTATTTTACTGAATCCACTGTTATGATACCTCTTTCTTTCTGATGGTATGGCCGAATCACCCCCATTTTCTACGTTTTATTTGTTTTAGTTGAGATTTCTCGTTGATTAGATTTCAGATATCCGTATTGCTGGTGCCATTAGATCAGAATAGTACTTCTTGATAAAAAAATTTAGTTTTGCGTAACGGTGTTCGATTTTTTACGTCTATCCTCGTCCATGAATGCTGGATATTTCTCAAGGAAATTTGGGATCTTTCGAAGGGTTCCAGGACGCAGGGATGTCGGCGATAATTGCGTTGCTGACAATCTGGTTAGATCGATGTTTGATGTTGGCAGCGTGAGAGCACATGTTTTATTCCTAGGCTCTGTTGAAAAGAACTGAATAGAGAGAGGACTAACTGTCGTCTTTATTGAAATCGCATAGCATTCTTGCGATTCTCACGAATCTTTGCTCTATTGGAAAGAATGCCGTTATACTCGGCTTTCCTTCGTATGACTTATTTATGTATGAGCTGTGGTTATAAAGAGGTTCCTGGACACACTGGTGTTATGGGGAACGAGATCAGTGATGAACCGGCAAGGCAGAACTTGGCTGCTGGCCTCGTGGGTCAGAGACGTACTGGTCGACGGCCAGGGAGAATATCGATGAATGGAAGCATAAACTGCGCTCGTCATATTGGGTACAATGCTCGGGTCTGAGGCAGGCGAAGCGGCCAATGAGACACTTTATCTACAATAGGGTGTTGCGCCACATGGGCAAGACAACTATGAGGAGACTCATTGACCTCCTGACGGGCTTTTACCATCTTAAATATCATCTCTTCAATCTCAATGTGGTATCTGAACCGGATTGTCGCCCTGTGCAGAGAGGAAGAGAAGACGAAGCAGCATATTCTCTGTGGATGTGTTGCTTTGGCAAACAACGAAGACGAACTTTTATGGAGCCATTTATTGGGCCTGAACAGGTTCGTCGGCTACCCAATGAAGATATGGCTGTCTTCATACACAAGGTAGAGGATATTCTTCTGGAGTTTGTTCCATCTGGTGCTTCCAGACCGATCGGACATTCATTCGCCCAGGGCTTTATTCTTACAGCAGCCGGCTAATGTTCTTAGACAAATAATACTTAACAAATATATCCTGGAAAGAAAAAGGATGAACTCAACACTATTTACATTAACAATAGCAAGGACAACAAGAATAACAACAATTTTAAAACATATTTATGGTAAAAGTTTTGTTGTCTTCACGATATTCTTCTATTTTTGTTTTTCGTTTCATGTATTAAAACGAATTTAAACAAAAATTACATTAAGGTTATCGTTGTTGTTGTTGCTGTTGTTACTATTGTTGTTGTTAATGTAAATGATTTTAATGCGTTCCATTGTTGATGGCACGTGTCGGGCTTTATTAGTTCGTCCGCTGTTCATCGCCTGCAATTCTTGTCAGGCGAGAATATGAAAAACACCCAAAATAACAAGGGCGGCGGCGGTTGATTTTGTTGGTTGGTTGGTTGGTTGTATAGATGAATGAATAAATGAACAGACAGACGGTAGGACGGACGGACAGACAGGCGTATGGCGTTTGATGTGATAGCACGCTTTTACGCTTTTACATGCATTACTCATGCCAAACAAAAAAGTGAATGACATGAAATGAAATACAACAATAAAAGCGTCTATTCCATTTTGGTTTTATTGATGTTGCTGTTGCTGTTGCTGCTGTTGCTTTTGTTGTCTTAATAAGTAATTTTTTGTTCCTTTTAGACCAACAACGGCAACGAATAACAATGAATCGAATCGCAACAGGATTTTGTTTTCTATAGGCTGTTGTTTTGCTGGATAGGACAAGATAAACTCCTTCGCCTCCCTCAGTCCGTCACATGCATTATTCAACGTCTTCTATTATTTGTATGGTTTTTTATTATTAAATTTCATATTTCGTTTACTTCCTTTTATTATTATTATGTTGTTGTAACGTGTTTGAGTATTTGGGTGTAGTTGATAGAGAGAGAGAGAGAGAGGGAGAGAGAATAAGTAGAGAATTAAATTCAATACCAATACACACAGACACACTCTTATTCAAACACATGCAAAGATGGTTACGTATAGATAAATAATATTGTAAATAAATAACGGTGTCAATTATGCTTAAAAAGCATTAAAAATAATGAACAAATTAACAACAACAATGCATACAATAACAGTAATGATAAAATCAATAGATAGTAAAAGAGAGAGAAGCAAGAATTAGGAGAGAATGTGTATGTGTATTGTAAGAAAAGCAATACATTTTAATAAAGAGTGCACGCAACTTAATTGACCCACTTATATACATACACATACATATGTATGTATGTAATCCTTGTTTGACCAAACTTTCATTATACCGATCAACTCAGCAAAAATATTTGAACTGAACTAAGCACGTAGCAAAGGCAAATTGGCTTCTTAACAGCAATAATACATACAATAACGGTAATAATAAAATCAATAGATAGCAAACGAGTGAGAAACAAGAATAAGGAAAAACTCTAGTGTTTTTGATTACAATCAGAAATCCGAATCATGATCGGAAACCACATGGTTCCAGTGAATGAGATGAAGAAATTGGCGCAAAACTGTACATTTTCGATTTAAATGTTTTTCAGAAGCCCTATAATCCTCAAGGAGTTAAGGAGTAAATGATGAATCGCTGTTCGTGGCGCAAAAATTAATTCTCTGGTTAGACAATGATGATCATTTTCTTCGATAAGCGCGCAAGGCTATCCGGGTAAAGTTTGATAGGCCACCAGAGATCACTCAGCTCACAAAAACATTGCAAAAGTGGCAAAAATGTAATCGGCAACATGGTTTGCTCAGTTTCCTATGTTTGGTCACAGAGGCGGGTACCAAAAAATGTGCTTCACAATTATATTGTGAGTACAGTTCCAGAGGGAATCATAATTGGTAATGAAACATGGGTATATAAAAAGTTATCACAATGAAATAAAATTCAAAAAATGGCCAGAAGAACGAATACTGCAAAAACGCAAAATTCGATCAAATGTCTTTGATTGCGCAATTAGGAGGTTTTATCATAAGGTTGCACTGCCAATAAGGAGTTTTACTTTACAACTTTTACCAAAACTGAAAACACATATGAAAGTACAGCAATTTTCAATATTTACCGTGACCGGAATTTTGGAAAATCGTTTACATTTGACGATAAACTAGATGCTTATTGATAAACTAATGTGTTTCTAACAAACCTCGTACACTACTGACTGCATTTTATCAGTGAAAAAATTCTTTATTTTTAATATCAAACTTCAGAAACAGTCATAAACAGTTCTCTTCAAAACACAATACAATTCATAGTAAATTTAATGCTTAACTGACTCGTAAATGAAAGACTTTTTCAAGTGTCCTTTCAAACAATTCCTCTGATTTAAATGAAATGCTTTTCCTTACAAAAAAGTTACCAAAAAATTGAGAAAAAATTCAATATTTATTTTTGAATTCTTAATTCAAGAAAATTCAAGAAAATTCAAGCAAAAACGAGAATTTGTATGACAAAACAAATAAAAAACTAAAAAAAGAGCAAAGGAAATTAAAGAGAAAAAGAAAAGAAAAGAAAGAGATAAAGCAAGTGGCGGCTTATGGCGTTTAAACGTTCTGTTGTTATACGTATGGTCGATCTAATACATAAATATGTACAATTTATGCATATGTTAGGATGCTAAAGAAGGGGGAAACAAGCGAAAAACAAGGGGGATTTATTTTATTTTTCTTTGTTAATGTTATCCCTTTGTTGTTATTGTTGTTGTTGTTGAATTTATAATGACGATAAAAGTGTAAATTGTTGCTTCAACAACGTGATAACAATGGATGATTTTTAAGCAGAAGTAATTGAATTAGAATTTTATTACTTATCGAATACAACGACAACAACATTTATGCAAATAAGGAAAGTGTTTTTATAAAAGTGTCTAAACTTTCAATAGAGTAGAATAGACAACTGGTCTGAAACCACAAGGAAAATCTGGCCACAAAGAGGGCATCATGGGAGCGTTTTTGTGAAGAATTAGATAATATCACGGAGGCATCGCGTGAGAAGGGTATTACCCAAGGAACCATGTGAACAATGTTGCAGACAGGGTGAAGAGGAGGACTCGGAAACTGAGTTTCTCACGGCTTCTATGGCGCTCCTTGGTCACAACTGGCCATTCTGAATAGCGTGCAGAGGCTAGCTTGTCTTGCAATTACCAGTGTCATGAGGTCTGCTCCTCAGGCCGGTCTGAAGACAATGCTGAGCATACCACCCCTGGGTATTTTTGTCAAATGTGCCTGCAAAGTCGGCACATAGAATCAGCGAGTCGTGTGGACTGGGGCACGTTTGCCTTGGACACGGTATCATCCTATAGAAAGTGGGCGCACCGATTTTAACGCGTCGATACCTACTTTGAACTTCGGTAGAGATTTTAAGGGCAGGATATATATAGAGACGAGTGGACTGCTGGATCTCTTCTTCGAGATGACACAATCTATACCGATGGCACAAGTACGGAAGCGGTTACAAGGTCGGGTTTTTACCCTGATGATCTGGACCTAAGGTCTCTCTCAAAGTACCCGAAGATTGCACTGCTTTTTAGGTGGAGGTCTACGCTATAGATAGAGCTGCTAGACGTATCCGGAGGCTAAATCCCGAGGCCTGGAGGCCTATTAGGATCTATGCATACGGTCTCGCCGCAGTTAGTGCTTTCGATTGCATGTATGTAATTCAATCCTCACCTATATTAAGCTCACTGGCCAATCTGGAGCGATATCATGTCGAACTGATATAGATTTCAACTCATGCGGACATACAATGAAATGAAATTGCTGATAAGTGCGCTGCTATAGGGTCCTCTATGTCTCAAGGACGTGCACTCCCTCTATTTGTATCGTCGATTTTCTTAGATAAATGGACACTGAGCAGTACAGAACACAGGTGGACCAATATCACCACTTGTAGAATATTCACAACGCTTTGGCATTTTTTTTCTATTAAAAGGAATAGGTCTCTTCTTAGGTTTGGAAGTGGGTCGATCGGACTTCTTTCAGGCAGAATTACCGGGCATTGTATGATATGTCGCATGTCAGAACGCATGGGAAGTCCTGGTCATGGCTACTGTAGGAGCTGTCAGGATGAGGACAAATCGATGCAACACCTTCCCTGCGATTGTCCTGCTCTATGGGAGCTTAGAGTAAAGCACTTGTGTGCATGCCACTTCAATTATCTAGACTGTCATAGGGATAGAGAGTATAGAGTATATGTTGACCCAAATGAGGAAACTGATATTTTTGTGTCTTTAGGTGATAATCTTTCCTGAGACCCTCCCATGTCCGTCTTTGTGGTCTATTCAATGTTGAGTGTATCACAATGGATCATAAGGCCCCCTAGTGAACTCGCGAAATTCGGGCGATGCATGTAACCTAACCTATGTAGTTGGTCATAGAGCAGGATAACTTATGTAACTGCCCTTATAGAAGTTATAACCGCCCATTGGTCACTTGTAGACATGCTTAAGGGCTTGGAATGCGATGTAATGACTTAGGCAAAAGCTGCAATGATGGAAGGTGATATGTATCTACGGATCAACGTCTTCGCCATTGACAACTTGAAATGGGTTTGAGATATAGATATTGTAAGATGGGACAAGTTAAAAAAACACCCTTTATAATAAGCAAAACAGAAGAAGAATATCAACAGAAACTCTAACCCACTTTAAACTTATAGCCTTCAGCTTTGTTGTTGCCTTGACAACTCCCCATGAATATTGTGAAGATTTAATTGTTCTCTTCGTTGCCAGCAGCCACTCTTTTTTGTCTAATTTTTTCAACAAAATTTGCATTTTAAATTGAATTTTTTTCCTTTTTTCACTTAAATTTATTTTTGAAATCCAATTCCTAAAATAAAAGGCTGTTTTATGCAAATACCCATTTAAATGAATAGAGAAATACACTGAAAAAAAAAAAACAATTGAAAAGAAACTAAAAATAAAATTATTGCAGTTTTTACAGTGACGAATAAATGTCACACATGCTCGTTTTCTAAATTAATAACTTTATTAATACTAATGGAGTATATCTCTCCTCTCTTTTATAACTGCTGCTAACCAGCATGACCAATAAATAAGCCTGAGCGGAGGGGAAGGAAAACTAAATAATTTCCATAAAAAGAAAACAAAAGACACAAAAAAACGATGAGTTTATTAACACAGACTTCATAATAAAAATGTAACGATGATGCATCATCAGTAAAACCAGCAACAACAGCAGTAGCAGCAGTAGCAGCAGTAGCAGCAGTAGCAGCAGCAGCAGCATCATAATCATCATCGTCATCAATAAAACGACAACAAAACACATTTAGCCACTTACACGCTTATAATGTGTCATATAAAAAGGGAGGTGATAGCGTATGAGGAGGCCAAAAATGACACCCAACTACCACCATCACCATAACCCTCGGCCAAAAATAACGCGCAAACCATGTACTGGTACTATGGGAACACGTACCACAAATAACATGAACATGTCAATGATACACGCTTGAGTAAATGGAAGTATGACTGAATGGCAGACTGACTGACTGACTGACTGATTGCATGCAGGAATGATTAAATGAATGATAATGACACAGAAAACAGAACAGAATGTCGTCATCGGATCAACACAAACAAAAATTTACAAAAACAACAATACAAATGTATGCTTGCTATTCATACATTTTCATTCTCTTATTCATCTTAGTAGTCAGTCGTCAGCAACAGGCATTATTCCTTCAACAAAAAAAGGTTGGGCTTGAATACAAATAACGAGTATTAAGGAAGTACTTCTGCTCTTAAGGAGAATGATGACAACAGACTGCTTGAAATATTTTGGAAGAAAAAAGTTTACGAAAATCGTAACTTAATTATTTGAATTATTTTTAAATCTTTTAAGCAGAATATTAAAAGTATTAACACTTTCAGTTAAAAGTTTAATGCATATGTGTAAGCTATTGTTATTATTTGCCTCGGTGACATCGAAAATTGCTTATCAGTTGAAACATACATACATATGTACAATCTATACCAGATTTAGGCAAAGAGCTGCTCGTCTCTTCTGTTTTCACACGTACGTATTCGCACGCATAAGCAAAAAATAAACAAGGAGAAGTTAAGAGAAAACAAGTGGAAAACTACAACGCAAAGTAGCCCGAGTAAAATGTATTAATATTAGTTTGCCTGACACTGATCTATACACCCAAACATAATTTCCGCAACATTTCAAGTGTAACAAGGGGGACTTCTCTCAATCAATGAGCTGTACCCGATTTTATTTTATTTTATTTTGTTTTATAAGACCAACACCGAGTGGATAGCCCAACTCATGCAGTGCATTGTGCTGGTACTAGGAAAATAGGTTGTGGGAAGGAGGATAGAGAGAGTAGTTTTAATGGTCGTTTGATTTAAATTTACTCATGTCGTAAGTGGCAGGGGAAAAAACGGACAGTGCGACTAAAGAACGAAATTTCCCTATAATGTGTTGTGCGATTCACTGTACAATCAACTACAAAAAAATGCGCCCCACGAGAAATACGACTCGTAGGAATATCTAATTATTGGGAATTAATTCTTTAATTGTATCAGAACACATTCTGTTACAGTACCAATAGAACAATGAAACACGCGCCACATTGCGCCGGAACTCTAATGAATTGATGGAGTAGACTACCCCCTACCATGCGCGGTCGAGAAGTTCCAAAATAGACTTTGAAGCACCGGCCCATATAAGAGAGTTGTATTCCATTTTGGGTCAAATATAGATTTTGTAAATATTAAGGAGATTAGATGGAAAGAAGTATATCTTGCACCGTCTTAAAAAACCGAGGCACTTGAGTGCTTTCTTCGACACTTGAAATATGTGATCATTCCAACGAACGTCACAGTGAATTCTTATGCCCAGAACATCAATACCTTCAGATTCCCCAATATCTACATTACCTTAGACACAAATGCCAACACACCAACGTGCCTGTGTGTTAAAAACAGCTTCGGGTATTGCATGCTTTAAAATCGATCATGTTAGCACGATCCCACTCGGAGATTTTCACCAGGTAACTTGTAAGTGTGTCGTTCATATTCATGCTTTTCGCCCCAATCTCCAAGAGGCTCGGCATACTATCAAAAGAATATGAATGACAAATATTGCTGTCACGTGCAAAAGAGGAGGTAGGATTGGAAGTGAGAAGAAGAAAGTTGTTAAGAAATATTAGGAGTAGAGTGGGAGAAAGAACAGAGCCTTGTGGTACCTTTAAATTAATCCCCCAACTACAATCACTCTAATAGAGCGATCTCTTAGAAAGCTCGATATAAGTCGAGAAAAGTGACTACCGAAACCAAAAGCAGGTCACCAGTATAATGCGTCTTTCGGAAACCATACTGACCGCTTAGCAAATCGTTGGACTCCAAATATCTCACAAGGTGGTGATTAATCATACTCTCCATAGGAGAGTGCGGTAGTTCTCAGAGTTACTAGCCTCGCTCCTTTTAGGAATTTGCTTTATATTAGCAACCTACCAGCAAGATGGAAAAATACCGGCACGATATGACGCACTGAAAAGGTGAGCTAATGTATGCACAAGCGTCGAACATCTATGCTTCAGGACCAGTGCTGGAATACCATCCGACCTGGATTTTGTTTTTACACTCATTGAAAGGGAACCTACAGCTTAAAGCAAGTTAAAGAAGAACTTCATAGTGTAAATACTCCTAATCAGTGTTACCTATCATACCACAGCGGCTTATCCGCAAATTACAATGTAATTGTAATTCAATGTTTGCTAATTACACATTTAATTACTTTTTTCATTTGACTCTGAAGAGTGCAATTTGCAACTGCAAAGAATTTGATTGCTTGTAATTAAAAAAGTATTGTATTGTGCAAATATAAATTCAATTATAGTTTGGTAATTGGTAATTGCCAACGTCATTAGTAATTAGTATTACTTTGTAATTACATAGCCAATAAGTATAAGTAAATAATTGATTTAATTCATAAATTTCAGGAATATGATGCATCATAGAGAGTGTCAGAATAGTTTTATAATTCGGTGACTTTTTAATTTTTTTCGCATAAAATGCTAATTATAGTCCTGTAATACATTAAGTCTAACGGATTTTTACCTTACCAGGGCACTTTATACCATGTGAATTTGGTTTCCTACTGAGCTTCTTCTGAGGCAACAGGCGAACCTTGCAGCGATCAAGTTAAACTCAGCCAACTGCTGGCCTTAGCAGCTTCTTGAGTAGACTAAGGCTACAGACTTTTATTCCTCTCTGTCGAAGACTACTGTAACGGGAAATCAGATTTCTCTCTAAAGTTTCTGGAGAGATACACCGATGTCTGCTGCTGGAAGTACCGGTAGTTGTATCGGTCACTTCGTTATAGAAGCCGGCTTAGACCGATTTTATTTTTTAGTGTCATTGTAGTATGCAGCATCACAATAACTATAAGTTGGCTGATCCTAGCACCGACTGCCGATTTTAACCTAACCTAACCTAACCTATAGCGATATCTTGATATATCTGTGGAATGAAAATTGAAGACTTGGACATCAGACACTTCTAGATCATTACAGTGTCTTTCAAGCGAAAGTCAGGGCTATACTAGGCTACCATAAAGTCACTTGCGAAGGGCATATCGATGACCAAGCTTGTTCATGGATAGCGCCTATTTCTTTGAGATAAGGCATTTCTGTCCTAAAACATAGAAACGTACCTGGAACTGTGTCACAATAAGGCTGGAAAGTGAGAGTAAATTGCATTCCACGACTCGTTTGAGCACTCACCACTTGGTCTCCATCCTCACAGGACAAGTCCAACCTGGGAGGCATGCCGGCATGATGACTAGACGATCCCTCATACGGTTTCGGAGGAGGAGGAAGGGAATGTATCTATTCAATGTCCCACTGTGCTAATACGTCTGAGAATACTGGGAATCCTATTCTTAAAATTCTTAAAAGATCTATCGGATATAGATTTGAAGATATTGCCCGTTACATAAAAGGATCGATGTGGCTCGGACCAAACGATCCGTTTTAAAGGTGGTTTTCCATGGATGTGGTAATACAGTAGGCCACATGACTACATGAATCTAACAAAACCTACTTTGCCAAATAATAAGGTTTTCAACGCCATTAAAATAGGGCATTTTTAGCATGTTACCAATCCCTTATCTTCCTTCAATTTGTTTTTGTATTGGAAATAGAAAATATGTTAGCTTTCTGATTTATACCTAAAGTTAGAATTTTGGCCTCTTTCGTAAATTTTTATCATAGTTTTTAACTTTCGTTCGTTTGCTGGAACACAAAATTGTGCTTATAATCAAGAGAGGTACCACACAGAGGTACAATCACAGGTGATACCACGCGTTTTATTTTTATATGCAAATATTCATGCGTTTTGCACTTTATCGCAGCTTAAGCGTCTTTGAAAAGATTTAAATCAGTGCACTTGTATGTAGCCAGTCAGACAAACGCAATAGCGTATAACGCCTAGGCGCATAAAAAACAGAAATTGTAATTACTTTATACTTTTGTAAGCGCCATAGGATGCATCTGATGCATCACTAAATAAAAACATAATTTTTCGATTCAGAAGATATGGCCTATTTTTGTTTTTATTTTAAATTCTTAAATTGAAGATATAAGTTCACAAAAAGCGATTTAAAATTTCTAATAAACCAGACAAACCTTTTTGTTTAAAATATTTTTGATTTCATACCTTAAAGGTTCTGTTTTTTAATGACAAAATTCATTATAATTATAAAACTTTATTTTGTTGTTGCCTTAAGTTCTTTGGAGTATGATTGTGTGTATGTGCGCGCTACTTTTTAGCCTTTTACACTCATTCTCATTAATTGCATCAAATTTTAATAGAGAGACAGACACAAAGAGCGCAAACCCCTTTTAAGCACCCCTCACACCACTTGCTGTTGTTTTATTAACACACCAGCACTTACATAAATAGCAGTAGTAAGTGATAAGGCAGCAATGACTAATGAATGAAACACTAATGAGTGTTGACTGGTTGACTGAATTGTGTGTGATAAAGTTTTAATGATGTTTATAATTGTTGTTGTTGCTGTTTTATTACTCTTATAATAGTTTTGTGTTGGTGTTGCAATTGCAATAGGAGTATATATAGTATATAGTATAACAGTTTAGGAGTGAAAAACATAATATTTTTTAGTTTTTTTTAAATTTGTACGAGTATTTTATGAGGGTGTGTGTTGACTCAATGATAATTGCAATTGAACAAAAACGTGTAAATATTAATGTGATACAAACACAAATTTTTGAAGAAATAAATTTAAAAAAAAAATAATAATAATTAAAGAGAATTTTCCATGCAGATGCAAATTAAAATAAAAAATAAATAAAACTGTTTAATACATCGAAAATGCCTTGGAGGCAGTGTTGCCTTAATTTTTTTTAGAAAAACTGAAAATTTAAAAGAATAAACTGATTTTCAAATAAAAAAAACGGCACATACCCAAAAAGTATAAAAATATACATATACGAGCCTGTTCTGTAAGCGACTTAAATTTGACTCGATTTTGGTTTACAGAACATACCCGATATTTACTTCATAATGTATTTTTTACAAAAAATTAAATCTGCTGCAAATAAGTGATATGATATAATGACACTGTCGACATTATTGCGACAATCGGGACACCCGGTGCGTAAATTGGATTCGAGTACGCTGAATCCATTGGTGCTAAACGTTTTTTTATGTTAACTCTGGTTTTCAAGATATAGTTACTTATTTAATTAAATGAAGAAGGTTGCGCAACATTCATCGAAATCAAAAACTGTTTAGTTTGTTGAATAAACTAAAAAAAAATAAAATAAAAATCCGCAATAAAGTTACCTTTAGATAAGGCTAAAACTATTTTTAATATGCGCAGTCATTTCAGAAATACAATATTTGGGCAAAACAACAGTGGGATCGCATTTCTACGTACATATGTAAGTACGTAAGCATGAGTTATATATTGTTAGTAAAACAGATGTATTACTCATACGTAAGTACTTACAAGCATGTTCTTTTCACAAAAAAATTATATCTCTGCGTAGAAAAACGAAACTTTCTTAGACCTAAAGTTGAGTATCACACACTGCGTGAATTCTCTATTTCTTTGTGTTCAGTGGTCAAAAAAGAGGATAATTAAATTGTCGCATTATAAAAGATACGCAAAAACATTACCACAGTTACATATATCAAGCAAATGGGGTGAAATGCTACCTTCAGAAACTGTAATCAGAATTACTAAATAAAAATTAAGAATCAAAATGTTAAAAACTGCAAAATCTCTACAATTTCCAAAAAAAAAGACTTAATTTTTAAACAGAAAACTTCAAAACTGCTCAATGCTTAAAAAAAAACTGCAAAATAGAGATAAATCTGCACATTTGGCAACGCCGCTTGGAGGTGTTATTTTAAGGCGTAATGTTGCTATGGGGTGTACGAAGTGTGTGTCTTCTTACATTACATTTTTGGTACATTTTAGTGATATTTGCTTACTATGAGGTCTACCAAGTGTGTGTCTTCTTACATTACATTTATGGTACATTTTAGTGATATTTGCTTACAACCATTTATTTGTAGTCCTTTGCTAAGGTCTCTGTCATTAACCATACTATGCTTTAATAGAGCTGTGTAGACACACTTTCAGATCTTGAATACATCCTCTTTCACATCTCCGTGAGTCGTCGTCCTGCAACCTAGCTGGCAAAGCAAATTAAGCTAAAAAAAACCAATAAAACCCGTTTTCACTTTTATGTTTGTGCGAGTCACAGCCATTTACCAAAAAAGTCCATTTGAAAATTTTATTAAATCACATTAAAAACAACTAACAAATTGACTTTATTGTTACTCGCATTAATAAAAGTTCTTTGCAATAATTGCCTTTATATCGAGTTCACACAAAAGCTTTAACTGCCAATTAAGGAATTTTGGGCAATTAAGGCCTTAATTGATCTCAATTTACCATACAAAATCACAATTTATAAATGGCCCAACTTGTACTTAAATGTACAATTAATTGAGTCGAATTGAAAATGCAACCCTGTCTAAAGTATGTAAAATGAGGAATGACAACTCGCTATGAAATCTGTTCAGTGAGAAGTGACAAATATATACAGTATGCAAACTCTTAATTAGTACAAATTTTCAAGAGACATTTTTTAAAATCACTAGTTTTATACGATTTTAAACAGAAAGGTTTTATTACTTAAAACAAATAAAAAACCCCTCTTGAGTTACAATTTTTTATTTTTTTTTTTCTAGGAAGTAATTAAATTTAAATTTTTTTGGTTGTATAAATGCAGATTTCGCACACTATGCAATGGCATACAAAATACGAGTATATATCGTCAAAATGAAACCAGTAAACATACATTTTTGTTATGAATTTGAGTTTCTCCTTGACATTTTACACTCTATTTAAAGTTAAAGTTTTATTTTTTATTTAATTACTTTGTTTCAAATTACCTGATTTAAGTTTTCACGAATAAAATGTGTCAAAGCATTTTTAGTTGTCAAAGGCTAATTAAACAAACTTAATTGATAGCTCAATTTAGAAATTAATTGACTCATTTAAAATCTATATCGAAACACGGTATTAAACGAATTTAACTAAATTATTCAATTAAAGAATAATAATATTTGCAACTCATTGTCATAATTTAAAAATGAAAATATTTTATTTAAAAAAAACTGCTTATTTTTTAAAGAAATAAAAAATAAACTCAACAACCAGGGTCAAATTTGAAGAACTTAATTATATTTGCTTTAAATTGATACTCTTCAAACTAATAGAAGTAGCAGTGCTGATGACAATGATGATGACAATGTCAAATTAAGGAACTGAGTAACCATTGTTTGTTTTGTCGTTTCTTCCAGTTTCTTTTATTTTTCTCAAATATCACTGCTGTCGGTCGCCACCGAAGGCCCTTTAAAATAATTGGTTTTTGGCAACAAAAAAAAAAAAAAGAATCAAATGGAACGAAGAAAAAAACGTAAGAAAATAACAAACAAAACCGAGTTTCATGTTTCTCTGCCTTGCCATCAATACTTTTCACTTTCCGCTCTTTTTATGGAAAATGATTTGTTGTTGTTTCTCTTACAAATGTATCCCTATGCTGTCGTTCTCTTTAGCTGCTGCTGCCGTAGTTGTTATAATAACACATCTTTAAAAAAAAAAAAAAAACAGAAATAATGTCAAAATGTGATAAAATAAAATAAGAACAACAATAAAAACAACAATAGGATAAGCAAATAAATATATAAGAAAATCGACTCTAGAAATCAATAATACGAATGTGAAAAGAGAAGAAAACAAACGAATAAACAAAAACAAAAAGAAATATTTGAAACGTTACAGTTTTCTATTTTGTTGTTACTGTTGTTATTGATATTGTTGCTGCTACTTTTTCATTATTTTTCCTTTCAATATCAAACAAGAAGAATTGGAAAAAAAAATTAGCAACAACAGCAACAACTAAAATAAATAAATGGAAAAGCAAACATAAATAGAAACACCAGTACTCAATATTCTCTTTCTCTCTCTGGCCTCTTCATGCAACTACTAATGTATAATACGAGTATCAATAGAGAATATCATAGATTGGCATTATATAGTAAGTAGTAGCATTGATATGATGATACTTTTTTAAGCCCACAAACATACTCGTGGAGACAACACATACAATAAAATACATATATGCTTCCATGGGATGTGTGTGTGTTTTTTAGCAAAGCAAAATAAACGAATCTTTGCAAAACTTTGCAAATTTCCTCCTAAACGACTCAATTGGTAAAAAGCGACAACTATTATTTGTTTACACACTCACACTCACTTATTCAGCCGTCATTCATGCTAGTCATACTTGTATAACAGTTGTAAAAAGAAGAATATCAAAAAATAGCCAAAAGAGCACAAACACATGCATAAACACCATAAACACATATACACAAAAATATAAATATGATGTGCATAGGAAGGAGCAGCGTGTATTACAATAAAACTCGGTTCAGCCAAAAGCGGTAACATTTTAGGCTCGATTTTGATAGCATTTTTATTAATCACTTCAGTTACGAAGCTAATTTTTTGCAACTGCTATGCTTCATTTGAAATTATCAATTTCAAGGTATTACAACATTATGTTGGGCGTGGCTAGGTTAGAGTGCAGTCATACAACACAAGCGGTCCAGGTTCGAGTCCCCGACAGAGAACATGAAGAACAAATATTATTGAGGTTTCATGTGCTTAATAAAAAGACCGCCATTTCACTCTCGACAAATCTATCTAAAAGAAGCTACCTTGACCTTCCAGCTTACATATGGCGATGATGACAAAAATCAGATGAAATGATCAGGAGAGAACGTTACAAGCAAGGTACACCACCACCGCTTAAGAAGGTATCGGCGACCAGTCCGGGGCCGAAAACTGGAGGTAACATTTATGCTACTAAGCCTGACCAGAGGTATTCTGGTATACTAGGAGCCTCAGGGACTTTTAGGTACACCCCCTTGTGGTTTTAAACCTAAAACGCAGGCAGAGCGTGAGCTCGGTAAGGTTCTGCATCTCCTCAACCGGGTGCTGTGACCCATATCACCGCAGGAGCTTAGATGGTCTCCAACACTATACCAAGGTGTGATGGTTAGTGTCCTAACAACACGCCTTTGAATTTGGTACTCTCTTATAATTATCATAGGTGAGGGGCATTGGTGAACGTTAATTCACCCGTGCCTCGGGCACCGTGGAGTATGCCAGCATGGCTAGACTCACGTTAAACTGTTTCTTACTATTTAGGAAGGATCTTTACCACTACACACAATCATATGGAGGCGAGCTACAGTAGATTAATCATCTACTTAGCCTGAAAATCACCTTAATTAATGAAACTAAAACTAAAACAAAGGAATGAATGATTTGTGGAAAGCCAATATGCTTCCTAGAGAAGTGACATGGGAAAAAATGGTTCATTTGGATTATGTCCTAAGAGATAAGGGTATGACTTTATACATAAAAAATACAAGCACATTGTATGAAATCAAGCTTAGGTACTAGGACAGTCTGATAATTCCGTGATTTTCTAGACAAAAGACAAATATTTCTTCTGCAAATCAATGCCTTATCTCTCATAATAATAGGCACCTTGAAGCTTGATGCAATTAGTAGTAAGGGGCGAAATCTGAAGTGTATCAATTGGATGTGATAACATATCGTAGCCAATCTCATGCAATTTAATCATAGACGACTTGATTCCAGCGCATTTTTGCATTTCCTTTATTTGCAAATATCTTGTCTTCCAAAACGAACTTTCGTACTCTGACAGTGGATAGCGCCCACATCTATCGATATGGCTGTCATGTTTTCAGTTTCGGTGAGGGCATAACAGTGATGTGCGATTTTCGTTCGATAACGACAAAATTTTTGAGAGTATTTTATTGACAACAAAAGCAACAATTTTTTTTAAAACAAAAAGATTTTTTCATGAATTGCTTTACTGAATAACTCTATTAACTTTCAACCGATTTTCAAAAGCAAAGAATCATTTTATTCGTAACTAAACATAAGCTAGGTTAGGTTAATTTGGCAGCTACCATCGGCTCACTTGGATCCAAATTGTAGGTACCTATGCGTTACCATGTGTCCATGGTTCTCGCAGCTCCTGTCTAGCCGCAGTTAGCCATTTAGTCGCCAAGGCACAAATTTTATCCAGATCGTATCGTTCGAATCTTTTCCGAATAAGTATAGAAAGCCTTAAATCGTCGAGTTCTGAGTAGTGGAAACGTAGGTGTTCTGTCGACTCCTCTTGCTCTTTAAAGAGAGCAGCAACGTTCGTTCGCAATTTGTCGAGATACCCATCAGCCTAAGGGGAGCACTGACGTTTTCAATCGATCCGTTCGGATTCAAAGTAGTACCAGCCAGCCCAAGTTCATCCACAATGAAATTACCTTTAATGTCCTCATGTACATGAATGCTTGTAAGTATAACCGTCAAATGTTTCGCTGTGTCATCTAGATACCCAAGCATTCATCGAAAATTTTCTACATACTGAGATATCCTTATGAATATCCCGTAATAATGGACTAACAGCGTAGCTATATTTCTTTTGCTCCTCTTTCTATACAAGAAAATTAAAATCGGTTAATATTCAGCTAATTCATTAGCTTATTAGTGCGTGAAGGTATGAAAAACCGGGTTTTTACCTATAACTCCATATCGAATATTTCAAAAACCCAGTCTTCGAGTACTCAACAGCGCTTATCAGAAAAATAGTATCACTTCCCAGGTATTTCAAATTCATTCGTTGTTGTCGCAGTGTGTTCGAGTTACCATAGTACTAAAAATATATAAAAACCGGAAAATGCTTAAAGAAAGGAATGTAAAAATGTAGGGAAATATTTGTGAGTAAATAACGAATTTTAAAACTATCTCACGCATACTTTGTTTAATTTAAATATAAGAAGTGCTTAATGAAAGACCCGCAAAATATTCATTTTAAAATTAAATCGCTGATGCATTGGCACACATTTGTTTGCAAACATCGTCACTCATACACACACGAGGCTTGCAAATAAATGTTTGCCAATGTTTAAGCGCCATTGTTTAAGTGTCATTTCTGTATTTCTTTTTGCATAATTTGCTTGAACCGTCTGCAATTGGATTAGCATTTTCTCAACACTACAGAGAGAGAGAGAGAGAGAGAGAGAGATCACAAGCCCTCTATTAAAATCTGTGTCATTTTTGTAAATAAAATCAATGTGAATTTGAAGTTAATTATTATTTTTGTTTCATATTTATTTGTAAGCGAATAACTTTTATTACAGTGTGTCGACTTGATATACGAGCATCTGGTCATTAAGTAAAGTGGCCTTCTTTTTGATTTTTCTCTTTTTGAAAGCCTTGAAAGTTGACTCCATCAAGGTATGATTGCTTATATGTCTTTAGTTCTTCATTAAAGTAAATATACGGGAGTACACATACATACATATGATTGTAAGAACAAGCATATTTTCAAGGGATAATTTATATTTTAATGATATATTCACTTACAAATAGAAATCTACTTAAAGTAATAAAAAAATAAAATTAAAGAAACAGATCTTTTGAAGGACAGGCCGTTATGATTGAATATTAAATTTCAAAACTTCTTAACACTTTTGTTGCCGCTGGGCACTCTTTAAGATGATGAATGATTGATACGACGACAACGAAGAGTATTATACAAATACATTTACTATTTTCATATCGCATTCAGGCATTCAAACACTCATTCATTCATTTATTCATTTCAATCACACTTGATTTCATATAACAGGTTGAGTACCAGCAAATAATTATGTATCACATAGACATACTCAGGCAGAAAAACAGACAGACAGACAGACAGACAGACAGAAAAACATACGAAGAGTCTAGCAAACATTTATTTATTTGTGGGTCTGTTTGTCTGACTATTCTATTAAATGAGGGTTGTAATGGGTTTTTTCTTTGTTTGTCTCACAAAAAACGAAAACGAAATCTTTAATACTTTTGATGTTGTAGTTGATGATGTTGTTTCATGTCAATACATATAATGAAACAGCCACTCCATTCATCTCACCCCGCTAGCAACGTACTTCCACTCACTTTACCTTTAAGCTGCTTTTCAATATTAATTTCAATTATTTTTGCCATAATGTGGTGCTGCAATTTCATTTTTATATCGAAATTAATTTTAATAACAGATTTTGTAAGGAAAACTAATTCATCACTTGCGTTACTTACTGTCTGGATTATATTTTTAATTTTCGTTCATAGTTTTTTAAGGAAACACACAGTCAGCCAAATCTTAAGCATCGTCTTATGTGGAAATATAACGGCCCGCTACGTGTGCACAAGTGAGATTTGACTTTGACAAACAGAAACTTGAAGGCGGACTTCCACTATTGTATTTGTCTTGATCTACGAGTCTGGTCCCTAAATTAGCCGATCTAACAAGCCCGACGTACGAAATGTGGCAAAAATGTTCGTTATTTCTCATCACAATCTCTTACTTTTTTCCCAGCGATATTCAATAGCTTCGATACCCTGTTACCCTGTTTATATAGCAAGAAATGCATAGCTTCTTAAAATAGCCTTTAGACACAGACTCCACCTTTTTATTGTTGGCAACATTTTTTCACGAATCAATTTTTTAAAGTCTGGAAACAAAAAATAATCCGCGAGGGTTTAATTTAGCGGATAAAAGGCGTGATTACACGATCTAACGCGGCTTGCCAGCAAGCTTGATGTGACTTATCTATTTCCATTTTCTGCAGATCATTTGTAAAATGTTGGTATATAATATGCTCTAAAAAGGTTTGAAGTTCTCTTTTATTTAAAAAAATATCGAAAACATGCTCTTAAAACTGATATATGCAGAAAAATGCTGTTATGAGCAAAATATGCAAAAATATGCCCTAACAAATCGATGGTAAATTTCATTAAAATTCATTCTTACATTCGACTTGATTGGATGCATGAATGGATGCAAGTGGATGCAAGAAATGCAATTGCATATTTCTGGTTTCCCTGGTTATAATATTATTAAGGTATCAAAACTTCTCTACGTCTGCTACTATTCCATTGTTGAGCGATGGCAGCGATGTGTTTTTAGTCACTATGCTCATTATCTTCTTTTTTTTAATTAATTTACTACTACCCCGTTAAGTTTACTAGACAGATTTAGTCAATTAAGGAGCCTGAAAAATCCTTCGTTATTTCGAGGTAGAAAAACGCGGACTGAGTGTATTGTCATATTTAAATAAGATTATGTTGAGAAATAAACATGTTCTTCTAACCCACAAAGCCATTAAATTATCAAACGTCTCTCGTATCCCACAAAATCTTAAGTATAATAGGCTTCTTTACGTTGGAATTATCTAACACAGATCCAGCCTAAATGGGTGGTCACTCAAAAATATAAAAGATGATAAAAATAACCCTCTTTCACTTGATTTTCGCTAAGAAAGAAAAACATTTTCATTTTAATTAATTTTGATGTTCGTGCCATAAATTGCAATTTAGCAAAAGTTGAAATAAAAAAAATTTTCCTTTTTTTCCTTCAACTTTAAACATAAATTTTCAGGAAATTTTCGAAAGCAAGACTTGAAATTTTAAATTGAAAGAAGAAAAGCAAAAACAAAACAAATCAAAAAAAAAAACAACAACAAAAAATGTTGTCTTTTTCGGTTAATATTTCATTTAATTTTTTTTGTTTTTTTGTTTTTAGTGATCCCCCCATATTAAAGGCCCATAATAATACGGATATCATACTGCGTCTGCCTATGGGAAAAAGGATTAAGGATATACGATGGCTCTCAGTATGGTGTAGACGTTTCACGGTAAGTTTAAAACAATATTTTATTGTTGTTGTTATTTTATTGTTGTGGTACATACACTTTTCCTTGATTTTTTTTTTGTTGTTGTTGTTATAGTCACCATTATTATCATCACGTCGTTTCTTATATTCTATTTTCTATTGCGATTATTTGTTATATTTGTTGTTATTGTTGGGGGGTAGAGAAATGAGAAGAAGGTTTGAACAAGTAAAACTTGAATCGTAAATTTTAATTTTTTTTCCTAATTTTTGTAATTCATTTAGAAAAGTTTCATATTTTATGGCCAAGATAAGAATTTTTTTCCTTTGGATGTAATCCTTGCAATAAGCAACAACAACAACAACAATAACAACAAACTTATAATTTAAATGAAATTCCATGGCATTTGTGTTTTAAATATCATATCCGCTAATAAATGACCACCACGACTAACTGCTACAAAATGCATTTTGTCAATTCAATCACTTACCTGTCAATTAACCACTTTCCCTGGAACTTTCAGTATTAATTTTATTGATGACATCAGTTATGTTGACGTATATACTCCAAGACTGAATTAAAAAGTAAAAAAATTTTGAGTTGAGGTATCAGCCAGTTCGTAGCCTACGGAACATAATGTTTTCTTTGTTACTTTGTGACCGTTTTTGCTGCAAATTAATATTGAATTTGGCTGAAGGTCTTGATATTTTAAGCGGGTAATCGTTTTATACTTTATTGACAGTAGTTGGTGTAAATGACTTGGCTTTCACCCCACAAAATCTGTGGCCAAGCCCTTATTGGCTAAGATACTTACTTTCGCTTTCTTTAGTATATATTAGTCCAAAGAGACCTATTGTTTTGATTGTTGTTTGATCCTTGACATTTAAAAGAGACAAAAAAAATAGATGAGAGTCGGCAGCGACTCATTGGATCTATGACGCCCCTTCTATAGTTTGTTTGCCAGATCTGCTGCCTTCCTAATGAACACCAGTAGATCTGAAACCAAAATGATGGATATGTCATGCAGTGAGACCTTATGTCTACCCAAACATTTCCATCTAAAAGGACTATCAAGGACCCCACATTCACAAAATATGTGTTCCGCTATCTATGATGCCTGTGACAATCTACAAACATTCATAACTGTGACCGCCATCCTCTTCAGATGCCATCTTAGTCTACAATGATTCCGGAAGGAGTTTGTCTGAAGTCTGGCTTGCCATACTTGAGAACCACAGACCGACGCCCAAATTGAGGACTGATTGCCGTCCTAGAGTAGCGAAGTCTTCTTTGAGTTTCTAGTGTTCCAAGCATCTGACAATTTCCCAACCATTTATTCGATTGAGGATGCTAGTAAGTGGTGCTGCACAGCAATGTTCCAGACCAACATAAGGTGTCATGGAAGCCTTTCTGGCCAATGCATCCGCTATTTCATTACCATCTATTCCACAGTGGTCAAGTATCTTAGCAATATTTGTGGGATTGCCAAGTCTCGGTTGGATCCATGAACACTAGCAACAACACAGTCATTCAGTTTGGAGCCATTGGTATACCAGTTTAGAATTCCGGTCAGGGAATTTAACACTAAAACTCCCGCCGAAGCACAAATCTAAAGCATAACATCCAGGACCGAAGATGGCTCTCCGATGCGTAAAACAGACAGACTTCTTGACGCATTTCGGGACACTTTGATATTTCAGGCTTAGTAGGACATGTTTGTGCAGGTTTTTTTTCACAATCTGGATTGTCTCAGAGATGGCTCACTGACGATTCTGATGAAATTTTTTACAAGCACAAGTTGATTTTGACGTGGACTACAAGGATTTCAGAGCCGCCCCGATTAAAAGACTGTTAATTAGCTAACTACCCATATTATCTAACTTTTGTTCTGTGGTTAGAGACAAAAAAACAACGCAAGATCCATTTGTGTCTGAACATCACTTTCGAGTGGACCATTTGAAATATTCGAATATTCTTGCACCCGTTCCGTTGAGATACGTCTTATATTTCCACGGCTCATACTACTTATATAAGTTATTTTTGGTGCGAATTTCTTTTTTGAGTAGACAAAATAACCATTTGGGGTCATTTGTGCCGGAGATACGACTTCAACAAAACTCAGTAAACGCTTTTAAACTATCGAAAGCGATTCAGTAATAGATAACGGTTAGTAATGGAAGCAGTATAGCATTGAATGTTAATAAAATTGTTTAATTATTAATTTGTTTAATACATATGTATGTATGTGAACAGTTATAATTTTATATAACAGTTTTGAAATCATTAAAAATTGCTTGTTTAAAAATGGAATTTTTTAGATGCAAACACTCAGAGATGGACGCGTTATATTATAATGAAATATAGAAATAACCGCGCCCAACAAAAAGCGAAACAAAAAAATACTTTTTCTAACTTTAAACTTAAAATGTATGGAAAAATACCACAAAAAGGAGGAAAGAGCATCATATCTAAACGTAAAAAATGCGTAAGAGAATACAGAATGAAAAGAATAAACAAATTTTAACTTTTGTGTTATTGTTTAAAATCCTCTTTAGCATTTAAACAAAGCGAAAAAAATGCTAAATGGTAACACTTACATAAATACTATTAAACAAACAAAGAGAAAAATATGAAATAAATAAAATGCATTATATTGTATTATTTACGTATAATTAGACAAAAAACAACAACTACAAACATGCGAGTATAACTAACTGTAAGGCAAGAGAAAGACAGAGAAATGTTATACTAAATATGTGTGTTTTTTAAAGATGGCGTCTCACAGTCATTGCACACTTATTATAACAAACACTGTAGTAATAATAACAGTTTACGGCAGACATTTTTGATTAAAACAAGTGCTACTCACAAATAAGCACTTAAAAAAAGAAGAAGAGATACACACTAACACATACTCATAACAACTCTTAAAATATGTATATTCTCGTATATAGATATATATTATATGTACATATGTATGTATATAAATAAATAGACTTGACAAAAAATCTACTATAAAAACACACATACATTTGCATACCAATACACTGGGGCACAATTTGTAATAGGAAGAAGCCAAAACAAAAAACAGAAAAAAAGAATTTCTTGTAATTCCTCTGCACTTACACAAAGACAATATTTTGAAAAAAAAAAATGAGAGAAAGCTAAATAGCTGAGAACATAAAATTACATAAACTCACCATTAGTGTTGAAAATAAAGCAAAAGCAAAATGAAAGCTTTTCTATTCGAAAGAAAACTGTTTCCTTTTTTGTTTACACATGTGCATACATACACATACATACACATACATACACATGTGTAAGTGAGTGCATGAGTATTTAAAAGTTTGTTTATAAATTTTAACTCCCTACTCCCAAATTGTAATAGAAAAATTGCGCGCGCATTGGGTTTTAATTTAAGTCTCCTTGAATCCATTCAAGTTTATTTCTATACAAATACATACATAAGTATTATGAGAGTGAGTGTTTAAATTTTATTTTTATTTTATGTAACAAAAAAAAAATTTCTTTATGTATGTGTGAGTATATAATCGTAATTAAAGTTGTACATACATTTCTATGTATGTATGTATGTATGCATATGTAGTAGACATTCGTATATAAAAAATATAAATTTTGTATATAAAATACTCTCAAAAACAAAGAGTGGCTGTATTTTTATTTATATATTCGTATTTAAATACGATTTAACTACACCATTTCCATTGTAAATTATTCCGTTTTATTATTAATTATTTTAATTGCAAACTAATTTTATATGTACTGGGGCAGTACGAAATGTTCTTAGCCTGACATAGTAATGGCGGTATTAACAGCAAAAAGCTTTGTATAATGGAAACTTCCATCCGTCATATAAACACATGTTAATTTTCGTTCAGATCTATCAACTCATTCGTATAGTAAAAGGTGTACCAAAAAGGCGCTTCAGTAATTTTTTATAATAGAAAAATTTGAAATTCATGGTGTGGTTAAGTTATCGGCACAAGAAATTCATAATGAATTGGTGAATGTGTTTGGTAGAAACTGCTCCTTTATATGAAACAGTAAAAATTTCGGTTACTGAATTTAAACGTAGTTGTACCAGCATTGAAGATGAACCACAAAGTGGACGTCCAAAAACTGCAAAAGCGCTAGGAATCATAGCTAAAGTGTATGATATGATATTAGACGATCGACGAGTGAAATTGTGTGAAATAGGTAATGCCATAGGCATTTCAAATGATCGAGTGCATTTTATTTTGCATCAAGAATTACAGATAAAAAAACTTTCTGCAAGATGGGTGTCGCATTAGTTAACTGTTGACCAAAAACGCATTCGAATGATAAGTTCTCAAGCTTGTTTGGATCGATTTAAGCAAAATAAAATGGACTTTAAGCGTTGTTTCATAACCATTGATGAAACATGGATCCATCACTATACCAGAGACAAAAGAACAATCCAAACAATGAACTAAGGCTGATGGAAGTGCACCAAAGAAGGCAAAAAAAAGTCAAAAACGGTTGGTAAGGCCATGGCAACGGTTTTCTGGGATTACAAAGGTAAAGCGTGTTTTTTATAGAAGTATAGAACTTTAAGTTATCATTACTTTTCAAGATGGCGACCGATTTTACAGCTTTCAAGTGATTTATTCTCAGTTTGGTTTGGCAATTCATCATGAATAGACTCACGCCTAAGCAACGCTCGCAAATAGTGCAACTTTCATTTTTCATAAGCGAATTTTTTTTTTCAATTTTCATAAGCGAATTTTGCTTAGCGATGAAGCGCACTTCTGGTTGAATGGCTACGTCAACAAACAAAACTGCCGCATTTGGAGTGAAGGTAATCCTCAAGTGTATGTGGAAACACTGTTACATCCAGAAAAACTGATTGTTTGGTGCGCTTTATGGGTTAGTGGAATCATTGGTCCGTACTTTTTCAAAAACGATGGTGGCCAGAACGTTACAGTCTATGGTGATCGGTATAGAGCCATGACACACAGCTCGTGCCACAATACATTTATTGAAAGACATGTTTGGTGACCGCCTAATTTTACGTTTTGGATCTGTGAATTGGCCTCCAAGATCTTGTGATTTAACACCGCTAAACTACTTTCTGTGGGGCTATGTACAGTCATTGATCTATGCGGTAAAGCCACAAACGCTTGACCATTTGGAAGACAACATTCGCCGTGTTATTGCCGATATACGGCCACAAATGTTGGAAAACGTCATCGAAAATTGGACGTCCAGATTGGACTGCATCCGCGCCAGCCGTGGTGGTCATATGCCAGAAGTCATATTTAAAATGTAATGCCACAAGATTATCTTTCAGATAAATAAAATACATGTCAATCGAATAATTCATCGTTGTTTTATTGTAACTTAAAAGTTCTATACCTCTATAAAAAACACACTATATTTTATTGATCAACTATCTTCGAAAAGATAAAACAATAAATTCGAAATATTGTTGTAATCTCCTGATTAATTGAATTTGAAAATTCGAGAAAAACGATCTGGTTTGCAAAAGCACATTATTTTTCATCAAGCCAAGGCACCATCCCACAAGAGTAGTTCAACGAATTGCCCGACCGCCTATCTCATTCTCTTGATTTAGCGCCCTCTGTTCCCATATCTAAAAACATTCTTTGCTGGCAAACGTTTTACCTTTGAATGAACGATTATTTTGAGGAGCTTTAGGAGAATTATTTTAATCAAGTGTTAGAATTTCTAGAAAAACGTTGGACAAAGTGTGTTGAAGTTTCAGAAGATTGAAGCGAAAAATAAAATAATTTTAAGAATCTAGCTGGTGTTTTTCATTGTTAGACTGAGCCCATTTCGAACTGTTCTCGTATTGGTGTCAATCAAAATTTTCTTTTATGACAGGAATAGGTTTGTAAAGGTTTTTATGGCTTAAACTGTCTTTAAATTAATTTTACTTTATTCAGCTGTTTAATCAAGAATTTCTGAAGTTTTGCGATATTTTTGTAGAGGCATTATGTCTTTTAAAGCTCTTTATGGACCGACATAATATATTTTAATTTAAATTTGCGATTTCTTCTCCAACAAGAAAGCCAATATAAAAACATAAATATACAGAAGTGTTTTGCATATTTAGCTTAGAATCGAAGCTCAGAGGGCATTTAGATTCAGTTTTTTTTAGAGTTTACATGGCAAAGCCTATACACTTTTACCAAAACTTTGACTGTGTAATCTTAAATGTTAGAAAAAGGACCTAAATTATTACAAAAGCAAAGATGTTTTTTATAAATAGCATTTGATAGCGGTCAAGTTAGTAAAGCTACATCTCTCTAATTGGCTGCCTTTTATTTAGTTTGTTTTGTAAAATCACCTTAGACGAACATAACTTTCAACAGTATGTGCAAACGATAAAATTATTTTGTTAAAATTGCGCAACGTCAAGCTTATTTAGACCATTTTCAGTATCACTATCATTATCATCATGTCGACCAGGCACTATTGCGGGACGCTGCGACCCTTGGGATGGATCTATTGTACTCCTTCCGGTCTATAGTTTGTTCAGCAGATCTGCTGCCTTCCTAATGAACACCAGCAGATCTGAAACCATAATGGATATGTCACCCAGTGAGACCCCATGTACATCTAAACATTTCATTGTTTCAAGCATCTGGCAGTTTACCAATCCTTGATTAGATTCAGATGGTGGTAAGTGGTACAGCACAGCAATGTTCCGGACCGATATATGGCGCAACGCATCTGCTATTTCATTACCAATCTATTTCCCAGTATTCAGGTACTCAAAACAGCTGACCAATCTAGATATCATACGATTCGAGCCCACTGTCCAGATTGATCTCCGTACATATAGACCATTTTACGGTCACCATAATCGCCGTACCAAGAGGACTATTCGCAGTGTTGTGGATAAATTTGTGTACACTGGCTTAATACACAATAAGCCAGCAACTATACGTTTATTTCTTATTTGAACGGGTACATCACTTAACAAAATTGTCGAAGTATGGTGTGGATTTGAAAACAACGTTGATCCGCCCATCAACCATGTCAAGCGCTATACATAGCGAGCGCTATAGATCGATTTTTGTCAATTACTTTTGGTCTTCAAGTTGATGTTATGGGATGTTAGGCTTTATATGTTTTTTTTCTCATATGTCACACACACATTGTTTCGTTATAATTTGACTATAGAAAGCGCTTAGCACAGACGGTTTATATCAAAATTGATTTCCTCACTTTTTTTTTGTAAGATTTTATGAAATTGCAGCTCCGAGGCTTTATAGAAATGAGGAGTAACGGGCCGACTAATCTATATAAACCTGTAATTGTATTAGAAGATGTATTAGAAGAAAAAAATAAAATTTTTTTATAATAAAGTTTCTATATAATGAAGTGATTTTTTCGTCCCATGGGAATTCAGTATAGGAAAGTTCGACTTTATTTATATTTTATCAAGAAATATATGTATTATTTAAGGAAATGGTGTATTGACTATATGCTTTCAAGTATATACTCCATATCTATAGGGAGTAAGTCTGTATATGAACATCTTTATTTGTGTGTGTGTCTTGTCTTCAAATATTTATTATTTATTTTAAGTACAAAAATCCTCCATTTTTACTGTAAGAAAGGAAAGGGTTTACAAAATTATAAACGTGCAGGCACATACGTTTACTAACAATTTGGTTTTCTTTATTTACAGGTTGATTTTGGTGAAGTTTTTATCCCACCGGGCTTAGATGTTCCAAAGCCACGCGTTTTGCCCGAATTTAAACGTTTAGCTCACGGTCTCAGATCGAGCAATATCAGTGTCTTGGATGCCAAAACATTTTATATACCCAACCTACATTATGATGGTGCTGGACCAGATGCCTACTTTTGGGTTGGCAATGGTACAGAGCCCAATATAATGGGTATTAAGGTATGTTAGTTGTTTGCAAATGTATTTTCATATATAATAGTTGTTGTTGTTATTTCGTTATTACAGGTACCTAATGAAATCGGTTCTTTGGAACCTTTACGTGGCTATCAGGGCGAAGATATTGAAATACAATTACCCGGTTCTCTGACCGTTTATGATATTGACTGGTTGGCCGTTTGGTGTGTAGAATATCGACACAATTTCGGTCATGTATTTATACCCAAGGATTTGGATGTACCGCCAGCTTTAGGTCAGACTAAAATAACCGTAAGTACGAGTAAAAAACCCATTATTGTTTTCCTAAAATATGAAAGACAAACAACTTTTAGCCGAACGACCGCCTCACTTTTAAATTCTGTAAAATTTTGTAAAAATATTTAGAATGTGTTTTTTGCCAAATAGTTATCATCACCCTGTACTTTATATACAATACATAGTGTACAAACCTCCTTTAGCCTACAATGTCCATAGAGAAAAAGTACATTTTTAAGTTGTATCTTTACTCCGTTAGAACTCGGTACTCGAGAGGTCTTCTATCCGAAACATTTTACAGGATGCCATATCCTAAACAGATGCTGTATTTTAATGCGTCGGACTACATTGAGCTCATACAGTTTAAAGCTTAATTATTACCTGTACTCGTCGCCTCGTTGCATCAATATCAGTTCCAACTGATTGTGCAAGTACCTAAGTTTTTGCATTACATTACAGAGCACATTTTGTCGATGAAGAGTGCCTGATATTGAAACTACTTGCTTAGTATGAAATGTTAACTATTAGCTAGTCCGAGTATTATTGTCTGATAATGTTTCGGCCAATACAAGCTTCACATAAATTTAATTTCAGCAGCTAATAATTCATAGGAACTTTTTGGCACCTTAAAATAAAGAGCATTACCTTGGTGTCAGAGTGCTGGCTGATTAGCCAGAGCCTACATAGAATTTAATACCCTCTAAGAAATCGTAATGGAACCATTTTTCATTCGAAGTAAAAATAGTTTTTCTTTATGGTATTCTAGCAGTGTTATGCCTACGCAAAATAGTCTTTAAGCGTCTCTAGGACTGAAATTGTGTGGTAACCAAGCTTTGGTTACACAATCTACCATTCAATGACTAAGACAGAATGTGTGATAAGATTGAAGATGGCGGGGCCATGCTTTTACCAAGGTCAAGGTCACGTGGCTAACTTGCGGTACTTGGATCCCTGGTGGGATGGATGACTATACACCCAAAGTCTAACTAGATAGTTTTCTCTGTGTGTTTCTCACCAGAGTCGGTTATTGGACCCGATTCTGTCGAAGTATAAACGAACGAGTCGAAATCTTCTTCGGAAGGTGGCGAAGGTGTCTTTATTCCTACATACGGGGTAAGAGTATACTTTAAACTTCAGGACCAGTGCAGTGTCTTACAGGTGGAGATCTTGGCAATAAAGAGGGGGTTGATCTACTATTAGGTATTTGATGTTGATATTCGGATCTGTACGGACAGTCACGGTGTGATCACAGAGCACTCCGGTGTGTACTCGACATAGCGACTGGTATGCAAATGCCGGGCGTCTCCAAACGAGATGGTGAGACATTCAGGTATACAGATTATCTGGGTAAGGGTTCACTCTGACATCCGGGGGAATTGTGTGACTGATGAACTGGTGAGAGAAGGTTCTCTCCCTGACAACGAGGAGATTGACCATCAAATTCGGATGTGACTTTCCTCTTGCAGCCTTCTGGCTCTGCTTTAAATGGCAGCGAATGTCTCGCTATCTCATTCAAAGATACCTGGAGCTCATTAACACTCTTCATTATATTATTTTTTTCGTTACTCCTCTTGGGAGTATAAACATATATAGCTTCCACAAAGCATCTCCATCTTACCCGGTTTACTGCTGTTTGCTTCATCCCATGTTAAATTGTTCTGTCTTAGTTCTTGGATAATTGTGCGTTTCCAGGTGTTTCTTGATCGACTACGATTTCTTGAGCCCTGAGGATTCCTTTCGAATGAAAATCTGAGACTTTTCCGAGTGGTGTGGTGTAACCGATACATCCCCATATTCTTTTCCTTATCTGTTTCAGTATAGGTTCTTCACTGTTGATGTTTCACAGTTCTGTGTTACTTATGGTGTTAGGCCAGAATATTCTGCAAATATGATTTTCAGGTACCTATTAATGAATACCTGGAGTTTTTGCGTGATGTTATTCGATACAAGCTGGGTTTCACTGTCAGACAGCAAAACTGATGTAACACATGAATTGAATATTCTTAGCTTAGTCCGTCTGGATATATGCGAGATACTCCATACTGACTGCAGTCATTGTACTTCCTAGATAGCAGAAGCCATCTGCATACTCGACTGGTTGACCTTGTAGCATGATGTTTTCCGTGCTAGTACTGTTTATTCTCCTGGCCATGGTCTAGGTCCTCCAGTTTAGACTGTATATTGGAAATCTTGTGCGTGAGTGGTCTCAATGTATTATATACACTCTTCAAAGGCCTTTTTGCCCCCAAGAAATATGAACATATCGCGTAGCAATATTTATGATCATAATTTCAGCCTGTAGAACACCGCAGTAATTCCGAAGACTCCTAGATACTAACTCCTAATTGCTCTGAGAAAACCTCACAACCAGTAATTTCGTGCCTACGAAACCTGTCAATGTCCGTGTCATCAACAGCTCCTTCAAGCTATATCAGGAAATTATTATACCATGACCATCTGATATATCGATTAAAAAATATGAATCAAATTGGGATTTCGGTAAACAAAACCGAGTTACAGAGTTACATTTTAAACATACACTTTTTTTCCTCCGTCACTCCTCTTGTCACGCCTCAATATGTTCGTTTACTGAGGTGAAGATCCTTGCTAAGTGGGGGTGGTGCCAATCCTTACTTAGCATAAATATAAATTGAGTTAATATTTGAAAAGAACGGCTTGTAACGACTTTAGTTAAAACTAAGCACCTTGTCTCCTTTACTTAATGGCCAGTGAGGCGGTCTACAAATTTAGTTACTTTTTTTAAAAAATTTTTTTTTACTTCCTGCTTTAGTTGACATTTTAATTATAAAACCTTTACCCTTTAAAAGAGAAAGAAACGATAAAATTCCATTTACTTTTTGTATTATTTGTAAATATAATTTTTTACTTTCATTTAATTTATTTTCTTATAACAAAATCATTAAAAAATAAACATTTACTTGCATTTCATAACGAAAACATTGTGTATTTTTATCTTTTGCCATCAAAACCAATCAAACCAAAAAATCAAATCTTTAAAACTCATTAGCCTCCATGGTGGTATTCTCCTGTAAGTACTAGTGAAATAGTTTTATACCAACAAATACAACAACCACATGAACACGATCAAAACCAAAGTCTAGAGAAATCATTACAACTCCAAAATTCCCTACTCCTCTTATCCACCCAAATCCAAATTTAAATGCAATTTAATCTTTCAGTATAACTCTTTACGATATGATGATTTGATTGATTAAGAAAATTATGATTCAATTTTTAGACTACAACTACACCACGTCCTACATATTCGAACTGCCGTGAATTGTTGCCGAATAAATTGCAAGTGAAATGGGAATTACAGGGTGACTACATACAAATCGATTTGTATGGCCGCATCAATGAAGATCAATACATGGCGTTTGGTTTGTCAGGGGCCAATGGCAGAGCTCAAATGTCTCAGGCAGATGTTGTGGTGGCCTTCTATGATACCACAGCCAGAGTGTTCCGAGCCGAGGATTATTTCCTTTCCGATCTGTCTCAGTGCGATGGACAAAATGGTGCTTGTCCTGATGAGAGAATAGGTGCCCGCAATGATGTTGTGGTTTGTAAGTATTTTAAACGGCAATTACAGATTATCTTCTATTCTGACACTGAATATTTTACAGTGAGTGGTGATCGTAAGAATGGCGTGACCACCATAAGATATAAACGCCTATTGCAAACCAATGAGGCCATATATGATGCTCCCATACCCACAGATCGTGAAGTGTCTGTTATAGCGGCCATAGGTCCTCTGAATAGCCGCAAAGAAGCCAATGCTCATTCACATACCGCCAGTGATCATAATGTCGACGATATACGCATTAATTTCTCTTCAAGGGTAAGAACAAAAGATAGTACTCCAAGACAATTTTTTTTTTTCAATTTATTCCTCTTTTCAGAATGACAACACCTGCAAGAACTCTTTGTACAGTGTCAAAGATGAGAGTGGACCTACGGCCTGGCCAACGCGTAAAATCGAAAATGAATTTACTTTTACTGCAAGAATAGGTCCTACGGGTGGTAAGCGTGGTTATACGCCCATAACCGGTGTGCCCTCTTGGGGCATAGCCTGGTATATTAATGATTTACTTATACCCGAAATAACTGTAGAACGTGGTAAAACCTATGAGTTCTTTGTGGAAGGTGGTAATAATCCAAGTCAACCTGCCAGGTATGTAAACTAAGGACTAGCGTTGTGTTTTTATCCAAAAAAAATAAAAAAATTCTCAATTTGTTAAATAGATACCATCCATTTTATATAACTGACTCCCCCGAGGGAGGTATTGGCCAAAAGACTGGTTTGGAGTTGACCAAACAGAAAGCCTATGCAGGCGTTGAATACGATGAAGATGGTAGTCCTATACCCACTGCAGGTAAGTTTTATTTATTTTTTTTTTTTAATTAAAATCATTTATTTTTAAGATTTTTTTTCTTCAAAAAAAAATGCAAACATATTTGCTCCTCTTTTGACATTTTTAAAATTATTAAATAATTACCCCCATATTCATAAAGAAATAAAATGTATATGAATACCATTTTCTTTTTTAATAATAATAAATAATAAAAAATTAAATAAAAAAAATGTATTTGAAATCTATTTTAAGAAAATATATGAAAAATTAAAAAAAAATCCACTTCGAACTCATTTTAAATTTTAACCCCCATATTCATAAAATTTCAAATGAGTTTCAATGTATTTTATTTCAAAATTTCCATTCAAAATTTTCTTAAAACAGATTTCAAATACATTTGATTTCTATATGAATATGGGGTATGAATTTGAACTGACTTTTATAATGAGTTAGAACGTATAATTGGATACATGGTTTTAGGTATTCTGTATCGAAGGCAACATGAACAAAACTTTCCAGCTACAAATTCAAAAAGTTGCTAACTGATGGTGCAGTTAAGGTCGAAGGTAGTCATGACTAAGAATTATGGGCACGTACTTAAACGCATAATCTAGCCATATAATCATCCGCTTTAGCCTTATTAAGTGCAAGTTCTCTTTAAGAAATCTTCTATTTTGATTCTTCTTTACATTTTATGTTGTGACCCACAATTACAAAACGGTGTAAAACCTTAAGTGACCACATATTATTATTATTTCATTAAATGGTTTCGCACCGATTAGGTAGCGCATAGTGCCTTACGGTCTCAGTAATAAATTGAGTCTTGGAGTAGTAAGTTGTCGAACCTGGGCCGCTTGTGTTGCATGCGTCCAGTAGTACGATTCACTAACATTTTATGACGATATTCTCATTGTTTTTAACAACAAATAACAAAATTGTAAACAGTAAACAGAGCCTTTTCGATAGGGTAGCTATATAAACATAAATATGAACACCGTTCTAGTAAATGACCGTTCCTTACCTATGCAACAGACGCCATGTGTAGCTGCTCACTCTGAGTACCGACGCTACGTTGTGATGCTTTTAGCTTTGGTGCTCGCCTTCCACCTTACTGCCTTAGGAGGCCCTACAGTAGTTAAGCTACCCCACCGACATCTCCCTAGAGTTCACTGCACGTTCTAAGCCTCCTCATGGCGGCAAGATATCAGTTGCCGAGGGAGCACAGATAACATTAGTAACTACTTTGTAGCCAAATATCCATGAAAAATCTGGTATTTTCTCTCGGTTTAGATATCTATAGCCTCAGTCTCCTCATGCACTTTACTCTTCGACCATCTTATATTATTCCAGGGCTCTGAACTGGTACGATTACAACATAACTCAGTAAATCACTTATAACCCATAGTGTAGAGTTACCATAGCATTTGTTAGGCCATTTTTGGGCAAACTCTTCTTGGAGGAGAAGTCACACATTTGTGTGAGTAATCGCCGCTCTCATCATCCCAAAAGCTATTTTATATTCATGCAAAATATATAAAATTAAGAAAACAACATCTCGTAGAAGAAAGATCATTTGTCGGACTGGAGGACCTTGAATACACGGATAACATTTGTTTGCTCACCCACATCTTTTCGGACAAACAGTGAAAATTATCTCTGGTCTCAAAATATGCATCACGATAGACTTAAAGATATATGTCGGCAAGACGAAAATGATGCGAGAAAATACAAATAAAGGGCAGACGTTAGTCTGCCAGCATCAACCACTTGACGAGGTGGAATCGTTATTTTATCTGGGAAGCATGTTGGACAAAAGTGGTGGAATCTTTTTTAGGCCAATTCAAATCTGGTTGGAACTGTTTACATATTGTCAAGAAGGACGAAGCTGTAGATATCAACTCGAGTGTAAAATCCGCATAGATGCGAGACATAGAATACGGCACCTCACGACATCTTCCATACAAGTTTTCGTAGAAAAGTATTTTAAATACATTGCGCAAATGGAACTGAATTGGACATAGATACTGCAAATAATATAACGATATTGCCGAATAGGCTATAGACAAGAACCCACAAGCCAGTCGACGTATACAGAGACCAAAACACAGTTGGAAACGACATATTGCAACCAAACATCACACCTCCTTCTAACGGACTAGCTAGGGAAGGTTCTCTCCTTGGCAACGAGAAGATTGATTGGTATGCCACTTGCTTCTTGCAGATTTCTGGATCTGCGATACATGTTGATCAGGGCACAGCAAAGGTGAAAGAATAAATGCACCTGCTATGTATCGAGACAAATCTGACTCGTTCGAAGTCTATTATGGGGACGCCGCGACATAGACTAAGAATTCTGGTGGCTGCTATCACTGGGCAGTGGGTGGCTAGCGCGCACGCTAGGACACTGGGACTACCATTCAGACATTACTGTGGGAGTTGACAAAATGAAGAAGAGACTGTAGAATATTTCCCAAGTTAGTGCCCGAATCTTTCGGATATTAAAACTGTTTGTCTTAGCAGTCCGTATGCCATATCAGAACTGGATGATATAAATGTCAGCAGGCTGTCTTCCCCTGTATATGCGTATGTATGTATGTACTGCCTTCGTACATTTTATTTTTGAAATAGCAAAACGAAAATCTAAGTATCATAGGAAATGGTGTAGTCTAATGTATACGTTATGACTTTGATTTTTATTGTAGCTGGTCGCTATTGCGAGTGGACACATCGAACTATAGATCGTTCGGCCGAAACAGAAACGTTTGAAGATTATATGAAGACGCTGATTCTTTTATGCGATGATGGTGAGCCTGGTTATTTGAACTGGACGGTGCCAATGGATGCTCCCGACACACTTTACTACCAAGTAAGTTTTTGATATGAATTTTTTGTATTTTTTCTTGTTTTATACCAAAACAACCAAAAAAAAATTTTAATTTAAATTGAAAAACAGTGCTTTACACATAATAATTTGGGCTGGAAAATAAATGTCATCGATAATAGAGAATCAGCCGGTACTATACATCAGTCCTCCGTTACCTATACAGCAATAACATGTCTATTGACAATAATTCTTAGCCTGGTTGTAAGAAAGACTTTCACACAAATTTTATTGATTGCCTGATAGTAATTAAATATATTTACACAAAAAACAAAAATTATATAAACAACAACAAAAGTAAAGAATTTTTAAATTTAAAACAAAAATAATTTATCAGAGTTTTTTTATGACTTTTGTTTGCCAAACACACCTGTACACTTAGAAAACATTTATAAAAAACAAAAAATAAAAAAAACAAAAATAGAATTTAGATAGAAAATTGTTTTAAAATTAAAAATTATAAAAAAAGAAAATTAAATATTATATTACTAAAGGAATAATAATAAAAATCTTAAGATATTAGTGAGAGAAAACAAAGTAAAAGAACAAAATTACTAAAACACAAGAAACTCGCATCAATTATTAGATTTTTAGGAAGAAAAAAAAACCGCCAGAATTTTTGAAACTTAAAATCTAAATTAAATCTACCATATAACTATGTATGTATACCCTCCTATATTATATGCTGTCTGTCCTTTACAATATCCTACTCATCAATATCATGATTACTATCCCACAAAAAAAACAAAAACAAAAACCTAAAACAACATATCATTTTTGGATTATTTTCCTCTTTTGAATTTTTAAAATTTCTTTGAAACAATAAAATAACTCTGATAAATTATTTTTCTTTTTTAAGATTTTTGTTTCCAAAATAAAAATAAAAAAAAAAACGAACAAAATCACTACTTAAATGACTTAATAATTATACACAACAACCAGGCTAAAATATCATCTAGAAAAGACATATCTTGACAATAATTTTAAGATCAGTTTTGTTCTGATATAAAAGAATACAACAACAAAAACAAAATATAACAATAATATTAAAAAATAAAAATTAATTAATAATTATGAGACAATAAGTAAACAATGATGCACAATATTAGTACGAAATTACAATTACGGCGACAAAACTACACAGATGCGTTTAACGAATTAAAAAGGAATTTGAATTTTTATCAAAATTTTTTTCTACAATTTCCAAAACAATTATATTCTAAAATAGAAACAAATATTGAACATTTTAATTTATTTACTTAATTAGCCGTTTATAACCGCTAAACATCCTCAGATGCCTGACAGATTAAATGATACCAAACGAGTTGATTTTCTGTGCACCTCCAGATCGCCACATCAAGTTCTCAAACTGATCCACCAAACAAAGCCTGTGTCGCTTTCTTTTCTTTTCTATCCTCACTTTATTAATATCGGTAGACAGTTCGTACAAGCGATATTCTCCGTTAACTACCATCAGATCATATGCATTTTTACGAAATATTCTCTGCTCAGAATACCCCAGTGCTGCTCTAACTGATTGTATCATCACCTGTATATAGACAGGTCCTCTAGGCTTACGTAGACGTAGACAGTCTTGCCGCAACCAGTGCTTTCAACCTTTCCATGATTAAATTGAAATGTATCTTCAGCTGCCTTCGCTCACTGGCCAGGCTGGAACTTATTCATGTTGAACTAATATGTGTTCGGAGTCATATGGGCATCCGAGGGTATAAAATTGCTGATGAGTGCGCTACTATGGATTCCTCTCTGTCTCTCGTGCAGGGGGACGTGCATAACCCTCTGTGCTCGTTGTCGAGTTTGATAGATAGATGGACCCTAAGCAAAATGGAACACAGGTGGACCAATATCACCACTTGTAGAATATCCAGAATGCTTTGGCTTTCTCTTTCTATGAAAAAAATTAAGTCTCTTCTTAGGTTTGGAAGGCCACTGTCAAAGTGCATGGAATGCCCTGGTCATAGCTACTATAGGAACTGTCAAGATGAGGAGTAGGAGGAATCGGTGAAACACTTTCTCTGTGACTGTCCTGCTCTATGGGAACTTATACTAAAACACTTGGATATATGTCCGTGATCTGGACCTAATTTTCTTAAGCATGTGTCACTGTCGAACTTGATTGAACTCGTCATGGGTACCGGTTGGCTCAAGTAAGGGAACCGAAATTTTGGGCCTTTAGACGTACGGCCTCTTTAATGGATCCGTCCTGTAAAGGGTATCACAATAAACCATAGGGCCTGAGTGGTCTCGTAAATCGCGAGCGACCCGCATATCCTAACATAACTTATGGTAGAATTAATGTTCTATACAGCTGCAGTTTGGTTCTTCGGTAGAGGGTCTTATCTCTAAAAAGCTTTGATAATCCATTACATCTTTTTGTCTAGATTATCCTTCGTTTGATGTTCTGTTTCATATTATTGTTCCTCTTCACGGTGCAGCTGAGATACATAACATCATCTACTAGATCAGAAGGTTTCTGCATTTACTCGCTGTCCTAACTGGCGTTTGGCTACTAAAACCATTATATTAGTTTTGCTCTCGTTTACTATCAAACCCATTTTCGCTAATTCCTTCCGAATACTGCAGTAACCGTTTTTGCGCCAAATTATGCCAATATCATCTGCGTATAACAGCAACGTATGATTCTTATTGTAGATTGTACCAGTTGCAGTTGCTGTACGTTTTCTTATGATTTTCTTAATATGGTACACCTTGTCTGAGTTCTCATTTGGTGACAAATGTGTCGATTTTTTGTTATTTTTGGCTTTGCTTCAATTATACAATACGCAAAAGTGTCAGTGAGCCGGAAAATTACCACACTGATATCAATACGGTTGAGTGGATGGTGGTCGATGTTTTCGACTCCACTATACTATAAAGAATTAATCAAATAAAATCGTGTAAAAGTGGAAGCAGATTTTATTTCTAAACCGTGTTATTTCAAAACTGTATAACCGTCTGTTGACAATATATATGATTTTTTTCTAAAACCTGTCATTCCCTACAAAGTAATACAAAATAAGTAAAAATTTTAGCGGGCATAGCTAAAATAAGTGATAACTGCAGTGAGTTTTTAAAAACCTAACTCAACATAAATTATTAATATTTCATTTCGTTTTTAATCTCAAAATTGATTGTAAAAAAGAATACAAAATATTTTAAAATTCTTTAGAAACGAAGTTGTGTAGCTTTGTCGTTCTGTAGCTGCAGCTATAATTGTAATTATATAGAGTTTTGTAATATGGAAGAACGCTTATTAATACTTTTTTTATTATTGAACTTAAAAGGAAAAAAAATAAAAAAAAAATATTTTTCGTTTCTTTTTCTTATTAAATAATTGTAATAAACTTCAGCATGTAAGTTATTGTTTTTTTTACGTTTTTATTAAATAATAAAATAGAATATATATGTATGAATATGTTCTTTTCTATACATATATAAACAATTATTTGTAATAATATTGTTCTTTTTATATACGTAAATACATACATATGTATATTCAATTGTTTTTTACATATATAAATAATAATTTAAAAAATATTAATAATTAATAATAAAATATAAAAATAAAATTGTAAAATGTTTACTTAAGTATTATAAATATTTTTGTAAATATTTAATTTGACAATAAATAAGAAATGAACAACTACTGACAATAAAACAATAATTAATTAGAAAAACTGTATGTAATTCATTGATTAAAAACAAAATACAAAATACAAATTGATTCAATTAATGAAAATGTAATTTAAATCAAAAATACATACATGCATACATACATATGTTACATTCATTATTATACCTTGTAAGTTCAGAAAAATTAGCAACAACAAATAAACAAAATGTAATTTAAAGACAATAATGACAACAAGAACAATAATAATAACAAATTTGTAAATTTTGTGCTCAATTACTTAAGAAACACAAATAATATTTAACAAAAACAACATTTAAAAAAAGCAAAAATATATCTCTAAACTAATGCTTTTTCTTGAACTAACTTTAACAGTTATATTCTTTAATTAATTAATTTAATTAAGTTTTGAACAAATATACTTTCTATTTGCAACAATACACAATGTACACTAGACTGGTTCTTATTTTCCAAAATAAAATTATTTAATAGGGAACCTCTTAAACTGTTCTTTTTAGTGCAAAAAAGTATTCTCTGAAAATTTGAAATCGATATCTTAATTTTAACACGTGCCGCATTGAGGCTGAACTTTATACCTATAGGTGCAATGTACGTACGTTTCATTAGACTGATCCTTATATGACACAATTTTTTTTTTTTTTTTAATCTTACAATTGTGAACTAGAGACCTGCCTTACGGTATTCCTTTCTTTTAACCACAATGAATTCAACTTAACACTGTTAAGTTATTTACTACACAGCACACACTAAATAAAGAATGTTAATAAGAGAAAGAAACACGTCATTCATAAATATTACATTCACTTAAACGTGTATACTATGCACTACACAGCACATCAGTAAAATCTAAAATGGGTACAAGTCAAAACGTTTCATTCACTAACAAAAAAACGTGGATTTATTTAAAAATCATTTTTCGTCTCTTTGCCTTTTGTACAAATTCAAATACAAATACATACACGCATACGAGTATATATTTTTGTTTTTTACAAACGAAGAGTACAATAATCTTGTGAGATTGAGAAATTTCTTACTTCCATTTATGCCTCTTTCTCCTCTATGCAAAATAGAATATGTTAAAACTAAAAAAAAAAAAAATTACACAATGAATGATTTATTGTGTAGTGTGAATCATTCACTGATGTTTGTATTTAGTGTGCTAATAATTTTCTTTACTTTTCAATAAAACCAGAGAGTTATGAGTGCATAAGTATTATGAGCTTATCAAAGGTAGATACACCTTTTAACGCTTTTCAAATGATGAATGAGATCACAACACTACTTCATTTGCAAATGAATGCAAAATTTTGCTTTTTATTGGCATTCATGCAGGTCTCTATTGTGAACCTCTTAAATTGTTCTTTTTAGTAACATTGTTGTTGTGAAACGTTATTTACACAGGATCAGGCAAAGAAATTTATGGTGCGGTTTTTGATACTTTGCAGAAATGGGGTTTTCTGCAAAAAGGTCAAGCAAGCTTCGTATATGATACAACATTTTCCAACACCGACAGATTAAATGGAGTTTTGCACACTACTTGCATGTCGTCACCACAATTTGAATTAGTCTTACAAGCTGCTATTTCTTCCGTAAAGTTGTATTCTTCCAGCGGCTTCAACTCACCATTATTTAAAAAATTCGAATTGTTTTTGCCAAAAATTAATCCTGCAACCTATTAAGCTAGGATCACACGATTGTCGCAAATATACCAATATGACACAATTTATTTTGTGCTTTGTTATCGTAAAATATCTAAATTATCTTAAATTATTTTGCGAAAATAAATTTCAAAATATAAATATTGATATGTATTGTCAACTTCAATTGTCGTACAAGAACGCTATAAGCATTGGCGTATTTTTGTTGCCGCATTATTACTTATTGGGCGATCACACGATTGCCGTTCCAATAATTAATGAATTGCTACAAACGTGTGATCCCAACTTGAAGCTGTGACCTCTTGTTGAAAACCGTGGTGAAACTGTTTTATTTTGTCTTAGAATACTAAAAAATAATCAGCAGCCCTATCACGACTACAGAGAACTCTTAGAGTTCGGAGTAATTCTTTTGGGAAAAACTCTTGCGAAAGGAAATAAAATACGAAAACCTGGGGCTTATCGTCAGACCAGATGGATGGCCATAGCGATTTACAACATTAAGATTTTTCTGCTAAGAAATGCATTCACAATAACAAAAGAAAAGGTAAAAGCGTTGGTAAGAATTTGTGGAGCGTCAGTAAAACACGGCTTTATATAATTGACTACAATACAACCACAATTCTTAGCAACGCTGTTTTCTTTGCTGTTCTTATTGCGAATTAATTTCTTAGCAGCAATGGAGTAGCGCCTTCAATTACTAATTTTTGATTTTTTTTTTTTTTTTTTGCTGATCTGGGCGGTCCTTATGTTCTGTGTCTAAATCACCACTTCTAAACTGCACAAATTATGTATATCTCACACTTTGAAAACGATTGAATTATAAAAATTCTAGATGAGCTTCAGTAAAGTTATACATTCGCTAAATATCTGTGTTAATATGGAAGAGTACCTTAAGTCGACTTAAGCTGTTCTTACTTACTAACACAGATTTTTATGCTAAAATGCAAGTTACGAAGAAGTGAACATCAAATACGACTAGAGTTTTTTCAGTAGAGTTGTATTCTGTTCGATTTTTTTCGAGATTATGTCTATATATGATAAATCTATAATTATAAGGAAGAAAAGCTTAAGTCGACTTAAGCTATGCTTTCATATTGGCACAGATATGTATTTTAATAAAATTAAAGATAAACTCAATATAAATAAAATTTTACTGAAGTTGATATAAGTTTCCGACACTAGTATGCATACATATACATACATCTGTACTATTAAGAACAATTCAATTGAATATAACATTTTCATGAAAATTTTATTTAAAAAAAATTTAACAAAAAAAAAGAGATATTAAAAAATGTGTTAAATGACAATAAAATTTAAAAAATATATATGATTAAGTATAACTAAAAGACAATAATTATAATAATAAAACTAATAAAAAGATATGTACTAAAAATAATAGTTTATAAAAAAAAAGTTTACAACATTATTAACTATTTTGTACTTGTTTCAGATAAGCATTTTCTTTAGAAAACAAATACTTAAAAAAATTATGAAAAAAAACAAAAACAAAAAATAACTTAATCTAAGGAAAAAATATTTTTTTTCTAAATAAATTTTAAATAATAATTATTATTACAAAAAATACGTCTTCATCTTAGTATTCCAATTACTCTCTTGTATGATATAAAAATTACAAATTTTGTTGAATTACAAATACATATTTCCCTTATTTTCTTCGTACTTACATATACTAAGTGTTTTTCTCCCTCTCTCTCCCTCTCTCTCTCTCTCTCTCTCTCTCTCTCTGTCACTCTCTGTGTTTACTTTACATAAAGATTTATATAATATTTGATTATTAAAAAATTACAGGAATTTTCATCATGTTATGTATTACTACAGAGCTTTTTATTTTTATTTAAATAAATAAAAAATAATTTTTTAATCATAGAGCCATTGAAAAACATAAATATTTAAAAACAAAAGAACAAAACCCTTTTAAATGCTACACGTAAACGCACAAAACAAGTAATAAGAAGAATTAAAAAAACCGCTACATTTGCATTATATAATTTGAACGTATTAAGGATAATCACAGTTTGAGTATTAGAAAAGAAAAAACATTATAGGCGCTCCTACATAAAGTAATGATGCAAACATCATTACTTTCGCTTTGTTTTAATTCATTTTTTGCGCTTTAGGCTTCATGGCGTTAGTTTGAGGAAAAAACACTTAATCCTTTTTAATGTTGCATTTTTTTCATTAATTTGTTGTCTAATCAGAAAACGCCTTGTGATTATGCTCAATAATTTCATTCAAAACATCAGAAAAATTGTTTTTTATATATATTTGTATATAAAATTAAATGTTCTATTTGCTAAATAAAAAATATGTAAAAAACAACTCTTATTAGTAACTTCTATTTATAAATTTAGTAAGAACTTAATAATAAAAAAAACCCTGTTAGATAGAGGCATTTTTCACATTCAATTCACTTTAAACTCAACAATACTCATACAAATGTGAATAAAATTACAAACAAAAAAATCTATAATAAAAATTACTTAAAAACTGTATACAAAAACAGAAAAAAAAAACATTTGAAATGCATGTTAAGCAACTTTAAAACAATTAATTTTTTTAATTTTGAGTATGCTTTTTATGATGGTTTATATATGTAAAGCCGGTTGCCAAATTTTTAGGGTCAATATGAAAAAAATTTAATTTTGATGCATTAGCTTCAAATTTACGAATAAACCTCGGGTTTAAGTAACTAATATATACTTAAAATGGCATAGTTTATGGTGGAAAAATAAGTTTTTAAGGTACAAGAAATTTAATAATCAATAATGAGATATTTTTCATCTTTAGGTCCATTTTCTTTTCGTTAATAAATTAGAAATTAAGAAACATACACGTTAATAATTTTTATTATGCAAAAAAAAAAAAAAAATATACATAACACGGTGCGATAAAAAATTAACGAAGTTGAAATACCTGGCGCTACTTTTCTGATAGGCGCTGTCGCTGGCTCAAGCAGTTTCCAGAATAATACCCTCTATGAAAACGGCAATATCTCCAGTGGGACATTGACTACCGTCAACGAACTTGGGTAAGGCCCAAGAAAGGGCTCCATAAAAGTTCGTCTTCGAATGTTTGCAAAATTCACAGAAAATACCATTTGTCGTCTACTCCTCCTCTCTACACAGGCAACACTCCGTATCAGTCACCACACCCATGCCGAAGAAGTGATATCTAAGACAGTAATGGCTTGCTTGACAGGAAGCCAATAAGTCTCCTGTGTCTTATTAACAGCTTTGCCTGCCTCAGACGAGCGATTTTCCGCCTGGCCGCGGACCAGCTAATACCACAGTATGGTACTGGTCCCACGAAACTAGTGGACGAGCGTTGCCAGTTCATCAGCGATCTCGTTTCCCAGAATACAAATATGCCCAGGGACCAAATAAAGCGTTACCCTGTTCCTCAATGCCAGTTTGTTGACATTCGTAAAGCACTCGAGTACCAAACTCGAGTCTATGTATATAATTCGAAGAAAAGGCCCTTAGCCCTCCTGATTTCACTCTCTATATTAATACGTGCACCGATGGAGAGAGCCTGGATCTCAGCCGGGAAAACGGTGGGCCATGGGTGTCCAGACTTTGGTATTGGCCTCAAATATTCCGGCACCCACACCACTATTCACTTTAGATCCATCTGTGTACAATTGTAAATAGCTGGGGCTTACCTTAGGGATCCCATGGTCCCACTCCCCACGATCATGAATAGCAACTTCGAAATTGCGACAGCAGTTCAAGCCACCAGTGCATACGTCACTCCTGCCCAACAGCAGCTCAATGTCGGGGTTACGCCCTAGGATGCTCATGTGCCCCTTATGGCCCACTGAGTTAAGATCGCCACGTGTCAACAACCTGAGAGCCCACGGAGAAGCAGATTTGACAATAGAGATATGCAGAGGGCTCAGATCAATAAAAGCGTCCATGGCCACAGTGGGACAAATTTTCATTGCCTCATGCAAGACCTCTGTTCAGCCTTAGGCCACCATACAATCGATATATAAGAAACTATTGGTCTAACTATCATGGTACGCAACCAATAGACGATCCTTAAGTCTTACCGATAAGACCACGACAAGCCCGTGTAGACTTAGCTAGAACGGCGTCTAAATGTCCGTTTTATGTATAGTAGACCCTATCAATTTAAATCTTCTAGTATAATCGAAGAGATAGGCAAGTATGGGTCAAAAAGTATTAAAAAATTGCTAAAAAAAAATACTTATAAATTTATGTTTTAATGGTATTACAAAAACAATTAAAATAATACTGTTTTAAGCCTTAAATTCGACTTTCCTTATTCCTCTTCTTAAACATTCTGCGGCGGCCTCACTATTTGAAATGTTGCAGAAATCAAGTACACCTTTTAACTAACAAGAACCATTTAAATATTGTATAACAAATTTTATACATAAATAATAATTTCCAGCATCACAATTTTTACCTTAAATTAGATCTTAGTATACATAAAGCTACATAACGACAGAATAATCACTTATCCCTAATAATTTGGCAATCGGCTGTATATGCGCTAATAATATTTAATATTTTTATTATTTTTTTATTTTCTTGTTAATATTCTAATACAATAAAAATTACTAAAATTACTAATAAGTACTAATTAATAATTTAATACTAACATTTAATTTTTTTATAATTTTTAAACGTAAATATATAAACGTAAATATATAAAAAAAAACAAAAAAACAAAACAAATAATTAACATTGCATATAAACATTTTCATCATAAGTCATTTATAAATTTCAATTTATTAAAAAATTAAACAACAATGAATTTAAGAAAAATCTATAAAATTGTTCATTAAATCCAACCCAACTAATCTCTAAAAAAGAAAATGCAAAATTACTTGTGAAAGGACAAATAAAAGAGAAATAAAACACAAAATTAATTAATAAAAAAAACATTGTTTTCAACTAAATAATAAAAAAGAAATATTAAAAAAAAAAACAAAAAGTTTGTTACGTTAACTTCAACTAGAAAAAAGTAAGTATTTGGTTTATAACATAATTATATTATATGATAACGTATTGCAAAGTATATGCTTTTAACGGTATTATCTTAAAACAAAGCAACTTCATTATCGACAATATGGCACAATTCGAACAGTTTTGTTCTGCTAGTTGTTATATGAAGAAACTAAAGCATATTTTGTGGCGGCTTTTAAAGCTCTACCTTACCAATAATCCTTTTCTATATACAGTCACTCACAGCTTATTGATGCAGTCATGAGATTTAAGAAAAATTTCAAATATCTCGTATGTTGTTACTTATAAAAGAAAGAAAACATGCGTCAACAATATTGCTAAATAGTAGATTTTATTCAACAAAAAATTTATACGAAATAATTCAATATAAAAAAAATATAACAAAATAAAAAATACCTGAATTTCGGCTCACAACTTAAATAATGCAAATTCTATTCCGCGTTTTCTGTTCGTGGTATTAATCAGTGGCTTGATTCAAGCGTTCCGGCCATACAAATTTGCCCCTCGTAAAGCTCTTCGAATAGTTCGGGTTGGAAGCCTTACTCGAGAGGTTTTCTGCTTCAACTCCCCAAATTATTCAGTAGTTTTTTTTTATAGCATGAGAGTTAACCCTTTTGTATTGGCATAATTTTTACCTGAAAACGAAATTTGCTACAGCATTTAAAGCTATGTGTGAGCTAGAAAATATTTTTCAAACTGTATATACACAGCATACCGATGGCTTAGTATAGAAAGGACGTATCTCGATAATTTGTAATTTTACAGGAGAAAAAAAGGGTGTATATCGATTTTTTGTTTTTTCACAGAAGGAGAAAACTGTAAAAACAAAAAATCTTCGATTCAAGAAAAAAAAAACACAATTTTAGCTCATGACGAGCAATAAATTCAGTGCTGGGTTTTTTTCTATTTATTTCAAATTTAAAGTAAGGAATTAAAAAAAAAAAACATTGAATGAGTTAAGGCTTTCTTGTAATGAGTTAAAAACGGAATTTTCTAAGAAAGATGTATTTGGAGGTACATTACTAGAAAAAAACACAATTTAAAAAATATATTAAGCCAAATATATATAGAAAGCTTTCATTTAGTGTGTGTCATTATTGTTTAACTGGGCGGTACCACGCCCATACAAAATTTGTACATATTTATATGTCTATATATTTAAAACGGTAATAGTAAGAGTGCCTAAATAACTTTGTGGTCATACAAATCATCAGTCAAAAATTGAGCCGAATTGGATAAGTGGAAGTTGCAGCCCCCATACAAAGTAAATGTCGATAATAATTGATTTTTGTTTAACTTGAGAATGGTTACAGTTGAAGTTTCTAAATTTGGTTTAAATAAATTAGTAGTCAATAAATATGTGTAGAGAACGGTGGCAGTGAAAGCTTTTTTATCTGTCCACATCAGTAAAAAAGTAAGTACAACACAGAGGCTTCCAGCAGTGCGGCAGGGATTACTCTTGTACAGTATATTTGCACTACACAAACACATCTGTTATCAATAATTTAGAGAAAAGTTTTTCGATTTGAAAAATAAAACTCACTGGGACTGTTTTTTTTAATAATATATTTATTACTTTTTATTTCAGTTCATTTGATCTTTGTTTTTATAATTCTATAATTATTATTTTATTTCTTTTTTTAATTTAAATTATTATTATTTTAATTAATTAATTAATTACAATTACTATTACTAACGATATTTCATTATAAGGATTTATTTTCATTTTTTATGTTTTATATATATTCTTTATGTTTGTTTATATATATAATTATTTATATATAAATCAATTTTATATATAAATTATTAGGGTTTAACTAATTTCATTCATATTTTTCTTTTTTTATAAATCTAAATGTTCAAATTTCGGTTGTATAAAGCAACAGTATTTAAAAAAAGGAAAATTTATATAAAAAGAGTGAAAAATGAACAACCAAAAAATTCATTTAAATAAAAAAAAGGGGTTTAATAATAAACCTAAAGGCTTAACTAAAGTTTGATTATTATTACACCGAATTTTAAAAAGGATTTAAGAAAAAATTGATTTTTTATAAAAATTTTATTTATTTAGCATATCATTTTGTATGAAAAACAAAAATTATGATTTTATATCAGTGATAGTTTTTGTATAATGAATGCATAATATAATTTTAATATAAAATAATATAATAATAAAAAGTTTAAAAATAATAGTACATAGTAGTAATAAAAATAGTAGTATTTTCAAAACAAAAACTTAAAAACTAAATACTTTTTATTTTCATTAATTTGTATTTTTGAAATTGAATATATATACCACACTAAAACCAAAACAGTCGCAAATTAAAAAATCTAAAATATATTTAGCAAATTATCTTTAGAAGTATACATATTTTTTAAATTAGAAAAGAACTAAAAAAAAAATATTTGGAATCATAACGCAAGACACAGCAGTTACGACCCGTAGATAAAACTCTACTCTGTTGGTGATCTAGTTCTGTATGTGATTTTACAAACAAAAAAAAAAAAATAATAATAATAATCCTAATCCTTTTGCATCATCGCTTTAAATGCGCCATCCCATTTCAAAATTCAACTTAAGCAGCTATAAACGTTGTTGAATCTCGTATTATTTGTTTACCGTACAGACTCTTTAACTAATGCCGATATACTGATAACAAAAACTATTGTGTGACGATTACTCCGCTCTAGTTGATAGTCGACAATTTTAAGATCCGGTTTATTTCGATTTCAGCGACAGTGGACTGTTTTTGTTTGCTCACCATTCCGCCCAAAGGTGGTCGTAGGCACATTTCGTCATTTTTGTTACAGAAAAAAATGTGTAAACAAAAATTTTTAATCTATATATACATATATATCTATATATACATATATAAACCACGTCTTCGCAGTTAGTGGTGACATCAAAGTGAATACTTATATACATATATATAGGTTGTAGGTTGACCATCCCCAAGGTTCGTTGGGGATGGTCTGTAGATGGTTTATGTGAAGTTTGCACGAAATCGGAAATCAGCCAGTGGTTGCAGAGATATGGCATTTAGATTTTCATATATTCCCATACAAATATATTCCCATATACTTTGATGTCACCACTAACTGCGAAGACGGGGCGACTGATTTCAAGCAAAATATGAAGGTTCGTTGGGGATGGTCTGTAAATGATTTATGTGAAGTTTGCACGAAATCGGAAATCAGCCAGTGATTCCAGAGATATGGCATTTAGATTTTCATATATCCCCCAAATATCAACAAATTGCCCTCCATTTTCCATATTATGATTTTTTATTGTCACTTGAAAAGCTTTTAGGTTATAGGTTACAAAACAAAAAAGTTAAAGACAAAACAACAATTCCTCTTTAACCATCTTGAAGGCAGAATAACGTTTACCGGATCAGCTAGTCTATTAGAAAAATAAGGAAATATGACAATGACTACTACGTCAACCATGATTATCTAATTTTTACATTTTTAAAATAGATTAAAGAAATATTTTGATTCTTGTCTTTTACCTAGGAAAAAGTTGCCAAACACTTGATTGTGCTTCCTCTATTAAAAATAAAAGAATCAACAGAAATGTCTATATGCAATAATGATCCTTATCATGGTTGGCGTATTCGTTCTAATATTTCCACATTTTTGCCCATATTAAAGAAAAACTTTGCTTTATTTATTTTTTTTTTAAATCTAGGTTAAGAATGTCGAAATACGACAATGAATACGCCAAGTTGATTGTCATTAATCTAGTATACAAATGTCAAAATACTACATGAAGTACGCCGAATACTTTAAAACTGATTGTGTCTCATTTGTCGAAATTAAAAAAAGATTCAACAGAAACGCGCACACACAATAACCTGGTGGCAACACTATCACTATGATATTTACATCGAACAAGTGAAAATTTGTATGAAATGATCGTAAGAATGATACAAACAAAGAAAGTTATGTATGACAACTTCATTGTAATGTCACCATACTAAAGACAGCTAAAATATAGCGATATTGTCTATTATTACTCGACTAAATGCTGAAATATAACGACATTGTCTGTTATAAGTTGCCTACATGCAGAATTTTATTTGCTGCACTTTTCCGTTAACGAATAAAACACTAATGATTCTCGATGATATTGTCTGTTAGGACACAATAATACACAGGCGCCTGCAAAACAAAAATCATCTGCTGTCATCTACGAAAATCGAAAAAAAGTACTTTATGTATGACACCAAAGAAAATTCAACGCCAGTCATCACTGATTAACCATTGTCAACGTTTGTCATGATGATGCACTAAGATGTTCGCCAACGGAAATGTAGGTATTAAGGCATTTTTTGTTTATTTTTTGCTAGATATCATTTAAGACAAAAATGTTGAAATACCACAGGGACAATTATTACTCCAAATAAACAGCAATATTTCGCAAAATAAATAATATGAACATCTATCTGCAAACATTATAACAACACTTGTATTTACTTAATGAAACACCACGAGTCAATTTCGAAAAATTTCAATTTAAAACTGTTTTGGTTTTAATGTGCTACGTGTTTTCTAAAAAATACAACTTTTTTAAAGATTTAAGGCAAATTAATTGCAAATTAAACAATTTTTTGTTTTGATTTGAACTCAACGAAGTGGGTAAAGAAAAACAAAAAAAAAAAAACTAAAATAATAAAATTGAAGAAAAAGTTAATTTTCTTTTTCTTTTATAAACAAAATTTAATTTCTTAAGAAAAAGGCAAAACAATTGTATATGAAATATATAAATTTGGTTATTGACTTGATTTTTTCAAAACATTTACTTATTTTCAATACAACACAAAGTACTTATAAGAAAAAATACAACACGCCCATTTTCTCTTCTACATCATTTTCTTCTTTTGTTTTTCTTTAAGTAAATTCTTACTTTACTGTTCTTGTATCTTTAAAGGTTTAAGGTTTTTTTTTACAAAATTTAGATAAATTCTTTTTAGTTTTTCGTTTTTTTTTTTTTTCTTTTCTTTAAATAACACATTCACTTAATACTTTATTTAATTAATAGCAGCAGACAGAAAAAGGTATTTGGTTTTTTCTTTACTTTTCATTTTTGTTTTTAAATTTTACATTAATAATAGAAAGAAGAATTTTAGTTTTTTTAAAGTGTCTCTGTGTGTTTTAATAGCAACAAATAATTTCGTTTTCTCAATAATTTTTTTAACTTTTTTGTAAATAAAATTTTGAAAAATCAATAAACATAAGTTTCACGTTTTGTTAATTGGAAACAAACGTAAATTGGAGAGAGTGGTTGTACAAAAAATTTTTCAAGGCATTTCGTTTTTTTATTACTTCTTTTTGTTTGTTATTGATTTTTCTAAATCGTTTTTCTTTGTTTTAATTTATTTATTTTGTTTTATAAAGTTATAAATAAAAATTAGTAAAATGTAACGAAATAATGAATTTGTATGTTATCATGTTTTACTATAAAATATCTAAACTTTTTGTTATTTTTACAATTTATAATTACATTTCTTTATTTATTTATTTTTTAGTTTCTAATAATATTAATAATAATAATTTGTTTTAATATTTCAGTACCAATTTATTATTAAATAAATATTGTGGTGTAGGTGGCGACGGACTCTGTAAAATGGAAAATTTGTATGCAATCGCAAACAAATATGTTTTAGACAGTGGCTAAGAATTAGAAAAAAATGTTATTAAATAATGATGATGACGATGTAGAAGAACTAAAAATTATAGCAAAAGACTACATAGGTAAGGCGTATTCATAGAGATCCTAAGAAATAGTTTTAGTGGTGAAACAAAACAGAAGCACATTTAACTAAGCCGATGGTGAAGATGTTTCTTGACAACGATATGCCATTTAACCAAATCATAAAAAAGACGGATGGGTGGTGCAAATTAAAATCAATCAATTTTGTTCATATTGTTTTAAAACCAAACAATAGCTTCTAGAGCGGCAATGGCGAAAATTGCTATGTACATGTGCCGTAAGCCTTAGGGCGATTATCACAGGAGTTCCAAGTGGATTTTCGCATTGTGAAGAGGCTCACACTCATGTATGGTGCGATAGTCGTTATTCCTCATATGAAAAGAGGATTTCCTTTTATACTTTCGTACCGCTGCAGAGTTCTACCTGCAGAAGTCTAGACAATAGACGACGGTGGACTAGTTGATGTCAGGCTGCGATAAGGATGCACACCGGCGTTTTTGGCATGTGAATGCTGGGCATCTCTAAACGAGAAGACGAGACATTTAGACCTGGTCACTCTGACACCTAGGAATTGAGCGGTGGATGGACTGGCTATAGGTGGCTCTCTTTTAAGTGTTAGGCTCATCTACGAATTTTATCGAGCAGGGTAAAGTGACGACGAGGCAAATCTGGTTGCTATATGATCCGAGTCCATTACATGGAGGCCACGACAGTGGCAAAGCATTTTGGTAGTGAATTTTTTAACTTATATTAGATCCAAATTGCCCGGCAATTCACGTCAAGACAAAATCAACAGTGCAAATCAAAAGTCAATAGCCCTAGCATATGCGTAGTAGCACTATCAATTTAGGTATAAATAAGGCTGATTAATCTGATCACCAATGTCAACTTTACGGGGTATAACCAGAGTGTTAAGGACAACAGGACATTAGAAACAACTAACTAAGCAAAAACAACTATCAGTAAGTAAAAAAATGTGATATTAAGTTAAAAAGTTAAATTCTTCTTGCATTTTAAATTCACTCGAAGCGATGGACAAGGAAACATTATTGAAATAAGTAAAATATTTAAGTAAGTAACCATACGTCTTTCTAAGTATAACTGTTAAAATAGAAAACATTTTCGAAAAACAATGTACTTTTTTCGAGGATTTAATTAGACGTGCCTTAGCTTATCATATCTCTGCAGCCATAATTAGGCAAAGTAAAATTTGGAGGTCAGAGCTATTAAATATATCGCACATGGCATTATAAATGCCGTCTTAAACATATTTGTTAAATAGTTTTAAATAAATTACGTTTCAGAATCAATTTCAGTTCAAGGAATCGCATAGACTTCCTTTATATTTTAGTCGGCTTGTTTCATTGTTCATTTGTTGATTTTCTTCTATAAATTTTTTATGATCGATCGATAGTGTTTAAGGTAGGAAAGTACGATAAATCCATGTGACTTCTTATAATGAAAAAAAGTGTCAAAGATTCTACAATTTAAATTCGCAAATTTCATAAAATGAAACGAATTTTCAAAAATCCATATAAACGCCCGAGTTTTTAAAAATCAGAATAGATAAAGTTGTTAAATCCTGTTAAAACTTGAAAGGTAAGAAAAATGTATATGTATATACATATACGATTTTTCAATGTTTGAAAATTACAGTAATGATCGAATGAAATGTAATAACAAAACGTACTTTATAACACTATTAGAAGAAGAAAAAATCAAATTTCAAATGTTTTTTTTTTTAATATATATATTCTCTTTAAAATAAATTTTTATATTCCGAATTCAAATGTTGTAAGATGTGTAGGTTTGTATATATATGTATATGTGTGTGCATGTATCTGTTTGGATGTTTTGTTTTATATGTATTTGTTCCTAGAATTCTTAATTTTTTGTTTAATTCTTTATAAACTTCTTAATTTATATGTATGTATGTATATAAATATAATTTTAGTTTTTTTTTTAATTTTAATTTCCTTATTTTGTTTTCTTTTCTTTCATATTTAAAAAATAATTTGTAAATATTATTTATAATTAATAATTCATTATATTATATTATAATTATTTATTTTTTTGGATTTGTTTTTTGTTTTATTTTTTAGTTTTTCCTTTAATAATTATTTACGTTTTTAGAAAAATAAAGCCTATGGATTATTTGTTTTCTTTTCTCTTATTTTTGTTTGTTTGCAATTTCACTTACTTGCTGTTGCTGTTGTTGTTGTTGTTGTTTGGGTTTTATTGTTATTATACATAATAAAAAAATGTTTTTGTTTGTTGTTGTAATTTTTTAATCTAAATTATCTTGAAAAATTAATTTAATATAACCGGAATTACCATCGAGTGGCGTCGCACAGAATGGACAAACGGCTTGAAAACCATTTGTACCATGTGGTATATCGACATTAGCCCAATATCTGTAAATAATTTTAAAAATAAACGAAAAATAAATTAAATTTAAAAGGAAATATCTTTTAAAATTTTACAAAACTCACTTAACGGTTTTTTCAGTTGCCATATGACCGCATGGATTAAATGCAAATGTTGGTGGACCAATATCAACATAAAATGCTGGCTCTAAGCCCATGCACAATGTAACCACAGGACCTACCTCTAAACACATTGGACAACGTCGGGCACCAGTGCTTTTATCTTGACCCCAATCATGATGACCTGAAAATATAAGGCCAGTTTTCGAAATTAACGTTAAAATATATAATAATATTATAGTAATGCGGTGCAATATTAACCACTAGCCTTATTGTAAATTTAAACATTAAAGTACGTCTGAGGTTCAATAATAAGAATGCTACCGTACGTTGCCATAAGTAATCCCATAAGAGAACTACGTGCCCACCCGGTCCAAGCCAGTTTTAATAACAAAGCAACCGATACATCTTACCGGACTTTCAACAGCAATTCAGGGTCCGCAAGGTGCCACCATAGAAACCTCACAGCCGGACATTCCAGGAGCAAATGTCTCGCAATTGTTACCTCTTCTGCACAGCAACAACTGCACAATGTTGATAAACTATACCCAAGATGGACCGCATGTCTGCCCACTCGACAATGATCAGAGATTATACCGACCTTGGCAGGTTTACTAGTTAACCAGTTCTCCACCGATTAACTACTGGCCACAGTACTCTCGCCTGCTTAAAGGAAGAAGACTGGGGAACATATCGCCGGCCCAGCACTTAAGATACAAAAGACAAGTGGAGATCGGCATATTAACACTTTCTTTTTCCAGAAGAACCTGTGCCGTCCTGTCCCTTTCATTTGCCACGCAGTTGCCACGATTGTTGTGTCCCGGTATTCAAGTGAAACTAATATCGAAATATTCTTCCATTATCATTAGTGACGAGTGGTATTCCCTCACCGTACGAGAGTCAGGAAACACAGACTCCTGAGACTTGAATGCCGTCTGACTATCGGTAATCATGGTTACTTTCTTTTGCCAGAAGAATCTGATCGGCGACCTAGAATGCCGAAGTCTCCTTTGGGCATTTCAGTGTTCCAAGCATCTGGTAACTTCCCAATCCTTAACTAGATTGAGAATGGTTGTTGTTGCTGTTATAACAGCTCCGCTGCAGCTGGAAGTTCCTCCCTGGGAATAAAACTTCCGGTGTATGGTAGCCAGTGGTGCTGCACAACAAGGTTCCGGACCGATATAGGGTGTCATGGAATATTTACTGGCCAATGCATCCACTGTTTCATCACCATCTATTTCACAGTGTCTGGGTACGCTAAACAACTGGAGCTTATTTCTAAGCGAAACTTTTTGCAATATATCGTAGCAATACTGATCAGTCTAGATGTCATACGATTCGAGAAAAACACTTTTAAGGCAGCTTGGCTATCATAGAATATATTAATGGCCTTTAATGGTCTTACCATTGAGCCCACTGTCCAGGTTGCACATACAGCAACGGTCATGATTTCAACCTAGAAGATAGCGAACTCCCCAGTGGGATATATGTATGCGTAGTAACACTATCTTAATTAATTGATGGCCTTTAATCTCAATGCAGTTATTGCTTAGGCAACCATTTCAAAATGCCATGTTCTAAGTGCCCTGTAGTTATCATCTTTATCGTTCTTAAAATATATGCTAACTTAACGTTTGCATAACGAATTTCTCAATTAAAAAATCCCAATATTGTTGCCCATTAACATTCCTTGTAATAACTACTTTAGAAATCCATACAATAATCAATTGAAAAAAAGTCATATTTTACCTTGAACATGACCACAATTTAAGTACACATAAGGCTGATTAATCTGATCACCAATGTTAACTTTACGGGGTATAACCAAAGTGTTAAGGCCAACAGGACATTGGGGGCGACCGGCATTAATTTCATCAATTAATTTCTCTAAATCTCGTTTTGTCTGCAAAAAAAAAAAATAAAAACAAAAAAATATTTAATTAAAAACATTAATTAAAAAAATATTCTTTTATTTTCATTAAATACCGGTGAATGTTGAAGACCCTCTGAAGAACGCCATAATAGAGTAGCACCACACAAATCAATTAAAGTGCCATCTTGTAATATATTTGATTCGTCATAAATCTAAGCAGAAGAAAATAATATAAAAAGAAAGGTAAAAAAGATTAATTTGTTAAGAGATAAAAACAAAAACTAAATACCGGTTGTCCTTTTTGTTGGGCTGAGCGTGATTCACGCAAACTAAATACATCACCACCTACAGAACACTCACGCCATAGACCACATTTGGCATTGCCACCACAAAATTGACCCTTTGGATGCATAATTAAAACACCATTTGTTGTAAGGCCATCTATTTCTACATTATCTTGCCATTTTGTTGCCTTTTCCTATGGTTAAAAAATAAAAATAAACATACAATAGACATCAAGAATTAGAAAAGAAAAAACAAACAAAAAATCTAGTTTTTCATTACAAATTATATTACAAAAAAAAAAGAAGAACAAAAAAATCAATTATTGGTGTCAGCAGAGCTTTGAGGTTCAGTTTTTTAGGCTCTACGTTGTACTTTTATTATTATTTCGAATGTGAAAAATTCAATTGAAATGCATTTAAATTTAATTATAGATTAAATGCTAGAGATTAAGCCCAAAAAAAAAAAAACAAATAAAAAAACGTTTCCAAACAAATACAGACACAACAACAAATACTCATACATGTGTGTAAGAGTGCTTGTGTACTTTTTAAGTACCATTACACCATATTTGTGGTGATGGTATCTTAGACTATATGAAGATGTGTATGCATGCATGTGTGTGAGTGTGTGTGTGTGTTTTATTCGATTCTATTAAATTGTGGCAATTGTAAGTACCAGCAGACAGCCATATTACATGCAACCACAATAAGAACACTAACAGCTATAGTTTAAAAAATTACAAAAACAAAAAACAAATTCTCTTGTAAATTATGGATACCGTAACAATGACCCACATTTTTATGGGGCCAAAGTATGTGAAACAAAAAAAGGCGAAAAACGTCATCTATCGTTGTATTGCAACCAACCATCTCATATTACTACCACATACATACATACGAATACAAGCAACCAACTAACGATTACTTTGGCGACTACTAAAAATTAATATTGTTTTCTTATGCAATTATTCTTATTTATGTTGTTGTTGTAGTAGTAATTGCATTTGTGTTGTTAATGTTTAACAAGAACTTTTTAAGTATTTTGCATGCACCATTTCCGTTATTAAAAAACAATTTTATTTCAAGTCCTCCTATTGCGTATTGCTGTGTGGGTACTACACGCTCATAATGACTAAATGGTGTTTTTTCTTTCTTTTGAACAGGGACAAACTTACGACGAACCGGCTAAGCAATACGTTTTGCACTTCTTAAGGTTTAAAGAAAGCAAGGGTGTGTACCCTTGATAACAAGACGAATAAAACTGAATCGTAAACCGTGGTTCAACACTGGAACTGAGTAGGTAGGTATGTAAACAATGCACACTTGAAAACGCATAGCGGCCCGTTATGATACGCATTGATAACCCATTGTCTCTGTTCTATTTACCAGAGTCTTGGTGATCAAACAAAGGCACCGCACAGAAGTACTTCCCTATATTAGATCGGAAACTAGTACGAGGGCCCGGCTAACCTAATGTCAAGGATCGATAGCTCCCATAAGCCATCGAGAAAGGGAGAGTCCAGTGTGAGAAGTCGCTGACGTTCGAGACACGGACACTGGCAGATAAAGTGCACCACGGTCTCCTTCTCTTCAGCCAATCCAGAGACACGACAAAAGTTGGTTGCAGGTAAGCACAGCCTTATGCATGTCCTCTCATGATGTAATGGCCCCTGCGGATGTATACAATAGAGGAAATGCTTCAGCGGTCCAGTTTGAACAATTGATTAGTTTCTTTCATATCCAACCTGGGTCAGGTGAGTCTGGCAATAAAGCAAGAGTCATCTTCCGTTCATGCTCTTTCAACGTCCAACATATACTTCTGCTTGATCGCCAGTTTAAAGGAATTAAGAGATAAACCCACCCTCAAGTGAAGATGAATGTCGGGAAGTGTGTCCGCCCTACGAGCACGGGATGTCCCTGTGATTAGGAACCCAGATGACGTGTACACAAAACTGTCGTGATAGTGTTACAAAGGAATCATGGCAGTCCCTGACCAGCTTAGAGTTGAGAACAAAAATATATATCGTCGGTAAGAGCGCCAGTACCACGGATCCATTCTTCAGTATGAATAATGGTCTTAACTTTAGCCTTAAACACACTGCAGTAGTCCGGAAGGCGGAGAAAAACGCCAAGGTGGAGAAAAAATTCTACTGTCCGTCCGTATAGACATCTACTTAATCACTGACGCTGATAGAGCCAGAGGCGCAATTTTTCGTACTAGGAATCATAACGCGGAATCCCCTATGCAGTTTAGGTCCAGATGAGGCATAGTAATATGGTACGTAACGCACTTGTGATCTGGACTGCAGTAGATCTTTTGACCTTATCCAGGAGTCTGATAATCTGTATTGCAAAAGATTCGGTTCAATAACCGCTGAAGAATTGAGTAGGATTCTTAAATGCTAGATTTGGCCTGCATACATATTATGCAGACCAAATGCCTGTACTAAGGAGGATATTTTTTTTTCTGTAATTGGTAGCAAATCGAAATGTAAAGACATTCGATGAATTGATATTGGACGGGATTGGTTTAAAGGAACCAAATAAAGTAACTATGGAAACGGTGTAGTACTTCTGCTGTTATTTCTTTAATATATGGACTTACTTAGGCATACATAACACACACATATACTCTCTCAAACGCACTCATACACTCATATTTGTATGCCTTCTATAAAGTTTTATTTGGTTGTTTTATAATTTCATTTAAATTGCATTTTAAAGTTGAAGCCATTTATTGATTTCATTTAATCGTTCAATCTCATCTCATATACGAGCATAGTAGTATGTACACACCACACAGCGAATACACTGTCGTATAAAAGAAAAGAAAAATAAATTATAAATCAACCATGAGCCTGCCATGAAACGAGGTGGCTGATTGACTAGGTTGGCAACAGTTACTTGTCACAGTTGACAGGCAACAAACGAATATACATATTTAAGAAAAATGTTCTATAAATACAACAACAAGTAATATGGATATGAAAAATTATACAACATACAAACAACAACAAAAAATATATGTATTACTTACACCCAAGAAGATATTCCTACTCGAATCAAAACCGGCTGCAAATATTCTCGCCTTTGAGGGTTCACATCTGTTGACCAAGATACGACATGCAAAACGTGATATTGTACTCTGCATTACTTTTGCGTCTTTTTTATCACCAGGCAGTGTATCCATAACAACAAAATCAATGGGCGATTCTGAAGAGCGTCCAACCTACAAAATAAGAACAATAACATTATAATTATGAATGAATGCAGTTAAAAACAAGGAAAAAATACATTATTTTGTTACATATCAGACAGACAGAGTATGTATGTGGTATAGAATTGTCTGAATGAAATTGTTTAGCTATCCAATAACAAACTATTGCATACTCGTAATATGATAACAAAAACAGAAACAAAACAAAATATCTAGAAAATGAAATATCTAGAACCACAAACTCGTTACAGAGTCATGACACATCCTCGTAGCATAACATACATATATGACGGCGACTATTGAAAATATTTTATTGATTCCTTATTGAATTTTTTTAAATCTTTTCTTTATTATTATAATGAATATAAAAATAAAATATTTAAGTACAAGAGATTATATGTACATATGTATGTATATAACAATTTATTTTTTTTATACATAAATACCTACGTGGTTGATTGAAATTCAATGTAAAGCGAAATAAATACTGATGAGGGAATACAGGATATGAAAACATTTTTTAAGAAATTTCAACAGAGATGTGAAGGACGTTTCAAAATACAAAATGTTTATAAAAATTTGAGGAAAAGCAAAATAAATTGTGATTTTGTATATTTATATGTTGGATGTATTACTTAAAAATGGGGGAATCACAGATATTGGCTTATTTTTTACACATGTTTTTTGTTTTAAATAACTTGTATGACATTTTGAAGTGTAAATATCTATCATTTATCCTTAATTAGTCAATGAACGAAACTGACAATTTGTTTATTTGCTTTTTAGCAAAGCAACACATGAAACCCCCTATCCGTTACTCAAGATTTTGGAGGTGTTACGAAAATTTCAAAAACAAATTATTGCTGTGCGCCTATTTGAACATCAGAATCGCCTCACAAGCATTTCAGATTCATTTTTATTTGTTTTGGAAGCACTTGGCTTCCACAAAGCTTTTTTAACACGTTTTTTTTTTCTCCGTCACTCCTCCTCCTGGCTTTCCACAAAGCATCTATTGCTGTTTCAGTTTGTTTAATCGATTTCATATTTTCAAGCTAAGTTGATGATTAATCCGCTGTAGCTTCCTCCATATGATTTTTTTGTGTAGTGGTGAAGATTCTTGCTAATTGGTGGTGATCTTTACTTTAGCATTGTAATTTTTTCCCAGTAGGTGGCATATTTTTCCTGATCATACATCTGATGTTTGTCATCATCGGTGTTGTCTGGAGGGAATTTGAAGCCTTTTTTATTACTAAACATTTGAAACCCCAATTAAATTTTTTCTTCGTCATGTCCTCGCTGTGGCTCGAACCTGGTTCGTTTGTATTGTTATGCGTGTGCTCTAACAACTACATCACCCCACCCCCCTAACACGGCTTAACGCTGTTGATTTTACTTCTTCCTATATTAAATTGTTCTGTCTTAATTCCTGGATAATTGCGAGTCTCTAGGTGTTTCGTGGTCGACCACGATTTCTAGAGCCTTGATGATTTCGCTCGAGTGACACTGTGGTGATACTATCGGAACTTTTTTGAATGGTGTGACCGATTCATCACCATTTTCTTTACCTCACCTGTTTCAGTATGGCTTCCTCATTAGTCATATTATACAGTCCTGTGTTACTTATTGTGTAATGCCGGAATATTCTGCATATGATTTTGAGGCACCTTTTAATGAATAATGTTATTCGATACAAGCCAAGTTTCACTGTCATACAGCAGAACTGAGTTAGGACATGAATTAAATATTCTGAGCTTAGTCCGTCTGTAAGTTTCTCCATACTGACTACAGTCGTCCCAATTCAGCCCACGCTTTATTAAGCCTGTTATCTATGTACGTCTGTTTCTGCGCCGCCGTTTATAATCATTGTACTTTCTATTTAGATAGCAGAAGCTATCTACATACTCGACTGGTTGACCCTGTAGCATGATGTTTACTGTGCTAGTGTTGTTTATTCCCATAGCCAGGGTCTTCTTGATATCCATCTGAACTCCAACATTGCGAACCAATTTTTCTAAATACTCCAGTTTCGAATGAAATCGAGAGTGGACATCCGCATAGTACAAAGTGAAAAACTCCATGTTATCCCTCTTCTCTTACAACAGACTCTGCTCATTATGTTATCCAGCACGATGGCGAATAGCTGAGGTGATAGTAGGCATCCTTGTTTGACTCCTGCATGGTGTAGAATGGTTGGCTGCTGTTTCCGTTGTGAAGAGCTTATAGTTCTGCATCCTCGAAGTTGAAATACCTGGGAAATGATACTACTTCTCTGATTGGCGCTGTCGAGTAGAATAAGGATCCGTTTTTGGAAACACCTCCAAAAACTCGAATTACGGGTAATAAACCGATTTTTGGGACCTTCATGCACTTACAAGCTACTAATAAGCTGAATATTACCCGATTTTAAGTTACTTTTCGGATTTGGAAAGAAGAGAAATCGTACTTTTGTTACAAAATTTTAAAGGTTTTTTTTTTTTTAAAAAATACAGTTTCAAAGTAATAAAAAAACACCAGTTCGCTGAAAATGTCATGATTTTTAATGAGTTGCATTACGAAAATGCTTAATAACTCTGTTAATTTTCAAAGTAATTTCTAAATCGTTCGCATTTTATTCATAACTTGATCTAATTTCTTAATTAATTCATCAATAGTACGGTTCCAATACGCGTTTTGTTCTTAGTGTTTTCCGTATTGCGAATCGTCTGATGGTATTAAATGCTTTCTTGAAATCACCGAACAGTAAATACAGGGGTGTACGCTATTCTATAGACTGTTCAGTGATTATTCGTAAAGTGTTGGCCTGCTTGTTCGTCTCGCAATATTTCGTCTATTTTGTTTTGAAGCTTTCCCTGTGTTATGAGTAAGTTAAGTAATTTCTCCCCTATTATTGCAGTCTTTCAAGTCGCTACTTTTTGGTAATTTGTCAATCATGCCCTCCTTCCACGTTGGAGGCAACTTCTCTCCCTCTCATACTGACGTAATGTGAGGCCATAGAAGGTGGTGACGTAGGTGTAGTAGTTAGAGTGTCGTCAGATAACTCAAGCCAGCCCAGAGTTGAGCGAAATACTAAGTGACTAAGTGACGATAAATGACAGATATTTGCACTCTAAAAGGTCATACAACTTATTAAAAATAAGTGTAATATATTCTATGTTACACTGTATTGATTGGTATTGAGCAAAATATGTATTTTATTTTATTAAATTTGGGAGATTTTTTTCTCAACGTGAATGTTTTAATGATACAAATAATTTACATTTGTATTCCCTTTCAACTCACCTGAAACATATCGGTCTCTGTATCCTCTTTATATTCAACAATAACCGCCTGATTACGTGATAGGGTATATGATATTGAGTGTTGATTGGCATCGAGTATGGCTTTAGATGTTTGTGGTGACTGGACAATGTAGTGTTTGGAACGTTTAACACCACTCGGTTCACTGCGCTTGTATAAGACAAATTTTGAACGTCTACGGCCACGATCACCCTGTGGTAAATAACCATTGTAACTGTAAAGAAGAAAAAAAAAAGAAAAATTTCATTTTCACCGCAGATTTTCAACTTTAAAAATTTACAAAACAATGTGGGTCAAGAGTACTTGTTCCTTAAAAAAAAAAAACAGAAAAAAAATTCAAAAATTTTTAAAATTCTATTTAATGAATACTCCATACATAACTTACTACGCATATTATATATATACATATATATATATATATATATATCGTAACCTAAAATCAAAAAGGCCATAAACGACAAAACATTTAAAATCGATTTTTTGATTGATTATGATGAAATTACCTAAAATACATCATAATCAATCAAAAAATCGATGTTGAATGTTTTGTCGCTTACAGCCTTTTGGTTTTTAGGTGACGATATGCACCTAAATACTTATATACATACAATACAATAGTGTATTATGATATGATGTTATAGTTTCTCTTTGTTTGTTTGATTAGCGGCAGATAATGTTGTTCATATTACTGTTGTTATTGTGTTTTTATCGTTGTTGTTATTATTGTAACTTAGTTTGTAATTCTAATTTTTTCTTATTATAACGAAATTTCACACAATTGAAATACAATAGAATATCAACAGCAACAACATCTACAATAAACTGAATATTTATTTTATAATTTTTGTAATTTATTTTTTACTTGTTTGTTGCTGTTACGTTATAATTAAACAAAAATAAAAATAAAAATTTATTTTTTTAGTTGTTATTGTGGTATTTCGACATTAACCTTTACGCATGTAATTATCGCCTTTATATTACAGAATATCAATTTGAAAAAAGATTACAACAAATATGTATAAAAAATAGATTAACATACACAAATAATTGAGAAAAAAAAAAGACAAATTTATTTAAAAACATTTGAAAACATATTTAGTAAACAGTGAAGTGTGGTTTTTTAGTTTGCCGTATGCCTTTCATAGAGATATCTATATACAGAAAAATAGGTGCAATTCCAAAAAAATAGGTGCAATACCAGAAAAAAAATTATCTTCTCAAAAAAAAAAAAAAAAAAAAAAAAAACAGTGACTTCGTTTCTCACTTTAATAGGAGCAATTGGCAAGTGTTTGAGGTTTTCCACGTCATCTATGATGTGGTTCTATACTACGATAGTTAAACCTATATTTAACTATGGAGTCATTGTATGGTGGAGCCCTGGTTGGGAGCTCTGGACGTATGTGTGTGAAATTAAATACGAAAGTTATATACGTTTTTCTTAACATAACAAAAACTTGTGTAAGTTAACAGAATATGTGTGAAGATAATTACGAATATGAAATTTTTCTGTTAAGTTCACAGAGACTGTTATGATAATATTACTTCCACAATCGTGGATTATAACACATAATTTGGTATAAAAATAACCAAAATAAGGTAAAGGATTGTGAAAATTAAAAAAAATATATAATTTGAGAGATACAGTAAGAATAACAAATTAAATTTATTTCTTACAGCTGGTAATTATATTTAAAACAATTGTCCACAAAAATATAAACATATCTGACCTAAGATGCAATTGTGGGGGAATCGGACCTGGTGGGCTTTACAGCCAAGGTATCAAGGCTTCAGGGACAGTTTTCCTTTTTAGGCTGTAAAGTACTAGATCGAAGATATATAGACCGTAGCTGAGTTTTATTTTTGAGTTTTACCGTATATATATGTCGTTCATGAAAAAACGGATCTAAGATGCAATTGTGGGGGAATCGGACCTGGTGGGCTTTATAGCCAAGGTATCAAGGCTTCAGGGACATTAAGTCAGTGGTTTAACGTGAGTACCTGCCCTAGGACGTTACCTCACGGTGCCAAAGCACGAGTGAATACAATGCGTCCACCAACGCCCCCACCTATGATCAAAATCACCAGTGAGTACCAATTTAAAGCCATGTTATTTGGACATGACCTCACACCTTGGTAAGGTGCCGGAGACTATCTAAACTCCTACCGATCTATCTATGGGTCACGGCACCCGGTTAAAAATGTAACTCCACACCGAGCCAGCATAGCTCTTCCCAGGCTTCTGGGACAGTTTTCCTTTTTGGGCTGCAAAGTACCAGATCGAAGATATATAGACCGTAGCTAACTTTTATTTTTCCATTCCCACACCTCCCCGCCGACCAGCCAATTTAATTCAACGCTATTATAGTAAACCAAAAATTAACCTGATGAGAATTAAGAAATATTTTTTCAAATTTTTGTAATTCTTTAGCTTTATATTTTATAATCCACAGTTGTGGAAGTAATGTTAAAATAGAAGTCTCTGTTAACTTAACAGAAAAATTTCACATTCGTATTTATCTTCACACATATTCTGTTAACTTACACAAGTTTTTGTTATGTTAAGAAAAACATATTTAACTTTCGTATTTAACTTCACACACATTCTGGACGTTGCGTACTACGCCCCCTGAGCCACTCAATGTGTTTGCTAATTCCTGGACGCCTGATATTACGGCGAAACATATGGCATATGTTGCCACGTCAAGGGTAAAGGAATCGGTTCTTAGAATCGATAGTCACTTCTCTCGATTTATATCGAGCTTTCTCAGAGATCGCTCCATATAAGTGGTTATAGATAAGATCTCATCCGATAAGTTCAGGATTAATTCAGGGGCTCTGTTCTTTCTGCCACTCTATTTCTAAGTGACTTGACAAAATCTCTGAGTGGGGTCGCGCGAATTTGTAATCTCTGGGTAATGCAGACAATGAGGAGTCAGGTGTTGATGCTCTGTGATGTCAATTGGAACAATCGCATTTTCCGAGTACCAAAAGAAGCATTCAAGTGCCTATTTATGGACGTTTACGAATGGCGCGGCCAAAGTACGAACTGTCACAGGACAATCAACTACAAAGGGTTGTGCTCTACGAGATATACGAGTATTACGTATGAATATATGATTATTAGGAATTAATTACTTAATTTCGTCAGAACAAATTCCATTATAGTATCGATAGAACATATGGCGACGTTGCTCTAATGAATCGATAGAGTTGACTACCCTACCGTCTTTAATAAGTACCTTCGCCATCTCTTGTACGCGGTCGAGAAGCAGCGAAATAGACTTTGAAGCATCGGCCCATACATCAAAGTTGTAATTTATTTTGGGTCGGATATAGGTCTTGTAAATATTAAAGAGATCAGATGGACTTCTTTCGACACTCGAAATATGTGCTCGTTCGTTCCAACGAACGTTATAGTGAATTTTCATGCCTAGAACATCACGAGCATTTGATTCCACAACATCGACATTACCCTAAGACACCGATGACACCACACACAACAACCTTTTCATCAGGTCACTTGTAACTGCATCGTTCATATTTATCCTTTTCGCCCCAATCTTCAAGAGGCTCGGCCTACGATCAAAAGAATATGAATGACAAATGTTGCTGTGATCTGCTAAAGAGTAGATAGGATTGTGAGTAAGAATAAGAAAGTCGTTAAGTATTAGAAATAAAGTGGGAGAAAGAACACAGCCTTGTAGCCCATATTGAGTATAGTGCATCAACGTTATGCAGTTATTGCTGTGTGGAAGAGGTAGCAACGACGATATATGCCATTGAGGCTGGGGCGGAACGTTCTGAACCTTGAATTGCTGCTGGTCACTGTGGGTCACTGTGTTTTGCAGCATCACAATGGTTCTATTTGGCTTAGAGTTGGTAGGATTTTCGGATCGGATTGTGAGATGTTCTCAAGATCTATACTCTTGGGTAGAACATTTTTCCAATTTTCAGAGCATTTCTGATTTTAGCACATTTTGGTATACCCTCATCTTATTGCCTCAAACGTTATCAATTTTCAATTTTTTACCTTTTATGGAAGATAATTCAGACATAGGAAAAAATTGAAAAGGTTAGATACGAATTATATGGTGGCTTTGTTAAAAAAAAAATAAAAAAAAATTAAAATTTGTTCCCATAATTTTGGGTGTTTTTAACTTCAAAGCAATACCTCTATGAAAAATTGACGTTAAATAGTATTTGGCGTGCTTTTTGTTGTTTTGAATGGCTGTTTTTTGTTTTTTCTTCGTAACTCCTCTAGGGAGCATATTGGCTTTTCACAAAACATCTATTGCTGCATTGTTTCAGTTTTAGTAATCAAGTATTTTTCAAGTTAAGTAGATGATTAATGTACTGTTGTAGCTCGCCTCCACATGATTGTGTGTTGTGGTGAAGATCCCTGCTAAGTGGTAGTGGTGATCCTTACTTAATAATGTAATTTTTTCCCAGTAGATGGCGTTTTCATCTGATGTTTGTCATCATCGCCAGAGGTAAGCTGGAAGGTCAGGTCACTCGAAACCGCACTTAAATTTTTTCGTCATGTCCTCTGCTGGAATTCTAACTTGGACCGCTTGTGTTGTATGCCTGCAATTTAACTTCTACGCCTCGCCACCGTCCAGGCTGTTTGATGATTATTTATTAGGAAGTCTATAACCGGTTTTGTAAATGGCATCTTCTAGGAAATGTTTGTAGCACTTAAAAACATTGTTTTTACTCACTGTCAGCTTTTAAATCATTTGGAAATACTAATTTCCAGCTTTTTTGAATTTGTTAGAAAAAAACTACAATTCGATTATTTTCGATAACAAAAAAAGTAAAATGAAAAATTATCCGAATAAAATAAAAAATCGACGAAAGCTAACACGCAATATATAGAAAGTCAACCCGTAGACATATTTTTTTCATAATTACAATTGCATTTTGCATCTTAAAACTCTATTAGACTTGCCTTAACGTAACACCAACGAAACTATAGTCAAAACAAACAAAATTCATTTGATCGGTTAAGGCTTTAGGTATTGTCACCACTAATCAAACACGGTATTGCCCATAAAGTTGATTCATTACGTCAATTCATGTATAATTTGAGGTTCAAGTGGCGATATTAACTGCTTATTGAGTATGGAACTGAAATTTCCATTTCATTTTAAATAAATATGTAAATACCTATTTAGTAAGACTCTAACAAGTTATTTACATAATAACGGTATGCAATGATTAACGTCATAATGCTAATTAAGGCTGCTTTGTAAACATTTACGAATTGATTTTTGAATACAAAAAAATCAAATACTTGTTAAACAAACAAAGAAAAGTGATAAAAAAAATTTTTTTTTTAAGTTAAGAGCAATATTAACTTTTCTTAAATTTTTCTAAGAAAAACAACCAGTATTTCCAAAGATATTTTTCTTAAAATTCTATTGGCATTACAATCGAACGAAATTATCAATTAAGATCGCAGTAGTGTAGCAGATCCCAGTTATTGACCAACCAACAAACAGCAGCAGCAACAGCTGTTATTCATGAAAAACAATTAAATGTTCATAAATAGACAACAATGGCTGGCTGGTTGGCTGGCAATGGCAATGAATTCATTCATTCACTACTAATAATGCAATTCATTTAATTAAATAACAAAAACAAGTTTAAGTTTAAGAAAAACTTTTTTTTTTGTTTTTCATTCAATAAGCCCGTATTATATTAAAAAATAATTACAGTATATTATGTTTTTACATTCATATTGACAGAGCTGCAGGAAGATAATTATTTGTGTAAATATTTATTACTGATTATTAAATATACTTACACATGTATATTAGTATGTATGTACATACTCTCGTTTATGGCAATATAAACGAATAATGATAATAAACATTATTATCAATGATTGTAATGGCAAAAAAAAAATCAATACAATCAGTTAAGAAGATATCAATAAAATTGTTTTGCCTGTCCTATCCCCGGTACATAAAGGCCTAACTACAGGATAAGCAAATTAACTCAACAGTTAATGATGGATCATAATTTTAATCTCTTTCATAAGAGGTAATGGCGTCATTCCATCATCCAGATAGCAGAGAAGTTTTATTTGTGTTTGTAACAAGGGCAGTCAGTTTGGAAACGTGAAAGATATACTGTAAGCGTCAGAAAGAAGTAAACATCCTCATACTCTAGAATTTAGCTTATATTTCAGACCTTTAACATGTGATGAATTTAAACGTTTTATATTTTTTAGGTTGTATTTACGACTTTACAAAATCCATTAAAAAAACAACAACAAAATTCTTACAACAAAAACTAAAAAAAAAACTATTTTCTACGCGTCAAAATTAAGTATACAAGACAAAAATTTATGCGATAAAAAAGAAAAAAGTAGAAATATCTGTGAAGTGATACCATTTTGCTAATAGGTGCTATCGAATACAAAGAGAATTTGCTTTAAAAATTTCCACAACATCTCCAAAATCCTGAGTTATGAGCAAAAAACCGGTTTTTCGTACCTTAATGCACTTATAAGTTAATAACTAAGCCAAATATTAACCGATTTTAAGATTCTTGGCGGATTTGGAATGAAGAGGAACAGAGCTATTATGTGGTGTATAATTTACTTAAGTAAACTTAAGCAATCTATGTTTATTTCATAAACAATCACATGTTTATGCAATAAATAACAAAATATCCAGGTTTGGGTCCGTTTTGCGCACTATTTTATATAGGAACCGTACTATTTTTGGATTTATTAAAGTAGTACGTTTAGTTATGAATAAAACGATACCGACTTTTTTAAAATCAGGTGGAAATTGACAGATCGAAAGCACCTATTTTGTAAAGCAACTTTTTGCCTTACCAATTAAAATTAAACGTTCAAAACTAAACGTACTACTTTAATAAATACAAAAATAGTACGGTTCCTATATAAAATAGCGTGTAAAACGGACTCTAAATTTGGATATTTTGTAAATTATTGAATAGAAATGTGATTGCTCATGCAATAAACACGGATTGCTATTTGCTGAAGCAAAAAAATTGCTTTACAAAATAGGTGCTTTCACTCTGTCAATTTCAAAACAGCCTCTTGGATATCAAAGAGGATGCATATATCAGCCGTATAAGCATCAACAATTCCACAGCATGGTAGATAGCCATCACTTCGGTAGATGGTAAGTATGGACTTGATTTTCATAGATCATCTCTTAAAGCTAACATTGTGTGAATATTTGGTCGATGGTGGACTTACCTGCTCTAAAAAGGCGCTGATAAATTCCAATCAGTGCATTAATTGGCGAATGCCTTCAGTCGTTTATATAGTATGCTTGTAACCATTTTGTCTCTAAGAAATCCACGGTTTATTTGTATTACAAAACAAACTGTACATCGTTCCTTTAAGGTGGACACACGGTTACAGTTATAGTCGAGCGTAAGAAATTGCAGCGTTAGCTTTTTTAGTTCGCCAATGTTTTACAATCAAAAGAGTTTTGTGGATACCGGCACTTGCATTAAACCTTCCCAGACAAATTAAATCAAGTTTTGGCATGTCTTTTGGCCATCATCAATCGATACACATTTATATCCAACCAAAGCAAAATTACGAATTACGAAATGCATGCCGATAAAAATAATCGGTTTGGTAACAATAGGTATACAAAAAACTATTGGTGCTTCTGGTGTTAAAATACGAGATCACATTGCCCCTGATTGTCAAAACAAAGAAAACTTTTGAAACATGAATACTCTTTTTCTTCGCCTGGTTAAATCCATAAAACAAAAGACTTAAAAAACGAACACAAAGTTTTCTATACTTCCCCATCGCTTTTAAATTTACTTGAACGTATTATTTAACACAATAATCGTTATTAATAATACATTTATTATATATGTATAGTCACCTAAAATCCAAAAGGCCGTATACGACAAAAAATTAAAAATTGATTTTTTGATTGATTATGAACTAATTAACTAAAATACATCATAATCAATTAAAAAGTCGATTTTAGAATTTTTGTCGCTTACGGCTATTGGATTTTAGGTGACGATATATATCTTTTCATTTTTCCTAAACTTCTTTAATAAATTGGCGCTATTTTGAAGAGAAAAAAGTATACAATTTTACATTGAATAGTAATTTTACACGAGTAGTTCAGAAACAATCTATAAATTTAAAGATCATTGGGCTTTTTAAACACAATTCCTTCATCTTTTTAAAACAAGAGTATTAGTTTATTAATGATGAGGTAATGAATATTAACGACTTGAGCACTTTACGAGCTGCAAAAACAAATTAAAACAACAACAAATTTTTATTTTCCAAGACAATTACTATCTTTTCAAAAACAACATTTTGTTTTTTTTGTTTTTTTGTGTATTTTTTGCTGTTTTCAGTTGGCCTTTTTCTTACAGGTCATAACGTTTTATTGTTTTTGCTTCTTTTTTTAGATGTAAATGTCGAAAAGTCGTACTGTAGGTATTAAACAACAGTTAATTGCTACAATTAATAAAGACGAGCTACTTCGGAAGAAACATACATACTCGTCGTCGTCGTCGGCATCGTCATACAACAATAGCTGAATACTGACCGGACAACAAAAATAAGAGAATGAAAAATAATTTAAAGGTCTTTGGCCATGACTTTCTAGTTCTGCTGTCGTTCTTGTGTTTAAATTTTAGTTACAACTTTAATAAAATTCAAACGAAAAAAAAACGAAAAAACAAGTCAAGAAGTTGTTAAATAATTGAAAAACAAGTCTAGAACAATTAAGGGTTTACAACAAAGTATTAAAAGTATTAAATTAACGATTTAAATCGTTATTTTTGTAGTTAAGAGTTTAATTATTAATGAAGGTCTTTATCTTTATTTACGAGTATGAAAAATATGACAGAAAAAAATCTCTATTTCTGCCTTAACAAGGCAATACGATTACGATTTGCTCAATTGCTTGGTTTATTGTCTGATTATTTTATTAATACTCGTATTATATTTATAAATTCATTGTATTACAGAATTTATTACCTGTTATTATGAAAAAAATATAAAAAAATGAAGCGATAGTTATAAATAAATTCTAACGCACAGTGTGACAAGTAATTAAGAGCACACAAATGGTTAAATTCAGATTCGTAATATAACATTTTTTGTGGTTCTTCGAATTGTAACTTCCACTTACTTCTTAATACAAACAACCCTCAAATTTATCAAAATATTTTTATGGTCCTTCGAACCGAATTTTTGTGTTAATTTTGCTGTGTTAGATATGCAGTTTTGCGTATCGATTACAATACCTGAGCTTTGATCGCATAAACTATGAACAAATAAAATTATAGAAAGGATATGTAAAAAGACAACAGCGAAGTTTGATTCTAGCAATTAGTGCACCAAACGTCTCCCTTGCAGCCAACTATCTTGGAGTAAATTTCTGACTCAGTTAGAACGTCTTCTGGTTTTCGTGCCTTGTGGCTTCTATTGTTCATCACACACAGAGAGTAGATCATCGTTATGTATCCGCCTCTGCCAGAATATCGCCATTATACGTCTTAGGTATTTTCGTTATGGTGCTGCTCAATTGCCATGTTTAGTCGTTGTCGAGTTTACACTGGTGTTAAAGATGCGGATCGTATTTTTCCCGAAGTTTTGTGACGATTGTCATACCCTGTCAAGGGCAACACCGACGTGTATTGCTCTGTTTATACTGCTCTTAACATCAGAACCGGCGCTTCCATATAGGAAGACGAAGTCTCGTATTATATTATTATCATTCAGTTTTACCGGTATTATGATATTAGTCGATGGTCGTTTTTCTCTTACTGTAGATTTTCAAGACCACTGTAAGTGAATTTGTTTTCAATCTATTGATCCTCGGATAGCTTGTGTTACATCAATCATATGTCATCCGTATCATGAAACTAACCATTACGACTTTACTGTCCACCATCCGCTAAATGTGCAAGAAATACTTCACCGCATCTGATCTATTGGGTATACAAATTAATAATGTCGAATTTGGACAACATATTGTAATAACAAATATGGTATTTTGGAGGCTAAATGTCTCTCACTATAATTCAGTATTCGATAGACGCCAAAGTGTAAACCAACATTTTTTCAATCGCTAACAATGCCTAAAAAGAAAAATGTTTTGCGGGGAAGTCGATAACCTTCTTTCATTTGAAGAAAGCGGCTGCTGAAAGTTATCGATTGCTGGTAGAAGCTTAAGGTCAACGAGCACTAACTCAAAAAACTTGTAAATGATGGTTTGCGCGATTCAAAAGTGGAGATTTCGGTACAGAAGACAAGGTGAGACCTGGTCAGCCGAAAAAGTTTGAAGGTGAGGAATTGGAAGCATTACTCGACGAAGATTGTTGTCAAACGCAAGAAGAACTTGCATTATCATTGGGAGTCACACAACAAGCCATTTCCCTACGTTTAAAAGCAAGACAATTTAGTTCCATATGAATTGAAGATGATAGACGTTGAAAGGCGCTACAAAAAGAAGTCATTTTTGCATAATAGTTAGCCTTAGCTTTACCAATAGAGAGAAGAGCAGAGGTCCTACGACTGGATATAACTGGCCATATAGATCTAGAGACCCTGCAACCTGCATTGTCGTACCAAGTTTGACCAGCCTTCCCTATGAAGAATTTCCCGAGCATGCTGATGTAATGGTTCAACGGCAGGACCTCTTCGGTCCGAAGAACCGTTTAAAAGACCTATATCCCACCTAAAATGGAATACAACTCTCATGTATGGGCCGGTGCTTCAAAGTCTATCTCTACCGCATACAGAAGAAGGCGAGGATCCTTATTATTAATTCAATTGATTCATTAGAGCATCGAGTGATTGAAACTATAATTAGACTTCGCTGTATGGCTATTAAACAATATTATCTTACGTATCACGAACTATATTCGAGTATATAGTTCTGTATCTAGTATACAAGCTCAAGCCCAAGGCCGTTAGGTCATCAAAAGTATATCCAAAACACCATGGGAAGCTACAACTGTTAATCTTTGTGAAACAAACATTGCTGCCTATTATTCGTGTCAATAGCGGTAATTTTGCTTGCTTACAAAACTGAGCGGATTCAGCCACAAAATTATTGTTGGTTTTGGCAATAGAAAACAAACGAATGACATTTCACTACTTGCATTTGTTTATGGTCCTTCGAACCGGACTATAAAGCTTCAATTACAATTAGTAGTTAGCATTACTCAAAAAATACTGTCTCTTATGTTTGTTAATGCCTCATGGTGATGATCACATTCAGTTTTAACTTAAGAATAAAAATTTATGTTGTGCGACTTATTTATATTCACACTGTAGCCATGCATGCTCATATCAATTTGAAATTCAATCATAACAATGATGATTAATCCATGATGTCTGGGGCATGATTTTTTGTTTCTTACTCGGTTTTTTGTTTTTATTGCATATTGAAACTGATTGTGTTGCACTTGAATGCATCACATTTAATTGCCTGCTCTCAGGCCTATTATTGCGTTCTGTTTCTGTTTTTAAACGTTCGTTCGTTCGTTCAATCATCATTGTCGTCGTCATCGTCGGTCAATATTATTTGTGACCATATTTGGGAGGCACATAGTATGGTTTTCCTAAATGTAAAATGTAATTAATCTTTGATAGAATTCAAAAGACAACGGCAGCGGCAACGGCAACAGCAACATCAACAGAAACAATCATAAAATTTATGACCACAATTTTTCAAAAATTAAACAACAACAGCAGGCAACATGAAATTTAATTTAATTTTAACAACAACAAAAATTTTACATTCAAAATGACAGTAAAAAATAAAAAATTAAAAACAAAAAAAATTCAAGTTTTTTATTCTGGTGTTTCTGTTTGTTATTTAAAATATTTATTGCTTTTTAATGGTTTTGCTTCAATAATCGTTAGGGGAAAATGGTCATCCGTCTAAGGGTAAAATAATGGGTCGCACAAAGAAAAAATATTTATTAATTTTTCCTAACGAAATAGGGAAAGTGATTCAAATTTGACGGCTGTTCAGAAACAACAACAAAAATTTAAAAAAAAAATTGATTAGGAATCATAAATGGGGAAAATCTGGCATAGAATACCAGTTTAATGATTTGATGACGCTTTTTTTAAAATTAATTTTTTAATATTGAAATAAAAAAAAAAATAAAAAATAAAATAAAAAAACTTTAAAATCAAATGGTGTCTTACAAAGTGAAGCAGTTTATCGAGAACTATTATTGAAAATGTTGTTCGTTAATGGATGGATCGTATTTAAATAGAGTCATTTATAACGATAAGCGCAGAGGCAAGCTGCTTTGTCACAAGAGGGGGCTGGTAACGAAAATGTGACTGCACTATTTATTAGGGATATAAATACTGTGTTTTAACAGTACGTGTGAAATATGAGAGTACGTTGTGTGACCTCTTGAGGACGGCCCTGGGCAAGGTGTCAAATTGGTACACTCTGGAAGGGTTCTCGGTGAATCCCTCAAAAACTGTTGTTGTACCTTCTACAAGCAGATACAAGTTATCATGTAACTGTATTTCTTTTAAGGGTACCATCATCAACTTTTCTAAGGAGTTTAAGTATCTTAGGTGTCATTCTGGATAAGAGGCTTAGTTGGAACTCGCTCATTGGTGTCTTCCAGAATAAGGCTAACAGGCCCTCCACAGTAAGACAATGGTCTTTTGCCGAATATGACACGAATATGATAGCTTGGTGGAGAAAAGCTGAGGAATTATGAATAAATTAGTCAGGGTACAAAGACTCGTCTGCTTTCGTATAACTGGGGCTTGATTAGCCGCTTCACATTCATGTATGCCTTTGGATCTGTGCTTTGGGTTAAATTCCCGGAAGGGGATTGTTGCTTTAATGGGGCTTTAGTTCTGAGTGAGTTTGATCTAAACTGATATACCGATGGCTCCAAAATGAATGACTTTGTCGTTGCTGGTGGTCACTGGGAAAATTACTGAGTGTCTTCCAGGCTGAGATCATGGCCATTGCTATATGTGCGGAGATCAACTTGAACAGTGGGCTCAAGAGTAAGACCATTAAGGCAACTTGGCTCAAATCGTCTGACATCTAGACGGGTCAAGTATTGCTATGCTACGTTATATAAAAGCTTTCGCTTGGAATTAAGGTTCAGGTGTTTCGAATATCTGAACACTGTATAACAAATGGTAATGAAATAGAGAATGCATTTGCCAGAAATGGTTCCATGGCACTCTATATCGGTCCAAAACCATACTGTGCAGCATCACTTACTACCATCCTCAATCTAATCTAAGTATTGGGAAATTTCCAGATGCTTGCAACACTGGAATACTCAAAGCGAACTACACTACTCCACCGCGGCGATCAGCCGGCAATTTGGGCGTCGTTTTGAGGTTTTCAAGTATGGCAGGCCGGACTCGAAACTCCTTACGGAGTTTCTCACTGGCCACTATAGACTAAGCGCATCTAAAGAGGTTGGCCGTCGCAGATGTCGATGTTTGTCTATTAGGAATGCAATGATAAATATACATTCTAGAAGCTCCAGCAACTATGAATCATCATTAGAGAAGCTACTGATATAGTGGTCATAGGTTAGGTTGGGTAAGATGGTGGACTAGTGGAAAGGAGTCCCACTTAGGCCAGAAAAATGGTCCATTGTAATACCACAAGCATAGAAGCTAACCAGGCGACCTTCATTTTGGAAAGTTCAGTCAAAGATGACAAGAAATACTGGATACTGACAAATGAGCTGAAAGACAGTCTCCCCTTTCTATTCAGAACCATGACGACCGCAATTGTGCAATGGATGGCCATGCAACTTAAGGAAAGAAGACATTTAATGCTCCTTTTATTGAGGTCGTCCAGCAGAGCCTGGCGATACCGCACGTGCTTTTGTGTCGCCAACGAGAATGAGTCTCGCACATCGACCGGGAAATATCCAGTCTAACCGAGACAACCGGCACACCAATGATAGGCTTTCGTTCGCAAATATCGACCTCAGTATCCGCCATGGCCAGTTTATCAGCAAAGCAATTCCCGAAATTCCGGAACCCATATGAAAGCTACCTTCTTTGAATGAGCCGAGATTTCCATGAGAAATCTGCGGCATTCATAGACGAGGATAGATGTTGAGGTGAAGCCTTCAAGGGACTTGGTCGCAACATGACTTTCCGAGTAAATCACAAGATTTTCAGGGAAATTCCAGCCACTCAACAAGCATTGCACAGCCCACAGTATGGCCGTAACCTCCGCCTGTAATACACTGCTCTTAGAGCCTCAAGGGCACATCAAGTAAGCCCCTGTTTGCTAGTCCCCTGTTAGTCTATCGTAGGTATATCGAAGTCAAATCTCTTATCGTTTCTGTATGTTTGTTCTGTATGTTTCTTTCTTTCCAAGTCCGAAAAGAAACTTAAAATCGGTTAATATTCAGCTAAGTTGTCAACTTATAAGTGTCTGAAGGTCCGAAAAACAGTTTTTTACCCGTAACTCGAGATTTAGAAAGTGTTTCGAAAATATCAAAAACAGATGCTTGTTCTGCTCCACAGCGCCTATCAGAAAAATAGTATCATTTGCCAGGTATTTCTTTGTCACACTGTGTTATCGACTCAGACCGAGCACAGTTGTAAAATATACGACCTATGAGATTTATTGTGCCCTTTTGGGTCAGTAGACCCTTCCTATTGAACGCCAAAACGTCTGAAACTTTAGTTAGTGGTGGATATGAAAAAAATAAAAACAAAAAGATACCAAACAAGTACCTTTTTTTGTAAATAAATTATTACAAATTATAGACTATTTTCTATATTTCGTTGTAACATTTCGTAATTGTAACGTCGTTTAGACAAAACACCAACAACAATAACAAAGCAAACATATAGTTCATTGTTGTTATTGTATTTAAATGTGTTTTAAACGCCCCTCTTTACCAAATCCAAAAAGAATAAAATATTATTGTTATTGTAATTGTTGTTGCTACACTTAATCTGATTTGCTTTTCGTTTTCTTTAAGTTGATGTTGTTGTTGTATGTATAAATGAGCGCGTTAAATGTCAATGTGGGATATTCACAAATCGATTTGACAAGAAAGGTGTTTATTTTCAATTTTGTTCGTATGTACTCGGGTTCCATTGCTGTCTAGTGGCCTTTAAATAATGTAACAAAAATCCATTTAAATTGTATAGAAGTATGAGATGATGATGTCGGTCGGTAAGTGAGTAAATAGAAAAGGGAAAAAAACAGTATCCATGGCTCCATTTATCTTTCTAGCTATTCATGTATATTTGTCTACTGTGTTGGGTTCTCTTTTTCATTTTTTTTTATAATTTATTCCACATATTATTTTGTGTATGTTTGTGTATGTGTGTGTGTGTAAAGCATTGTCTGTACCTCAATTAGTTGTAATTTTGTATTTTTTATGGTTTTTTACATTTAAGTTTGCTCCACAGTCTAAGCGTGTTAAAAAATTATTTTTCAAGATTTTTTTTCCGGTTTGTACAATATAACTAAAAAATTACTTTAGAAACTATATCTCCTAAAGAGCATTAAGTAAAGAAGAAACCATTAAATAGTTATTGAGAAGCCTTTTTTTTCAAAATATTTGATTTTTTATTATAAAAACGTTGCTTAAATTAGGTCAGTCACTGAATACAATATTAAATAAAGAATAAAATGGGAGTATAATTAAAAAATGCAAAATTTTTGGCGAATATTTGGCGTTTATATTGTAAAACTTTGGTACATTATGAATTTATTCAAAGTATAAACTGGAGATATGGGGTGGCGTGGTGTAGTGGTTAGAGCGCACGCATAACAACCCAAACGACCCAGGTTCGAGCCCCAGCAGAGGACATGACGAAGAAAAAATTTAATTAGGGTTTCGAATGTTTAATAATAAAAAAAAAGGCTTCAACTTCTTCCCTCCAGACAACTCCATCTAAAAAAAAATAAATAAAAAAAAAATAAAGAAAAAAGAACCCATTACCCTTCTTGCATACCTCTGGCGATGATGCCAAACATCAGACGGAATGACCAGGAAAAAATTCCCGCCACCTACTGGGAAAAAATTACAATGCTAAAGTAAAGATCACCACCAATTATAGCAAGGATCTTCACCGCTACAGCGGATTAATCATCTACTTAGCTTGAAAATATGAAATCGATTAAAGAAACTGAAACAAAGCAATAGATGCTTTGTGGAAAGCCAATATGCTAACTAGAGGAGTGACGGAGAAAAAAAAATACTGGAGATAAATCGTTTCACTTGTGCTCTCATCGGTTGCTTATTTTACAGTTATACAAGTTTAAATCATAATAAAATAAAGAAATATATTATTAATATCAATGAAAGGGGCTTTTTTAGATAGATGACTTTAATGTTTATATATGATTTCTTCAATGTGGCCGTTACTGCTGGCGCGTACAAGACGCAATCTGAAACACTAATTTTTACAAACTTTTTGCAACATATGCGGCCGTATTTCACTAATAACTCTTTGAACGTTAATGGTTTATCGACGTAAACAAGTGACTGTACATAACCCCAACAAAAAATAATCCAATTGTGCTAAATCAGAAATTTTCGGCCAATTAATAGAACCATTACGGCATGTGGCTCCCTTCTGTTGGAATCACATGTTAGCAAAACTAATGCCAGCTAATTGAAGTAGGAAAAAATTGTAGCCATGTTCCTATACCAGGGTTGGCAAAACACTGGGTAACCCAATTTTAAACCCACCCAGATTTTATTGGGTTTTATATAAAAAAAAAAAACATGTGGATTCGTAGTCTATTTTGAAGAAAAATAAGTATAATTTACGTATTTGGAGTACAAATTAATTCAGTGCTCTTTTTAGCTCAAAAATTATAATGAATTAACGAATTTCTCAAAAAAAAAAAAAAAAATCAAATCACTGTTTACATATTTTCTCCATCTCTGAGCCATTTTCCAAATCCCGTTTCAGAAAAACTTCTTCACTTTTGAGGCGCTCCAACTTTGAAGCCGATTTTATATTCTTCAAAAGAAGTGATTCGGTGGCATACCAAAAGTTATTGTATACGTCGAAACAGCCAATAATCAGAAGGAGCAATGTTTGGAGAATACGTCGGGTGTGGCGTTTGACCGTATCTAACAATTATTTGGCAATATTTGTGACATGAGACCGAGCGTTGTCATGCAAAAGAAAAACTTTAGCTGTCTGTCTGTCTGCCTTTATACGAGTATTCTGGCCGTTTTTCTCATAACAGTTCAAACGTAGTAGTTACAGGCTGCTCCGATCACTGAGTTTTAGTAGCTCATAGTACACAAAGCCGCCTTGATCCTAACAAACAAAAAATATCGTCGAAATGAACGAAATTTGGAAACAGTTATAAAACCCATCAAAAAGCCCAATAAAATGGATGGATTGATTTAAAAAAACACGGGTTTTTGTTCACCCTGCCCCATACCGTTCACCATTGACAGTAACATTCTGACCATTATCGGTTTTGAAGACATATGGACCAATGACTCTGCCAGTCCATAAAGCGCACCAAACAGTAATTTTGTGTGGAGGTATTGGTGTTTCGACAAAAGCTTGTTGATTATCCTCACTTTAAATGCGACAATTCTGTTTATTTACGTACCCATATAACCAGAAAAGGGCTTCAGCGGAAATCAAAGTTTTGAATGGAAATTTAATTAAAAAATTTTAAACGTTGCTCTGCTGTAAGTCTATTTACAATGAAATGTCAAATCGAACTAAGCAAAAAGCAACTATCAGCAGTCGGCTGTCAAATACAGCTGTGTTGCCAACTTAAAGTTATGAATCTCTAAAAAAAACAACCGTTATAAGCTTAAGTATCGAAATATGTTAATTTAAATTACAAAATATCAAAATTATGATCGAAGTTGTGCAATTTTGTGTGCGACGATTGTTAGCCATGACTATTTCCTATCTCTTTGGTAACATACATATGGATTCTCCGTCAAAAATATTGCTCTATTTATTAAGCCATAAAGTAATCGAGCCAATTTCAAACACCCTGTTCCAAAGACGAAAATATACAAGACCTTGTCAAGCGGGGTAAGGTCTGGACTTCGATTTGGTCCATTTTCTCGGCTTCAATTTTTGTGGTATTGAAGGATAAAGTCCCGCTTAGGCTAGAAGTTGGCCCAATTGTGATATCACAAGCGTAAAATCTAACCCGATGATCAAACAGTCTCCATATGAAACCATTTTGATTTAAATCAGGCCTTATTCTGGAGAATTTAGCCAAATATGAGAAGAAATGAGAGGCCTGGAACCTCCGCCGTTTCGTAGCAAGTGCGGCTCAATAGCACATGAGGTGAGAGATAGTCGTCTCCTCCTCCGGAATGCCGAGTCTATCGGAAATGGCCTGTGAGTTTGATAACAATCTTCATCAAGTATTGCCTCCAATTCATCGCCTTCTAACTTTCTTGTCTGGCCTAGATAGCCGTCGTCTTAAAATTTACACTTCTCGCGAGTTGAAATTGACGGAACATATTCTTGATAAGCTTTCTAGTTTTTATAAATAAATAAAGTAAAACCTTCGCATATGAAACTTTGTCACAAAATTTTACATTTTCGAAGCAAAAAACTGTCATTTACATTTTTCCCGTTCAATGACAAAGTGTAACAAATATGACAACTACGCCATCTGTTGTAAGTCCTGCATTCTTAAGTAATTTTTATTTTTTAGAATTTTTTGTACTTATAGAGTAGAGAGAAAGAGGGATGTGTAATACTTACCCTAATATAACCAATTCACCATATTTAACACGTGGTTTTTCATGACCATCTGCATCTGATTCCGCTAATGTGGGAGATTCTGAACCGTCAGTGCTGTAACGATACCAAAATACAAAAATATATTTTTAGTTTTTATTTTTCTAAAAGTAGAAATTGCATTTATTTTTTTTTTTAACCATTTAATGAATGAAGTCGTATAAATTCTTCATTCATTAAATAAAAAAATCTTGCAACAATAAAACACACTTGCAAGTACAACACGTATGATAAATATTGTTGCATTGTTTTGCAATACCCGAGGAAGATAATAGAAAAAGAACACGAAGAAGAAGATTCAAACGCAGATATTAAGCCCAGACCACAAGACTGAAAGGAAAAAGTGCATAAAAAGATGACTAAAAAATAATAAAAAGAAAACTAAATAAAAAATATATAAAAAGTACGCAGTAGTCGATTTATTTGCAGAGTACGATTAAATCTGCCACGCCCTCTATTGAATCATGAGATAAGTTTGTCTTGTTTCAGTGAGTAAATAGATACTAAACATTAAAATCAAGATTCCGGTTATAAAAGAAAATTTTAAGCATTATTCATGAATTCTATGAAAATGCCACGCCTATTTTTTGAATTTTTAATTAACGCCTTAAATGACCAAGTTGATAACGTTGATAGCAGGTTATGCTTATTGACATGCAAAATATTTAATCAATTTTAAAGATGTCAAGCCTTAATCTAGGACCTGATATATTTTTTTTCCTTTACTCCTATAGAAAGCATATTCGCTTACCAAAAAGCTTCCGTTGCATTGTTTCAGTTTAATTAATCAAGTAGATGATTAATCTACTGTAGATTACCTCCATATGATTGTGTGGTGGTGAAGATCCTTGCTAAGTGGTAAGTAATCCAGGGTTTTACGTGAGTATTCGCCCGCGGTGTTGGAGGCACGGGTGAAATATACGTTCATCATCACTTCTTACCTATGAGGAAAACATCAGTCAGTCCCCAATTCGAAGGCGTGTTGTTTGGACACAAACGTTCACGCCTAGAGAAAGTGCTGAAGACCATCTAAACTCCTGCCGATCTATAGGTCAGGCCACCCGGTTAAGTGTATAACACCACACCGAGCTCACACCCTGCCTGCGTTTTAGGTTTAAAACCACAGTCACCACGAAGCTCCCACAAGGGGGTCAGGCAGGAGATTCCCTGGAGAGCCCGACTTCCGTGGCACCAGAATACCTCTGGTCAGGCTTAGTAGCATAAATTCTACCTCCAGTCTCAGCCACAGCCTTTGCCACTTAGTGGTGGTGGTTCTTACTTCAGCATGGCATTTTCTTCTGATCATTCGTCTGATGTTTGTCAACATTGCCAGAGGAAAAGTATGCTAGAGGGTCCGAGAAAGGTTGAAGTCTATTTATTAAGCACTCCTCTGCTGGGGTTTCGAACCTGGTTCATTTATGTTGTATGCGCGCTCTCTCTGGTAATCAGGCAACACTATAGTTTGTTTAAAGGTGACATTTACATTTAGAGACGATTAAAAATTTGATGAAATTATGGGAAAAAATTGGAGAAAAGGCGGCACCTACTGGGAAAAAATTACAATGCTAAGTAAGGATCACCATCACCGCTTAGCAGGGATCTTTACCACTACACACAATCATATGGAGGCGAGCTACAATAGATTAATCATATACATACATACTTAGCTCGAAATATCAACTTAATTACTGAAACTAAAACAAAGCAATTGATTTCTTTGGAAAGCCAATATGCTTCCTAGAGGAGGGACGGAGAAAAAAATAATTTACAATTAAGTCGTTTTTTTCTTTTTTACTTAAAATACAGTTATTTAAAGAAATTCTGTAACGAACTATGTAAATGGCAAACAATTTTAACTGTAAATAATACCGAAAAATATCAGAAACATACCTTAGACAATTAAAGAATATCAAATTTACAAACTAAGGTTGTTGCGTTTCCCTACTATAGTTTCTTTTTTGTTTTCTTATGAACATGCAACAAAACAGAAATGCATTTTTATGCTTCAACTTCAGAGTGAAGAACTAAACAAGTTAGTTAAGTATGTAAGCAGAGTCTTAAAGAAGTAATAGACGTAATACGGTTGGTACATAATGTCAAATATATACATATACTCGTATATGTATACATATACACCTTTCATCTTATAAGATCATATATCAGACAAGCAATAACAAAAACAGTAGCAAATAAACTCATTTTAGTTGATAGGAGGCTTTTGAAAAACAACAATAAAAAGTCTTTTTAATTTTATCATCCTCCCGCATTTATCAAGAAAAGTCGCCGTAATTGATTTAAATTTTACTCATCACTTTACTTCAAGCACACACTCGCACTGTTCGTTCATTCATTACATCGCTACACATTTCGTCTCATGCTGCTGCTGTTTACGGTTGATTTTTCATTTATTACATTAAATTTATGAATTTATTACATTATTTTTCTTTATTTTTTTACATCATCTGCTTTAATTTTGTTCAAAATTATTTGTTTCTGACTAGTGGCGCCCCTATGGAAAGTTATCATGTCTGCATGTGTCTACGAATAGAGGCAATGCATTTCATGCAACCAACCCCTGGTTTTAAATCGAAATACAAAATTGTACTGGGGTTGTCATCGATTTTTTTTTACATACAATATAATATATGAGTGCTTATGTGTTTAAAATTTTACCCTATTTTATTACAAAAAAAAAAAATAATAAAAAAAAAATCTATTTGAAAAATAACTACAGTTGGTAACATATAAATACATGCAGAAAGTATTACACTCGTTAATAAAACCGTTAATATTATTCATGCAAGTTTAGAGCATTGAATGAGCAATGTTTTCTAATTAACTTGGTTTTAATTTTCATATTAAAACAAGTAAAAACCAAAGTCGTTCATCTGTCTGAACATTCTGATCATAACTACGGGTTCAGCAAGTCCTTATCGATAATAGGTGCTATAAACTACCCGTATGGACAATTAGTATCTTTTCATAAATAGGAGAAGGCTACTGGATGTTAATCGTACCTGATATCGGCCATATAAGATTACATTATGAAACAGGTGTTTATTGTACGAAGGCGTTCAACAAGTATCAGCAATATCTACATGTAATGTAGAATAGAATGCTACAGCTCAATCTAATCAAAATCATTCAATGGTTTTGCGTACGCCATTACATCTGCAATGAATCTGAAGCCACAACTCCTATAATTTAATCAGGTTTAATGGGTCAAGTACGTTTCATTTTCCTTAGCCCGCCATTTTAGCAGCTGTTATGAGTCAACCTATAACTACTTGACAGATGACAACTAAAAACTACGTAATTAATAAAAATTGAACGATATAAGCAGCAACAACGCATTGAAATTAAAATTCACTACAAAAATGGTGAACAAATTTACGCAGTCATAGTTCGCAGAGCTAAAGCTGCCAGCTATTATGTATTTGGTGGAAAAATTTGAACTATTGGGAGAAGTTGGTGACGAGAAGAACCGAATTCGTGTACGTCCTTCAAGAACAACTTGCTGTTGTTGGCCATAGTAATGAGGAAAACTGAGCTTTCACCATCGCTCGTAGATCTTTAGAATTGGGGATTCTGCAAACGATATTACATTTGCTTAAAGACTTAGTTAGTTACAACGGGTAGCCAGACACTGGTCGCGCTCACTTAAGTCCAATACTGAATCCACTCTGATGCCCATAGAAGATGGCTTCCAAATGGACCTACATGTCCGCGCCCTAGCCCGAAGCGAGCCAATCAGATGCATGCACAAGGGAAGAAAGCCTGCTGACATTTACATCAGCCAGGTCCGATATGGCATGCAGGAAAATAGTTCCAATATTCGAAAGATTCGGACACTGACATAGGATATATTCGGTAGTCTCCTCCTCTTACTCATCCTGATAACTACTACAGTAGTCATTGAACGATAGATTCATTCTTCTAGCATGTGCACCAGCCACCCAGTGCTGAGTGATAACAGCCACCAGAATTCGCAGCTTATGTCGCGACACTCCCATCATAGACTCCGAATGAACTCATTTATATATAGGGGCCAGATTTGTCTTGATACAGAGCATGTGGTTCTCCTGCCGTGGTATGGGTCACAGCACCCGATTGAGGAGATGCAACACCACACCGAACCTCATGCTCTGCCTGCGCTTTAGATCTAAACCACAACCACCACGAAGCTCCCACAAGGTGGCCTACCCAAACAGTAGGGCAGAGATCGGAATCCTTGGGGCTCCCGACACCCGTGGCACCAGAATACCTTTAGTCAGTCTTAATGACACGTGAGTAAAGGGAACACACCCACGTGCCACCTCCAGTTTCAGCCACATAACGACCCCGGATCCGGCGACCAGTCATTGGTTGTATAAAACCTTTAACTTAATGCTTCACCTTTATTTGCCGATTCTATGAAGTTGTGGACAAAATTATTCATGCCGCCGGGATGAATCGCCATGGCACCAATTTCTACAAGAACATCATGCTGCTGGCATACGCTGATGAAATCGAAATTGTCGGCCTTAATACCCGCGCTATATCTTCTGCGTACTCTAGCGTTTCGTAATGAATGAGGACAAGACAAAGTATCTTTTGTGAACAAGTAAAGAGTCCACTCGTCTTAGCCAGACGTCTTGGTTACTGTTGGTGACTACGGCTTTGAATTAGTAATGGACTTTTATCTTGGTACCAGCGCTAACACCGTAAAAGACGTCAGCCTAGAGATCAAACGGAGAATCAGTCTTGCCAACAGATGATACTTTGGGCTCAGTAGGCAATTGAGGGGCAGAGCACACTCTCGACGAACCACACTCACACTCTACAAAACACTTATCATCCATATCCTGATATATGGCGCAGGTACATGGGCACTGTCGAACAACGAAATAACAAATAAATAAATAAATAAATAAATAAATAAAAGATCTTCGGTCCTCTACGAGTAGGAGATGAGTATCGAATACTTTTGAACAGCGAGGTAAACGAGCTGTACATGGACGTGGATATAGTGAAGCGCATTAAGATACAGAGACTGCGTTGACTTGGCTACATCTCTCGTATGGATGGAGAAATTCCGGTAAGGCAGGCGTTTCAGACATTACCCCAAAGTGGAAAGCGAGAAATAGGACAACGAAATTTTTGTTGGAGAGCCAAGTGCTACCTTGGGAATCTCAAACTGGCTCCAGTTAGAGCGGGATAGATCCAGCTAGTGTGCGACATAAGCAAGCTGTCAAAAATAGATTACATGTGTGCATATAAAAATAATTATTTTAGCGGTAACACAGCTATCGACTACTCGACAACTGTTGTAGCCCGTAGCCAACTTAGGCTGCTTATATTTTTCTTGGCGACAACAAACAGTTTAGTGCTGTCAATACAATAAGATGCATGAATAGGAGTTTTAAAAACGCAATACATGAAATACATACATTAAGAGCACGAAAAAAATGTATGTGGCACCACTGAAAAAGTACGATCATATGTACATTTGTTTACATTTTTTGTAGCTGTAGTCGTTAAAATTATTAAGTAGCTGGTTACATGGCTACTTTTTTAGCCAGCGTCCTTCGTAGTCGTGTGGTTAATGGTTAATAGCCTTGAATGTGTTTATAGCGTAAGTGAAGTTGTGGTTAATTACAAACAGTGTACACTAAGGTTAAGTTATGCTTACTAAACAGTATCTTATAAAACGGAATGCCTTTTATCTCTCCTAAATAGAGTACTTCTTTAGGACTATTTCTTTCATGTTGCCAATGGTGAGCATACACAGTTCAACAGAGTAAGATAAGCGTTACGAATAGGTGAAAGCGTTTCGAAAGTGAGCAAAAACTTCCCGTTAAAGCAACTGATGCTGAATTGAGTAAGGTAATGTCTTAGTCTGTCTGTCATATACTCGTATATGCAACGCTTTGATAAAATACTTGTCTAAAGTTGCTTAAACTATTTGACATGCTGATTTTATTTTGTTATTTTAATACCCCATTAAAAAGAGAAACAATAACTCTTATGGTTATTTTAAAAGCTACTCGTTTTTGTATATTAAAGACCGAAACAATAAATCGATAATGAGTGTTCCATTAAATGGACATTTGGACTTGAACCGTATTTGCTTGTGTCATAAAATGCATTCGAAAATGAAAAACATTTTACATGAAAATACGCAGAATTAAATGGAAAACTAGGAAAAATTAAATATGTTATAGTACGCCCCTATTTAATAAATAAATAAATAAAAAAAACATACAAGTATAGATTAATTTATTAGTTTCCTTTTTATAAAAGAAAAAAAATCATATCCATTATTAACATACGAATTGCATGTCAATTGCATTTTTTTTTTATTTACAATTTCCATGTACAATTTTCTGCCATTAAAATTAAAATGTAATGTAAACGAAAAAACAACTAAAAGTACTTTAAAATAATAATGAAAAAAATAAATAAATAAAAATTAAATAAAATAAAAAGTTCAAATTCATTTAAATAATTTGCATGCCATTCACTACTCATTCATTCCCTACATACGAGTACAACCAACCAACTACTCATTGGTGGTCTATTTTGTTTTTCCATATTTTCCATGATTTTCATTTCAGTTTGTAAATGACATTGAGCTCATTTTTTTGTACATTTCTTTTTTTTTAAATATATTACAATAATTTCCTATATGTATGTTGTACTTATAACTTGTTTTTTTTTTTCTAAAACAAAAACAAAAACTAAAATAAAAAGCAAAGGTTTAAATATATATAAAATAGGCGCAGTTTTTTCTTTTATCTAATCTTGATGTTACCCAACACCTCTTTGAGAGTTAAAAAGGTTGGGTTTGATTTTCACTTTTGTTTCTTTTCTTTCGTTTTCTCGCCAACGTAGAAAATTTTGTTAAAATTTATGGTTTTACTCGTAAAAGCCATATAAATAAAGCATATGATGATAATTGTTTGCATAAAGGTTAAAGGTTAAATTAAAAGGTTTATTAAGTAACAGTACTTGTGTTATTGTACACCATACTCGTTTAAACAAATAATGGTCCTTCGGACCAACTTCAATTCAGTTTAAATCTACAACAGTGCAAGATAGATTTATTACTTTATTAGAAATCCGATCAGAAATGATATGTTGAAAGTCTAATAAAGGAATATACGGCATAGTCCTTCGATTTAACCCTTTCAAGCACCAAACTTTGCTAAGACAGCTGCATATATATTTTTTAACTTTGTTTCCGAATACAATAGGGTCAAATTAGATAAAAAACTAAAAAATTCGACTCACCGAATGTAAGCACAGTTTTTAGAAAATGTTGTTCACATACAACATGGCGCATAAGCGTTTGACTCCGCTTTTCAAGTTTTTCCATTAGAAGAAAATTATTAGATTTCAAATTTTTTATACTTTTACATCGTCTTCTATAGGATTTATTCCATTATCATTAACACTGTGACCCATAGAATCTATTGTACTCCCTAATGAACATCAGTAGATCTGAAACCGTAATGGTGGATATGTCACCCTATGTATTTTTTTTTTTTAATGTCTATTTCCTTCAGCTCTAAGTTCTGATTTTTGTAATTCTTTGGGCCCCTCAACACTCTCCACAAACATGAGAAATGCTCGTTTCGTTAGCAAGAATTTTTATCAATGATCTTCAAGGTTCTGCCTCAGCCACAGAATGTTAATGTTAATGTTGTTTAAAGTCAAAAATCACTGCGCACCAAAGCATTTTTTATATAGCCACATAACTTTACCATATTAAATTGACGCTGTGAATAAAGCCAGTAATCAAATTTGGTCAGAGAAATAATACCTCTTTCGGAGTCAGCACAGCATCCCACAGTAACCTATGTAATTCTCTGAACCGAGATAACTGGACACTCACACATGTCATGCTGAACCGATAATCCTCAATATTTCCACAAAAAAAAAAACTGATGGTATCTAAGACCACAGCGCCCAGTAAATAGATTCGTTTGTACCCTGAGATCGTTCTTATTGATAGTCTTCTCTATTTACTGAGAGTTAGCGTCCTTTTCACTTGCTGTTAAACACTTTTGTCGTTTCATAATTCACTAAGTGTACAAAAAATTAATTAAAGGGTGAAGAGGAATACAAAAGTTTTCAAAATTGCCATACAAAATATTAAAGCAAATACCCTGGTTCATGCACCATGCTGTACATATACAAGAGTTATATTATAGTCCAAAAAATCGTCTGATTAAAATGTTTATGATTTTTTGTTATATTTCACTTGTTTACAGACTTTATTGCATTTGAAAAACATTTTTCACTGAATTATCTTAAGATTTTCTAAAAAAAAAAAAGTTTGCCACTTATCACAAAACAAACATCGAAAAATTCAGCAGACTTAACCGAACGAACCGAATTACAATAAGAAACACAAAAATTTGTTACTTCAGCAAAATTGGGAGAAATACGAATCTTAAGGCATAGAATTTCATTTTAAATTACTTCGATTTAAAATAGCATATCGTTAGACATGAGAAATGTGCTTTCAAAGGGTGATATTGTATACTAACAAATGCATTAAAGGGTCAGCAAAAAAGAAAATATTTAATTTTGATATTTCAACTGTATTTTTATTGTTGGTGCTGGTACATCCCTATAGCCACGGCTGAAGGATCGACTTTCTTGTAGCCAAAAATTAGGAAACGATAGCACTTGTTAAAGAAGGGATTCGAGTTAAAAGTTTCTAGGAATTCATAACAAAAGAAGAATCGATAACTAACGCGTTAACGTTTACGCCAACAAAAGTAAAGTTTCTTAAATTCGTATCAAGTCTATAAATGGTATACAAATCTTATCATCTACGAAACTAGATCTTGAAAGTAAGTTCTGTATAGCATCCTACACCAGATCCAACGCCATAATTAAATCTTGCGGTTGTCATTTGTGGCACTTCCATCAAATTGTTAAAGTCGTCTTAATAGTGACTATTCGTGTTATTATAGATCTCAAATCCAAGTTAATACAATTAAATCTGATTCGATGACAGTATAGGCCTGTTCGTACTCATAACCAGTTACTAGTTAATGTAATGAGATGATAACGCTGTTGAAAAAACTTGTTCTTTTTTCAAATGGTCTGACCTGGTATTGATCCAGGGACCTTCTGGTTGGCATGCAAGTGTCTTACCTACCATACCACAGCGGCAATTCCAATTTTCATTAATTGACTTTACCGGAATGACAGGCTAAAACAGGTTTGGTTAAACCAGGCTTAATAAAAGTAAAGCGGATGCAAAGACACAACGAGATTTATGGTCCAACGAGATAATTTATGGTCACAGTCATTTGCAACACTACCAGCTAATATGCTAATAAAAACCTGTTTGACACTGCTTTATCATTTTTGTGACAACACGTATTGAGATTCTAAGACTGACTTGATGCAAAACTGACACTATGATTCTGAAAAAGAGTTCCTCGGAAAAGGTTTGTTTTCCATACGGGCTCTTATTCAAAACTGCTTTAATGACTATGCGTAAACTTTCAAAACTGATACAAATTAAGCAGCCATAGTAGAAAGATGGGAGCCTGTTTTAGTATAAATTAAGCAGCCATAAGCAGCCATAGTAGAAGGATGTGAGCCCATTTTAGTATAAATTAAGCAGCCATAATAGAAAGATGAGAGCCCATTTTAGAATAAATTAAGCAGCTATAAGCAGCCATAGAGAAAGATGGGAGCACGCTTTAGTATAAATAAAGTAGCTATAGTGGTATGATGGGAGCCCGTTTTAGTATAAATTAAGCAGACATAATAGAAAGATGGGAGCCCGTTTTAGTATAAATTAAGCAACCATAATAGAAAGCTGAGAGCCCATTTTAGAATAAATTAAGCAGCCATAGAGGAAGATGGGAGCCTGTTTTAGTATAAATTAAGTAGCTATAGTGGTATGATGGGAGCCCGTTTTAGTATAAATTAAGCAGACATAATAGAAAGATGGAAGCCCATTTAAGAATAAATTAAGCAGCTATAAGCAGCCATAGAGAAAAATGTGAGCCCGTTTTAGTATAAATTAAGCAGACATAATAGAAAGATGGGAGCCCGTTTTAGTAGAAATTAAGCAGCTATAAGCAGCCATAGAGAAAAATGGGAGCCCGCTTAGGTATAAATTAAGTAGCTATAGTGGTATGATGGGAGCCCGTTTTAGTATAAACTAAGCAGACATAATAGAAAGATGGGAGCCCATTTTAGAATAAATTAAGCAGCCATAGAGAAAGATGGGAGCCTGTTTTAGTATAAATTAAGTAGCTATAGTGGTATGATGGGAGCCCGTTTTAGTATAAATTAAGCAGACATAATAGAAAAATGTGAGCCCGTTTTAGTATAAATTAAGCAGCCATAACCAGCCATAAGCAGCAATAGTAGAAGGATGTGAGCCCGTTTTAGTATAAATTAAGCAGCCATAATAGAAAGATGAGAGCCCATTTTAGAATAAATTAAGCAGCCATAGAGAAAGATGGGAGCCCGTTTTAGTATAAATTAAATCATAAAAGATTTTTATAATAATTTTCTATCATGTATTAGCTTCGAAAAGATTCTTTGAAAAATGTCTTATTGACAAAAAAGAAAAAATCTTTGATGGAATGTTTCTAGTTTGTGTTTAATTCTTTGTTATTTTCGCAATATGATACGATATTACAGCCAGCAGTGCAATTATTTCTTTATTTACTTGAAAGCCATCATTTTTATGATTCTCCCTCCCATCACACGTTTTACTTCCAAAGGTGTATCTTATCCATCTAAAAGAAAACCAACCGCCAAAGCATTAAAGGAAAAAAAACAGAAATAAAAATCTCTAATTACTGACTAACTGTGTGTGTGAGTGGGGACGTACACACAAAGAGAACACATTTTTGAATTTGAATCGGAGGCGAATATTCCGTTTTCAAGATTTCATATCTTCACTGTTTGTTTATTGGATTGTTTGCTTACTTTTCTTTTGCAAATTTAATACAAATTTCTAAGAGGGGATGATGATGGTTTCCTTTTTCGTCTTCGTTTCTTTGTTAACATATTTCCCTTCATGCAACAACACTTCTTTTTTTTAATAATTTTTTTTTCTTTTTTCTTAGAGGTTCTATAACATGAGACCAGACAGTTTCAATAAAAACACCTGCACTTGTTTAACAATTTTTTTTTTGTAGGTTTTGGTTTTCGTTGAAGACTCAGAACAGTAAAAGAGCAGGGTAAAAGGAAACAAGAACAAAAAAAAATCAGGTTTCAGCATGTAAAAGTATTCCGTATGTGGCTCATTGTCAAACAATGTTTGTTTTATTCTTTTTTTAATTTTTTATTTTAATTTCTGTTTCTCCTTTTGAATGGAATCGGAAACCCTTTAAATGATGACATGATGTAATGCAGACACAGAAAATGCAATGAAATGAAAAAGTGCACTTTAAAAAGCAACAAATATTAGACGGTTTTGGTTTGCTTTTCTTTTTTCCTTCTTTTATTTTCATTTTTAATTTTATTTTTATTTTATTATATTATTTATACAATATCTGTATGTATGAAGTGAATGTGTGCATTTTAAATCCAAAAAATGCACTTAAATGCATATCTGCATTTATAGACATATGCCGACATTTCTATGTATTTAGGATATTCACAGTTTGTGTGGGAAAATTTACATCCTTGTAAACAATTCTTCCACCATTTGTCTTCTTTAAGTAAGGGATTGATCGTGTCATTTTTCAATTTCCCTGTAGATTTTATTCTATCACTTCTTTCATTATCATGTTTTCATAAGTTGTGACCCACTATTTTCCACTTCCTATGCATTATTGAGGTGTTAATTGGAAATTTGATAAAATCGTTAGTTGGACAGTGGGCAGAGTTTTCAAAATATCTGAATTGAGTTAAAACTTTTAACAACTGCCTTCTATGACGAGTAGCATAGTTCCACAAGAGTCGACTTTACGCACGAATTGTAAAGACAATAACTTGTTAAAAAACAATTGTGGAGATAGTCAAACAGAGTTAGGATGCGATAGGAGGTAGTGGTAGTCTCGTTGAATCAAGGTATATTTGAGCACACATAGTGACCTGTTGTGATACCACATGAAACGATACCACGGAGCTGGTCATCAACGACAGAAAAATCAGTCTTTACAATCAGCACAGAGAAAGACAATTTATTTCAATTAAGTCGAAAACTAGGCTAGAAGCTTAATGAATCTGGCTATTTACCCGATATCAGAGTTCGATAGCTTCGTTAATTCATTAAGAAAGGGCGAGCCAAATATGAGAAGTCTTCATCGAGCCAAAACCAGACATTGGTAAATAAAGTGATCCACAATCTCCTCTTTCCCAATAGATACAGAGGAGGGGATATGTTCCCACCATCCAATTTAAAAGATTGATTGGTATGCTTCCAATACAATCCAGGCCAGGATTAAGCATGATTCCTCTTCTGCCATGGATCTGTTAGCATCTTATACTTTTTCCTAATGAATAGCTTAACGGAGGCAAGCGGTATACCCACCCTCGTGTGTGGATGGATGTCCGGTAGAAGTGTGCTTGCCTTAGCAACTTTATCTACGACACAATTACCTGGGATATCTCCGTGACCAAAAATCTCTATGAGTTAAACACAAAACTGACATGAGAGTATGCCAATGGACATACAATGGACGACAATCCATAACCAGTCTAGAGCTAAAAGGCACACCCAAAAAAGAATTGATCGCTGTCTGTCTATCAGAAAAAATATATATGTCAGTAGTAGAAGGTTTTATGCACCGGACCAACTCTGCAGCGTTATAAATAGCCTTTACTTAGACCTAAAACATACTGCAGTATTCCTGGAGACGGAAAGACACTCTAAGGATGAGGCTTTCGGAAAATTTTATATTGCCCACCCTGTTTTCAAGCTCAGAATTACACCGAATCGGCATTGATGGCCAATCCAGAAGCCCAGTCATTCCTTCTAGGAATTTCGATGTCAAACCCATATTTGACTCTGGTACAGATAAGACACAGTCAATATCACTCAGAACCCGGGGTTCTTCAGAAGGGATAGAGCAGCGCCACAAGGGTGCTGGTATAGAAGGTGTCAGCATGGCAGGCACCCATAAAGAAGATCCCGAGATAGATTTCCAAACAACCCTGTATGTTACCTGTTAACGTTGATAGCATCTTACAGTCATTCCTGCATCAAATCATTTACTGGCGGTGAAAATTAAAGCTGATCCGTGAGTATATCGTAACGGGTGGAAGGTGGTCATTTATATAGACTGTTAAGACTGGGTTGGTTGTGTGTTGCAGAAAGATCCTCACATAGCACTGCAACATAGCGTTAAACTGTGTTGGGTTTCAGGATACTACGACCTAATGGGAAACGAGAGTGTTGATGAGCAAAGAACAGGTCTGTAAGACCTCCTGAAGAGTGTCTTCGTAGACTTGTTGGATCTATGGGTTCGTCGAAGATTGGATAGATCGTGGAAGAGCAGGGAAACTGTAGTTTTAGCCTGTCTACAAGTCGGAGCTTGCCTCCACTTCCTATCACAGATTAACTTCTCCCTCGCCGAAAGAATCTGAGCCACGGTGCCCTATCTAGCTGGCTCATCTGCCGGATAGTTGCCTAGAATGTCACTGTGACCCGGTACACAAATAAGATTGATATCGAACTAATCAGCCATCACTCCTAGTGATGAGTGAGATTTGTTTACTGTCAGAGACATAGTGAACATAGCCACCAAGGATTTAATAGCGGACTGACTGTCCGTATAAATGCAGACTTTCCGGACAGTTTTAAGTCAGCAAACTCACAAATAACGGCCATCTCTGCCTGAAACACACTGCAATGATCCGGCAACCTGTGGAATTTATTGAATTGATTGATATTAAGATCAGGAGAAAGGACGACATAGCCTACTTCACAATCCAGCTTTGTAATATCCGTGAAAAATCAGATATCTTCCTCGTTCTCCCTCCAATGACTTTTTCCAGGTATTTCTATTCGGAACAGATGTGCTCAGATTGGTCACTAGTAATAGGCACGGGATACAGTAGTCCCTTCTCACGGTAGACAAGCCAATCTGGTGCAATAGCTTAGCAGAATACTCCGTTAATCTAAGACGCGGCAGAGATATGGAAGCAGTCGATTCGGTTATGATATCTGGTGTTCAGATATTTATAATGATGAGTGCCATACCTGGTGTTATACTCAACGCCCCACCAACACCAATCAGTGCCGACCTTTGTACTCTCCTCAAGAAGTTTATAGATCTCCACCAATCTATCTGACTATAGCCGTATATATCCACATTGTGGCCTTCGGAGAGTCCCCAAAGTTTTGTTTCCCTTACTTTCCCTTAATTCTTACTTCTTGTTCCTTATCGTCTATTTTTTCTTCAATGGATCGTTTTTGTTCTTTAACAGGGTTGCTTATGCACCGTTTTTACTACCTATCTAAAGCCTAAAATTTGCCAAATACCACACATTTTTCTTTTTTACACAAATTATTATTTTTATATAAAAAACTTTTTTAATTTTTTAGTTTTACACAAATTAAAATGTTAATCTTAAATAACAAAATACCTGAAATAAGAAAAGAATAAAATTTTAAAAAAACGGAAATTTTATTATTTGATTTTAAAAAATGATTTCACTTTTAAGAAAAATCTCACATTTGAATATTGAAAAAAAAAGTAAAAAATAAAAATAAAAAAATAAAATTAAAGCTTAGTCAAGTGATTTGTCAGCAAACAAATGTAAAAAGAAAATTTTTTATATAATTTTATTACTCCAATATCCTGCGTGACCCACTTAGGGCAGACGACGGCGGCTGTCTGCGACATAAAAATTTTTGTTTCATGTTTCTAAAAATATTTTTTATTTTTTTTCATATTTTATACTCTAGAGACAAAAAGCAAACACCTATTTATTTTTGTTGTTGTTGTTCTTTTTTTCTAGTTTCATACATTAAAAATAAAGTTATTTTGTGTCACAAAAAGCAACAAAAAAATTAAACGAATAGCGAAAGAGGTGGGGGCGGGGGGGGGTGAGAACAGTTAAACAGTGAGAAACAGTTTAAAAATAATTTTAAATGTTGCCTTTACATGGGTTGTCTGTCATAAACAGAAATGACAGCATGACAAAATAGTTATTGTAATACATGCATAAATATATATTTTTGTCATTCTTGTGTTTGTTGTTGTAGTTGTTGTTGTTGTTGTTGTTATAAAATATAGATATAATAGAAAAAAGCATAACGTAATTGTTAGATGTTTTTCTACAAAGTATTTTGGTTTGGTTTTTAGGAATGTTTTACACGCAAACAAATTAAAAATAAAAAAAAAAACATTAAACAATTAAAAAAGAAAATTTTCAAAATGTCTAAATATCAAACAAAATATATATTTTTTATTATATCATAGACACATTGACCCCTTTTGCGAAAAATAAATCAAACTCATGTTATGGTGTCATATTATTATTCTCTCTATACGCGTAATAACGTGTTGTTATCTTACAGGTTTATTTATTTTTGAATTGCCAGACAATATTAAATTCTAATTATATTCTAATTACGATTACGAGCAACTAAGATTGTGTGTAAACACATCAGGATTCCTGTAAGAATCGGTCTCACCACGCTTTCACTAGCAATCTATGTAGAACACTTGCCAGTAGAACTTAAAAGTTTTTTGCGTGAAATTCGATAAGTAATTAAAATGCTGCGAATTAAAATGATTACTACTATTTGAAGAAGTGAATATTAAGAAATATTTAATCATTCGTCGAAATTTACGAGATGATATTTCTTTTTAACCAACTCCTGTTTCACTCAAATACTTCATGTTCGAATTATTTACAATTTGTTTTTGACTTATTCAAAACGCCGATTAAATAAGGAAGGAATACTTTATCACTTAACAAAAAAAATCGATTCAATACAACTTCGTTTTAATATCATTCGCTATTGTTGCGAAATTGAGTTATACACCCTGTTACTTATTAAAATTTTAAAGAGATAAATAAAGTCTACACTAACACCGACCATTATATATATATATTCCCATAACATTCCATGAAGGAACATGGCGACATATCTCAGTCAATGAGCTGCATCCGATTCTATTCTTAGGCTCAGTGTAAGAGACCGACAGTTTAACGCCAGCTCCGAACGGCAAATGCATTAGAGAAGTTTTCAATAGTAGTAATACTCATAACCAGTTACTTAGCTAATGTTATGAGGTGATACGGCTGTTGAAAAACTTTTTTCTTTTCTAAGTTGATCTGGCCTGTTATTGAACCGAGGACCTTCTGGTTGGTAGGCGGGTGTCTTACCTACCATACCACAGTGGACCACCAAATGCACGCAGTAAAATAAAAAATAGATAAAACCTACAAAAACAATTATGAGCTTGTTTACAAATAAAAATAAACTACAACAACAAAGCAAGCAGACGAGGAAACAAATAAGAAACAACAACAACACAATCATCACAAAAACAAACAAGTTGTTTGCCATTGAACTGCTTTACAAGTACTAAAAAGAAAGAAAAGGAAAGAAATGGAATCTACCTGAATTATCGAGGAGTTCAAGAGCCTTCGCCGTAAAAAAGCGCATCGATGCGGACAGCAGTCGGTCAATTTCATGTAAACTTAGAGTTAATGGGTGGAACTCAGTGTAAAGAGAGTTTAGTGTGCATAAACTCTTTTTGTAAAGGTCGTGAATGAACCTAATATATAGCAACGAACGGGTTTGAAGATCTTCAGCTAGAAAGATCTGTCGAGTAATTGTTATTGTTTACAAAGTTCTAAATAGAGAGAGAGTATTTAAGTATAGAAATTGCTATTGCTTGTGAAAAGGTTACCAACAGTGGTACACAAAACTATATTACTAAAGAGTTACAAAATACAAATTTATTTTTATTTTAACTGCAATCTATGAACCCATTTAGTAAGCGTTTTTAAAAGATAAAAACGCTATTATAGCTCTAGCGTCGAGTCGTTACAAATTAGCCAGGTTAGGTTTAGTTTAGTTCTAAATTCGAAGTACTTCAATGGTTATAAACAACCATCTAGGTTAGTAGACTAATTTCGAATAGATTTTCATGCACGTCGATCTTGTGCGTTACTCTTTTAGTTTCTATCAGTAAGATTTGACAGATCTTTTTTAGCCTGATCCTTCCTTCTACGCCTTTCTTCAGGATCAAGTTCAAATAAAATTCTTACTTAGAGCGTTCCCATACATGCACATCACACTGTCAAATCAGACCAGTCGTTGTATTCTAAAATCTTTAAAATATTAATCTCTCTGTATAGATCATACAGCTCAGGCCATACTCTTCGCCAATGTAAATACGTCCATATATTTTGTGAAGTATCTTTCTCGGAAATATTCCAAGTACAGTTTTATCTACCAGTGCCCATGCTTTAGCACCATGTATTGAGTGTTTTTTTAGAGGTTCATAACTCTGAGTTGGCAACACTACTTTATTTGACAACCGATAATAATAGTTCTGTTCGTCAAACTTCAAAATTGAATATTTTGTTCGTCCGATGAAGCAGAATTGTCGCATTTAGAGTGAGGATAATACACAAGCTCCACGGTCATTAATATTGTTGACATGTGATTCCAACAAGACGCTAAAATTGATTTACGCAAAGAAATTCTTTATGAAAGAGACTTTGCTTAATGGTCCAATCGTATAATTATTTTCTTTGGGGTTATGTCAATTCACTTGTCTACGTCGATTTACCAGAGACAATTGAGCACCTGGAAATCAACATTTGAAAAGTTATTGCCGAAATACGACCGCATAAGCTGAGAAAAGTTTGTGGAAATTTGTGTTCCAGATTGTACCTTGTACACGGCATCCATGGCGTCCACATGGCCGAAATCATATTTAAACCTGAACGGCATGAAATTTTCTATCCAGCAAAGTCCGTTTCATTAATTTAAAAAATATAATTATTTGTTTTATTATGATCTAGACGTCACGGGTCGTATAAGCGTGCTATAAAGCGTTAACTTCTTTTGTCGAGAGAGGGCTTTGTTTCTTAACGTCTTGCTTAGACCGAAATAATACACAACAATGGAATTATGGTCACCAAGGTTCAAAAATTGAAACAAAAAAATTAATTTAGTCTTATGCTCCTTAACCGCCAGAACCACTTTTGGCGATTCTCTTTCGATACCTGTAAAGTTGCAGTTACCTCTAGTGCAGTTCGTCCCACGATATCAATATCATACTATCAACCAGACATACACTTAAAATATTGGTTTACTCATAAAACATAATCGCCATAATTAGAGCAAAAACACTAAGATCCGACTATTTCAAACCATAATCGCCAAAAAGACGTAAGCGCCATGATTATGGATTTTCGTTTTTTGATAAAAATCGATAGTATTCGATCATTCTCACCAGCACACAAAATTTTATAGCTTTAAAATGGACCTTTAGGATTTTAAAGATCTGTTTTTTGGCGCTTACGTCTTTTTGGCGGTTATGGGTAGATTTGGTGTTTGTTGTAAGCGGTATAGCACCTTTGTCTTACTTTTTTCGCAATAATTATATTTGTAAAAAACGTAAAATCAGAGCCATAAATCTGTTGCCATGCCTTCCCAGAAACTTAGGTTCCTTCCCGATGACTGAGAGAAGCTCTTATTGGCAGCTAATGCCATCAATGATGTAGCAAAAGTTTGGCCATTCTTACAGCAAATCCACAAACATCCGACTACTTGGCATTGTTTGTAGTATGACAGTTTGGTCCCATTTTTTCGCAATATTTCCATTAACTCAAAACCGTATAGTGTGAACCATCATTCTCTTGCTACGCATTCCCACTAACTTATATTGTTTTTAAATTTCCTTAACTAAAGTTGACAATTTTAAGCGCAAACTGACATATATTTTCGAAAACCTTTATCGCTCTATGGTATGTATGTGGGAATAATAGTTGTGTTCGTTGGTGTTTACTTTTCCATATTTAATCGTAACTTGTTTAAAAGAATACCAAAAAAGGCATTTGATATTAACGAATAAGTAGGTGCTTCTTCTTTAACTATTTTGAGTGTAACTCAATTAAGTAACACACTCATTAAAAGTAACACTAATTAAGCCCCTCTTTTATTGCTATATTTAGTTAACTAATTGCTTTTTCTTTTTTTCTACGTTTGAATTTATTTTTTTTATTATTATTTAATTTTTCATTATTTTCATTTTGTTTCTTTTATTTTTTTTATTTTTTTGCCATTAAAACGTAACAAACAATTACGTGTCGGCAAAAAATAAAAGTTTTAATGGCGCGTTAAGCCTGCTTATAAAGCAGGCCTACTGACTGACTGACTCCTCCATTTTAAAGTTTCTTTTTTATTTATTTTAGTTTTTTTTTAGTTTTTTTAAGTTTATGCAACAATAAATCTATTTTTAAAATAAAAAAATATATTTTTTTTACTTCATTTCTAATTTTTTTTAAATATAATTATTGTTGTTATTTCTACAGTCTTCATTACTTGACAACAGTGCCGTGATTCTTTTCACTGCTGTCTTCTGAAGTGAACAAGTGAAAAAAAGTGAAATATACGTAATATTTTTTTTTATTTATTTATTTTTTAACAACAATAGTCACATTAAGTTGGTTTTGTTTTTTTTACAAATTAAAAAGAAGTGACAACAGCAACAAAAATTTTCATAATTTTTGGAAACATTTTTTTCTTAACGTTGTTGTCATTGTCACTTTTTGCCGGTCTATTGCCGTTGGTTCCCAATTTCCGCAAATATAAAATATGTCGATCATTATATTGAAGACTACAAGTGACTGACTGGCTATCTATACCAACATATCCATACGCACTACACATTAGTGTTAGAAATTTTGATAAATAAAATATATGTTTTTTATATTCATTAAACTTATTTTTAACTTATAAAGGGTTTATAAATCTATCTGAGAAACCTCGAGTGCTGAATGATATCGAATATGACACATTCGTGATCTTAAGTAGAGACGACTGAGCATCTGGCTCGGTCATTTCCAGCGATTCGGTCGAGGTCTATACTGAAGTTTCTAAATTTTGGAACAGTTTGGGCAGTGAAATTTTTTTCAAAATGCTCAACCTCAGGGTGTCTCCCTAACTTCCTGACTACTGTAGAGTGTTTCATCCCAAAGAAATGGCTATTTACCACGCTGCGGAATTAATCCGCAACTGACATATGCATATTTTCTGATATCCAAACGGCGATCAAATCTCTTTCGGGTGTGACTTTCAGCTCTGGGTTGATTAGGGACTGTCGTAATTCCATTGAGACACTCTCACGGCATTTTTGTGTCATCTCATTTAACGCTCTGCTCACAGGAATATTCCGGGTAATTGTATTCCTGATGAGTTCGGTAAGGCGGACACATTTTTTCCGGACAGCCATCTACCCACGAGGGAGACTGTATCGCTGTCTTCCATTAAGCTATCTATTAGGCAGGAAGTACTTATTGTACGCTGAAAGATGATGTGCAGAGTGGGAATCTTGCTTCATTGCTAGACTAACCTGGCCTAGATTGGATAGTAGGCGCACCAATCATTTGTTTAAATTGGAACATGGGAGAACCTCCTTTATTGAGTCTATCCTCACTGGACATTGCGTTATGGGTAGGTACGCTCAAAGGCTGCACTTACCAGCAAATGATTTCTGTTGGCAAGCCAACCCAAGCCTTCGAAGCTCTAAAAGAAGTCTGGTCTGTGTTACTATAAGAGTGCAAGTTGCTTAACACCTTAGCCAGGGACATACAGTCTCGGAAAGCACGTATTCTTACCAAACGAAATTATGAACAAGGTCTTAAAGGAGCGTAAAGGGCAGTTGCCAATCAGCATGCTGCTATAAACACATTAAAAGCTACAGACCATCGACTACAAGCTGTCAAAAATAGGATACATGTGTGTATATATGAATAATTATTTTAACGGCAACACGGCTACCGACTACACGACTACCATTGTAGACCGTAGTCAACTTATGCTAATTTATGTTTTTCTTGGCAACAACAAACAGTAAGATGCATAAAATAGGTGTTTTAAAAACGCAACATAAAAAAAATGTATGTGGCACCATTGCCAGCAGACAGCCACCTTAGCTTTTGATCAACTGAAGATCAAAATGATTTGTTGGTCCTTTAGTGATTTGTGATCTCTTTTCAGCAAAAACTCCTTCGCATTAAGCCTAAACCTTGCCAAGTACGCAATTGAAATGGTTACACGGCATTCATAACGATAATGACTTTTCCATATCCCATTACACATGTGTGCACAAGCAGTGTGATGGTTTTTTACATAAAAAATAATGTTTCATTAGCATTAACATATACAATTCGCTTTTTTCCATTTCCATTTCCATTTTTATTATGTCTCGCTTTCAATGGCTGTAAACGCCGCACACACATTTTATTAATTAACACTTATTCACTTGATGAAATAAAATAAAAAAACAGCCAATAAATTCTTATTTTTAATCTATTTCACTTGAAGGCCATTTACGTGTCTCTTACGCACACAAAAAATTTCTTTAAATGTAATTTTAATACTTCCGAAATGGTTACAAGAAAATAAATTCCCCCAATTACGTCAAATAAAATGTAATTTGAAACCCTTCTTTGGCGAATAATTAAAAAAATTGATTATAAGAGCGCGAAGAAGAAAACACTCAAAAAAATGAATTCATTTAAGATGAAGAGACAGTCAAAGCGATAACTACAGTCAGTGACAAAATAAGAAGTACTCCCCTATTTTCTAGAATTAAGTTCTTATTATATAGGTAAAGATAAAATTGAATTTAAAAAGCGAGGTTAACAGTGATGTAAAATACCTTCAGAGTATAAATGAATATTTCGTGAATATATGGAGCTGCTCCCATATACTATTTTATACACAAGCTGGCCAAAGGGGTCTTGTACAGAAGCCATACTTTAAAATGTCTGAAATAATTACGAGATTTGAGAAAATCGAGTTCAAAAAAAATTCATTTTTTGAAAAATCCGTTAATTCTTGAGGGGATAATTGGCCATTTCACTAAAATATGGAAGTGCACTCATATATCACTATATACAGATGTTGAACAAAGGGGTCTAGTACAAAGCCCGTAAAGTAGTATGTCTGAAATAATTAGTTCCAAAAAATGCATTTTTTGACAAATCCGTAAATTCTTTGGAGGATAATTGGCCATTTCACTAAAATATGGAAGTGCACTCATATATCACTATATACAGATGTTGGACTTAAAAAAACTGATTTCCAAAAAATCTGCTTTTTTGAAAAATCGGAAAATTCTTGGGAGGATGATTGGCCATTTCTTTCAAATATAGAAGTGCGCACATATGCCCTTATATACACATGGTGGTCGAAGGGTCTAGTACAGACCCTGTATAATGGTATTTCTAAAATAATCAGGGGATTTGAAAAAATCAAGTTCCAAAAAATGCATTTTTTTAATAAATCCATAAATTATTGGGAGGATGATGATGATTTTCAAAGTTAACAGATGCTTTTACACTCTTTTTTATATGGGAACCGTTCTATTTTTAGATTTATTAATGTAGTATGTTTATATAAGAATTAAATGATACATCATTTCATTAAAACTCTTGGAATTTGACGGAGTTACAGCACCTATTTGAAGTAGTACTTTATGAGACTGTAGTAGCACTTTATTATGGCTGTAGTGAGCGTGTACAAATTTATAGAATAACTACCGGGGCTATTAACGACTTATTTTCACAAAAGTTACAATAATTTTAAATTATGAAATTGAACAAAAATACATACTTGAAATGATAGACTGATTATTTATATCCAAAACCAATTAGACTAAAAATCTGCCTAAAACACTATTATACACAAGACATGTTTGCTAAAGTTTTCTTGAAGCATATGGTTTTCTAACAGTTCAAGATCTTGTCATTTATTAACTCTTTTAAAAATCAATATTCTATAGCAATCTAAAATGCTAAATAGAATCTTACAAATAAACAAACAAATATATTAACTTTAAACTAATGTAGCATTTTTATGTTTTATGTGTTAGTCCACTCTTGCATTAAACGCTTAAATGTATTTTGATTTTCTTATTTATTTTTATTTCTATTTTAATTTCACATATTTCTCAATATGTTTGTATTTTAAAACTTATGATGGTTTTTCACAGAAAATTTGTAATGAATTTTTTATGGCTGTTCGTTCGTGTAGCCTTAAGACACACATTAAAAACAGAAAATAAATAATAATTTTTATCATAATTGGCCATAAAATATATAAAACAAGCCAATGAACTACCACCAAGAGAAATGAGAAAGAAACAAAAAGGAAAATTAGAAGAAAAAAAACTGAAATTATAGTCAATAGTCATACACGAATTTTTGATTTCCGGCCATAATTAAGACCAACACTAACGACCACAGATATTTATGATATCAAAAACACAGATTTTCAGACAGAATAATACATTTCAAATGATTTTAATAAACATACAAATATTTAAAAGGGCTTAGATAAGGTTTATATACAGTTAGTGTCATTAATATTCGGCTTTATTAAAGAGATATGTTTAACTGATTCGTCTTAAGCTAAATGTATATCTTTTTCAACATTTTTTGCTTTTCATTAATAGTTTATTTAGACACTTGAAAGTTCACATTTGTATTTAGAAAAAAAAAAAAAAAAACAATATGACAAAAAAAAACTAAATTAATTCAGGCGGCATAAAATATTGCGCGTCAATAATATTCGGTTTTCTTTGAAAAGTAACAAATAATACATTAGAAAAATGGTTTTATATAAAATTCAGTATTTTGTTGGATAACCCTTTTGTTTTATAACTTCACTTAGACGGTTTGACATGTTTTCTTACTATTTTAGCTGTATAAGCTGCAGGAATACGATCCCATTCTTCTTGAAGCCGCAATTTCAAATCTTAAATGGATGTTATTTTGTAGTTGCGGATTCGCCGGTTCAACTCATCCCATAAATTCTCAATCGGATTGAGGTCTGGGGATTGTGCAGGAGGATGGAGAACTTTAGGGCAGTTATAGAGCAACCATTCTTGAATTAAACGCGACTTGTGCTTTGTGTCGTTATCTTGGTAGAATTTAAAAGAATCTAAAACGCCCAGCTTATTTGCACTTTCTTTCAAATTTTGACGGAGGATATTCAAATATGATTCCTTATTCATAATTCCACTGATAAAAACTAATTTTCCCGTCCCTTTAGCTCCCATACAACCCCACAACATAACATGTCCATTTCCATGTTTTACGGTTGGTTTTGGTCATTGGCTTCCGCCACACCATTACACGCCCATCGGATCCAAATACGTTATACTTGCTCTCGTCATCCCACCAAGTTTCAGGCTTCTTAATGTACTCCCTGGCAAAACTCAAACGAGCTTTTCGGTTGCGTAAATTAACCAATGGCTTACGACGTGCTAGTCGGCCATGAAAACCTTTTTTTCTTATGGTTCTTCGTATAGTAGATGTAGATATTTTCTTTTTAAACTCATTGAGCACCTCTGCGACTAATTTGGGAGCACTTAAGCGTGGGATAGATTTTATTTTTCGCACAATTCAACTTTCTTTCCGCTCGGTCAATTTTTTTGGCTGACCTGTCTGCTTTATGCAGTGTATTCTTCCTTCATTTTTGTGCCTTCTGACAATGTCCCCAACTGTATTTGGTTTCATATTCAGAATTTCAGCAATCTCTTTGTACTTTTAACCTTTTTCATAATGGAATATAACAAGTTTTCGCTGTTCTAAAGGAGTGTTTTTTCCTTTGCGCCCCATTTGTATAATTTGCAGTGAAGTAGAATTTTGGACAGACAAGAAAGGAGGTGTTATGCACTTTTATTAAAACGTATCTCTATATTGCTGGAAAAGTAGCTGAATAACATGTTTTTTTGCAAATAGCATATAAATAGGGGAAAAACCATATATATAAACAGGGTTAACAAACTTTGATCGATTTATCACGGTTGCAGGGTTACCATAGAGCCATTTTTTCCATATATTTGAATACTCATACTGACAACATTTATTTAAGTTTTTGCTATTCTTCTGATTACCTATCCATTTCGCTAATGCCAGGGTGTTATTATCGATAAACTTAAAAACCGAATATTAATGACACTAACTGTAGAAACTCGTATATATGTATGTATGTATGTATGTATGTATGTATACTAACAGGTATAATTCTATGATTTTTATTACTTTTTAATAACTAATTTAAGACACAAAAGAATTTTTACGACAGTTTTAATCTTTTTGTTTTTTTGAAAAATCAAAAATCAATTTACAATTTATCTGAAGGCCAGTAATAAAACTTTTTTTTAAAAAAAATTTTTAAATTCTCTTATTTAATAAATAAATTAAATCCGTTTTATTTCTCAACATGGCCTTCTTTAGATTTTAAAACATATTGTTACGTTATAATTTTTTTTTTAAAGTTTGAGTTCTTTTAAACTGCCTCAAATAAAATATATGACAAGAATTTGTTGTTTTACTTTTTTCTTTTTTCTAGGAAGCATCTTGGCTTTCCACAAAGCATCCATTGCTTTGTTTCAGTTTCTTTAATCAATTTGATCTTTCAGGCTAAGTAGATGATTAATTCACTGTAGCTTCCTCCATATGATTTTGCATAGTGGTGTAGATCCTTGCTAATTGGTGGTTATCTTTACTTTAGCATTTTAATTTTTTTTTTTCCCAGTAGGTGGCGTGTGTTTCTGATCATATGTCTGATGTTTGACATCATCGTCAGAGGTATGCGGGAAGGTCGGAGGGGCCTTCTTCATTATTTTTTAGATGGAGTTGTCTGGAGGGAAGTTGAAGCCCCATTAATAAACATTCGAAACCACAATTAAATTTTTCTTCGTCATGTCTTCTGCTGCGGTTTGAACCCGGGTCGTTTTTATTCTTATGCGTGCGCTCTAATCACTACGCCGCGGCACCCTCTATTTTACTTTATACAGTATATTTATTTCCACAATTTAACTTTGAAGAGTGTCCAACTTATTTAACTTCTGCTTAATACATAAATTTATTCAATGCTCAGTTCTTAGTACGTCTTTACTCTATGACTGCTAAATTATAACTAACTGACTAAGCAGAATGTGGCTTATAGTAGATTAACATTAGTTTCGAATGATCTTGCATATTCCACAACCTTCTATTCATCTACATTAATCCCAATGTGAAGTCTTAATATAATGAACGATGATCGTAGCCTTGACACAAACCAATAGAATAACTTCCATAATACATATTATAGCTTTACATGTTAGTACATATTTTTAGGCGTTTTTATTTTCGTAACAATATGTAGTCCAAAGTTTTTCGAGTTTCTTTTTGAACCATCCCTTTTAACATCTAAGCACTGTTTTTAAGTATTTACAACTGTTGCTTGAGTACTAGAGATTGCGGCACCCATAGCAGGTTTTGTTTTTTATAGTAAATCTAGAGTAACCCTTCCCTCACTGGTGGGAGGATTTGTGTTCTATACCTATAAAATGTATTCCTCATAAGAAAAACTTAAAAGAATGTATTAAAACTAATGATTTGTATAGACTACCAAGTCATTTACACCAATTTCAGAAAGGGTGGTTCAAACAAAATACACGAAGTTAATTGCGAGTCACACAATAACGTCAAGTTTTTTGCCCAACTTAATTTGACATTTCGTTGTTTCAGTGTTTGACAAATTCAACCATAGAGAGGTACATAATTGAGCAGCGCTTTAAAATCATTGAAGCCTTTTACGAAAATGGGCTTTCAAATCAAAACGTATTTTGTGCACTTCTTGATTTTTTGATCAGCATAATCGACCAAATGTGTCTGCAATGATGTTGTTGATTGTTGTTGACTGTTTAAAAGCCGATGCTTGCACAGAATGACTGTTTGGTGCGATTTATGGGCTGGTGGCTTCATCGGGCCATACTTCTTCGATAATGAGATCGGCTAAGCAATAACCGTGAATGCTGTTCTCTATCGCGAGATGATAACGGACTTCTTGTGGCCAGAAATTGAGGATATGGACCTGGATGATATATGGTTCCAACAGGATGGTGCCACTTGCCACACAATTATAATTAACATTTTGAATTTTGATTGGACCACCCTTTACAAAATTTAATATTTACTTTGTGTGGCAGGTGCAACATCCACTTATTCAATTTCATCCATATTTCGGCTGATGTGTACACCTTTCCAACGAATGTATTGGTTTTTAAATCGGTTTAGTGGCTCTCGAGTTATAAAATGAAGAGGACAACTAATTTTTAAATATATAAATATTCATGTAGCGATCGGTTAATATCTTTACATGGATTTTATCTACTACTGAAACGTCGTTATTTGCGCTGGGACATCCCCAACGAAATCTAAGGCACCGAAATTGTTAAGGCGGGATCCTAATAGTACACCTATTTATCAAGACTTCCTCAGGGTTTTCATTTACATTCAAAAAAATTGCGCTGTCTGCTTTCAATGACAGTCAAATGCTAATCGGCTCAAGTCGAGTCGATCACCCTTTTTGTGAATAAAAGGTAACAAAATTTTCACGTGAATTTTTTTCCATAAACAAAAAAAAAAGAGTGAAAAATTCTACAAAATAGTACACAAAGACAAACATAATTTAAAATTTCCGATCAGAATTTGTTGAGAAGAGAACAGATTTCGCGTGAAATTTTTTCACAATAAGGGCTGATATGTATATTATATACATTCCTGTGGATTAAAGTTGGACCAAAGAGCGATAACCAAATTACTTCATTTACATCTATCTTGCGTCAGCTTGTGGGGCGGAGGCATTATTGGTCCATATTTCTTTGAAAACGAGGACGGCGCAACCATAACGGTCAATTGAGACTCCTATCGCACCATGATAACCGAAATTTCTTCATGGTATTGATGTGAACGATGTTTGATTTCAACAGGATGGTGCACTTGCCACACATCTCATGCCACAATCGATTTATTGCGTCAAACGTTTGATGGCCGTTTAATTAGCCGAAATAGTGATGTCAGTTGGCCGCCAAGAAGCTGCGTTTTGACACCGTTGGACTATTTTCTATGGGGCGCCGTTAAAGACAAGTGTTTGCCGACAAACCCGAGACAATTGAGCATTTAAAGGCCAACATCCGTGATGCCATTGCCGACATATAACCCCATAGACTCGAAAAAGTTATCGAAAATTGGTCCGATCGAATGGGGTACTGTGAGGCCAGCCACGGCAGCCATATGAATGAAATAATATTACATTTCTAACCGGAACAATTGTACTTCACAACAAACTAATAAATTTGGCAACATTTCAAACCGTTTTTGTTTTATTGCATTTTTAAATTTAAACATTATTACTGAGCAATACCACATCAGGTAGATTTCACATTTGAGGAGAAAATGCGGATTATCTTTTCTGAGATGGGGGTTTGTGGTCAATTTCATACACTTTATAGTGCCCAAAATGACAGATTTATCTGTTTTATGAGATTGGCTATGGTATATCCACAAGTGAGTTGTCGGTAGTTGACATGATGCTCCAGCTATAGATGTTTCATTAACAATTACTGCTCTGGAGAGTTTATATATAAAAATTTTCGCTTGCATTTCAATTTTTATTCTTTTCCATATTATTTCGATTCAATTTATCTTAAATACTGGCAATAAATGTGTTTTGTTTTATTGTTTTTGTTATTATTGTTATTGGTAACAATGACATGTAATTCATGACACACTTTGGGAAAAAACTTACATACAAACTACACCCAAATAGCAATAGACTTAGTCATGCTAAACGTAAACTTGTGTCTCTATTTTTAAAGAATTGCTAGTGCATCCCAACAAAAAAACCGAAACGAAACAAATTTATTGAAGAATAAAACTGTCTGTTGGCGTTTTTTTTATTACCGCGCCTTTATTTTGTCAATTTTATTTACATTGCAACTGTCGTTGATAACGGATATATTGTTATTGGTAAAACTCAAAAAGCCATGTCAATACATTATTTTTTGGTTTGGTTAGGAGAGATGTGAGAAACTTGCAAACCTTTTTCTATTTTAACATTATTTAACAGAGATTTAAATTTTGTTGCAATTTTTCAATTTTTTTTTTTATTTCAAAAGGCAAAGTGCAAAACTGCACAAGCGGCTTTTCAAACAGTTGCTTACAAGAAAAGAATTTTTTAGTTGTTTCCGTTTAAAGACTACACTTATACCTCTTTATATGGCCTAGATAGGGTTTGAAAATGCGTTTTAATGATGGAATATTACAGTTTCATGTCTGGTCGCATATTTTCTGCATTTTTTGGCCTCTGCTCACTTCAGCGAATCAAAATGGTTTCGATATAAGTTCCCTATTATTGTCTAGCCTGATTTTAGCTACTGACTACTGATAGAAGCATTCTTGTCCTACCAAATACAGACCATTACCGTGGCATCATGGATATTCATTATTTCCGTTGATCCAGCTTGAAAGGCTGGCGTCACAGACGACTTCCTACGCATTATGTTTCATTACAATTTTTTTCTCATGCTGGTAATGATTCAATGCGTTTAAATAACATTTCAGACACTCATAATAGTATTTCACCACTTCTCGGTTTTAACTTGTGTGGTATCCAATATCCTTGCTCTCTGTACGAATCTTACTGCTTACAAATATTTTAAAATTTTGGAAGACTTCCAATGAGTTTTAAAACAGTCTTCGTGCAGTAATGACTTCTAAATATCATCTATAAACTTTTTTCATGTCAAAATCACCATTTTCGAACCATCTCTCATACATTTGAATCGGTAGAATATATTTAGAATAAGCTTCAGTGAGACCATCCTTACTAAAATTTCAGGGCGGTACGCAAGGACTCATCTGTATTTGTGCCTCTCTTCTAAGACGACACTAGTTTAGTTTCCGGGACATAAGCGGGCGGACAGGTTAGCTCGCGTGGGATCGAGTGAAAGAAGGCCGTCTTCGGTGGCAGCGCCCATAGGATCGCTAAAGAGGTCTATTCTTGACTCCTACCTGGATCGGGAATCTGTGTATGACGTGAGGCACACTCGTCCGCTTATTGAACATGGGGAAAGGAATGGTAAATCATCGATGACTTAAGATAAATTTTCCATGGTGTCATATATGAATTTTTAAAGTAGTTGTCCAAATTTTCATAAGTGACAGAACTTCATTTTGTCGTGGAGGCGCCCGTGTATTAGTAAATCCTAACAAACAGGGTAGAGCATGTAGCCGACTTATAACAGGCAATGTCGTTATATTTCGGCATTTAATCGACTCGTAACTGACAATGTCGCTAAATTTCAGCATTTGATCGACACATAACAGACAATGTCGCTAAATTGCAGCATTTAGTCGACTCATGACAGACAACGTCGCTAAAATTCTGCATTTAGTTGACTCATAACAGACAATGTTGGTAAATTTTAGCTTTCTTTAGTATGGTAGCATTGCAATGATGTCGTCATACATAACTCCCTATCTTTGTAGCTTTGTCACAAAGATTCATCAACAAAATTTTTCATTTACGATAATTTCATCGAAATATCGATTTGATACTGATATTGTGACAATAATTCATTGATGAATATATCATAGTGACAATGTTGGTCAAGTACAACACCTGCCAGTAATTTATTCAATACTTTAACAAGCAACACTGTTATGGTAGTACTATCATTAGACAAGTGCTGCCAAGTTAAGCGAGGTGAAAGAAAATTAGAAAAGCAGTTCAAGTTTAAAGCATTGAAATTTTTTTTTCCAGTTTTTACATTTCACACCGGAAGTATGAAAGAAAACCCAGAATATTTCCCATCAAAAACATCAATCTGCAGCCTTTCGATGCCACAATTAGATTTTACAAGCCACCAAAACAAAAATTGTTGGCTTGTAAAAAAACTAAGCCCTCGTCAATGAATTGTTTGCATTAATCAATTTCAGAAAATAAAAATAAAAAAATTGTTTTCTTGGTCAAATTTCGTGTCGTAATTAACACGTTTTTACATCAACGCCTAACGAAAGTGTTGAACAGGGTAAGAGCGAGAAGAGATGTTGGCTTGAGTGAAAGAAAAAATTCATGCATTTCACAATTCTTTTGTTCGTTTCTCCAAGAATTTTCTTTTTTTTCGTTTCTAATCAAGTTTTTTAGAAGTTTTCTTAGGAAATTATTACACGCTTTTTAACACACAATTAATAAAATTTTTGTAGATTTTCTTATAAAAGCGATTTTTATTTGTTTTTGTTTTTCGAATAAACCATTTTAAGAAAGTAGAAAAAGAGAAAGAAAAGGTTGTATAAACGATTGCCTGACTACAAGCCATTCATTCACTTGGAACCATTTGGTTCAAAAAATAATAATAATTACGTTACGTGAACTACTGCGTCGAAGTAAAAGTTTCCAAAGAAATGTGATGTAAAAATATGATTTACAATAAAAAAGGATGAATTAAATAAAATAAAATTATGAAAAAAAAAAACTTTTTTATTGGCAAAATTAAGGTGCAAAAATTTGTACATTTCTTTGAAACTGATTTATAAAACGAAAACCTTCAAATGTGTGTAAAAATAGAATTTGCGTCTGAACTTTATCATTGTTACAGCAGATACAAAAAAAACAAATTAAAGCTATAATATCAATTAGGTCCTTCGAGCCAAATTCTGTTTGCGGGTACTATTGGAACTACGTATTGCTATGTGTACTTCAAAAAAATTTAAGCATTTAATATAAAAAGTTTGATAATTTAAGGTTGCCAGCTTGTTTATGGTTCTTTGAAATAAAATTTACTTGCTTACATTGCACTAAAATACACCTTTTTGTATCGCCTTCAAAGTTGAAGCGGGTGTTATAATGGAAGTGATTCGGCGAAATGCTGAAGGATATTGTATTCGTGAAACAGCCAAGAGTCAGACCAAGGTTCGGAGAATACGGTGGGTGCGACATTTGAACGTATCCGACAATCGTCTTGCAACTTTTGCTACAGGAGGCCTAGCGTTGTCATGCAAAACAATAACTTAATCACGTCTGTCTTTGTATTCCGGCTGTTTTTCTCATAATGCACGGTTCAAACGTAATAATTGCTGTACACAATGCCTTCTTGATCGGACCAAGAGTGTAAAATTGCATAATAAATACTAAAACAACGTAATTTTATTAAAAAAAAATAAAAAATATTAATAATAATTAGAAAGTAGTTAATTAATAAAGTAATAAAAGCTGGTGGGTTTGATTTAAAAACACCCGGGTTTTTGCCAACCTTGTTTACCAGTGCCTATTGATTCTGGCTACCAAGAGTTTAGTTAGTGATTGAAAAAAAAAAACAATGAATAAATCTTCGTTTAGCCTTATCTCGGGTTTTTCCCATTGTGAATAAGCAAACAAGAGGAAACCCTAAAATCTTTGAAAAATCCGTTAAGTCTACAGCAAAAAAAATGACTAATTGCCCCATATTTCATGAATTCCATCGCCACTCATTTACTTTTACACACAAGCATTCACTAATTCATTAATTATTTACTTATTTGAATTAAAATAAGATTTTTTATAAAAGCAAAAAAATAATAAAAAATAAATTTCAATAAAAGCCGACAATATAAAAGAAGAAGAATTAGAGCATTTAGCACACAATTATCGGGAAAAATGAATACGTGCGAGTATGGAAATGAAAATAAAAGCAAAAAAAATTTAAGCCAAAAAAAAATGTTTTTAAATTAAACACAAAGCAAAGAAATAAACTTAAAATATTTAAAATACGAAAAATAAAATAAACAATAAATGTGTGGAAATAGCACTTAAACAAACAACTACAAGAACGAACACATAACAATGCGTTTAGAAAAAATACAAATTAAATTCCGTAATACTAACATTGAATAATTAATTATTTATTATGAATTAATATGAATTTTTTATGACAAAGTTATTATAAAACCACACAAAAGGAATTCCATGAAAAGCATGACATTTAAGGCACACATGCAAACTCGAAACAGGACTTGCTGACGAATATTGTAAACATAGCAACTGCAAAAGAGAAGAGCATTTCAGAAATTCTTTAGCACTACAAGTATTGCAACGGTAACTTGCAGTTGAGAGACCAAAGGTCACAGATTAGTTAACGGCTTATAGATATAAAGAATAACTTAGCATAAGTTAACTGAGAATAACGTACACATATCCTTAGCAATATTGGCGAGGTGAGAGGATACCGTCTCCCAGCTTTTAATCTATTATACTCAACCAACAGATACCTAAACAATGGATAGTGTTTGTTCACCTAGTACACATTACATTAAGCGATTCACTATATTGTATAAATGTGCACTTTGAACATCGAGTCTAGCAACTCAGAAGGTAGCCCATTATAAGACTAATTAATTTATCAGACATATCATGCTTAAAGAAACCTTTTATTATACGAATGAATCGTATTGAACTACTGATGGTATACTATGTTGTTTAGAGCCAAAACGCACCTCGATCCGAAGAATCTTTTGTACAGTAGTGCTGGCAAAGTAGTAAGTAATAGTGCCGAGTATCGAGTATTAGTAGTTAATTTTCTGCACTCAATACTTAAAAGCATTATTAAATACTTTTAAATGTTGAATTTTTCCTTTGAATTATGGAAAATTTAAATTTTAATGGAGCAAATAATGGGGGTCACCACAGCATTCCCAAGGAACCTTAACCTTTAGACCAAAAGAGATTTTTCGTTTGATCACTAATAAAATGGCATTTATGTTAGAAATACTTTAAGCAATTCTTTTACAAAAATTCACGCTTCTGAATATATACGTTTTCGTTCACTATATTTAAAAAAAAAAAAATTAAATACAAAAAATAGTAACAAACGATGGGCCGTATGCTTGAGCTGCATAAAGGGTTAAATGGGCATATTTTTTTGTTTTTTATTTTTGTTTTTATTGAACTCTTTTTGCGTGTTTGGGTATTTTGTCTGCGTTTTTCCCTCTCATTAAAATGCGTGTGTGTTTGTGCTAATGTATTGATTTCAGAGCAGGAAATCGATTTTTTTTTTTTGTAGAATGCTCTGTTTTTGCTTTGGTGTTGAAGTATGTGTGTGTGTGTGTGCGTGTGTGTATGTGTGTTTGTTTGTTTGTGAGAATCTGTTTGTCTATCATGCTTTCGCCCACATTCAAGATTTTTGTAATGTTGTCGTCGTTCTTGTTGCTGTTGTAACTGTGAATTATACAAAAATAATAAAAAGCCAAACACTTTTCGTATCAATACCAAACTTTGTTAGTGTGTGTGCTTTGTATGGTGATTACTACTTTGCTTCTCTTTCCCTTCATCACTCACTCTAGCTGAGTGTATATTATGATTGTGGCAAATTTGGCCTAGTTTTTGTTTTTCAAGCTACAACAACAGCAATAAATTTTCATTCTACTGAGAACTCATATGTACATAACACAGATTGTTAAACATGGCAGATCGATCAATCAAATCTTTTATTTTTTTTATTATTTTTTTTCAGGCAATAATTTTATTTGTTATGAATTTTTGTATGCAAAATGATTTTCTTTTCTTGTTTAAATTTTATTAAATTGTTCAATTATGACAACAATAACAACAACTTAACATACATGTTTAAGTGGCACTTACACTGAGTTTAATAATAAAATAATATAATAAAAATAATTGCAATCAAAATATAAATTGCAGATAGAAATTTAACAAAAAAATATAAAAAGAATATTAAAATTAAAAAAAGAATACATAATTCTTCTGTATTTTTATCATTAAAATTAAATTTTATAATAAATCAGTAATTAAATGCTTTTATTTATCATTTCCTTCTCAATGTAAAGTGTGTACACGAAATAATTTTAATTTATAAAAACCAAATACGTGAATGAGTAATTTGTCAAGGAATTACCTGAAAAACAAAAGTTGTTACAACAAACATTGCTACTAAACATGTACACATATAGTTGTTATTATTTTCAAACATTTTATTTCAATATTAAAAATGGAAACAAAAACCGTTTTTTTAAAAATCTCAGAGCGTGAGAAAGAGAGATGGAGACGCTGTTTAAGAAACCATTTTAATTAACAGTTGATAATCACTCACACAACACAATAATTGTTATGTAATAATAAGAATAAAACCAAAAGAAAAAACATGGTTTCCCATAATAACACACACACACAGAGAGAGAGAGAGAGAGAGAGAGAGAGAGAGTGTGTGTGTGTGAGAGTCATTGAAATGCAACTTTACAAATATGATTAGAAAATAAAATCAACTTGTGTGTGCGTGTGTGTGTGGTGTATACAAAAACAAATTACACTTGGCAGCAGCGGCATTAACAAAACAAGTGCAAGCAAATCATAACATGTTTGAGTGTAAATAAAATGGTAAAGCAAGAGTTAAGCTTAAACTATGATTAAATCATTTAACCAAAAGATCAAACGACCGGTTACCGGCTTAAAAGCGGGCATGCACAAAAAAACAAAACAACACAATGCAAAAGCCAGTATGAGAGTGTAATCACGCGTATAAGTTTTTTGCAATGTCACTGAAACAAGTTTTTTTATTATTTATTTTTCTCATGATTTTTTTTCTTTTAAACGTTTTTATCACAAATTTTTTCATTCATTATTATTGAAAATATTTAAGCATTTCGTGTGAAAGTTTTTTGTTTTATTTCAGGTTTCTTTTTTGTTGAAAAAATGTCTGTTGTTACAACATCGATATTTTTTGTTTAATCGATAACAAATAAAAAAGCCACACTAAAGAACAATACAAATACAAATAGTAGCAAATAAGCATAAATAGATAAAAAGAATAAATAAATAAAAACAAATAAAGGAAATCCAGAATAAAACGATTATTAAACACACTCAACAAAAAATGTTTGTAATAGTTTAATAGTTTTTATGCAGATAAAAACAGCACTTTTTGTTATTAACTTGAAGAATATGTTGACGTGTATGTCGAGCTTACAGCTCGTGTATAGAGGACGTTAATACTGTCAGGATTATAATTATTATTAAACACTTTATCAACTTGGAAGTAGCACTCCCTGTAGCTCAGCATGAAAAGCTCATCTATTCAGGGAAATCGCGAAAAATATTTTCTTATTGATAAAATGTTATGAAGATGTACTGAGTGCATCTTTTAACCCCAAAAGATGCCTCAAACAAGAATGTGGAATATTAGGGTTGTTTTTATTTTTAAACCCAACCTACCGGGTTTTACTGGGTTTTTTCGGGTTTTATTAGGTTCTAGAACTGCTTCCTAATTTCGTTCAATTAGGCAATATTTCTTATTTGGTAGAAAAATTGCATTGTTTTAATATTTATACTAAAAATTTTGCTCTCTTGGCCCGATCAAGACGGCGTTTTGAAGTATGGGCTACTTAAGCAACTGCAATTACTTCGTTTAAAGCGTGCATTATGAGAAAAACGGCTGCAATACAACAACAGACATGATTAGTTATTCTTTTGCATGACAACGCTCGGCCTCACGTCGCAAAAATTGCCAGATTGTCAGAAACGATCAAATGCCGCATCCGCTGTGTTATCCGAACGTTAGACCCATTGACTATTGGCTGTTTCGACGGATATAATATTTTTTAGCATGTTAACGAATTACTTCTTTTTAAGAAATATAAAATCGGCTTATAAGTTAGATCGCCTCAAAAGACGAAAAGTTTTTCTGACACATGATTCGGAAATTGGCTCAGAGGTGCTTAAAAGCTGTAAGCAGTGATTTCATACATTTTTATTTTGATAAATTTGTTGATTCATTACATTTTTTATGCTAAAAGAGGATCGAATTAATTATTTTTATTGTAAATAAACTGCGAATTACTTTAAATAAAAAACCCACTCGGGTTTTCGAAATATTATACCCAATAAAATCCGGGTGAGTTAAATCGGGTTACCTAGTGGGTTGCCACCCACGCATAATTCCAGTTTATTGACTGTATACCCAAAAACATCGCAGGATTCGCAACAGGTTACGTATTACTTATGAGTTTTACTTAGGGTTTATGTTTTTAATAACTTTTATGGCATATGAGAGGGAAAATATTTGTTATTCTTGTGAAACAACAAACAACATTCTGTTTTGAATAAAATAATTAAGACTTTTGATTGCCCACAGAAGTTTATTCTGAATACATTTCAACGATTTCAAAACGGAAGAGTTGATTTATGCAGTTCAGAAGTTCAGCCCGGCCAGTCAAAAAACACTTCTCCTGCACATTGAATTATTTTTTCAGGCGTAAGAAGATGAACGGTAATGTTTTCATTAATGTGAGTGTTGCCATTGTTTGTTTATTGATAAGTGCAAATGTAATAGAAACGTATGATGATATCTCTGCAAACAAGCATGTGTGTATGTGTATGTTAAGAATATTAGATTCGAAAATGATTTTATCATTGTACCTTGATTTTTTAAGGCAACGTATGACTAATAAAGGATTTTAATGTCTATCAATCGATTATAAAACATTTTGTTTTTCTTCATTGATGATTTACTTATAATAGAGCAGGATTTATTTTATTTTCTTAAAGGATAAAGTGGCATTTGTGCTTCAAATTCTGTACGAATATTAAAAAAACAAAAAGGGAGAAACAAAAATTTCTTTTTAAATCTAAACATGAAATGCTGGTAGCGATTGTAGTACAAACAGCACAAGCAAAAGGTGTGTAAATAAATATGTTTCAAAAAAATGTATTTATTTTTTATTTAATTAGTATTTATACAAATAAAATAACAACAACAATTACAAAAATAGTTTTTTGCTTAAATATATTGTACCAAAAACAACAACTAATCTTTAGACACCATCAACAACGCCACCAGAATAATTGAAACCCTACAAACTAAAAACTATAGAAGAAGCACAACCACACGGTAAAAATGATGATGGCGTTGGCAATCACTCTAAAAATTGTATTTTTTTGTTTCTTCTTTTTCCTTTTTTTATACTTTTTATGACTAAAATGCGCCCCGACAAACATTACATCACATCGCCAACGTTGAGTTGTTCTTGTCGAAGAATTTGTTATTGTGTAGATATACCCATATGCAGTTATTCCTTTGCAATGCATAAATGTGTGTGTGTGTAAAAGAGTGAAAAAGACAGTGCAAATATTTTTCGAAATAAAAACAACAACAAGAAGAACAGAATAATAAATACGACCACTTAGAGAAAATGCCAAACAATCATATGCACTCTTGTATTTTATAAATTTTTACCACACACGCACACACATTCGTTGGCACATTAACCCTTTCAGGGCTATGGCATTTTATTGATTTTTTAACGTTTTTTTCTATTGCATATTTTTGTGTTTGCTGTACTGAAGTGAAGATTAAAATTGAATTAAATTTATATAAAATTGAAAGAAGGGTAAGATTTTAAACTATGAGATTACAGACCTAAACGTTAAGATTTGTTTGACCGCTAAGTTTAATTTTAGACAGATTTTATTTGAATTTTACATCGGAAAATGACGTGTGTAGTTAAGCCTGGAATATTACTCTTCATTTTAGTACATAAAGTTACTCTTCGTCCAATCGAATATTTTTAAAAAACAATCAAGCAGAACGAAGTTAAGCATTTTATTAAGTAACTAGCTAGAACCCGGTGTGTTTCGCTACCTTCATCTTAATTATTATCATATCTTTGCTACATTTTTACCCTTTTTCCTAATTTCGTCCCCTTCCAGTCTGAATCCTTTCAGAAAAACACTGTAGATTATGATTTTTAGCTGTATACAGTTCTCAGACAGGTTTTATCCAGTGTGATTTCTGCGATTCTCGCTTCTTTACCGATTTGAATAATAACGAAGCCTTAAAATCCAATATTTAGTATTAATAGAAGGTGCCATGCCCACTTACTGACTGATGATGTGTACTGTTCACGACGTTGTTTAAACTTAATTTTGAAACTTCTACTATTGCCGTTTTCAAGATATACAAAGTTAATATTTACTTTATATGGGAGGTACCACGCCCACTTGTCCAATTCCGCCAACTTTTTGACTGATGATTTGCATTGACTATGAAGTCAATCAGACCAAATTCTGGAACTTTAGCTGTAACCGTTCATAAGATATACAGAAATCAATACCTACTTTTTATGGGAGGTGCCAGCTCACTTATCTAATTCCGCCACTTTTGACTGATGATTTCAGTGGAATATAAATCTATTTGGGCAAAATTTAGAGAATCTTTTTTTATCATTTTGAAGATATAGACAAAGAAATATACATTTTGTATGGAAGTGGCACCACCCAGTTGGAAATTTTAAAATTTTTATAGCCTATATTTCCTTCCAGACATACAGAGAGATACTGTAAAAAAATTTAAGGAATATAAGTTCAGCCGTTCAGCTGGTCCATAAGGCACAAACAAAAGAAAACTACAAACACACATTCATAGATAGGGACAAATTTAAAAATTAAATTTTTATTGCCCAAAAAAAGGTCAATATTATTGCAGAAAGTTTTGCATTATTTATTCGATTTGAAAAAAATAGTTTATTTTGGATGTTCTATCCATAGATTTTAACATACGAAAGATGGTGTGTATGATTTAAAGTGGTGATTTAGACACGGAAGTAAAAGACTTACCAGGTCTCCAAAAAATCGACCAGCAGCAACCTGTAGCAAGCACAACTAATTCCTTTGAAGTAAGGTTCACGCACATTATGCAAGACCAGTTAAATCCTCACTTTTTCTCGTCTTCCATATGTTTTGATTGGTACACACACGCTCTTACTGTAATGTGCTTCACTTTAGAACAGAGATTATTACTTTTGTCCAGATCATGGAAGTGACTTGTACCTTAGTGCTTTAGTCTAAGTTCCCATAGAGCAGGCCAGTCACAAAAAAGTGTTTTACCGATTACTATTTCTTCTCATGCTGGTAGCTCTTACAGTAACCACGACCAAGAAATAAAGTTCGAATATATTCACCCTTATTCCAACTGTCGGCGTTGAAACAAAGCGACATAATTTTGAGTTGTTTACTTCAAATTGTAATTCTTGTTGTCGTTATCGAAGATTATCGATGACTGTTAAAATATATTTTGCATTCTATAAGAAAATGTGACGACGTTATTTTGTTTAAACGACTTTAATTTTGTCGTCACTATTTTTGATAACGACTGCGGTTGATTTAAAGCAAAAAATGGAAAAAACCGAAAACCATGTTGAAAAATTAGTGGAGGAATTGCAGAAGAATCCTTCTCTTGCAGTGGGATTTCGCAGAGGCACTGTTCCCAGTAATTTTAAAGAACAGTGGAAAGATGTTGGCAAGTCATTAAATTCTCTTGGCCCGCCGATAAGATCTGGAGATGGTTGGCAAAAGGTATGAAATAATAAGCTTAAATAGTTCAATAAAAAATGAAAATTGTTAATAGGTTTGGCGAGACTTGAAGTTTAAAGTTAAGAAGAAAATGGTCGCCAACATAACTGAGTATCATGCAACGGGCGGAGGGATATTTAAGCAGTTCACTTTTAGCCCGTTAGAGGAAGCTGCTGCAAATCTGCAATTTCAAAAACAATTATAACCTGAGGCAGATGTTCTGGGAGGTCCGATAAAAAATGTTCCTAATGAATTAATGGAGGCAGAAGTGAAAATACCTCAAAATGTGCCTTCTACGCAAATAGAAAACCTTGAAATTGTGCGCTCTATGGAAGTTAATGAAGACTTAACATCCATCGTAATGCCAGGAACTGTTCCACCTTTAACACCTTGTAAGGGAGGAAGAATATATGAAAATGAGCAAAACAACAAACACACCAACCCGACTTAAGAGAATCAATAAAAGAGTAGTCACGTGAAATACATAAAAATTGAAAATAGAAACAAAACACGCATACACACCTACCCACATAAAGTGTCCTAATCTATTTCACAAACAAAAAACATTTTTAAGTGTTACAATTTTTTTTTTTTTAAATTACAATCAATCCACACAGCTGATTAAAATATTTAGAGAAGTGTATTTGATTTGTTGACATAATCGATAAATAGTCAAGGTCACTGTCATTTTCTTATAGAATGATATATTGCTATCGGCGTTGAAACAAAGTGATATTGTCTCAAGAATGACGGCGGCATTGACGCCGACAACTGCAATAAGGGTGATTAAGGTTAATTTTTATATTGACCTTAATTTTCAAAGCAAATTACGGAATTGATTACAATCTCCACATGGATACATACACTCACTTCTATATCTCACGATTTCGAAAAAGGGTTACGAATAGACACCAATTATTTCCTGTTTCTTACAATAAGCTCTAGTTTAAACACATAAGGGTTAAAGTAAAAACAACATCTGCACTAACAACTTAAGTATAAAACAATACATTGTTTCCTCTTATAAAAAAAAGAAAAAAAGAAAGAAAAATTTCTAATAACACAAGAAAAGCAGTAAGTGTTACAAGGATACAATAAAAGAAAGAAAGAAGAGTGTACAAAAATAACACACAAACTTATGCATTCATATAAAGAGATAAAGTTCCCGGAAGTTGGTCATATAGAAAAATGAATATAAACAATTTTCTATGTATGTTGTATGTTCTTCTACCTGCATCATATAAGTCATTAGCCATACTCGAAAAGAAACAGGAACATTTACCAAGACGCGTACGTATGCACTTGTAAATAGTTGCGCCGATTAATTGCAACCCTGATTACACACACATTGGCACAGTAATATAAACAGGAACAAGAAAAAAATGAGCGTAAATACCATCATGTAAATAAGACGTCCCTCTTGCCATTCATTGAAAACAAAAGTTTAAGCACTACAAAACGTACAATATAAGAGAACAACGAACACATGCAAAGAGAATTGTATTTTTAAATATGGCCCTATTCCAATGACCTCTTAATACCTATCCATATACACTTTGTATTATTAGTAGTTGTACTGTAGTTGTACTGTGTAGTTGTATTTATTGTAAATCCACAAATACTTTTAGAATATAATGAAGTCTTTTGTAATCAGACACAAGCAAATTGAAATTGAAGAAAAACGTAAGCCGCATTAAATGTCATGCCATTCTCTCTCTCCCTCTCTTGCTATCACTCTCTCTTCTTCTTCTTTTTATATTATATTATGCCATATTTATTGCATTTTAGTCTATTCAGTTCCAGTGTTGATAGGACATATTTCTTTTTGTTTGTTTACTTTGCTGCTACCGTTGTTTTTGTTGCTTTTTATTATTATTGTTTCTCTTTTAATTTTTAATCTAATGACAATGTAAACAAACAACAGCAAAGGCAACAAATCAAGAAAATAAAAATAAATAAAAAAATAAAACAAATAATGACAACAACACCAACAGCACAAAAGTAATAAAACAACAAATTGGAGCATGTGATCACGTACATGAACACTCAACACGATATAACCCAACCCCATTCATATGCACTCACATACCCAGTTCAGCAGCACTACTGCCTGCACAATACACACACATGGCTGACGGACAAGTTGGCTTGACTAGTCGGCTGAATGGCTGGCTGTCTGATGTCTTGCCTACCACCCTGGCTAAACATTTAATTAAAAATCGTCAACGTTAAATGCTAAAAACTTTTACCAGCATCGTTTATTTTTACTTTTCTTCATTTTTCCATTTTTTTTTTTTTTTTTTTTTTTTTTGTATTCAGACTCTGCTCTCATGCATATTTGTTACAATGACGATACTCTTATACAAAAAAAAAATTGCTCAAGAAAGCAAAAGCAACAATAAACGTACCAATATGTGGAATATATATACAATAAAAAGCGCTTAATGTGAGGTCACAATTTTTATCAGAGTCTGGTATAAAAGACCACAACAAAGAAAATTATACAGATGATCTGCACACTACCGCCATGTAATACGATTAGCGATAAAAATAATGATCTCAGTTGTTCAATAATAACAAGGTTATACGTGCATACATACATACATATAATAAAATACATATGTATGTACATACAATTGGAAAGAAAATAAAAAGAAAATAAGAATCTACACCTCTGCTAATTGATGATTAATAATTGACATTTAAAGTGAAACAAATACACACATACATACATATATACATACATGCAATATTATAAGAGATAATAGAATGGAAAATAATTAGAAGAGAAAAACAATAGCAGTTGCAATGTAATGTATTTGTTATTCATAGTCATACAGCAGGGTTCTAAAAGGATTTAAAGGATTTGTTTTAAATTATTTTCAAACAAGAAATTTTTTAGGCACATTTTGTATACAAAAATAACAAAAATTAAATCATTTTCTACAATGAGGTCCATTTTTAAAGAAATAGGTATAATTCATTAGCGTCCAAACAGGCATCAGTATGTTTCCATAATAATATGCAACAGATTTTTACTTATACTTGAGTTCCTACCTTACGAGTAGAAAATTCAGTGACTATGGTCTGAACCTAAACTATTTATTTGATATGAAGTTGCTTTGCAGCCAATGATGCCAGTAGCTTAGCAGTAGCTTAAATGAATCTCAAATTGTAAGCAAACAAATCAATTAAACGTTTCGGGCCTTTTTGTTTCATACTCCGCTTTGAGTAAGACATGCCATAGCATAAAAGCTAAAGAGCGATATACAATGAATCGTTGTTGTTTTATTAAAATTTCTTTCACTAGCGTTCTTATCTGCATATGCATGTATGTATATTGCTACGATAGTTAGTCAGTAGATTTTTGATATAAATTTTATTTTTTATTTTGTGAAAAACGCATTAAGTTTTTCTTTTCATTAAAAAGAATTTTAAGAGAATAGCTGTGAAAATTGACATCACAGTTTATACACATTGTTGTTGTACTTAATTTGTCTTTTTTTGAGAATCTGTCCAAAAATATAACAAACTTTATAACTCAAAATTAAAAACAAAATATAAAAAATTTAACATTTTAATATTTATGGTACACATTGAAAAAAAAATACTTGGAATTAATAAAATTTGAAATTTGAAGAAAAACTTTAAATTATAAACATTCCCTATAATATTACATTTTTACTGTAAATTTTCGAGAATCTAAAGCAATTATTATAAGCAGAGAAAACTGAGACTACATAATTATGGAGTAAAAAAATAAATAAACCGTTATAATAATACGTACTTAGACAGTGTGTATGTGTAAAAGAATGCATGTTTAGTGTGAACGGAGAGAAACCAAAAAGTTATACAAAAATATTCGCACACATGTACAATAATAACAATAACAAAAACACAATTCCCTTAACCTCAAACGCACTTTAAAAGAACAAGAAAACAAACCATTTCATTTTTTTTCGTGTAAAATTTGTGTGCTTTTGTTGTTGTTAAAAGTTATTTTTCTTTAAGGCGGCATCCCGTTGAGATGTGCAAAAATTAGACAACAACAAAATAGCAATAGCGCAATAATGAGAGCAATGACTTTTTAACCAATTAGAGTTGCCATTGTAACAAAAAAGAAAAAAGTGTAAGTCCTTGAATTATAGTTCAAATCATAATTACATAGAACAGTTGTTCGCTAAAATGAAAAAAAGATTTCTTTGTTCAAAAACGTTTTTTTCTTTTCTTTCTAATGATTACAATGACCTGCATACGTTGATATTGGCTTTTTAGATTTTGTTAGTGTTTGGCTTTACATACATATATCCATATTCAGCTACATATAGTCAGAAACTACATACATAAGTGCGTAAAATTATGTAAATTTTATTTCTCTGCTTTATCTGTCTATACTGCTATTAAAACACCAGACAAATGTAAAGGGAGACCCGGTGATAGTAAACACATAAGAGACAGTCAGTGTAACCATATAATCAAGTAAAATTGTTTTTAATAAAATTAATATTATCACTAGTAAATTTCATTGTGATTGTGATAAAACATTTTTTGATAAAGTAAAAAAGAATAATACATATGCCACACCTAAATTCACATTACATTGCCCCCATTGCATTGTACTGGTGAGACCGGTCTATAAAGTTAACCGTTAATACTTTAGAAGTCTTTGAGAAAAAACTGAGGCCTATACAGCCAGAAAGAATTTAAAATATTTCAATGAGGTATGTAAAGGGTCGGCAATTTTAAAGTTTAAATTTAAAAATGCAGTAAAGCAAAAACGGTTTGAAATTTACCATCAAACGTTTGATGCAAAAATCGATTGTGGCATAAGATGTGTGGCAAGTCGCACCATCCTGTTGAAATCAAACATTGTTCACAATAATACCATGAAGAGCGGTCACAAAAAAATTGGATATCAGTGCGATAGGTGTCTCCATTGACTGTAATGGTTGCGATTTATGATTTATTGGCCAATGATGCCGCCGCTACACAAGCCGCGCCAAACAATCACTCGTAATGGGTGCATTGGCTTCTGTAAGACCACGTTTGGATTTTCTGAGCCCCAAATACGGCATTTTTTTTATTAGCGTACCCACCAAGATAAAAATGAGTTTCATCCGAAATAATCATTTTATATGATGATAAATTTCCAATAAATCCCAACGTTGCTGAAGCCTAATTCGATTTATTTCGTTCAGTGGAGAATTTTGTAAGAGAATAGAATGACATAAGTATTTCAAGATTCGAATTAACCGCTGGTTCAAATTTAAACTTTTAAATATCCCACCCTATATGTAGGTTTACAAATATTTTGGAAAAACAAATATAAGTCAAATAAAGCAAAACATTCATAAATATAATATATACTTTCCTAATATTTTTGCCTGTACTGTAAAATAAGGCAAATCAAGGCTATGAATTAAACTTTACGTTGAAACCAAGCATATTAAAGAGTAAATATATAAACACACCAACAATAACAAAATATTCTTTAATTTAAACAAAAGTTTAATATTTCTGAGCCAAAATGAATGCAAAAACAACAAACAACTACGGTAATAGCAATAACAAAAACAAAAACTAACAATGAAAGTGATTTATATGTCAGTAAGGTGGTTTAGTTTTTGGTTTATTTTTGTTTTTTATTGATATCTGCTATTCAATCTCAGCTGTCTCTCTCACTCTATATCTCTCTCTCTCACTGTCTTTCTCTACTGTTCAAGCTTCTTTTCAATACATTTACAAATAGTACTTGAGTCGGAGGTAGTACAAAGCAACAATGCTAACAAACAAAAATCGTAATGAAAGCAAAGATCCATTATGGAAATACAATAAACCGTAATAAATAGTGTTGATAAAAACTGTACTATTTAGTAACAGAAAAATACATGTGTAGGTACTAAAGTAATAACTGCTAAGCTTAAAATAAAAAAAAACTTTAATAATACTCAGCAGAGTATATACTTACATAGTATGTAGATAAAAAGTAGGTAAACAATTTTTTATAGTTTACAACCCCTCATTTTTTTCTTTCTTTTTATCATTTATTACAAATAACCGGTTTATTTGAAATTTCAGTCACTGATTCTTTCTTTCTTGCGATGGCAAGCATAGCTGCACGTAAGTTTGTTTGTGTGAATGACTCTGTAAATGACTTTTCGTGCTTTTTTATCACCACCAGAGGGCAAATTTTGTTGTAGTTGTAAATAACTTCAAAAAAACCAAGGCAATTACAAAAACAAAATTGGGAAAACAACAACAAATAGTGAAAATAGAAACAGAAAAAAAAGTTGGAAAAGCCAAACCACCTGGAAAAGTGCAGCTTACAAACATAAAATTACCAGAAAAATAAAACCGAAAAAAAAACGAATTTGATAATAAAAATAAGAAAATGAAAAAGACACATAGAATGAAAGAAAGCAATAAAAATAAACAAACAAATGGAGTGAGAGACTGTGTGCACACGCACACAATAAAGAAACAGTGTAAAAAGCAACAATGTAAGTGCCAAAAACAAATGTACCAAAACAAATGGTAGAGCACAGTGTTGCTACACTATTATTTCAAGTGATGAACATTCACTTATAACGCTTTTTCATTTTCGCCTACTCCTCTCATTTAATTTAAAATTATGAAAAAAGATTAAATTCGTTCGTTTCATAACAATTGAAAGAAATAACTTATATTTTAAACTCCAAATTGTAAATTTTTTTGAAGTTTATTTCCAGAAAGTTTCGGCAAAACACCATGAACTCTATAATGCTCTAGAAACGTTGCTTTTAATAGTAGAAATCAGTGCTCTATACACTTTGTGAATTTAACGGCGGGTGAGTATTAACGTTGCAGTTTTTTAAGCAAATTTTAATTTTTGAAGAGAGCATTTGATTCCATTCTATTCACGCTCATTCGTTTCAGAGATATGAGTATTACATCGCACGTAAGAGTGTTAGTTACATCTGCTTTACAAATAAAATATTACTTATGCGTACGTACTTAAGTACCTAGTGATCTTCTGCCAAAAATTTTTTTTCTAAAACGACTGCACGGATTGAAAAAATTTTAGGTAATTTTATTGCGGAATTTCGGATTTTTACTTTATTTAATAAACTAAACCGTTTTTGAGTTTCGCTAATAGGTACATGTTATGCAACCTCCTCCATTTTCGAAATAACGGTATATCTCAAAAACAGGACCTAACCTAAAAAACATGTCATATATATCACATTTAATTTGTTGTAAACAATACACTATGAAACAAATAATCGGGTATGTTATACAGACCAAATTCAGCGAAACTGAAATCATTTACAGAACGTACCCGTATATGTATACTTTTATATTTTTTATGCATGTGCAGTTTTTTCATTTAGAAATCAGTTTTTTTCTTTTAAATTTTCGGTTTTTTAAACGAAATTATGGCAACACTGGTGGGCATATTCGTTAATTTCTCAGCATCCATCCACATAATGACATATAACGTTCAGCATGACGTTGCAATACTTATACAGAGACACTATTTCTATAAGTCCAAATTCCAAGAAGGATCCTGAATTATCAACATATTGAGTTTCGACCACTTACCACACAGAAAATTTTGCATAGAAATTCGTTTAGTTCAAGAATAAAAACTTAATAACCATCGGTTGCATCGTACGTTTGTCGATTGGGATAATATGCAATTGTTTTTTTTTTTCTCAGTAAAATCTTCGGGATATGTTGAATCCATGTGTTACGCTAGCAACCCAAGAACTCATGTTCATAATGAAATACTCTATGTAATGCCATGATCGCACGAGACTTCGAATTACTTCGTTCTCTGTTTGTATTACTTATTTCGATTCTTCCATTCGCACGGCACCCTTTAACTGCTAGCATATGAAGTCAATGCAGCGAGCGACGATTGTTATGTTTGTTGCCTTCATTTCGTTTATTTTATTTTTTGTACTTGACTGCATACTTTAGGGGCGTCAATTTAATAAAAATTTCAATGTTAAATCTCTAATAAAAAACATTTGAATTAAGAGCTCAAAAGTATGCCAAACTCACATTATCTAAGTTTTGTACAAATTATATATGGTACTGATTTTTAAGTAATACACAGGTTAATAGAAATAGAAATACTTACAATTTGAGTGATGCTCTCTCAAAATTTTTTATGGAAATTTATATAATTAAGCTCATAACCAGGAGTTGTATTATGAATTCGAGAGTAAATGACGAAAATCGTTGTCGTGCGAACATAGCATTACAACGAGATAGTTGTGGTGGTCATATAACAGATATTATTTATTATTAATCATAAACACCAAAGAATTTCCTTCGCAACAGAATAATAATTTAATATAATTCTTTAATTTTAGACTGTTTCATTTTGAATTTAAACAAGCTCATTAATTTCCTTCGATTGTTTCAACCTTTTCCATCTCTCTGGCAGTTGAAAAAGTATTGAAAACGATTTAATTCAATAAGAGAATGATTTTTATTCATATTAAAAAAATTAGTATGGCAGCTCTCCTAATGTATCGAAAAAAATAAAAAATTGAAAGCAACTAAAAACATACAATGTGATAAATACTTGTACTTAGGCATTGTTGTTACTCACATGCATATGCATGCATAAGATTTTATACGATTGAATGTGTGTGTAACAAATAAGTTCAAGAAACAACAAAAATATTTTGCGCTGCGTAAATTTTCTCCTGCTTTTGTTTTCTTTTTTCTTTTTTTTTGTATTTGCTATCAATGAAACACCAGAACAGTGCGGCCAAGTTTGTGTATTTTTAACCCTTTGCTGTTTAGACGTTTTTGTTGTTGTAAGATTTTAATGAAAAGAATAACTTTAATCACAACAACATGAATTGTTGGAAAATTTTAGAAAAATCGTTGTATTACAAAAATGTTAAAGCAGAATTTGGTGTGTACGATGAAATGCATGATTTTTCTTGAAACGCATGCGTGAAAATTTATTACAGAAAAGCAGGAAAAATGCCAAAAACATTTACTTTGAGGAGGGAATAAATTAGAAAAAAAAAAAATAATAAAAAAGAAAAAATTACAAAAACTTCAAGAAGGAATGTTTAAAAATAGATTGAATAGAGTTTCGAAATCTTAAATGTGTCGTCGCCACATTTATTTGATAACAAATAGAGAATGAAAATAGTTCAGAAATTAATTAAATCAGATATGGATGGGGATAGTAAATAGAAATGATATACATATGAGTCTATAAATAAGTCGTAAGAGTGCTTGAATAAAAAATGTTGTCATACGCTGATGCAATTGCCAAAAGCTTTTAAAAACAACTTATTTTAACCGTTAAATGTGCATTTTAGAGTTTACTAAAATGATTAGAACACTTTTTAGCTGGAGTACTCGTCTAACTAAATTTGTCTAAGTTTGAACCAAATGGCTGCTTCTTTTTCAATAAAATGCCATTGTTATCGTGCGTTTGAACTATACTCTACTAACCTGAAACTATCTTATTACCTTCTTAAACCATGACCTACTGTAACTGCAAAACAAATTCAGCATCTGGTGCTATAATCTCTAGAATAGCGATGAACCTTTGACCAGTAATCCTACTTAGGGAAGATGTTTTATAATTTACAAAATTTAGTACGAACTGTAAGAAGAATTCTGATTTTCTTCCATTGCCGAAGCTCATATATCTATCCTTTAACAAATCATACTGAAACGTGGCCATCATAGATTTCTTCTAAAGAGAAAAAAAATGATTCGTCACATGTCATCAATAGCTTGCGAATAGCATAGTTTAGCAATGACCCTATACAAAAAAGGTTAAGAGGTATGAAGTACAAGACTCAATTTAAAATCTTTTACTCTTTATTGGTATCAGTCATTAGGCTGGTTTTACTGACTAATGCGTTCAATATTTCTCGCTTTTTACATGAATTTTTTTCTTTTTTCTAATGCCTTTCATTTTTTCTTTGCGATTTCTTTTTTTGTTTGATTCATATATAATTTATTTGTTGTTTTGAAAATAATTGCAAATTCTAATTTCAATTTCTAGTTATTCTTTTATTCTTTCTTACCTGTTTAAGAATGAAAACAAATAACAAAAATGTAATAAAAAAAACGCTAAATTGAAAATTGTGTGTGAGAACAAAAAAAATTCAACATTCAACGCACAGACAGTCAAACAGACAGACAAAATAACCGGTGTATAAACGTCTAATGCGAACAAGAACATGCGAAAGAACATGAAAGAATTGTAATTACAGGTGCTGCTTAAAATACGATTCTTGTTGTTGTTTTTATGCTTTCAGTAAAATTAATATCGAACTACAAAATGGGCTTAGACAACAGACATAAAAAAATTTTTAATAGAAAAATTGTGATAAAATCTATCGGAAAATTAATAATAATATTAGGCGTCGTATAACTTTTAAATTCAGTATTTACAACAGATGGCTTGTCTTTCTTATACTCAAGCATTAATTCGACATTAATGTCGACATTTTCTAAGCGAGGTAGATGAGTTATGCGGTTTCGTAGTGCAGATTTCGATACGGGAGACAAAGACAAATAAAATCGTTCAAAAAGAGCTCGCTAGATCATTGGTAGCCAATTGAGCGTCAATTTCAAAACGAGTTGAAGCCAAGAGACATTTAAAGACGATTTTATATATCCGATATGCTACTAAAACACAGCAGTGAAAGTGAATTTATTACAACAAACCGACGCGCAAAAAATCGTATGTGAAGCCTGACCCAAGTTACGCCAAACGAAGACTTTGATACAGATTATCTTTATGATATGATGACTGATTATAAAGTTTGACAATTTCTGGCATATGGTTACATAAAATAACAACTATGGGATTCTTTTGCTATGCAAAATATTAACGGACATAATCTTACTCGGACAAACAAGTCAAATGTTCTGTATCGAATGGGTCAACAGCCTGGGAACAGTTAATCTAATGGATCTTTATTTAGAGGCTCTTAATTGGCATCTGACATCTTCAATAAGAACTGCGCTCTGTCCTGCAGTAGAAGAAGCTTATATGCCAACGATATGTGTTGCGTACTTCGCGGCACAGTATTAAGCTATAGAATAAACATTAGACCACAAGTACGCAAGGGTGTATGCTATCTCTCTTTATATCCAACTATGTCCTGGAACAAGTCAAGAAACTAATCAGTAAAGAAAAATAGTATGGCGTCATCGCGGCAAACTGGAAGGTCTTGACTATAACAGATACATTTGCTTCCTAACCAAAGATCAGCAATTGTATGAATTTATAAGTATAAGTAAGTACACATCATTCAAATTCAATTAGTTCATCTCATTCGTTCTCACAATAAAGTTGATTCGTAAGTATAAGTAGCAATGAGTATGAATCAAACGTCGTACTCACTCATAACATTAATTAATTTTTCAGAAAATACTCATAATATTCATAAATGATTCGCAACATTCATGAGTATTCATATATATAAGTATTGTCTATTTAAAAGAAAAAGAGAACACACAACCTTATAATGAGTATTCAAATGTTCATATTCGAATGAACGTCATAAATGTTGATAGATATGAGTACAATGAGTACTTCAAATCAAAGTAGAAATGCCTATGAATAGGCATTGCAATGAGTATGAATGAATATGAGTATAAGCATTTATGAATCATTGCTGATTTTTGTGCATTACCCACACACTCGCAGAAATGTAGGTATAGACCCGTGTGGCTCAAAGAATCTATATTAATAAAATTAAAACTTTGCACTTAAATGCGGCATATACCAAGAGGCTTTATCTGGATGGCAAAGTAACAGAAGAGGTGGACTCGTTTTATTATTTACTTAGGAAGCATGAACGACAAGACGGGTAGACTCAAGGGTGACATTCTTAAGAAACTCTGGCAAGTATTTGGTCTTCTGAACTCTGCCTGGAGATCGAACTATATATCCAGAAGGACTAAACTAGACCTATTTAACTTCAATGTGAAATCTATTCAACTCATCTATGAGTATCATTGAATGCTGTATTGCGAAACTTCCAGACCGTTCAGACTATTCTGAACTCTGTTCTATTCTAGCCAAAAACAATTAACCAATGATTTGTGGGTATTAATACAAAAGCAACCGATCCATACTTAAATAAGAAGGCCTAATGGAGATGATTAGGCCATACTTCAAGGAAATAAGCGAATGCTTTCGCCAGACAGGCCTTCGATTGAAACCCACAGAACATCGAAACGGAAGCAGTGATCCTAGACCTGAAATAAAATATTGGGCAATGAATAGAGTAAACTGGAATGCGATTGATAAGTAACCATGGATAAAAGCTAAAGAAAGTAAAAGCAATGGTTCAAGATAGAAACATATTTAATCAATTTATTGTGATGAGAATATACTTTATAAACTATTTCAATTCTATTAAAGTAAAAATATAAATTTAAACTTTGGACACCGAATTTTATGATAATTTTTTCAGTTTTTCTCTCATTGTTGTTGTTTTGTTAAAAGTATCTAAAAAATAAAGCAAATAAATTTTAAAAATGTTTACATTTTTATTGAAAAAATTATTGTTTATTCTTCTTAAACACAAAAAAATATTTGTTTATATTTTTATAGGTGACTAGATTACTTTGAAATAAAATTACTTTAAAATTTGAATCGAAATAAGAAGAGGCAATTAATTATTTTAATGAAAAGTAGAGAAAAATAGAAAAATAGTTTTTTTTTCAAATTTTAAATTGTAATATAGAGAATATAAAGCCCACAGTTATCTTTCGAAATTGAAATTGAAAATTATGCTTGCAACGAAGACCCTATACGAGAGATTCCATGAATTTTTGTATGTCCAGGTCAATAACTTTTAATGCAACACTGCTCCCATCATTAAATGTGACCAGGCAATATTTCAGGACACTGGGATGAATTGTGCCCATTCCGGTCTCTAATTTGTTCAGCAGATCTGTTATCTTTCTAATGAACGCCAACAGAACTGTAACCATTATGGTGTATATGTCTCCCAATGAAATTCTATGTCTCCCTAAATATTTTCATCTAAAGCTATCAAGAACCCTACATTTACACAATATATGTTCCGCTGTCTCTGATGCCAGCGAACACAGCCTATAAACATCCACATTTGTGACCACCACTCTGTTTGTAAAAAATTCCGTTAAGAGATTCAAGTTCAACCTGCCATACCTAAACTCTTCAAAGCGACAGCCAAATTGCACACTAGTCACAGCACTAGAGTAGCGAAGTCATTTTTGACCATTCCCGTGTTTCGAGCATCTGGCAATTTCTCAATCCTCGATCAAATTGAGGATGGTAGTAAGTGGTACTGCGCTGTAAGGTCCCAATCTGATATAGGGTGTAATGGAACCTTTTCTAGCCAATGCATCCACTGTTTTATTACCATCTATTCCACAGTGTGTAGGTAGCCAAAACAACTTGACCCGGCCTCTGCAACGTATCGTAGCAATATTTGACCAGTATGGATATCATAGATTCGTGACAAGTGTACATAAGATAGCCTGGCTCTTAGAGAATATTTATATTAATGGTCTTATCCTTGATCCCACTGTCGAGGTTTTGACTTCCGCACATATGGCAATGTCCATAATCCCAGCCTGGATGACACTTAGTGATCTTCCCAGACGGATCGACATTCGGTTGGGTGCATGAACACCAGCACAAACACAGTCAGTCATTTTGGAACCATCCGTATACCTGTTTAGATCAATCTCACTTCGAAATAGGGCCCCATTAGAACAACAGAACATTAGAACATTAGGTACAGATTCAAAGGCATAACATCCAGTATCGAAATTGGCTCTCAGAACACCATGACAGATTACCCGACGCATTTCAGGATCTCTTGCCGAAAAACGTTGCCGCCAGTCTATCACGCAGATGTCTAACTAATCATGGCTTCCAAAGCCGATCTTGGACACGTTCTCATTGTCCCAGTTATACCGAAGCACAAGAGTCTCTGTACCCAGCCTAGCTTATTCATGGTGGTAGCTTGCTCAGCCTTTTTCCACCAAGCTATCGCCGCATAAGTGATAAGGGGCCGAATAGCGGTATATATCCACGTCTTACCGTAAGAGTGACTTACCCAAAAGGCAATTGTGGAGTTAGTCTGTACGGTACCAATGTGTTTAAGTTTTCTATTCAGAATGATACCTAGATACTTAACCCCTTAGAAAAGTTGATGGTGGTATCTTCTTGTAAAAAGTACGACAACCGTTTTAGGGGCTTTACTGAGAGCCGCCCTTCCTGAGTGCACCAATTTGACAAGTCGCCTAGGGCCGTCCTTGTGATATCACACAATGTACTCTCATATTTCCCACGGGCCGTTATTAGTCATTTGCTTAACCAATTACGTGTCAATGGAGAAAGTATTACATTCGGAAGGCACACTATTGACGCCATCACAGTGGATTCCTCCCCATCAAGAGACGAGCTGATGATACTGCTCCTAAGCATGAAACTAATCCAAGATATAATTGACTTTTCCACTCCCTTTCTCTAGCTCTAGCTTTTAATTTTAAAACGTCGCATTTAACACTTGACATTCTGGTATGGGATCCTATTGCGTACGCCACCACCAATTGCTCGAGATATTATTTTCTTTCTTTTAATTCGATAATATTCGCCTTTGTGCTCTAAAGTTCATTGATTCATACAAAAGGCACACACACACACACAACAAAAAAAGGTGTAAATTAAAGATTGCATTCAACCTTCAGGTTTTATCTAATCGTTCATCATCATCATCATAGTCTATCAAGCGATCAATCATCAATATTAGCACACTAGATATCAATGGCGAGCGATAGTATTGTTTTAGGCAAATGTATTAAACATTTAAGTTCATTACACTTAATCGGTTCATTATTATCTATCGCCAAAGACAAAGCATTTTCTGTTAAGAATTTCTATACTTCAACTGCTTTCTATCGAAATACGAATTCAATTAAACAAATGAAGGCAATAAATTTAGTGTTTTTTTTTAGAACAAAAACTTAAAAAATATTTATTTTTATTTATTTATTTATTTATTTATTTATTTAAATAAAACACACTCGTCATTTATAACTTATCACGATTATTATTATTTTTTTGTTTCACTTCGTCGTATTAATTTTTATAGCAATTTGCTAATCATGCATAGAGCAGAGTATAGCAGCAGTGCAGTTTGCTTTTCAGACACTTGATTGTCTGACAAAAAAAAAAAGGTCTATGACTTTAAAAACGTGCACTACCATCACAATTCTTTTATCATAATCGCATGTTTTTTATTATTTTTTTTTTTTTTCATTCAAAATCTTGTGATTTTCATTTAAACTGCGATTTAACAATTTTAACGTTTTTTACAAATTAATGTTAATTTTCTTTATTATTTTTTGTTGTTGCTGTTGTTTTCTGCTTATTTTTGCAATAAATTTTATATTTTTATAACGCATTTATTGGCATTACGCATGTCTTCTTCTCATAAATGGCTTGACATAATGACAAGTAGAGCCATATCTATGGCCATTAATAAATGAATGATGATGATGGTATAGATCATGTCAGCAAATTTGTTATGATTTATTTGATTGTTTTAGAAATTTTTTTTAATTTGAAATCATAACGAGTTAGTGTATAACAACGTAATGTAATGACATTATTTAATTAATATACACGGAAGCTATTATATGACATTTGATTGCCTTATACATATGTATATGGCAACACTTTACATCAATAACTAATATGTGGAATCATTGGCATCTTGAAATTTAGAAATAACAAGAAAATTTTACGCACTAACAAACATGGGTGGCTTGGTGTAGTGGTAAGAGCGCACACATAACAACACAAATGGCCCAGGTTCGAGCCCCAGCACAGAGATCATGACAAAAAAAAATTAATTGTGGTTTCGAGTATTTAACAAAGAGGCTTCAACTTCTCTCCAGACAACTCCATCTAAAATAAAACAGAAGAAGCTTCCTGACGTTCCAGTTTTGATCTGTGGATCTGTTGTATTTCCGTACCAGGATTGTTGATCTATAATGGGGCATAAGTTCGAAGTACGTTTAATCTAAACTGGTACACCGATAGCTGCAAAATGAATGATTGTATTGGTGCTGGTATTCATGGACACAAACGGCATTTGCCGAACCTACTGTGAAGATCGCTGAGTGTCTTCCAGTCTTAAATCATGACCATTGCTATATGGGCAGAAATCAGCCTGGACAGTGAATTCAAGGGTAAATTAATTAATTATTCTCTGACAGTCAAGTTGTCATAAGAGCACCTGGCTCGACATCTAGACTGCTCAAATATTATTGCTAAGCGTACGTTGCAAAGGCTTTCGCTTAGAAATAAGGTCAGATTATTACGCAACCTGAACACTGTGGCATATAAGATAATGAGATACCGAATGCATTGGCTAGAGTAGCTACCATAACGCCCTATATCGGTCCATAACCTTACTCTGCAGCACCATTTACTACCAAGGATTGAGAAATTTTCAGATGCTTGGAACACTGGAATGCTCAAAGAAAATTTCGTTACTCTAGGCGGACGATCAGTCCGCAATTTGGGCGCCGTTCAGATGTACTAAGGATTGAGAAGTTCCCAGATGCTTGGAACACTGGAATGGCAAAGAAAATATCGTTACTCTAGGCGGACGATCAGTCCGCAATTTGGGCGCCATTCGGACGTCCTCAAGTATAGCAGGCCGGAATCAAAACTCCTGACGTAGTTTCTTACATTTCACTATGGACTAAGAGCACATCTGAATAGGATAAAAGTTAAAGATGTGCATTTTTGTAGAGTGTGCTCATAGTCATCAGAGACAGCGGACAGCAGCTTCTTGATAAGTTTAGGTGGAACTGTTTAGGTAGTCATAAGGTCTCACCATTATGGTTTTTAGATCTGCTGGCATTCATAAGGAAGGCCACAATAGATCTTGTTCTTGATGGGTTTAGGGGGAACTGTTGAGGTAGTCATAAGGTCTTACAGAGTGACATATCCACCATTATGTTTTCAGATCTGCTGAATGAAATATAGATCGGAAGGGACACAATAGATCCCATGCGTCGAAGTTTACTGCAATAGTGCCTGGTCGGTATGACGATATATATCAAAACTCGGATATCGCTATAAAAGCACGGCACTTTGAAAGAAATACCCATTTTAGGATTCTAAATTAAATATTATTGTTTGGGGGGATAATAAAAACTATAAAACGCTATATGTATCTGGATTAAGCAAGGCCTTGCTACGAAAAAATGTTACCATGTTACGTAAAAATTACTTATGTAAACCGTAAATTCACACAATGCATCGAATCAGTACAGTTGAGATTTTAAGCATGCGATGGCTTGGAGTGCCTTTGACGTTCTACGCGGCATGTTAACATATCAGTTGTTTGTATAAGTTAGAGATGACGTAAATTAAGATTCAATTAGACGTGACTTTACCTAACATCATAGCCATAACCATAGTCAAAACAACCAAAACTAAATTGATCGCTCAATGTTATATCACAGCTAATGGTTTAAAAAGCGTCATATGAAATGCTAAAAAGCCAAAAATGTATGCAAAAATATGTTAATATTATGTGCACTTTTTTATTAAAATAATAAAAAATTCTTCAGTTACACAAAAATAATACTTTTATTTTTTATTTTAAAAATATTTCTTAACAAAAATGTAATTTGATTTTAAACAAAACTTACCGCTTAACCATTTTGTTGGTTATGCCTGAATTGTTTTCCTGTAGAGATCCAATATCGTCGGATTTATTATAATCCAGTTTTGAAAAGATCTTTATGCGCCGGAAATTAATTTTGATTTAATAATAATAAATTTAAAATTGAATTTTTTTTTCTTCTGTCACAGAACAATAAAGTTCTTTTAAAGTATTTCAATTTTTCTCACTTGTTTTTCCTCTTTTTTAGAGACACCAACTAACTAAAGAATTTGTTTTTAATAAATTATTAATATCATTTTATTGTTTATAGATAATGAATATTTAAAAATGCATTCATTAATAGAAAACAGATTCCTTTCGCAAACAAAACAAAACAAAACGCAAAATGTTTACATTTATTCAGTTTCAGATTTTTGCAAAAAACAAAAAAGAAAAAGTAAAGAATTAATTTTTTTTAATAAAATTGTCTGTTAATTCCAATTACATATTGTTGTTATGATATGTTGCTTTGCTGCTATTCCTTTGTTATTATTGTTTTATTTATTTATGTTCTTGTTGTTGTTATTGCTGCTGCTATATATGACGTTGTTTTGAAAATATGTACATGTGTGTTCGAGTAGCAGTAGGAGGAAGCGGGAGTAAAAGTATGTGTGTATCCACTATGCATGGGTATAGAGTTAACAACTTTTGATAAAAAAAAAATTCAAATTAATGGAGAAAAACGATTTCTAACTACGGGTAACGAAAAGCTTTGGAAAAAAAATACAATTTTCTGACTTTTAAATGCCCTTAAGCATAATATCAACAAGAAAATATCAAGCTTTTTATAGAACAATACGGATTAGGTTCAAATCCGTCAACGTTCGTCGTCAACGGGTTAAGCTGTTTTTAATTTAACAAAAACAGCCATAATTTTAATTATATTTCTAAATTAAGTAAAATCCAGAATTTTATTTCGTAGAAAAATTATTTATTAATGAATTTTCAAACTAAAATTTGGATTTTCTTATAAAAACTTGCATTACTCGCCATCGAGCGTAATAAGTATGTTCCTTTGATAAGTTAAAAGCTATAGAGCTGCTGCGACATTTGATTGAAATGTAAAATATTTAGTAAAAACCTTATAGTAATTGTAGTGTTCGTTGAAATTAACACTTCATCTATAATAAAATCAATAACTTCAACCAAAAAACAAAACAATAACAGATAGGGTTTGCATATGACCTTGATTTCGCTTAATTTACAAGAATTTTTGCAGCTTGTCAAATGCCAAGAAAAAAGATGGTTAGTCAAGATTTAAAGTATTTCTTTTACAATGTTTTATGAAAGGCTATTAAGTTTTCCTTATATTTGCAACGAGCTTTATTAAATCAAATATGTGACGTGTTGTTCGACGTAGTCATTTTTCCAACAGTGCAGAACTTCTAAGCGAAAATCTGATCCAACTGTGTTTTACAGACCTCTACAGAAAATAAATTTACAAAATTAAGAGTGCACTGCAGAGATCGAAACGAATGATAATGTGGTCTGGGCTAAATGAAGGATGAATCAAAACTTCGAAACAAGCTCGCATTTTTTTTACCGAGTCATCAAAAATTTATGTATTCTGGCGTTGTCTTGATGGAACACAACATCTTTTGTTGATCAATTCTGGGCGTTTTAACCGAATTCCTTGCATCAATCCTGTTAATTGTTAACAGAAGAGATCAGAATTAATCGTTTGACCACAGAAGCTCATAAACAAAACCCTTCCTATCCCACCATACACACCTTTTTTATGTGTAATTCTGGTTTTGCCGCCGTCTAGGCAGCTTCTTCTTGTTTTGTCTATGATCTTTTTTCCACATTATTTTCGTACCACTTTTCATCGTCCGTAATCATTCGGACCTTTCAAATAAGCTATAGTGTTGCCTAATGCAAAATATATTACCAGAAATATTGCTTTTTTGGACCATCTACCGACTATTTGTAACCGTAGTCTTCTAAACAACCAATATTTTTTTACTATAATTTCTTGTAATCAAAAAGATGTCAAGAATTTTGCAATGTTGAAACTGGCGACCCTAATAACAGGGCAAATTTTCATTGTCAAAGTTTAGAAGGAATATTATCAGAAATTAACAAAATTTCTGTGAAAAAACTATCACTAAAAACAATATTAAAAACAAAAACTTGACAACCCTGCTTGTAAACACAGTGCAAAAAGAGCGAGAGAGAAAGAAGTAAAACTTTATGAGTTTAATGGTGGTTTAATCATGCATTCATACATATATCAACAACACATTTATGATATATGTAGCCTTACCCGCCCCCGCTAAGTTAAAACAAATATAACATAAACATACACACACTCACTGAATACTCCAAATAAAAACATTAATAAAATGTACAACAACAAATACGAAGAACTTCATAAAGATGCCATACATGACGAAGTACTGTGATAATGCTGATGACAATGTACATATCAAATTTAAATTCTTTTTTTCTGTTTGTTTTGTGTTTTTCTATTTTCTGTACTTCTTCTTTTGGATTTTTTTGTTTAAATATATATTCTTATGAAAAAAATAATAATATTTATAGAATAAAATAAGCAAAAAATTATGGGAAAAAATGTCTTCATTTATTGTATTTCTTATACATAATTCACTGCTTATTTTTCCTTTTCCCATATTTTCTTTGTTATCGCAAACACAACAACAGCACTAATCACACTTAAAAAAATCATTAAATGCAATTTTATTTTCTTGTGCTTCCACCAATATGGAAAAAAAACCTTTTAAATGGTTTTTGCGTTTTGTTTTTTCCCTCTTTCTTCTTCTATTTTACAAGATTTTTTTTCTGCTATTCTTATACCAACTTTTTATATATTTTTTTCCTTTTCTATGCTTTTAAGACATAGATTTTTTTGTTGTTTTTCTGTTTAGGGCAAATCCATAAAATTAGGAAACATTAATGGTACTTTTTTTTGTTAAAATTATTTAAAAAAAAATTTTTTTTTTGTTTATACTTTTATGTTTAATATTTAGTTTTAACATATAGAAAAAAACTAAAAAAATATTGAATTCATTAAATGATACTCCATTTTATATTAAAAAACAAAATTTTTTACAATTATTTTATATCATTCGGATTTTTTTCGTATAATCGATATTAGATTTTGTTTTATTTTCAAAGTATTTCTATACTTTTTATCTTTAGCTGATTATTTTTCATTTAGAAAAATACTTTTATTCACTTTTTTACAACAAATGGATGAAAAAATAAACAAACGCATCCACAGCACGAAATTTATAAAATTGAACTGAAGGAAAAAAAATCTTAAAAAAGTAACCAATTACGGCGAACGAATAAAAATGAACGCCGTTAGTTTTACATTGAAGACGACGACTTTCATTGTAGCAGTTCAACGTCCAAGTAAAACTAGTGATGCCAGAAATATCGCTAAAACTATTTGTACATATATAAAAATTATGGAACAAAATAGCTTTGATTAAATTTATGATACTCTTTACACACGCAAAGTATACGAAAATTAATCAAATCTCATTTTAAGCATGTGTTTCGTTTCAGACGTTTTACTAGTTTGCTGTTTAATACACCGTTTTCGTCTGCCAATAGTACGGCAGCACTAGTAATCTATTACATTCAGCAATTGCAATAGCAATAAAAAAAAACTTGGCAGTCCTAAGAACAAGCTGTTGACTGTCTTTGACAGCCGTCAGCTTTTATTTGTTTTTTGCTTATCCATAACACAGAAGTGTTTTTTGCAGAAGAATATAATTTTGTTTAATTTCATTCAAAGGAAAATAATAAAAGATAACATGTCCTATCAACTATATCGTAACACTACCTTAGGCAATACGTTGCAAGAAAGTCTGGATGAATTAATACAGGTAATGCACAACAACGTAAAACATATGGTTTATCATTTTACTCACCTTTCAAACTATTTTCGTTTTCCATTCACCAACTCTTACTATCAGTATGGACAAATTACACCCGCATTAGCCTTTAAGGTCCTGCTACAGTTCGATAAATCCATTAACAATGCCTTGAGTCAACGTGTTAAGGCTCGCGTTACATTTAAGGCCAATAAATTGAATACGTATCGTTTTTGTGACAATGTCTGGACTCTGATGCTCAACGAGGTGGAGTTTCGAGAGGTGCATGAATTTGCCAAAGTGGATAAAGTGAAAATTGTTGCGTGTGATGGCAAAAGCGGTGACTTCAATTGAATCGTTAAATAATTTCCATTAATTTTATATTTACCACAACATCGACGATGTCAATTTAGTTTTAGACACTCAGAAAGGCGGGAGTCGAAATTATAATGATTTAAATGCTAATTAAGGCTTTTGTTTCCTATTTTATTTTGGAATCGCAAACGTAAAGAAAGATACTAGTTTTTAAGAATTTATAAATAAATAAAATATACTATGATATCGTTAAGAAAGCAAGGATGAACTTGTAACTAAAAATTCGAATTTAAAATTAAAGTAGAGAAGTGTTTGTACAAGTAGTCGGTACAAGAATTTTATACTTAACAGATGGCTTTATCATTAGAACCAACAGGAAACTACTTTAAACTTACTTGGTTTGTACTAAATTTCAGTTATAGCTTAATCTTGGCTTGTTATGATCAACTTATTAAGGCTTAATTTATATATGGATCAATAACAGTTTGAAGAATAAAGTTAGCGTTCGATTATATACCGAACAAGCGAGATTTTCATCCATTCCATATAGAAAGTGATTTTGACTATATCTTTCAGGCGTTACAAACACTTGTTTTTGTTTGCAATTTTTGGCGTGTAAGAAATATACTTGGACCACTCAAATATAGTATATTTATACTTTATACACTAAACGCTTACCACTCTCTTGTCGAGTGTGGCTCGAGATTAAAGTAACGCAATATTTAAATTAATTTAAATTAATAAATATTTAACTTTTTATTGAGACCACTTTTTATGTTCTTTTGTAAATTAATTAAGGAGTTAGCAACAGGTTATTAAAAAAAAATAGGAATTCAAAGGATTAAAGAAGAGCAAATTTTGTAATTTTCTCCAAATGCACTAAATATTAGCTAATTTCTAATCATTTAATGAGACAGATTTATTAAGAAGCAAAAAAAGCTAGACCCTTTATAAACTATCATTTCTCTTCCATGACTCTTTTTGGAAGTACATGGGTTCCACAAAGCATCTTTGCCTTACTACAGTTTCTCCAGCAAAGCGGGTCTAATGCAAAAGATCTAGAATGGAAACAGCGCCATCTGTGTATTTGGTACAATGGTAAGAAATCTCTGCTGCTGACTATAAATTCCTAACTTTCTCTGTCACCTTTCTATGATGTTTGTAGTTGATCTTATTCATTTCCCTACCGGCTACTTATCGGATCAGTTGGCTTCATGGATGAATCATCTGGAGGGGTTCAAAGCTTCTTAATAATTTAAAATTCGAAACCATGCTTAACCAGATATCTACTTATAAACTAACAAGTTTGAATAGATAGGCCTGATTATTGAATTACAATCAATCATTTGTCATACAAATTTTATCACTTTCATGTGCTTACTTTGATTAAAATCCTTTGTAACTTTTAATTCTACTGTCATGTGTCGATGATCAGACTCTGATCAATTTTAAGAAATGCTTGTGTATCAAAAATATTGCATTTCCATAATTTATTGTTTTTGGGTTTTAAAGTCAGCCTTTATTGTTTTTAAAAATTTGTAATAAAATATGTGTTAATTTTTTTTGAATTATCATGTATCATGCGACTTTTGCATATATTTTTATTTAACATCTTTTATTTTAATATTAAAATACAACAATAAAAGAAAAGCGTTGATTAAAAAGCAACTTGCCAAATGTATTGGGCCAAAAGTCTATCAGCCACCCACTAAAACCAAAACAAACTGGTCAAAACTTTATGAAACACAAACTCATAAAACGTTTTTAAAAATAGTCTTAAGTTGTATGTACATATGGTGCGGAATGTAAACCTTCACATACATAAAAAAATCCCCTGGACCGGATTGTGTTTCAGCGCAATTTCTGATGTCACACGTTTACGTTTTTTAGTGCGTCATACCATGCCATCGTGTGTCTAATATAACCTCTAATCAAAAAAATGTTTAATTAACAACCGTGTTTCACACTTTTCAATAGATAATGGAAAGTATGATCAATTACAAGTTTTACTTATGTTTAGTCTTTGAATATTTCCAGGCCGATTAATAGGGTTTGTTATAGCGCAATCTGGTCCAATCGTATTGTATCTAATGTTGGCAGTGACTTCTTTCGGTTGATAACGAATTTATTTTAAGATCGCACTATAGAAATTATATTTTTTACTCTATTTCTTATGCTTCTTGATGGTAATTTTTACCATTTTTCGTTCATATTCAATATAGTCTTATTGCTAAGCATCTTGGAAAAAGCGGTATATTTTTAAGGTGTCGAAGGAAGCATTTAAGCGGAATACTTGGATTACTTGGATTATTATGATATCTGGCTTTTAACGTACAGATTCTCAAATTTAGCATCTAATTTGAACCGAAAAAAGCAGTAGTGGAAGTAGGTGACAAGATTCGTCCTCCGCAACGGCAAATCAACCAATCGCGTAGAAAAAACTCTACTAACTTTAAGACCAATCTAGAGCCCACTCTCCCAGCGCTACACAGGAAAATCCCAACCTATAACATTGCGACCAAAAAGATCTATTGTGCCAAACACTCCGATCTCAGTAATTATCCCTCATTGCTCAAGCCGCAATGAGGAATAATTACTCGGATAAAAGCCCATTAAATCTAATATCGAATCAAAATCCATGGGCGGATGACTGTTCTCTGAGCCATTTACGTTCTATATTAATATCCGCGGTGGACAGTCAACGAACCTGTTCAGGTCCAATAAAGACGTTCATAAACTCTCGTCCTCGCATGTTTGTCAAAGCAACACATTCACAGAGAAAACGCTCTGTCGTTTCCTCCTTCGTATCAGACACCCGATTAAGTTTGATTCAGTCAGTAGTGACTCGTTAGCAAAGCAATAAGTTTCTTTCTAATTCCCCTGCTTATGTGGCCCAGCTACCCATTATAGGTAAAAGCTCTCATTAACCGTTTCACCTGCTTCAGACCCAGGCTTTATCCCAAAACACCGAGCAGAGTTCATATTTTCACACATTGAACTTTTCACTGGCCGTAGACTAGCTAATATCAGTATGGCTGCGGTCATACAATTCTAATGGCCGAACCCTGACAATCTCATTGTCCATAACAAATAAATGTTCAAGGAACTAATAAAGCTTCACACGATTTCTCAACGCCATTTTCGAGTCTATGCAATCTGAAGAATATTTTTTAATTGCCGTATATATTCATAAAAAAGCCCCAGATTCCATGCCATAAATGAACCCGCGCGCAAATGGAAATTGCCTGAATCTCTACCTGGCGTGCACTGGTCCACAAGCTCATTGGCTGCCAAGCTCGGATTTTTTATTATCAATTATAATTATATCAACCAAGCACTATTGCAGTACACTGCAACCAATAGGATCTATAATGCCCTTCCGGTCTGTAGTTCCTTCAGCAGATCTGCTACCTTCCTCCTGTAGCCGTAATGGTGGATATGTCATCCAGTAAAACCCTATGTTTACCAAAACAGTTCCACCCAAACCTTGATAGGTATTCACACAATATTTTTTCCGCTGTCTCTGATGCCTATGAGCAGTCTACAAATATCCACATCTGTGACCGCCATGCTCTACAGTTGCGATCTTAGTCTACAGTGGGCCGAAAGAAAATCCGTTAGGAGTTTCAAGTCCGGCCTGCCATACTTGAGAACCTCTGAGCGACACCCAAATTGCGGACTAATCGCCGCACTAGAGAGGCAAAGTTCTCTTCAAACATTCCGGAGTTTCAAGCATCTGGCGTTTTCCCAATTCTTGATTATATTAGGGATGGTAGTCAGTGGACCGGTATAGGGTGTCACGGAACCCTTTCTGGACAATCCATCTGCTATTTCATTACCATATATCTTACAGTTTCTAGGTACTGAAAACAACTGGATCTTATTTTCAACCGAAAACTTTTACAATGTGTTGTAGCAATAATAAACCAGTCTAGATGTCATGAGATTCGAGCCAAATGCTCTTAAGGCTGTATTGTCAAAGGTGCCCTAAATATTTAAGAAGGCACAATAAGCAACTTCCATATCAGAGAAGTTGCTCACGCGTTCCACAAGGTATCTATCCCTTATAGAAACATCAATCAGTCTTTCCATCGTCTTCAAAAAAAGGATGACTAATAGTTCCATATGATTTGAGATCACTAGGCTTACCTGTCGTCGGTATAAAAATAACCGTGATCTCACGCCATGCTTGTGGGACATAACCCAAGCCAAAGCTAGCCTTAAAAATCACTTAAAATTTTGATAGGATTATGTCAGAGCTCTTTTGCAAAAGAGCCGGAAATGGTGTGAAAATACTGTTTGATAGCCACATAATATGGAACTCACAGGTCAACCGAATAATAGAACGTTAAGCTCATACGTAGGCAAGACAGTTTGATGCTTAAATAACGGTGATGAATAGAAGCGAGAGCAGAATGAAAGCAATCCTACAAGATAGGACTTATTCAACCAATTTATTGAGGCTCTATGCTATAGTATAGGTATGTAGATATATACCATCACCACCTATAATGATGTAGGGTATAACTACAAGTTATCTATCAACTAGTGTTATTAATATTGAAAATGTTAGTGACCGTTTAACTACAATATTTAGATTTTAAAATTTACAAAAAGAAAAATATAAAATTTGCCACATCAAACGTATACTCGTCTGCATTACATTTATAAATCAATGATAAGAACTCTTCTATCAATAGCAATAAATATTAAAATAAAAATTTATTTTATTTATTATTTTAATGCAATAATAAATAATCTATTATTTGTACATTCATATGTACAAAATTGTTTTCAATTTTTAAATCTTAAACTTAGATTAGAGGGTCTTTAATCTGAAATTAATTTTCTTGAAAACTATTTTAGCAAAAAGTAAAAAAAAGGAAATTTATTTTTACAAATTTCTTTGATTTTTGACCGCCAATCGCCGCAATATTTATTGTCTTATATTCCAGTATTTTCCCAAATTTATAAATTTTCTTTATAATGTGACATATTTATTTTATCATCAAAAAATATGCCAGTTACGTTTTTTTTTGGTATTTAATTAAATTATAAATTATTATATTTGTTCGTTTTTTGCGATAATAATATTTATTTAAATAAAATATTAAAATTTTTTTTTTTAGGTAAACAAAATTGTCATTGCAATGAAATTATCATTGTCAATATCATTTTAGAAAAACTAAATAACATGTTAAGCCATATATATTGAAAAGTGTTTTCTTTTATTTAAAATTGTCACAATATTATTTATTAGAAAAACATGTCAGTTAGTTAAACCACCCGGTTTTAAATATTTTAAATAAATAGTACAACAGACGTACATACATACTTATGTACATACGTATTACCAACAAAAATTCATATCAAATTCAAATATTCGAGACAAAATTAATAGTGTTAATTAAATTAACACTTTTTCAATATTTTTATAATTGAACTGTAGTTCAGATCAGTACGCATTACTCATTTTAATTTTTATAATTTAATACAATACAATACGATTGTGAATTTGATTTTCCAAACAATTTATTTGACACATTCATTGATTTAATGAGAATTTTAATTTCACTTTTTGGTACATACAGATACTGAATCTGTTGTTGTTTTTAATGATTTATTTATTTACATTTTTTTAAGGATTATGTTGCAAACTTTGGGTAAACATTTTGTTATTATAGTTGGCAACTCTAATATTTGATGCATGTAAATATTTAAGTTTAATAGATATCGCATATATTTTTTCCATTACACTTGTTCGGAGCATATGGCTTCCACAAAATATCTCCATCTTACTTCGGTTGCCGCTGTTTCTTCCTAAGTAAGCTTGCATTCTCCCAATTCATGGTGTTTCGTTTGTTTTCAGGTTTTCGATCGACCACGGCAATTTCAACCCTGAGGATACCACTCTAGCGCCATCTTCATTTCACTTCCATTTTGAATGTATTATTTGTTTAAGAATAGGCTCTTCGTTAATTAGATTTCAGAAATCCTTGTTGCTGATCTCATTAGATCAGAAAATTCCACTGGAATATCTATAGTTTTTGGTGTAATGGAGTTGACTTTACACATGCCTTGAATATCCTAAGCTTGGTTTGTCTGGATATTTGTGAGCTTCTCGATAATGATTGTTGCATAAACACATTAGTAGACTGCAGAAGAAATGATAGATTGGATCTCATAGAAGGAAATCCATCTGTTCTGGTCTTTTTTTTCGCCTACTGTACCAAAGACTTATTTAGTTGGCCATACCAAACCGATTATAAGATTTCGAGGTGCCTTAGCACTTTTCTTCAGGCGCCTCTGCTTCTCCAATTTAAAACACCAATCGATGACTGGCGCCAACATACGCTGTATTCCGCATCAAAAACTTGTCTCGCTGGAGCATTCTACTCTATCCGAACGGCGAGCTTAGCAACGACAACAGTTTATAGTTGGTTCGAATGCGAAAATCAACTCCAATCCGCACAGGACTAAAGATTTTGCGAAGAACCTCCCTTCCAAAAGCTCCCAATAAAGCTGCATTGGTACTGGGCTTTCGTGTTGTAGAGTGTCAGTTTTGTAGTATGTAGTATGAAATGGATCTTCTAGGTCTTACCAGCGACTTGATTCTTTCTAGTCGTAATACAGACACCAGAAACCCTAGGAACTTATGTGTCAGCCCGTTGTTTAAATACACTTATTATTATTATTGAGTTGTATTATATCCAATACAATCAATCGTAAGCAAGGAGAAAGTACTAAACACGGTCAATATTGCAATTCATATGGCCCCTATTGTAAAAGTTAAGTGAGCCTAGGCGAAAGTTTTGCAGGCTTAGCACCCTGCTTTAGAATAGTTTATTACATTTTGGCTCTAGAATCTGATAAAAATTCGAATAAAAAAGAAGAAAAAGTTGCGAAATCAAAACAAAATCGTTTTTTTTTTTAATATAATCTGAAATTGAAAACTTTCTGAAACATCAAGAGTAAGAGTTTGTGAAATATTTGTTAAAGGTGTGTAATATTAAATACATTATTAGCCCAATGCATTGGAATGTTTTATTTTATTTATCTATACCGCCCTTATATTGCAAACATTGGCAGCTCTTACATTATTTTTAAGGAAATGCAGACATATTTTGTAAAGGCAATACTCCTACTGCAGTTAAGTGTTATAATACTCTTAACTCATTAACTGTTATATTCCACCACATTATATTTTAAGCGCTACGCCATGTTATTTTACAAATCGCGTTGACATGTTTATATCATATACATAAATAAATATTAAATTTATTTTTGTTATAAATTTTATTAAAATCCAACTTAAAATTATTGAAAAAAAGAAATTTCTAAAGGGTCCGCCAAATATTTTTTTTTTGAAAATGCTATAAAAAAAAACTACTAAATATTTTCTCAAATTTCTTTTTTTATTTGAAAGTACAATCCTTCCGGTTAATAATGGAAAATAATTTAATTCAAATAACTGCCTCGGCTGGCCATGCAGTAGCCTACACGATTCTGTGCAGCTGTATTTCACCAATGGCTTCAAGAATATTGTCCTTTAAAGCGTCAATTGTCTCTGGCTTGTGGGCGTAAAACTTATCTTTGACGGCACCCCACAAATAATAGCCCAACGGTGTCAAATCGCAGCTCCGAGGTGGCCAAAAGACATCAACTCTGCGGCTGATAATGCGATCTTCAAAAACAGGGCGCAAAACATCGAGTGTAGCTTCGGCTGTGTGGCACGTAGTGCCGTCCTGTTGAAACCAAATGTTGCTATTATCCTCCTCTTCAATTTTTGTGAACAAAAATTCGTTCACTATGGCCCGATAACGATCGCCATTGACTGTAACGGCCACTCCTTGCTCATTTTCGAAGAAAAATGGCCCAATTATGCCTCTGGACTAAAATCCGCACCAAACACTGACTCGTCTTGGGTGTATCGGCTTCTCAATGTATGTGTGCGGGTTTTCTGTGCCCCAAGTGCGACAATTTTGCTTGTTTACATACCCGCCAAGATCGAAATGAGCTTCATCTGAAAAGATGATTTTTATGGCAAAAACGGCATCTTCTGTAAGTCGATCGCACGCAATATTTCCCAGCGTTGTTCAAGCGTATACACAAACATATTCGTTTAGCGGAAGGATAAAACTAATTATCTGTCAAATCAGGCATGAGCTAAGTGTTACCATTCACGAAATAAGCACTAGTTGAAAAAAAACGTTAGATGGCGGACCCTTTAAAACAAACTTCAATTACTTGTAGTTCCAACTGATTTTAAAGCATTTTAAGGGGAACTTTTTCATTAAATGCTATCGTTTAAAAACAAGAAACTTATTGTGAATTTAATTTCATAATTAAATTAAATATACATATAGTGGAAACTGTATTTATTTTTAATATACTGGAATAAAAAAAAGTGATTGAAAGTCAAGATCAAACACTTCAAAAACCCCAATTTGAATTTCAAATTCAAGTTCACTATTGTTTATGATCATTTTACCCGCAAGAATGTATTGGAATTTTAAAATATTTGGTTTGTCACCTTAACTATTAGCTGAAATACTTGTATCAAGTAGACCATTTAAATCGTAACAAATTCCATCATTTTTTCTTTGATTGCAATGAAGGCCAATTAAGCTTGTGTTTTGGAAATAGTTAAAAAATATAAGGGTACGACAAGTATTTATTTAAAACAGTAGAAAACAACATAAACTAGTATTCTACTGAATTTTTATAAACTAATCAATTACTAATACATTTGCTAAAAAGTTACAAATCATTGACCAAGAGAAAATTTGGAGACTTTTAACTCCTATGATATCAGGCTTATAATTCCATAAACACAATGTAATGAAAACGAAAGATTAATTATAAAATCTCTACGTGTACCCAATAATCAGGTGTTCGCGATACCAGAATTAGGTTTACTCCGATAGCTCAAGCCCAAGCTGTGATTTTATATTAGACTTTAAATAGCAACAGAAATGATATTGTTGAATAAGCAGAGAACATTTTATTCATAACTTTTATTTATTTTTTATTTACTTTACTTTTATTACTAAAAAATTCGAATATCCAAGACAAAGTTTCATTTTATCAAAAATGGGAATTTACACAGATTTACAACGACATTAGTGTCTTAAAAAGAAAGAAATTTAACAAAAACGAATCGCTATGTGAAAGTTTTTTTCCACATCTCTTTAGGGCTTTCCCAACAGATTGAGCAAAGGTAAAGACATTTATTTTAACAAAATGTTAAAACAAAGAAAAACATTTGCTTATTAATTAATCATTTCCGGAGAAGAAAAGTAAATTTGAATAAATAGTCATCCTTCAAGGGTACTAATCACCTGTTTGGAATTGTTTTAAATACCGACTTAATTACTAACATGCTTGCTGACGGCAGGCGGGCCTACAAATGTATGTATGCGATCTATAACAGAAACACATGTTCAATTTTATTTATATAAACAGATTCGTATTTTTGTTTGCATAATAATTAACCACATTCTGTTGCTTGACTTTACCACTTGCAAGTTGCCCTACTAAACACATTAATTATTATTTTTTTTTTTTCAATTTATATTATCGTTACTATTGTTGTTATCGTTGTTTCACCATCGTAATCACAACAGCAACGATCAATAAGCACATAGACAAAAATAATCGAAGCACTTAAATCTAATCGTTAGGGATTCTCCCATGCCGCCTCCCCTAATTTGTTATTATAAAAATAATATCTAAAGAGCATCTAGAAAATAAGCGGAAAATACAAAATATACATATGGATGTACATACTCGTATGTATGTATGTACATTTTTATCATTAGCACTCAGTGACAATTTGTTTATTTTAATACCAACCAACCAAACAGACTACCAACCCTCTTCCTCAACTTTAATATTTTAACCAAATAAATAACAACGTTTTAATACATATACGTTTGCTACATTATAGTTCGTAAGTTTACTCATATCGTTTCAAATATATGAGGTTCTTCTCTGGCGGACATAAGTATGTGTGCATGAGCGGCTGGTTATACTGCGTGTACTTTACACGTATAGGTTTGCAAACGATTCCTTTATTGTCGCCTTAAACAATAAATCTGTTATAACATTTTGTTACAGCTTTTAAATGTATGGGTAAGTGGTAGAAGCAGTGCTAAGTAGTGGTGAATATAGTTGCGGTTGCTCTATTTCTTTTAACTGATATCAGTTGTCGCAAAAACAACAACAAAACAAAGCAAAAAACGTTATCAATCAATTACATAGGTACTTATTATTTCTATTCATTACAGTGCTCTTTCTCTTTTCTAAATATTTTGATAATTTTACTCTCTCGCCAGTTTTTTCAAAAAGAAAGTGTTTTCAAAAAGTAAACATGATCAATAGGATATCATGGCAAGCAAAAACTATCATAAAATACACTGAAAAAATGGAGGCACTTAAATACTAATATTTACCTACTGTGAGCGTCAAAATAAAGTGTACAACCTTATTTTCTAGAATTTAGTCCTTATTTCAGAGTTTTGAAATACGATAAATTTAAAGATTTTATATTTTTTTAAAACTATATTTAAAGCTTTAAAACATTCCATAAAAGCTTTACGAAAGTGTACTCTATTTTTACGCGTCAATAAAAAGTGTACAAGAAAACCACTATGCCACAAAAAAGAATGACTTATAAATGATACCATTTTTCTGATAGGTGCTATCGAGTACAAGAGTCCTGAGTTACGAGTAAACAACCGACACTTATAAGCTGATAACTAAGCTGAATAGGATTTGAAAAGAAGAGGAGTAAACCTATTAAATGGTGTATACTTTACTTAAGTAAACTTAAGAAATCTGTATTAACCAATTTATTTCAAATCTTCTCAATTTAAAGACGTTTTTGCATGCTATTTTATGAAAGTACATGGTATGTTTAATTATCCATAAAACGATGCTTCATTATTTAAATACGAATGAAAATTGTATTTAAAGTTATAGAACATACGGTGTAAAGCCTTTATGGTAAAGCATAAGGCTGTACACTTTATTTTGACGCTCACAGTATATTTATATGTATGTATAATTAAATTATACACAATTGTATCCACAAATATTGACTATTTGACGTGGATTACAAAAAAGCGGCGTCTTCGGTCCTATTTCTTTTGAATTGAGTAAAGAGCTGACGCTTCAATGAATGGTGTGAATAAGTGTAAATAATCGCTAAAAATCGATAATATAAGAGCTTTAAGAGGATGATGCTACTTCGCCATATATATCATGAAACCTATAAATTATTGAAACGTCAAACGATATCTTCGCCTTCAAGATTTAATCCATGTTATGCTACCAACCTAGCCAAACTAAACTTTTGAGCAAATAACATAATAACACCAGAAGTGTTTGCGTTATGTAACAGCTGCTCATGCTAAAAACAGCATTAATTCATTAATGTTCTGTTGTTTTAGCTTAAGTAAAAATCAGAGTTTAGACGCGCTTATAGATATAACTTTTATTTAGTCTTAATATGCATATTTAAAAATAACAACTACAAATAATAACAATAACAAAATAATAACAATAACATGAGAAGCTCGAATGATACAACAACAAAACACAATACATACTCGTACATACTTATTGTGGAGCTAAACAGAAACAGCATATAAACTGTCTCTCTTACTTACTTGCTTACTAAACTGAGTAACCACAAAGTTAGCTGATGGCTATGACTGTCTAGCTAACAGACTCACTGACTGACTTGCTAACTGATTGACTAGTAAAGGCAAATAAATATTCAAGCAAAAGAATCAAACAAGCCAACAGCTGTGTTGTATTTCTTAGCAGGCATTAATCAGTCGGTAAACGAACGTGAATGGGAGTTAAGGCTGTGCGCGCTTAAGAAAATCGAATGAAATTGGCTAAAAAAGTAAAATATAAATAAATATTATATGTACCTATATGCACACATAATATAATATTCTTATTTTTGAAAAAAAAAAGAAGTTATTTAGCCAAAGTAAAAAATTATTCGTTGTATGGCGTCGAGACAGTCAGTCAGCAGTTACGTTCTAAAAAACAAAAAGGCTTAAACGATAGACTCCTTCCATTTGCCTTTTTTTTCTTAAATAAAATTGATTGCATGACTGCACTAAAAATCGAAAATAAAACAGAGAAATATACAATTTTTTGGTAAATTGTTTTAAAATAGAAGCTTAAAAGAAACTATAATATAATTATTAAAAAAAATTTTTTTTTTTTAAGTTTGCAATTAAGAGTGTCAATTGTAAAAACAATTAAATTTACGTGTAAGTATTGTTTTTTTTCTTTTTATTTAAAACAAAATCGTAAAAAAGCACGTTCTAAAAGTGAACTAAAATACAAGAAATAAAACAAACAAAAACAGCTGGAAATAAATTCAAAACACAAAAAATACACTTTTATTTAAGAGTTAAAAAGCAATAAAGTTTAAAAAAACAACAACAAACGTTGGCATAAACCGTTAACTCTACAAAATAATTAAAATTGTACAATAATAAACAACAACACCCAACATTTTATATGTCAACCTTTAAAACACAACAACAAAATCAAAACACTGACAAATTAAAAGCAGAAGACTAAGAGCTAAAAGAGAGGAAATTCCCGAACAAACATAGTTGCTTACAGTGAAACAACAATAAAACTAAAGCAAGCTTAAAGTACACATTTGTTAACGTGGTGTTGTTACTCATCATCTTCAATTATAATTTATTTATTACGTTTTTTTGAGTATAATTTGGCAACAAAGAAGCAGAAAAAGTCATTCAACTAAGCCAGTACTCTATCCAACAACAATATAACGAGCCGAGTTCGAGTTTTGGCCAAGCAACAACTGGACAACAGTTTTTTTATTACTAACACCAACACACGACTGCTTTTGCAAATGTTAAAATCAACAACAGCCGCAAGACAAGAACAATATTTAAAAAAATTATAATAAGAATAACAACAGCAACAAAAACAGCTTACTGTTAACCAACCCAAAAGAAAAAGAAATTAAAAAAGTTGATTTTAAAAGAAAAGAAACTTTAAAAAGGAAGAAAAAGCGAAACTCTGTACTAAAAATAACTTTTTATTTTTATTAACCACAAAAAGCAAAAACTACAACAATAATAACAGCAACAAAAACGAGAAAAAACCCTGAAACGAGAAAATGGATTACATTGTAAAGGCATACAAAGATTGGAAACTGCATTCGCAGGTAAGACTACATTTATCATTTTTTAAAATTTGTATTTTTAAAAATATCATTATACATATGCACGCTCCTATATAAAAGCAAAAAATAATATTTTCGTCACAACCGCAATATTTACGATTCTTCATAAAACGTTTCAAATTTCATGCAAAAATTGTACTTTCAATGCACTCAGAAAGAACAAAAAAAAAATGTGGGTTAATTGCCAGTTAAATGAAAAGAAGACATATTGAATGAACCGATCCTTAAATAAATAAAGTCTGTTGAATTAAAAAAAAAAATAAATAAATAAATAAATAAAAATTAATAATAAAAGAGAAATGTCCTAAAAGTGGATTTTTATGCAAATAAAACAGTTACTTAAATCAAGCTTAGGGTGCCCAGTATGCAAGTTTAGCTTGATATTAGGAAATTATGCGAGTTGTGCAGATTATTGTGGTGGTACTAGGAAACTATGCTATTGAATGGAGATAAGATGTGCTTATTAGCCGTGATATTTCAAGCGCAGAACGCTTACACCTACGACCCAGTAGCCATCATTCATAATTAAGGAACCTAATCTCTACAACAAAGTTCCTTCAATCAACATTATTTATGAGATTTCTCATATGACTATTTATTATATATCGTTATGTTATATGATATTAACCTCTCCCAGATCAAAATTTGAAAAAAAAAAATTATCTATACGAGGGCGGATTGACATTGAAGCTACTTAGCGCTAGATGACAAAAACTTTTTCTTTCTTAGAAATTACGATCTGTCAAACGTCAGCTGTTAAAATTTTAGCCAAATTCATCGATTAGTTTATTTGTTGTAGTCGTTTGAAGTACTCGTAAGCAACTTTTGTGTTTCTTGGAAAATGGAAAAATTGAATTTCGTGTAGTGATTAAACACTATTATTTGAAAGGCAAAACGGCGAAAGAGACAAAAGAAAAGCTTATTAAGCATTACGGCGAATCTGCTCCGTCAGATTATATGGTAAAATATTGGATTGCTGAATTTAAACGGAAGGCCAAAAGAGGTGGCTACTGAAGAAAATATCAAGAAAATCCTCGATATCATTATGAATGATCGCCGGGTCAAAATACGTGAGATTGCTGAAATGGTAAACATATCATATGAACGTGTGTTCAACATTTTGCATGAACATTTGCATATGAAAAAGCTATCGGCAAGATGGGTGCCGCGTTTGCTCAGTATTGAACAAAAGCAAGTTCGACAGATCACTTCACAGCGGTGTTTGGACATGATAAAGCATAATCCTGCTGATTTTTACGTAGATTAATAACTGTTGATGAAACGTGGGTCCAGCACTACACACCTGAAACCAAAAATCAATCGAAGCAATGGGTGGAAGCTGGTGGAAGTGCTCCGAGGAAGGCAAAGACAGCGAAATCGGCTGGCAAGGTTATGACCACTGTATTTTAGGATGCACAGGGAATATTGCTCATCAATTATCTTGAAAAGGGATCCACAATCACAGGAGAGTATTATGGTGCATTATTGGATCAATTGGTTGATGAAATCAAGGAAAAACGACCACATTTACCACGCAGCATTAGATACGATGCTAAAACTACGAGATATCCACTTCGGATTGGTTGATCAACCACCTTATAGTCCAGATTTAGCCCCTAGTGACTTTTTCTGTTTCCAAGCTTGAAAAAGTGACTCGCAGGAAAAAGATTCATCTCAAACGAAGAAGTGATTACCGAAACTAATGCGTATATTAAGGAGTTCCCAAAATCGTATTATCCAGATGGTATAAAAAAGTTGGAAAATCGTCTTACTAAGTGTATTGAGCTTAAAGGAAACTATGTTGAGAGATGAATGGTTTTTGAAAAAAAATGAATTTTCCTACTTAGGTAGCTTCAATATCAATCCGCCCTCGTATGTGTACAAAATTTTATTAAAATCGGAATGTTAGCAAATAAAAAACGTTGCTAAAAAAATAAGTAAATAAATAAATAAAAGTCACTTATTTTGCGCCTTTCCTCTAATTTTTATCTTTCCGGGGTCCAAGTTTTAAAAATCTGCACTCTCATCACCTAGACCTATCTGTGTTTCAAATGTTTCGGGTTTAAAACATATTAATTAGGCGCTAAAAAGTATACCAAACATCAAATGACATAATTTGAGTTAATTTTAACCTTTCACAGGTCCAGTTATGCTAAAAGCATAGCCTATAATACTTTTTTTATGGCTTTTTAGCCATAACTATCTGTGTTCTAAATTTCATAAAAATCGGAACAAACAATTACAAAGAAATTTATAATATACATACGGATATATGGATTTTTTAATTGACAAAATTCCTAAAATCAAAGCTTTTTTTATTTAATTATACATTTTGTAAAATTCCGTATTATAAATGTGACGTATGAGCTTACTATCAGTTCTAACGCTTAAAAAAATTCAGTTGAGAAAGGTTAGGGTTTTCCACTTAAACGTGTTGTCAACTTAATAATAATCCCACTCAGAAAAAAAAAAATAAAAATAAAAAAACATTCAATCCACTGATTATTTTAAACACTGCTTAAATGCTTTCGTAAGTTTAGTTTATAGTTAATAGTTTTGAATTTAATTATTTTAACATTTTTAAATAATTTTTTTCTATTTTTGTTTAAATATAAAAATAAATTATTATCATATACTATATGTACATATGTATGTTAGGCTCTTCTAAGTTCATAAAAGATTCATAAAAGGAGGGTCTATATGGTCGTCCAATAAGAGGTTTAACTTTCCTATGGCAAAGAAAATAATGTTTTTTTAATTTTAAGGAGGAGAGTACTAAATGCCATTAATAATGGAAAACAATACCAGCGAAATGTCCGTCACAGGTACGCTTGTACGTATTCAATGAAGTTTTTTATCACCAATTCGGGCATTGCGACTGTATGTCGTCCGTCGATAACTAACGAATTCCGTCTTTAAGATCTTTAAGTCTTCCACATTGTTCTAAAAAAAGTCTAAAAGTGTTAAGCTACATGATCTCGACAACGAATTGTGATCGTCTTTTCTAAACACATCACACACACACTGTCTGACACACATTGTCACACACAAACACTCGCAAAAACGCGTTGTTATCGTTACTTGTATGGAACGTAGCGCGGTCTTGTTGAAAGTAAATGCTGTCCACATCAGTACCTTCTCAATTCAGCCATACCAAATAATTAAACATTGTTTGATATTTCTATTTATTGACTATAAAAGTTTCTTTGAGCTTATTTTCGAAAAAGTATTGAACCTTACCGTTAGACCAAAAACTGCACCAACCCAATGAAAAGAGGCTTTTTAACAATAATTCTTGTGTTTTTCGAAACGCAAATGCGACAATTTTACTTGCTAATACAGCTTCCGAAGTAAACATGAACCACATCACTCATGGTGATTTTTCGATAAAATTCCGCATCAGTTTAATGCATTTCAAGCAAAAACACGACGTTGTAAATGGTCGGTAGGCATGAATTTTTGTGTTAACTGAACTTTTAAAGCCTTAACTCCTACGTCTTATGCAAAATACGGACTATGTCGTTTGTGAAATATCCAATTCCAAAGATCGACGATAAATGGTCAAATTGTTATAAGAGCAATATTCTCATTTGTCCTTGAGTTTGATCTAACAGCTCACATTCTTAGCCGAAAAGAGCCAACCTAAAACTATTTTAGTTTTGTGAGCAATACCCGTGAAATGTTCACCATTTTTGTTGTAAATTTCATTTTTATTGATGGTTAATTTTTACTTGTCGTCTGTCAAGTAGTTGACTGGTTGATTTATGACAACTGTTAGAATGGCGGGCATAGAAAATGAGATGTCTTATTTGGACATCCTTTATACATACTATATAGGAAAATCAAATGAGAAAAATTGAAAAAACAACAACGTTTTGAAAAACAAACTGATATTTCACTTATTAACATAGGCACTAAGCCAAAAATGGGAAAATTAAGAAATTTTCTTCTGATGGTCGGAGAACCATCTTAGGTCCCAGATGTTGTGCTTTTGGATCTGTGCTTTTGAAGGAAATTCAGGGTTGAACTCCCATACCGGGATTGTTGGTCTAATGGAGCCTTAGTTCGGAGTGAGTTTGATCTAAGCTGGTATATCAATGGCTCCAAAATAAATGACAGTGTCGGTGCGGATCGCTGAGTGTCTTTCAGGCTGAAATCATGGTCATTGCTATATGTGTAGAGATCAATCTGAACAAGTTGGCTTATGAGTAAGACTATTAATATATTCTAGCTAGCCTAGCTGCCTTAAATGCATTTGGCTCGGAATCGTATGACATTTAGGCTGATCAAATATTGCTACGATACGTTGCAAAGGCGTTCGCTTGAAAATAAGGTCCAGTTGTTTTGGCTATCTGTATACTGTAGAATAATATAGATGGATTTTGTGACACCCTATATCGGTCCGGAACCTTAATGTACAACATTACTTACTACCATCCTCAATCTAATCGTTCTGGTCTAGTCGTTCTGAGGTTCTCAAGTATAGCAGGCCAAACGAAGTTTCTTGCGGGTTACTGTAGAAAAAGAGAGCATCTGAAGAGGGTGGCGGTCACAGGTGTGGATGTTTGTAGACTGTACTTACAGGTATCAGAGACAGCGAAACACATATTGTGTGAATGCGGGGTTCTTCAGAGGTTTACATGGAAATGTTTCCATGTGGTTTCAGATCTGCTGCTGGTCATTTGGCCCTCCAAATCAGATCCACTAAACAAACTATAGGCCAGAAGGAGCACAATAGATCCCAATGGGTCGCAGTGTCCTGCAATAGTGCCTGATCGGTATGATGGTAATGATGATAATGAATGGCATACTTCTGACTTGTCATCTGTCAATTAGTCATGACAAATGTTAGAATGGCAGGCTAAAGAGAATAAACCGTCTTATTGGGACACTCTTTACACATACGAGTAGGATGATCAAATGAGAAAAAATAATAAAACAACAGCGTTTAAAATACTGAAATTTCACTTAATGAGATAGCCACTAAGCTAAAAATTACCCTCACTTGAGAAATTTTTTTCTACGAGAATAAATAATTCAGATTTTTATTAGCAAAGTTATTGTATTGTCTATGATGGTTTGATAAGCCATGCATGACGAAAAGGCTAACACTATAGAATATATGGATATCAGCAGCTGAAATAAATATAACAATTGAAAAAGACTATCATTACTATCTGACAGTTTTAACATTTATTTTTGGTTTCACACGATAAGCTATCGTATAAAAACTGTTAAGCATTAATATGCCGATAATTCATATTCAAAACCTAACTCTTTGTATTTGAATTCGATTATATTTTTTCTCAGATTAAATTATCTCCGGAAAATAACAAAACAAAAAACAAGAAACATACTAAGAATTACTACCTAACCTTCAAAAACCCAACCAATATTTATTAGCAATAAATAGTTTATGGTTCAAAATAAGTGAAGGGGTGTTGAATTCTTTGAAAAGTAATACGAATCATCATCATTCATTTGATAAATATTTCGCAAAAAAAAGAACACAAACTACAAATTCATTTCAATACTCAATTTATATCTTTTTTATATAAAAATAAAATAGGAAGTGAATAACGATGGTTGCGTAAGGACTGGAACTGGGGCTGGGCTTGGGTAATAATTTATCATTTTCGAAATATAAATACAAAACGGAAGAAATCATTGAAAAATGGCTTAAGTTTTAATTTTTAATGAATTTTTTATTCGATAACAATTGCAAGAAGTAATGATGAGTAAAGTTTTCAGTAAAGTTCCATTATCGCAAAAATAAATAAGTATATGGGATACGTTGTATGTATGTACGTGTGCTGTAATCTATAAAATAGTTGACTTCTATTTTTATAATAAATGACAAAGTTTTTTTTTGTGTCTTTTGATTGGGCCAATTTAAGTTGATTGATAACAACGTTTATAACCGAAGTAATGAATATAAAAAAATCAAATAGAAAGTATTGCTTATAAAAAGTTTATATTTAAAATAATAATAATAATAATGCCCGTACTTCGTGATAATAAACGAGTACTACTCGTATAATTAATTTGCCACAATTCAATTTCCCACAATTGTTAGTAAATTTTTTTAAAAAATTTAAAAAATATGTTTTGTCTTTATTTAAAATTATTTTTTGTGTTTTGTTTCTTTATAATTTATTTTAAAATAATTTGTTGCTTAACATTTCAAGTCGTCGTCAAATATCTGTCTGTCTGTCTGTCTGTCCGTCTAATTAGTTAATCTTTAAATCTCCCATTGTTCATTGAAACGAATGTATGGATTTGTGACCTTCACTTCTAAGACCAGATTTAAAGATGTTTTTCCCCTTTCCTCTATTCATGGTAATCAAGGTTACAGGGGTTTTTATTTTTTCAATTTGTTTTTTTTTTTCAATTCCATTTAATAATTACTTTTTATGAATGAAGGTTCAAAAACACTTATAAAGTTTAATTGATTTTCATCAGTCAGTCAGCACTGCTTTAGCACACTAGTTTGTGAAGAACTCACATCAGGTTAATTAACTAGCATATGGGTATTAAGTAATTTATTTGTTTCAACTGAAATAAAATGTGACGTGTTTCAAAAATATGTATTATTTAGAAAATATCTTATTATTTAATTTTGAAATTTTAAACTATTACTTTGCGAACCGGTTCAGTGATTTTTTTTTTTTGACAATATAAACTTGTTTAGCATATTTTGTTTTTGTTTTTTTTTCTTAATTATAAAGATTTTTGAAATTCTTTATTATTCATTATTTTTAGTTTTTTAAATATATTTATATATAGTATATGTATACTTATATATATATTTTTTGTTTTGTTTTGTTTGTATTTTTATTATATTATAATTAAATAATTTTATTGTTATTAATTATCTTTGTGTTTAAAAACGTATTTTATAAAATTAAAAATAAATTAATTTTTATTTAAGTTAAATATTTGTTGCGAACAGTATAGCAAAAGATTTGTTCTGATGAGCTCTGTTTTAATGAGACATTGATAGTTTTTTCAATTTTTACATATACATACATATGTATGTATGTGCATGTGTATGTATATATGTATTTCTGTCATCAGCTGTCAAAATAACCAGTATTATTCACCTATCGAATCAATAAGCTGCACACGATTTTATTTTTGGAATCATTGAAAGTGACCTACAGTTTAACGCCAGCTCTGAACGACAGATGCAAAGAAGTTAGAGAAGTTTTTCATAGCGTAAATACTCATAATCAGGCACTAGCAATATTATGAGATGTTACCGCTGATGAAAATTGTTAGGTGGTCTGGCCTGGGATTGAACTGAGGACCCCTTTTGTGGGCCACAGTGGCACTACTATTGCTGAACTATTACGATAGACACTATGGAGAATTCTCTTATTAATTGCTGAAATTTTTAATAAGAGATACGTTTTTTGGCCAAGAAATCATTCACACTTGCTAAACAATCACAGACAACGTCATAAGTTCAGTACTCAGAATTTAAGCAGGATATCTAAGTTTTGGTTATAATATAATTGTCATCCTACATCGTTTGGCGAGTTCGTTTACTAAGTGCTCAAAGTTTTTATCGGTAATCCAGGTTTTGGTCAAAAAATTCTCTTCCGAGCTGAGGTTCATAAAAATAGTTTGCGCGATTTATGGCTTAGCAGTATCTGATTTCTTTCGAAATGACAAATAAAAGGTACCGTTATTGATTTTTGGTATAGAGCACTAGAAATATAAACTAGAAATCCTTAATTTTGGCAAAAGGAACGATATATCTCAGATGAGACTCATTTTCGTCTAAGTAGCACCATTATTATCAGTATTACTTACTATGAGGCGATGTTAAGCTACTTACTCTGGCCAAAGTTACAAAAGATCGTTAAATCTATGCTGTGAATCTAATCTCACTGCAATGCCTCCTTGTTTTTAAGGCGCAGGAGGTCTAAAGTCATGTAGTAGATCATGCACGATACTTACGTACTAAAAAAAGACATACTCATCCCCTAGACGTCCCTAGACCTTAAAAAAAATTCATTTTCGTTTTGTTCTCTATTTTAGCAGTTGCTGTGGGCAGATTTTCGCTGAGTTACAGCTTTAAGTAACATTTTATTCAGTCTTTCATTTCTTAGAATTTAAACCGAATTTCGATGATATTTATTACGAAATGTTCTGCGACAGACTGAACATTTTGGAGAGTTGTATAAACATCGGTATAGCTATTTGCTACAGCCTGCATTGCTTGTTGGAAATAGGTTTAGACTATAGTTTATATGCGGAATTAACCTGCCCACCTACATTGCTAGCTTATTCCTATTGTGTTTTTTCAAAACATTTTTTGGAACCCTTATATTTTAGCCTATCTGATGGTACATGTTAAAACACTCTTGAGCTATTTTATCTACTATTATCATTCCGCAATCACTCTAGCTGCCTCCCCTGACACCGTTCGAAAAGCGCTAACCACCCTAAGACAACTTTGTCAACAAATCGCCATTGTCTCCCTCTTAGATGTGCTATTCATTACCCTTTTGCCATGCAGATAAAATAGCATAGAGTTGGTTACTTTGACGTGGTCTTCCGACGTTTAGCATCACCATTTAATACACGTGCTGCTTTGCATAGGCGCACTTTGCATGTTTCTTAAAGTTCTAGCGTTCATCGATGATAATGCCTAAATATTTTTAAATATTTTAATATCAGGCATTTGTCAGCGCCTATTATAATAGACACAGGAGTAGCACACCGTCTGGGTGTAGACTAATCCAATTCGACGATACTAAATACCATACAAGCGACATAACGCCGGAAGTTGAATTTCTATAAATATAAATTCTGCCTTGTTTAGCATGATATATTATAGTCTGTATTAATCTGTTTAGAATTTTCGAAAAGGTAACATTACAACTACTTTTTTTATTTTTAGATTAAGACCTTTATAACCCACACAGTTAGTTAATTTATGACTCAATTATTTAAAATAAAATCTGCCATTTTGTACATTGAATTGGCAATTTCCATTGAAAAGTATATTTGCACACCCATATTACAGAAAAAGTTCCTTCAATGACGGCCTCAAAACACATAAATTTTAAACGGTTTACAATAATACAGCAAACAGTAGGATTGGTAAATAGTGTACAATAAATAGGAATTTAATATTGCAATTTTAATAATATTGACAACTGATGGACATTTTTAACTTTAATAGAAACTAATACGTATAACAAAACTAATATTGTTATTTCAGTTCTTAATCGCAAATACAACATACCCGTACTACGAGTATAAGAACTCAAACATATATATTTTTAGCGAAAATGGGAATGGAACTGCCATAACTTCAAGGTTTTTCCTTTAAATTAACGATATTTTACATTCATACTCTCGTGTATACTAATGATTTAGTAACTACCACACTGAAAGAGAACAAAGGGTAAGGAGTATAATAAAGTTGATTTTTTTTGTTTTCATTTCAAATTCATAATAAAAGATAAAAAAGCGAAAAAGAAATCAAAACAAATTATTTTCACTGCGACAAAATAACGAAAAAATGCGATATAAAATTTATTTTGAGAAACTTGCATGTACTCTTATTTGAGTAAGATATTAAATAAATAGTTGTAGAGTAAATAAATCTAAAGAGTTTTAAAAGAATTAAATCATTTTAAAAAATCACCGCTACCTCTCCACAATAAAAACGTGTTCTCTTATCATTTTTCGTATTTTCCTCCAACTAATCAAAAATCAAATTTTAACTTTTGCGTGTTATAATTTAAAACAAAGTATTTTGATTTAAAACAAATATAAAATATGAAATTTATTATCTTTACCGTCGTTGCTAGATAATAAAATTTAATATATTTTTTTTAATTTTTGCAATTAATTTTGACCAAAGACAGGTAATTTAATTTTTTATTGTAATTGAAAAGCTTTAAAAACTTCATTTTTATAATTTATGTGAAAGGTAATATTAATCATTTTTCTTTTTTAATAAATTCTTTTTTATTTTTCTTACCATTAGTACTACTGACATTTTGTAACCTATATAATGCTTGCAAATGAAAATTCATAAGAACTATTGATTTTTTAGTTCTAAGGGATCTATATGGAGGTATGCAACTTCAATATTTTTAGAAAAAAGCTGCTGTTTAAATCAAAATGTCAGGGCCTTCATTCTACAATATAGATAATTATCAAGTTTTCCAATAATTACCGCCTAGAATGGGTAAAATGGTCTTTTGCCTCAATTATAACTGAATTTGATCGTATGCACTAGTCCCTACCATCAAAGAACGACAAACTAAATGGAAAATACATTTCATATCGATAACCCTGCTTAAGTACTAACACTTGACAACACTTTTTGTATAACTTTAAACCGCTATTTTTTGCCTTAATTTTTTACTACTCAACAGATTAAAAAATGTAGCAATGAGTACCAATTTAGTTTTACTATTGAAACTATCTAAAAAACAATTATTTAAAACAAATAAAATAATTGTTTTCATTTAATCTCTTTTACAAAGTTTGCAAATGTGTATAACACCGCGGCATATTGAATAATATAAGCGTATTAATTTAATTCATTTTCAATTTCGTTTTTTTTTTTTTTTTGTTATTATTGTTTACGGTCATTAATAATAATGAAAATAATAAAGAAATATTTCTATGCATACATGCTTACATACATACATGCAAATATTCTACATAAACATCTTTGTTTTTTGTTTTAAAAATAAATCTATTGGAAATATGTAAAGTGTTATAAAAATGAACGCACGTACACCCACCTACTTACATATCAATAATGTATGTGAATTGTTCACATACAATGTACGCATAAATCAGTCGTACACATACTATAATACAAACAAATCTCACTGTTATTGCCATACGTGTAAACAATCTTAAAATGATAGCAGACAGAAACTAATTAATTGAAATGTCTCCATAGAATACTTACAAACATGTATGTAGTAGAGTTCACAACAAAAGTTGTTCCTGTTCATACGTAGGTATTTTTTCTGCTGCCTTTGTTTTATTGTTGTTAGTTTCTGTTTCTTGTTTTATTTTTATTTTTTGTTGTGTGTTATGTTTTTGTTAACATTCTTGTAATTATGAGACAACAACCGGTACTTCACTTTTTACCTCACTATTATCACCTTCCATCCCTTCCTCCTCTCTCCCTGCATTAACATACTACAATACTATGCTAAATGTCAAACACGGAAATCGCACTCGTTCTCTTCTGTTATAAACCAAGAACCAACAAATTAAGTAAGGGGTGCGCCATCTGTAACACTTAGCTCATGTCTGATTTGACAGATAATTAGTTTTATACTTCCGCTGAACGAATATGGTTGTGTATATGCTATTTTCGCTTCGCTAAGTGGGCCTGCGATCGACTTACAGAAGATGCCGATTTTACCAAAAAAAAAATCATCTGTTGAGATGAAGCTCATTCTGATCTTGGCGGGTATGTAAACAAGCAAAATTGTCGCATTTGGTGCACAGAAAACCCGCACGCATACATTGAAAAGCCGATACACCCAAGACGAGTCACTGTTTGGTGCGGATTTTGGTCCAGAGGCATAATTGGGCCATTTTTCTTCGAAAATGAGCAAGGAGTAGCCGTTACAGTCAATGGCGATCGTTATCGGGCCATGTTGAACGAATTTTGGTTCACAAAAATTGAAGAGGCGGATAGTAGCAACATTTGGTTACAACAGGAAGGCGCTACGTGCCACACAGCCGAAGCTACACTCGATGTTTTGCGCCCTGTTTTCTAAAAAAAAATTTATTTGCCGAACCCTTTATATGGAACTACAACAACAATAATAATAAGCTCATGAAAATAGACGGCAAAAAAATTAGCACGTCTGACGTATTGAATCATAAATTATTTTACAAAAAAACGGCCATTTAAAAGTGTTTGGGTGGAAACTACTGAAATAAATGAAATAAAGCTGAAAGTGTTTATTTTGCCATATATTCATTAAATATTAATTAGTTTTAAAGCTAAGTTTGTATTTAGAAAAAATGTAAATGACTAAATGGTTTTTCTATGTCGTGAGATCCTTAAACGTTATGATTGAAATTTAAAATGGTTACCCATCCATTGTTTTGCTAATTTTGGGATTATTTAAAATGTTTTAAAACAAATTAATAAGCGGGTAAAATTTTAATAAAGCTTACTATTTGAATTTTTTTGACTAATTATGGCATACAGGCTTGCTGATGGTCGCCTATGACTAAGGGTTATGTAGAAGAACGAGACGGTGTTGGATTATTTAATTCGACCAAAAATTTGCTACACCTGTGAGATGTTACGAAAACAAAATCCGTTTTTAAACTTTTCGATTGCTCTTTAATAGCTGAGGCCTTTAATTGTCTGTTGGTTGGCTTATATCTTCAAAGACTATTAGGAAGTGCATGTTTAAGTAGAATTTGTTAACTGTACGCCTAAGACTTCTTTTAAAGAACAAGTTGGCGTTAAAGCATACAAATCTTCAAATACCTACAGTTCACGAGTCTTATAGAATTTCTCAAAGTAAAAAATTTATTTCTTAATAATTATTTATTGAAATTTTAAAAATCATAATATATAAGTTTTGTATTCTTTATAGCTTAATGGTTCTAAACAACAAGTGTAATGGCAATAAATATTATCGATTGTATAAGCACTGCAAAAAAAAATAAATAAATTATTATTCATTTATTTTGAAAACATAAACAATTCTTATAAAAACCATATTAATGCCCAGTATTAAATTTGAATTACAATATGGTTCAAATTTGTTTAGAAACAGTAATTAATGGGCATTAATATTTCTTAATACCCTTTTTATTTATTGAAGGAGGAGGTCTTAAGTTGTTAAAAAATATGTTAAAATTGTTACTTGTTTGGTAAAAAAAACTGAAGGCCAACTTTAAGACACCGCCATAATTAATTTAATAATAATATATAATTTTTAACTTTTTTATCTTTCATATAACTTTGAACTAACTAATATAACCAATTTACGTACCAGTATGTGACTGTAGTCACAGTCATGAGTTAAAACTATTATTTATTTTTTTTAAATTTTAATTTATAATTGTTGATAAGAACAAAAATATTTGCATTGTTTTTCTTTTAAAAAAGTATTAACTTTATAAATGTGGATTTTAACTTTTCAATTTTGTATAAATTGTTTATATTTAATAAAAATTATTTATAAACATTATTTTCTTTTTATCACCCGATGAGGCCTTATCAAGAACCCCGCATTCACACAGTATGTGTTCCCCTGTCTCTGATGACTGTGAGCACAGTCTACAAACATTCACACCTGTGACCGCCATCCTCTTCTGATACGCTCTTAGTCTACACTGCAGACTCTACAGTGACCCGTAAATAACTCCGTTAGGAGTTTCAAGTCCGGCCTGCCATACTTGAGAACCTCAGAGCCAACCTTGAGTGGCCCTTTGAGTATTCCAATGTTTCAAGCATCTGGTAATTCCTTAATCCTTGATTAGATTGGATTGAAGATGGTAGTAAGTAGTGCTGCACAAGACGGCTCCGGACCAATAAATGGTTTTTGTTTTAATTAATCGTTTTGTAATTATAAATAAATAACTGTTTATATTTAAATTTATAATTTATGTTAATTATAACAAAGTTTTTAATTAACCGGTTGTTTTATATAAAAATGTATACGAGACCCGTTTTAAAAACAATTCATTTTGATTAATTTGAAAACGGATTTAATAATTTTTCAACTTGTAAGTTTAAATATTACGAGTTTTTAATCTATCCCACTTGGCATCCGTATTTCTTAAAAAATACATTATGTATTTTGAAAATTTCGACATCTTGTAGACTAAACTGTTACAATGATTTTAAATTATTATAATTAATATTAAATAATAATTATTATAAGTAATTACAACAAAAAAATATTTTTATTGTTTAAAACATTAAAGAAACTTTTCAATTTTTCAACTTACCTGTATTACCACAACGCAAACAATTCTCATATAGTGAACATTTGCTTCATACGTCAACACAAATTAAAATTTCAAAAGTAACAGCAGCACACAAAGATATTGACTCACTCCTCCACTAACTTCTTGCAGTAAGACGGTCCAAACGCTTTAACTTTTAAATGATAAATTTTGTTGGCTTTGTGCATACACAACACATGTTTGTTTTTATTCACCTTATGATATAAAAACTGACTTTTAACAGGTAGAAACCAGTTAAACTGTATAAGCACGTATTCTGAAATATCACGTGAAATTTAAACTTTATAGTTTTGTAACGAATGCTGCTGAAACACAAGAAAACGTTAATTATTTAAACAGTAAAAGCTATCAATTTTACTTTTAATATAAGCAAATAAACTTGACGTTATAAAATAAACAATAAAAAAATGTGAGAAGCAAATTTAAAAGAAACCGTTATAAATATTTACCTTTTTGTTAAAAGGAAAACTTGGCAACACTTTTTCTGTGTTTGTATATAATAAGAAGACAGTACTTTTTCAGCTGTTTTACTTTTTTGTTGTTGCTGTTTTTTCTTCTCTCGTACAAACTGTCAACCGTCAGTCAGTTAGATTTTTTGTTCATTTGCGTCAAGTGAAGGGTTTTTTGTTTTGGTTTCTCTCTGGCTTAAAGTACAAATTGGTTTTTTAAAAATCTAAAAAAAGGAAAATTGATAAAAAAAAGTAGAAATTATATATCGCAAAGTAATACAATTTTTGTTTGTTTTAAATTAATAATATAAATTAAAAACAAAGGTTTTATATTCAAAGAGAAATTTTGTCCGTTGTGTGAAAGTAGTTGGAATGTAAGTAAAAACAAATTTTAAAAGGGGGTGGTGGTGTTAAATGGCGAAAAGTAAAAAGTGAATGGTTTCATATGTTTTTGTTGTTAATTTTGTGCTGTTTTGTTGTTCTGCTGCTATTATATTGCTATACAAACAATAGTTGTTGTTACATGTGTATTTGATTTGTAAAAGGAAATTTGTTGTTTTTGTTTCTTACAAAATGAAAAAATTAAGTTAAAAATAATAAAGACGAAAATACAACAAAAACCTAAATAAAATGTCGTTTTTAATAATGTGATGAAAGCAAAGAAAATTAGTTTAATACATTTTGTAACTTTAAATGTAATTAAAAAAGAAAAAAATCAAAAACTGCGCAGTCACATGACGTCACAAATAAATATTTAATTATTATACTTATTATAATACATTTTTATAAAATATATTGACTGTCCCATCTGTCTGTTTTTCAAACGAAATTTTCTATTATATTTTTAAAATTGTTACATTGCAATAAAAGCTTTCTCTTTTATTTTTATTTTTAATTTTTTCAATTGAACAATTTCTTATGTATTGCTTTTGTTTTTGTTTTGATTTTATTTGCAGTTCCATGAAATTGTTCCCGATATGGATGATGAATTTCTGTTCAATGAAAAACAATCAATACGCGATTCTGCACGTTCTTTAAAGAAATACGGCAGCACTTGCTGTAATCATCAGCTACGCAATAATGAGACACTGATCCGTCATGAAGTTGAAAAGACCGACACATTACAGGGCATTGCTCTAAAATATGGTTGCACTGTAAGTACATAGGTATTTTAGTAGCAAAGTATTTTCGAGTTCTTTTTTAAATTTTTCGATAGAATAGGAGGGGGAAATCAAGAGTATATTGTATACGAATAAATTTGTTTTTTTTTTCGAATTTATTATTTAAACAAAGAGTGATAATTAAAATTATCATATTGTTTTAATGTCTACATTTTATTATATACCTACATACTATACATAAATGTACTACTTTAATGAATGTATCAATACTTATTTGTTTTTTTTTTTTGTTTTCCGCTTGGATTATTATTTAATTATATTTACATTAAATTATTTTAAAACAAAAAAATGTTTAATAATTTATTCATTATATTCATAAACATACATACATACATACCTACCTACTTATGTGCATATGAATACATATGTATATTTTTTCCCACTATGATATTCGACTGCATAACTTAATGTTTAACATCAGAGATAAGTATGTTAGTTTTACTCGTATCTTTATTTTGAATTTTTATCTTTAGATTACTTTTTTCATTTATTTCATATTATCTAGATTGCAAGTATATATTTCTAGATAATAATGTGTGTATTTTTATTTGATATGAAGTTGTCTAGCTAGTAAAGTTATAATTGCTTAAATCAATAATCACAAAATATGTACTTGAGTACGATTTTAAATCAACATTTAACATAAATGTTTATAAATTGCAAAATAAAAATAAATATCTGTAGTAATAACTCATTTACAAAACGAAATCTAGTCAATTAGTTTTCAAACCTTATTCGTCATTCGCTCTCGCATTCATAATTTAAACCCCAATTACCCATAACTACATAATTCCCCATACAAAAATTTAAAAGCGAATCACCAAATTTCAAGAAAGTAATTACCCTGTGTGTTAATACAAAATAATGTACACTCAGACCTCGTTTTATGCGAAAATACAAACTCCTGACTTTGAAACAAATGCATAAATTCAAATAAAAGCATTAAAAGTCAAACAAAACCGCATAAAAAAGTTAACAAAAAATTCATTTCATTTCAAGCATATCTGACGAAAGGAGTCGTTGTTTGCATAAACTGATCGGTAATACTTCAAGGTTAATAGTTGAAAGTTGCGGGTTGGTCTAGTAGGAACATTGAGCATTATACGACTTAATAGAAATTTCGAATCAATGTTACCTTGAATTAAGCTCCACAGAAAGGAAATACTCAGCATAGTTCGCCGGCTTTTCAAAGTAGGTAATTTAATAAGTGCTAGCCTGCTTTCATATGCAGGAAGTACATACGGGTTCCATCCAAGTCCTCTCAAGCAAAATAGAAGAAACTGTTTTTGCACCGATTCAATTTTATTACTGTAAGTATTGAAGTAGGGGTCCCATATAATAGATCCGTATTCAAGTATTGGGCGAACTAGAGATGTAAATAGAAGATTCGTTACATAAGGATCGGAAAATTCTTTCGACCATCGTTTCATAAATCCGAGTACACCATTAGCTTTATTCACCATCATTGAGATATGATCATAAAATGTTAATTTATGATCCAACAAAATTCCAAGATACATAATGTTAACTACTTTATTCAAACCATTTTCATTAAAATAATAGTTGGTATCAAGTTTCGAAGAACGGAAAAAACGACATATATTTGCATTTTTTAATATTTAAATACAGTAAATTAAAATTACACCATTCAGTGAAATAATTAATATCAGTTTGTAAAGATGATTGACCAGTAAAATCATTAAAGGAATTAAATATTTTAACATCATCAGCATACATCAGGATATTAGAATGAAGAATAACGCTTGGAAGATCGTTTATAAATAATGTAAATAATACCGGACCAAGATGACTGCCTTGAGGCACTCCAGAGGGAACATTAATAGATTTAGATATTGCATTTTTAAATTTTACTTGTTGGGTTCTGCATGAAAGGTACGATTTAAGCCAGCGAATTGCATTATCACTAAATCCCATGCGTTATAACTTGTAAAGTAGAATATCATGATTGACTCTATCAAACGCTTTACTAAAATCAGTATAGATTACATCAGTTTGTTTGTTTTCAATAAAACCATCATTAATTTTAGTTGTTAGTTCCGAAACGTTAGTAGCCGTTGAACGTAATTTCCGGAAACCATGTTGGAATGGAGATAAAAGTGGTGAGATTTGATGATGTAAATTGTCAGTTAAAATCTTTTCAAAAAGTTTAGGGATTGCATTCAGTTTTGCAATTCCTCTATAGTTCGACACATCAAGTTTACTTCCGGATTTAAGCAATGGAATAATGAATGATTGTTTCCAAATGGGTGGCAAATAACCCAATTCAATAGATTTGTTCAAAATAAGAGGCATTGGTTCACAAAGATGACCAGAGCAATTTCATTTGCGAAAACAAGAAACAACAAACAATAAAAATTGTATTATTAATTCAATAAAAAGAAGAAAGATAAAAATTATTCTATAATAATATTTTATATATCGGAATCGCTAAATACGTATCTACATCGTTTTTGAATTTGTTCCATATCGCTTTCATTACTAGAAAAAACAATTAATGCAATGTCATCACTTTGTAGATCATTGTTTTCATCACCAGAAATTTTCTCATTATCTTTTTCTTCTCGTGCAAAAAAAATTTGTCATCAGAACTTGTGAGATTGAACTTTTCACTTGCTTATACAGCTTCTGATATTCGGGAAGTAAATCGTCAAGTCCACGTTGAAGGTCCGTTACTCGTTCCGTATCTGGATCCGCATTGAAATTCACAAGTTTTTTTTAATTTTTTTTCGACTATTTCTTCACAATAACTTTGAATTTGAATTCGCATAAAACGAGGTTTGAATTTAATATAGAATTTTTATTTGTTGTTTATCCATGCTAAATGTGCTTATTTAATTTTGTAAACTTTTTTATGATTTCTAAAACATAATTAGATGTCAAATAATAAACAATAAATAAACAAATAATACAAATTAAAATGGTTCTATGTGAACGTGGTAATATAAGTAATTTAAGCAGCATATAAAGTAATTTGGGATCTTGTGTGAACACGTTATTAAAATATAATCTTACACTATATTTTATTTTTCACATTAATAAAGCATTTTCACTTTTTTTAAATCTACAATTTTCGAACAAAATATAGTAATTTTTCAACTGGATTTACCATACAAAGCAAAATCTACCTCCCCAATCCATTTTATAAAAAACTAGTAGATTTAGTTCCGCAATGCTGTTATTTAAATTAAATAAAAATATACTTTTATATAATTATTCTCTTAGTATAAAACGAAAAGTTTTTGAAATCCATTCATTAATCCAGTTTAATCCTGAATTTTGTGGTTTTTAATACACGTCATCATTAAAATATCTTAATTTTGAAATTAAAACTGTTATTTTAAATACAGAACCAAAACGAAAAGTAAAGATTTAATTTTTAATATTATTTAGCATTTAAACAATAGATGCTATTGTTTTTTTTTCTCTTCTTTTATTTGCATAATAAATAAATATTACTGTGAATAAGTGAACTCTACGTTCTCCATTGTAATATTTTTTATTTAATTTGTATAACAAATGTTTAATAAAAAAAAAACATATGCTTGCGTTCGCTGTTGCTCTAATGGACAATAAAATGACAATATTTGCTTAACAACAGAAAACGTTTGTCTTTCATTTTAAATATGTATATAGTGAGATAAGATTTCAAAAAGACAGTCTATTAGAAAGCAATCTAAAGATTTGAATCACGAGTTTTAAGCACAAATTTAGATACAAAAATAAAGATGTTTTTTGGAGTTCATCATGATCACAAACTCAAATCTATTGCCCACAAACAAAATGCAGTTAAGAAAGTCATTAAAAATCATAAGACTTGGAAAAGAAAAATAAAAACAACGACAAAACAAAATGTACATAAATATATATTTTATTGTGTTGTATAATAGCAACGTAACTATTTAAGATATGATTTATAAAATTAAAATTATATATAATTATTTATTACATCTCAGAGTTTTGATAGATTAAAATAACCGTCAATCAATCATTCAATTTTGAATTTAAATATGACTAATCATCAATATAAATACAATGTTTCCTATATTAAGTATTTTATTACTATTTTTTTTTTTTTTTTTTTTTTTTTGTAACGTTATACACCGCGCCAGTATTAATTAAATAATTAAAAACACATTTAAACACAGTTTTTTTATATTTATAATTTGTTAATTTTCTTTATTTTTTTCTCCCTTGCAGACAGAACAAATACGCCGAGCCAATCGTTTATTTGCCTCAGACAGTTTATTTTTACGTCAATTCCTTTTGATACCCGTTGAAAAATCATCACCATATTATCCAAACGCTGTCTCTAACATAACGACGACAGCAACAGCAGCTGAAAATGAAAATAATTTACATAATATTATGGAAAGCGGTGAGATTTCAAGTGGTGGAGATCCTTTAAACTGTACCAGCACATCATCAACATTATCATCAGCATCTGCTTCTTCGTCGTCTATGTGCAGTGATAGTAATCCTCGACCTGCAGTTCTACCCACCCGACCGTATTCCATAGCTGGTGAATTGTTAGTCCAAAATAATGGTGAAGAAATATCCACGTTGAGTAATTACAATAATGGCAATAATAAACAGAGTAAATCATTAGATTCCGTAGCAGCCGTAGTTATGACACCTGAGGAAGAAAGTCGTCGTAGTATAAATGAATTTTTAAGTAAAATCGATAATACGATTTCAGAATCGAGAAAATATGTAGAAAAGTCGAAAGAGTAAGTATTTTATAGAAATTTTTTCTAATATATTTATTTTACGAATAAAATATGTAAAGCCATGTTCATACGACATGGTTTTCTTGTAATTCCAATTATGAGCTGAATTACATAATTCTCTATATACAATTTTTAAGGCGAATCACCCAAATTGTAAGTAATTCAGTTTCAATTAACCTGGGGTTCCTTATTTTTATCAGTTGTTTGTCTACTACTCTTTTCCATTTTTACAAAGGTGCCATGTGAACGGAGTAATTCGCATAAATAATTAAAACAGTTTGTTAGCTGTTTGTAATTGACATCTGGTGTAAACATGCTATATATTTTTTACTAAAAAGGTTTTATCAAGAAGGTCGTGTTGCTAACGAAATAAATGATTCCCGCTCTTTGTAATAAAATCTAAAAGATAAAATCCATTTCAGGCTTTTATAGAAGTCCTTAAATAGTTCATGTGGCTTTCCAACAAAAGACGTTGTCATTTTCCACTTAAGAACTTGAAAAAGGTCTTACCGCACGCCCACAGCTTGCCTCAAAGGTTGCATTCGATAGAATCACCAAGAATGATTTTTTTTACCAAAATTATAAACATCCTTCCAGAAATAGCCTTATAAAACTTAGGAATTAATACGCATTGTCTTTAATTCTTAGTGTTTGTATATAACACATGGGCTGAAAAGTCCCGGGCCTAACAAAGAAAACACTTTTTTTGTTCCATCAAAAGTAATGCATTTATTCCAATGCCGCTCTAACATTTCAGTACCACTTTTGTAGAACAATTTATCTTTTGCCTCAAAAAAGGCCTCAGTTTCTTCATTCATGCGAAATTTCTTACCGACGAGCATTTTTTTGAGGTCTGCGAACAGCCAGTAGTCGCTGGGATCCAAATCTGACGAATACGGTGGATGTGGGAGCTGTTCAAAGTTATATTTATGTAGTTTTGGTCAACAGTAAGCAAACGCGATACCCACCCCACTTTGAACAGAGCTTACTCATAGTCAAATGCTCATACAATATAAAGCCAACACGTTCTTTTGATATCTTAAAGATGTCAGCTAACTCACGCAACTTCACTTTTCGATCATTTGGACGTCGCTGTGTTCTGCATCATCGGTGTTTCTACGACCACGTTTTAAATCAGCAAACCAACACTTTTCAAGCCATTTTTTCACTTCAACGATATTTTTTCCCATCAAGAATCAGTATAGAATTAAAACACGAAATTGTTTTTGATTCATTGTTCTAAAAATAATAAAAGTAGCGTCACTCTTAGCACAACTGACAAACTAATTAATAGAATATCATGAAATATTAACAGCTATTTTTTGAAGGTTAGCACTAAGTGAAAAAGAGGTGAATGCAATAAAACTTGCGCCCGGAATTTTTTAGCCTATATGTAAAGTTAAGCATTGTTCTGGTGGCGATATATATTCATATATAGATTACTTTACTTTTAATTTTCGGTAGTAGCGTCGCTAAGCAGAAAAGCATTGCTATATAATTTTAGTCATTAGAACTTATTTTTAGGTGGTGCATTCATGTTCGAAAGCTTTAATAATATAGTTGTATTACTTTTATTTTTACAGAACAATTTCAAATCAAACTGATGATGATCTGTTTGTTGCCACCGATGTTGTGCCTCGACGACGTAATAACAATTTAAATAATTCCTATAAGAAACAACAAAATCAAGAACCTCATCATATACGCCACAGTTCGACTGGCAGTAATTCGGATACCGCCCAACTGTTAAATACAACTCAATTGAGAAAAGTTCAAAATTCTCTGAAGAAATTAGAAAAACAACAAGATGATTTTTTTGAATTGTAGCATCATCATCATAACAATAATAATAACAACAATAATATTAATATATAAAAATACATAATAAATAGCAGCAGCTACTAAGTATACTACTAGCAGCAACAAAAAAAACTGAAATTTTAAAAATGTAAATTAAATTTATTATTATTTTACAATTATTAAACACACACACATTATATATATTTTTTAAAAACTAACACCGAAACATAAACTAAGTTTAGCTACAAACAAATACCATATACTATATATATATATTTAGCACCACTTCTGGAAAAAATAAACAAATTATCAATACAACTAATAAAACTGATTGATTATAAAGATTAAGAATAAAAACACAAACAAACAAACAAACAAATCTTAAATGAAAATCTGAAAAGAACGATGTTCTGGTCAATATGGTTAAGACTACGATGATTGTAAATAATTCTCTTTGTTAACACGTTATAACACCGGTAATTTGTTTATAACTTTATTTTGTTATATATGATAGGTAGTAAGAAGTTAAGGGAACTGTGTTGGTTGCTTAGATTGTTTTGATATCGCCCCAGAGATTATCAATTGAAACCAAAAAAAAAAAAAAACTTTACTACTAAAATGGCGCAGTATTCTATAAAGTCTATAAAAAAATTAATTTATTAAATCTATCAAAGAAGTTAAATATGTGTGTAAAAAAAGAGGAACATATTAAAAGTAAGTCTTCTTAACTAATTATTGTTTAAAAAATTTGTGATGTAAAGGAAACAAATATTGTATAAAAACAAACAGCAAAACAAAAACAAACAAAAAACGAAAAAAATGTTATTTAAATTATATAAAAGCTTTTTATAACTCTATATTGTTTTCCATTCTATTATATATATATATATATATATATATATATATATATATATATATATATATATATATATATTATCCCCTAGTTAATATAAATTTAGTAGTATTTACAAACATACATACATATACACACATATATATATATAATATAATATTATATTTTAGTTCTTTTTTTACATTATCACTATTATATTTAGTTTAATATTAAATAATTTGCCTTTTATTTAAATCTATTCTCTTCTTCATAATTTCTTTTTTTTTGTCCATCTACATAAGTACCTTTCATTATTAAATCTAAATCTAAAAAAAATTTTCATTAAAAATTATATTTTTTAAAAATTTAAATAAAGTATTAATTTTTATTAAAACACTGAAATTTCATGATTTATTTTATGTATTTTCTTTTTTCGATTTTCAATCACAATATACGTACACATATAGAGATATGTTCTAAACTATAAGTATAGATAGTTTTTTTTAAAAAGCAAAAATGCAAAAAAAAAATTATTTTAAATCAAAGCGCACCAAAAACTTTACAACTCTTAGGAAGAATCATATAAATATTTAATATAAACTTTTTCTTTGATTTCTTTATTTACAAAATAAAACATTTATTATTGGTCGTGGAAGCAAAAAAAAAAAACATGTGTTAGTGGACATTTTATAAGCCTCTTATTGTTTGTGCTTGGCTATAAGTAAGGTCTTCAACAAAGAAAAAAATAGCAAATGGTTTGGACTATAGTGGGTATAGAACTTATAAATCAAGGATTTTTACTTAATTTTTAAAAGCTTACTCATTTTCTAAATAGTTTTTTATTGATTATGTATAAAGTGACCAAGCGTTTTTATAATAAAAAGAATTATGAGTTAAAGTCTATCTGCATATTTCGGACGAATTGGATATTTGACTTCAGCGTTGTTTCAAATGATTTCACATATGATTTCTTGTGCTTCGATTAGTCGTAATCGATCTTTCATTGTCAGTAATGATTCGACAAAAAATACTTCTTTTATAGGTGGCCTGATAAAGTGGTTAGAGCGCACGCATAACAACACAAGCGACCCAAATTCTCGAGTCCCAGCAGAGGGCATGACAAAAAAATTTAAATGTGGTTTCAAGTGTCTAAAAAAGAAACTTGCACTGCTTTTCAGATAACTCAATTTAAAAAATAAAGAAGAAGCCTCCTGACCTATCAGCTTTCCTCTGGTGATCATGACAAACATCAGACGAATGTTCAAGAGAAAACGCCTCCTACTGCAGAAAAAAATTTACACCACCATCGCTTAGCAAAAATCTTCACCACCACACACAATCATATGTATACGAGCTACAGTAGATTAATCATCTACTTTGCGCAAAAAATCAACTTGATTAGTGAAACTGAAACAAAGCAATGGTTACGTTGTGGAAGGCCAATGTGTTCCCTAGAAAAGTGACGGAGTGAAAAATGACATTCATCACGTTATGTTTTGTCGGTCAAGGCCTTAAGTTCACCAAATCAGATTGAAGTTGCGAATAAAGCTAGTCATCATATTTAGTAAGAAAAAAAAAACCCCTTTTCGAGTCACCACAGCATACCTTATAAACCGCATCCTCTGAGTCAAAGTAGGTGGGCACCCATAAGGTCATGCAATCCATAACAACCTGACTATCTGACATCACATAAATGCTCACACCCTTCGATTTCCTCCTAAAACATTTCCCTAACGCAAGTGAAGATGGCGTAAATCTCCGCCTGAAAAACGAAGAATATTTGTCCATAGGAATTTATTTTTTTTTTATTCCTCTAGGGAGCGTATTGGCTTTCCACAAAGTATCCAGTTTCAGTATTCAAGTTGTTTTTCTCCGTATAACTGTGTGTAGTAGTGAAGATCTTTGTTAAGTGGTGGTGCTTCCTACTTAACATTGGAATTTATTTTCCAGTAGGTGGTGTTTTCTCCTGATCATGCGTCTGATATTTGTGGCCATTGGGGCTTCTTTAGATGGAATTGTCTGGAGGGTGGTTGAAGTCTCTTTATTAAACACTCGAAACCGCAAATAAATTTGTTCTTGTCATGCCCTCTGCTGGATTTTGCTTTGTATACCTGCTCTCTAATTACTACACACGCCACCCCCTATCCATAGTCATAGCCCTTTGGAAATCAGAAGCAACCACACCGGTTCCAGTCTCACCGCCAGTATGTTTTTATCCAACGATGGTCATCAACCCTGGATGCCAGCATCTTCCTTATACAATTCCTTAAGGAATTTATTTTCTTTTAAATGAATTTTGCTGCTGGCAAACTTTTTGGAATTGGCGCTTCGTTGCCTTCCAAAAATTTAGCAACATGCGCTAATACCTCATATTCATCATTATAGAAGTTTTTTAGCCGATCTAGACGTCTTTTATCAAAATCACCACCTTTCAGTTCCACAAACCATCTTTTTAGCTTATTGAAAGCGATAAGCTCCCAAATAATTATATGCTGGTACAAAATTCGAAATGTTCGAAAAAAAAAATACAATAAAAACTGTTTGTTTAATGACGGATTTTTAGCCTTGAAAACGACGTATATACATAAGTAAATACATAACTACATACATAAGTATAAGTTATTAAAAACACAAATCATGTGTAAAGTATACGCCACCTGTTGTAAATCCCCTATTTTTAAGTTGTACGCCCATAAAAACAGCCATATGCTTATAAATATTTCTCAAAACCTTCAAAAATTTTGTCAATAAAGTCTTTGATTTTATTTAAAACGATCTAAACTCATTTACGATCTTGTTCATTGTAAGTTGTAAAATAGTTTGCGTTTATTAAGGCCGTTTACACTTTACAAGTAACTCTGTAATGTTTTAAATGTTGTAAAACGTCCTACCCACCACCATCTTCTCTCTGTTTTATGTTATGAAAATGAAAGAAAAAAAATAAAGAAAGAATGATACTGTGAATGTATATTTTATTATACCTAATGATCATTATTAATTAATTAATAAATAAATGCAAATATAACTGAATGTAAATTATAAAATAAATTATTAAATTATAACATAACTTGTGTCTTTTTCAATTTATTATTTTTAAAATGTACCGAATACCCAAATGAGTGCCATATACCATCCAATAAGTCTAAGTTTCGATCACTCAATACATTTGAAATTGCTGACAATTAAACGCTCTCACTATTAATAAAATGTACTCAAATTACACTGATTCATGGCATGAAGACCATAAGTTTAGCCTATAACCATTGGTCCATGTAGAGAGTAGTCCGCTTCAAAGCATAATTAATTGTAGCCTTATGTGAAGCTAAAAATTTTATGTCATTTTCAAATAATGAGTTAATGTTATCTACGAACATAAATGTTTAAAGGCATGCTTACACGACAACGAATAAGACCCGTCAAAACGAACTACAAAAGTGACATATGAATTCAAAAAGTGAACAAAGTAATTCTCGTGTAAGAGTATTATACGAATATTGTGAAGTTTGAATAAATTTTTCGAAATAGTTGATGTATATCAAAACTAATGATGGGTACCATTACCAACATTGCAAGATTCCTAACATAGAAAAAAGATCTTGATTTTGAAAAAATACCTTGACTGTCAAAAATATCAAAATAACAAATCACTGGCAATACTATATATATTTTTCTATTGAGACCAGTGCTCAAATGATGACCACTACTCATGCAGTGCATTGTGCTGGTTCTAGGAAAATGGATTATGGTAAGGAGGAAAGCGGGAGTAGTGTTTATGAACGTTCGATTTAAATTTTACACTAACGAACTGTGCGGCTAAAGTACGAATTCTCCCTATAATGCGTTATGCGATTCGCTGGACAATCCACTACGAAGGGATGCGTTCTACGAGAGATATGGGTATTACGAAAGAGTATGTGATTATTGGGGATTAATTCCCTTATTTCGCTAGAACGCATTCTATTATAGTACCTATAGAACAATGAAACGTACGTCACATTCCGACCATGATCTAGAATTGACTACCCTACCGTCATAAATATGCACCTTTGCCCTTTCCTGTACGCACTCGAGAAGCTTCAAAATAGATTTTAACCCACCGACACATACATGAGAGCTGTTTTCCAATTTTGGTTGGATATAGATCTTGTAAATATTAAGCAGATCAGATGGAGTAAAGTATTTCTTACACCGTCTTAAGAAACCGAGGCACTTGAATACTTCTTTCGACATATATATTGAAAACTTCTTTGATGGGATAAAAGTATCCATCCCCAAGATCATTATATCGACAACCATTTCGGCCATGGCATTCACATTAGAATCAAGGAAACAAAGTTTGCAATTAAAACATCCGTAGAAATTGCTGAGCTTCGCTCAACGACCTTTCCCGTAATTGAAAACCAAGCACTTCGTAGCTGTATTTAAAACGTTATGAACGGAGAACGGGAAAGAGGCAGAAATGGTACAATGATTCGTATTTCCGAGAGGTGCAAGAACTTCAACTGTATACTTTTCAGGGTGTGAAGTGAGGAAAAGGTGGTGGGTCTTATTTTGGTGCTCATCTACACACGTTATATGAGTAGGTTCATTCACTAACTACGCAAGGTGAAATGGCGTAACCAAGACGATTTATGAACATTGAAATCACCAGCAACAACAACTTCACTGTATGGGTTATTCGCAAGGATACTCGATATTTTGTTTGGAGGATGACATTTTAAGAAGACGTTATTAAAGTCGCTATATTCTATAAAAGGTGATCTACATTTAAAAATGAGTGAAAATTCGGAACATTACCGTCACAGTTGGCTTTTCTTTTATAGAAAATGTAAGAATACTTCACAGGATTTAAAAAAAAATTGTGAAGCTTACGAAGACGTTGATGTAGCTAAAAAATAGCAGCAAAACGATTTGCTATCTGATAATTTTGATGTTAAAGATAGCAAGGTGCTATGAAAAGTCGATGAAATCATTGAATAAATTGAGAGCGACTGACATTTAAGCAGCATGCACTTTGCTAGAGAACTAGGCATTAAACAGTTATCAACCATTTAAAAGAAGCTGGATATACAAAGAAGCTCAATGTTTGGAAGATGTTTAATAGACCGAATTTTCATTTGCGATTCACTGTTAAAACGGTACGAAATCAAACCATATCAGAAGCAATTGAATACGAACGATGGATAACGTACGACAATATTGTGCGAGAGTAATCATAAACAAAACAAGATGAAGCTTAGCAGACAGTGGCAAAGTTAGGATTGCTACCGAGATAGGTAATACAGTGTATCAAACACAACTTTGTGTAAGGAAAATATTGAAAAAATATGTTTAAAAAAATCTTGACAAACTATATTTTTTCCTGATTCTTGACAAGCTGTAGAAGTTCAGAGCAAGACGCTATTATATCTATAAGCTAAGTATTTTGCTCCTTTCATCCTAACAAACTCTCTCGCGGTGAAAAGTAAAAGTGCAAATGCAATTTATCTCTCAAGACGCTAAACTTTACCATATCAAATACTTTACTTAAATCAAGTGAAATTACAGTCGTTATCTTTTGATGAACTAATATTAATGCAAAGATTCTATTCTACTTCTTTATCAATTCTACTTCTTTTCTTTCTACTTCTTTACCAATCTGCTAAGAAACTAAGCATCGGTTAAGATTCAGCTAAGTTTTTGCCGGAAACTCAAAATTTGTGCGTTTATCAGAAAAAGATATCACTAGTCAGGTATTTATTTTCTGTCGCACTGTGTAATTTATATGTTTAACACAAATTTAACTTGATTTAGCAATCAAATAAAGTATTAATGAAATGACACCATTTAAACAATCAATATTTTGCAATTACTTAGTTTTTTTTGGAAAATTCCTTGAACGTGATCTCATCATACGTATGAGCAATTTTTAAGATTTTCTAAAATCAATATTCAAATTTATCATATGTATGGAAAAATATCAAAGTGAAACAAAAAAACAGGGGGTGATAAAATTCATTAAACCAAATCATAACAATAATAAAATCCATTCACTCATCTACATATGTAAGTAAGTATGAATATTTATTTAAAATATCAACAAATTCATTAATTTATTTATTTGTTTGCGTTTCTTGGTGACACTTCTCTATATAATAACTATTCATCATTTATGTTAACAGATACTCAAATCGATAACACATAACACATAACAATGTACATACATACACATGGTATGAAACATTTCAATTATCAACAAAATCTAATGGAATTATTTCAGTTATGAAGTCAGCATTTTTAGAATTTTCTCCGAATTTTGCAAAATTTTAACACGACTGGCATCAATCATTTCTATATATTCTGCTATATTTGCCTCGATTTGTATCAATTGATTTTTCATAGGTTCTGTAGCAGATTCTGTAAGACTAGAACAGAGATCAGACCAGTCCAAAATGTAAAATTACAAAAAATCTTTATACAAATTAATTTCTATTTACCTCTTCTCTCTTTTCAATTCATTGGCGGCTTGGTTATAAGTATCCTTCCACATTGTATATTCTAATTGCATGGCATCTATATCCTCTGGTATGAAGTCCATTAGTTTACCCAACGGATTAATAGATTTTGTTAGGTTCTGTATGACATCACGCAAATTATTCATATTGCGAGCAGATGTTTGCCTCATAACCAGGCCATTTGTAGAATCCTTTAAATAGAAACAAAATTAAAATCAGTAGAAAAAAATTAGACTAGTGGAACCCGGTCCGTACAAAATCACCTATCAAAACAATATTTTTCTAAAATTTGCGACATCTATTGGACAAAACGGTATTACTCTTCACAGTCTATATAATATACATATGTATGTATGTAAAAAGTTTTTAAGGGGCTAGTTCCTAAGTTCATTGATGCCTCGTGAAAGCTTTTGTTATCCTTGAACACTCATCAATGTAATATCAGTCCATAAACCTCTACAAAACAGAGGTTAGACAAGAATGTGTCCTCTATTCACTGCTTTTTAATGTTGGTGTTATTTTTGTAACAGCTAGGTCCATACAATACTCTTTTCTCCGTCACTCCTCTAGGGAGCATATTGGCTTTCCGCACAGCAAACATTACTTTTGTTTCAGTTTCAGTAAGAAAGTTGATTTTTGAGCTAATTAGATGATTAACTTTCTGTAGCTCGCCTCCATATGATTGTCCTTGCTAAGTGGTAGCGATTCTTACTTAGCATTGTAATTTTTCCCAGTAGTTGGCATTTTCTCTTGATCATTCGTCTGATGTTTGTCATCATCGGCGGCTTCTTTGTGTCATTTGCCTACACTTCAACAACTACACCACGCCAACCGCATACAATACTCAAGTCCGGAGGTTTTACTTTGAAGTACAGGACTAAAAATTATACCGCTTAACATGATTCTTCCATAAATCCATTAAACGGAGTAAATTAGGACAGGTTAAGGACGGCACGATCTATGCATGACAAGTATGCCTTAAGCCTGCTACACCATTTCGGTCTCAGAGTCCCACTAGTTTTCAGCGGCAGGATTTCGCAGTGTCTGCAAGGGGCAGTAAACAACCTACAACCTCTATGCTGATCCAACAGATCCTGCACACATCTGCGTATACTTTCCTCGCCTACAAGAAGGTTTATCCTCACATGTCTCGGCGCACTATACAACTGTGTGATGTTAAAATTGGAATCATGTTGTGTTCCCTAACTGGCACAACTTTTGTTACCTGGTTTAGGTAGTGCCCAGAGGTGATTTGCATATAGCCCGTGACAGTCCTTAAGGCAGTGTTTTTGCAGCATTAAATATCCCTTAACTGCCTATCACTAGATCAAGGTGACCACACTGGAGCCGCAAAATTAACTAATGGCAGACCAATTGTTTTATATGTAGCTAACAAGGTTTCCTTATCCAAGTACTGCCGGCTATCATTTTGAGGACGTTGTGTCATGCATATATCTGCGTATACTTTCCTCGCCTACAAGAAGGTTTATCCTCACATGTCTCGGCGCACCGTACAACTGTGTGATGTTAAAATTGGAATGATGTTGTGTTCCCTAACTGGCACAACTTTTATTACCTCGTGTAGGTAGTGCCCAGAGGTGATTTGCATATAGCCCGTGACAGTCCTTAAGGCAGTGTTTTTGCAGCATTAAATATCCCTTAACTGCGTATCACTAAACCACGACGACCACACTGGATCCGCAAAATTAACTAATGGCAGACAAATTGTTTTATATGTAGCTAACAAGGTTTACTTATCCATGCCCCAAGTACTGCCGGCTATCATTTTGAGGACGTTGTGTCTATATCGCAATTTATGCGTGATTATAAAATTTTTTGGTGGTGCACAGTCGACTTTGTACCCCCAATCGACTACAATGCCATGGAATAAATTTACTTCCTTCGTCCAAGTTGTCAAGTACGGCCTTTTGATCCAAGCCAGAGCTACCGGTTATAAGTATTACGCTATAAAATACTTCTCTAACTAATGCATCTGCCGCTCGTAGCCGGCGTTAAAATGAAGATCTTTTTCAATGATTCCAAAAAATAGAATCTGGTGCAGCACATTCATTGGGAGTAGTGCCAGTTGTAATGTTTTGGGAATTATGTATATATGTATGTAATTAAGAATAGTTTTCTTTTAAAAAAATTCTGAAAACTAATTCGTTCAAATTTATAATTTGAATGAAATAAAAATTTTCGAAATCATTACAAGCTCGGTTTTACAAAAAGTAACAAAAACATAATATCTTACCTTTTTACATATCAAAACCTCCTACCTTATCATTTTTTTGCTGATTGCTTCCATCGTTCTGTATCAACTCTTTTTGTGTCTCCAATATCTGCTGAACTAAATGTCCTTGTTCGATTGTTTCGTCCTGCATTATTTTTTCACTTTCAGTTAAATTCATTTGCTGCTCGTTTGCTGCAATTTCGATATTGGCATTGGGATTCTCAATGATGACCAAATTGTCACCATCATCGTCTAAATCACCGAACGTTTCCAATTTCACTTGTATGCCGGACATTTTTATTTGATCATTGGGCTGTAAAATAATTTCAATATTTTTATCACGTCGCCTGGGTGCGCCAGGACGTGCTGATGGTGGCCTGGCACTGGGTGGTCTCAAAGTAGTTCGAGAACGATTAACCAAAGAGCTCTGATTGGACGACGACTCCTTAGAGTTTTCGCGAATGAAAGTATTTTCACGTTTCATGTCATTATTCATGTTAATAGGAGGAGGAGAAGAAGGAGGAGGAGGAGGAGATGTTGAATCTTTTGTGGGTGGTTGTGAGGAAATCATTTCCAACTGTTTGTTTGTATTCTCATTCTTTTGTTCTGACATTGTTTCATACTCTTTTGGTTTTTGTTCTTGTTGAGGTAAAGCAGTTGCTTTTATTGTTTCCTCTTTCCTTTCTTTAATTGAAGAGTGTTTGGATTCAGATTGTTCTGGTGCCAAAATAGAATCGTTGCTGGTCATTTCCAAGCTGTTTATATTATCCTTCTCTGAAAAGTTATCTTTAACAGTATCCTCCTTATTGCTGGCATTTGATTTAATTGATTTTGCTGAAGATTTTTTTGATTTTCCAGCCGATAAACGTTCTCCTTCTTTAGATATAATCGACATTGATGTTTCTTCTTGGTTTTTAGTGTTTTCTTCATTATCTTTTGTAATTTCATTGTTAATACCGTTAATTGAAGATTCTCTAGGTGGTATGGGAATTTTATTTTCTGTTTGCTGTACCACTGCTTCCTCATGCTTACATTCATTGTCTCTTGTTAGAGGCTTATTATCGGTTTTAGATTTCTCCAAGCTGGGTGAAGGAGTACTTTTACTACTCGTTTGTGATGGAGTTTTTGTCAACTTCGATTTCGTTGAAGTCTCCTTTGATGACTTTTTCACTGATTTTTCTGTGCTTTTTATTACTTTTGAAGATGTCTTCTCTTTTGACAATAGTTTTGTTGTTGATTTTTCTTTATCTTTGTTGGTATTTGCTACAGAGTTTTTGCTCGATGTTTTACTTGCTTTTGGGTCTTTTAATTTCGATTCTTTTTCTTTAGTTTTATCTTTGATTTTAGAATCTATCGCAGTTTTACTTGTGTTGTCTTTGGTTTTTCTATCAACTTCTTTAGTTTTGCCAGCTAACACCTGTTCAACCGCTGGCTGCCAGTCAAATTTCTTATCAATTATTTCAGCCATTAATTGAAGGAGTTCATTAGTTTTATCCGTTTCATGACCAGCAACAATTTTTGAGGTGCGTATAGCCAAAGTAGAATTTGTAGTCAGTTCTTTACACAAAAAAGTCGAAAAATAAATAGAATTTGCAACAGTTACTGGGTCAACAATGTGTTTTTTTCACTTACTAACAACATCAATCATTTTTTGTAAAAACTTCATTTTACCATCACGATCTTTAATATTGGCATAGACTAGCTCCTCGGGTGTATAAAGACCAGCAAAGAAACCCGTATCTCGTATAACCTTAAACAGAAATACTGCGTATTTAAAACGTAACTTTTTTAGTGTTCTTTCCAAGTTGTACTTACTACACGAAAAACATCATGCAAGAAACCAAATGGTGGTTTCTTCAGAAGCTTTTCCGTTAGATGTGGCTTCTTAACGTATTTGCCCAAAGACTCCTGTGTACGTTTTATAATGGCTGGATCTAAATCCTCAGCCATGATTAATTATTTTTCTTTTAATGAAAACATTAACATTCAGTTTAATAAACGTTTTCCTGGAATTACTGAAAATGTGTTGTGTGCTATGAAAACCGTTGCCCTTGGCAACCGTTTTAAATTTAGCATTTTTAAAAGAGTTGCCATAAATGCACCATTATGATACAATTTTTATTCTGTCAAACGATTGCTTTATTTGACATACATACGAGTACAGTGGTGGTCAAGACATTTGCAACTAAAGCTGTATTCCAGTTCTTTAATTACCCATTTCTTTCCGATTTGTTTTTAATCCTTGATTTTTAGTATATTTATAACTTTGTTGATTGCTTTTTTGTAATAGCGGGAACAAATTATCTTCTGATTAAAGACAACAACAAAAAAGTAATTTTTGAGCAATAGAGTCTACCTATTCTTGTTCAAAACATTTGCAACTTTCACCTCTCTTACTCTATATGAATAACTTTTTACTTACAAACCTTTAGGAATGACTTTAATTACATTTCATTTTCATAATGTGAGTTTCTGGCATTTGTAATTTATTACAAAATTCCACATTAGTCATTTAGCTTTTCAAGAAATAACATTTTACTTAAATTGCTACTCGTGCATTGAATTTTTGGAAAAATGGCCGGCAGCAAATACAATTCTGTATTAATAATCAGAATTTTGCACGATTTTCGAAGCGGACTTTCACACAAAGAAATTTCACTAAAGTATTCTATTCTAAATTCAACAATTTGTCTTAAAGTCAATAATGGCAATATTCATACGGTGCATAAGGAAAGATCTCGTAAGATAAGATCTCGTAACAATAGTACACTAAGGCAGCAAAATCAAAAACTTTTTTGTGAAATATAATATAAAGTAATACCTGGAGAAGCGAAAACTGATACTTCTATTATTGTTGGTATTTCAACCATTAATAGAAGAGCCAGGTAATATGGTTTCAGTAAAGAATATCCGAAAAGAATAAAGAAATTTGTCTCAACTTTGTACGAGCACATGCGAAATGGACTTCACAACAATTGTGCTCTGACGAGTCTTCGAAGATCAAAAGGATAAATTTGTGTTCGAAGACCGGTTGCAAATGTTGTGACTTGCAGTGTAAGTTTGCAGCGATTAAGTGGCAGTTCTTGTGTAGCACATAAAAATAATTTATTCTTTGAAATAATTACTTTGTTCCCTTATATGGCTCGTTATTCTTTGCCTCCTGGCCATACTTTTTTAATTTTGTTTCTACATTTAAGAATATTGTTTTCAAATTCGGCACTTATCTTTAGCATCTTCCACGGTATGCAGCCAGTATATTTCAGCATGTTTCACATTTTCTGAAATCACACGATTAAGCACTTAACAATAGGAAATAACTGGTGCAATCATAAATCAATTCTATCTTAAGCATCCCTAAGTATAAGTAATAACCATCATTTGAATATATTTCTGATCATTTTTATTGAATCAAATATGTATGTATATACAAAAATATAAAAAAATAATTAATTTTTTTTAATATTTATAAGGCCACATGCTTTAGCATAACAAATTTTCCATACTTAAACAAATACATAAATAGGTCTACAACTTAATATCGAATATTGTCCAACGAACTAAACGCCCTTTTCACGTTTAATAGTTTTATCTGTGTTCCCATCTTTATCATCATTAACATTTTCATCTTCGTCATCATCATCATCATCATCATTGCCTAAAACATACTCAATAACTTCATCAATTGGGTAATTATTGAGAAGTTCTTTTATAGAATCATTATGTATGACAACAGTGAAAAGTAGTTTAACGTATTCACGCATACGAGAGGCATAATCATAACTGCTATAGTTGTGCTGATCTTTAGATAAGTCATGACCACAATTTTCAATTACTTTACAAAGAACCTAAGAAAAATTATATAATAATTCGTTAAAAATGTGTAATTAAAATGGTTCATATTTTTCTTAAAAAAAAAAAACATACAATTTCTTCGCTAGCATCGGGCCAACCAAATTTCTTTAGCGTTGCACTATCTACCAACATGTCTAGTAATTTACTAACATTATCTTTAATTTTTAATTCTTCTTCGTTAAGTGTTGGCTCATGCTCTTTCTCTCGATTTTCCTCATCCTCCTCATCATTGTCGGCTATGGCCGCCGCTAAACTTTGAGCCAATGTCTTACGTTGCTCTTTTTTCGCCTCCGGACTTAAAATGGTGGGCAAATTTTGTGTTGTTATGGGTTCTATAATACCACCATCCGATTCTAAAGGTATAACTGTAAATGCTTCATTCGAAAGTATAATCGTTTGTTTTGCAACACTCCTTGATGTCGAAGGGCTTTCTTCAATTATAAATTGTTCTAATATATTCACTTTATCATCTGAATTGTTTTCAGCAGTTTTTAGTACTTGTTGATCTTTCAAACCCTCTATGTTGGTATTTAATATCTTTCCTTCACTATTGGTAGTAACGAATTCAATACGTGGTCCTTGAGCATCTTCAATTTTAATAATTTTTGGTGGCGGCATCAACGCTGTATCGTTATCATAAAGACTTTCATTTATAAATGTTTCAGGATCTTCTTGATGAACTTTGAGTATATGGAATTGTAAACTTTGTACTGTATCGAAATTAAGCTTGCAAACAGCACAATCAGTACGATTTTTTCTCTTACGACGTTCGGCAGGTGCTAAAATTAAATAGAAATGAAATAAAATTAGAAATTTTCTTTTTTTTTAATAATTTTGAAATTAAGCTCACTGGTATGAACATTATTATTCATATGTTTTTCAAACTCCAGGTCTGTTTTAAACCCAATTTTACAAATATCACATCTGTTTGCCAAACGTGTACGTCCTTTCTTCTGCAAAGAACCCTTCCTTCGCTTGGCAATGTTATGCTCTTTAACATGACGTTCTAATCTGTAATGTTTAATATACAAATGATAAATGAAATGAAAAAAACTTGAAAATCATACTGTTTTTCGGTTCTAAATTTTTCAGAACACTCTTCACAACCGTAAGGTCTTAAATGTATTTTATTATGAGTACGTAGCTGTGAGCCTTGTATAAAACTTTTACCGCATTCACTGCATACATGTGGCCTTTCACCAGTATGGCGTTTCATATGACGATTTAATACTTCCTTTACAGCAAACGATTGTTTACACTTAAAAAAAAATTATAAAAATAAAACAAAATTAAAAACTTGACAGATACCTATAAGATAACAATTAAAGCGACTTACCACTGAACAAGTATATGGCTTTTCGCCAGTATGATAACGTCTATGCTTTTTTAAAGCCACCAATGAAGGAAACTTTTTCTCACATAAATCACAATCAAATGGTCTTTCACCTGTGTGGGTGCGTGTATGTATGCTTTAAGAAATAATATTTTATATTTCAAAATTATATTTTATTTCTATTTCCTCTCCACTTACTTCAATGTTGATAAGCTGTAGAAACATTTTTTGCATGTTGGACATGTATATTCAGATTTCTTGGTAGTTTGAGCTCCAAAATGCTGCTTTAAATGAACACGTAAATTATCCAAGCGAAAGAAAGCCTTATCACACACTTTACAATGTATGGTATCATTTTCATTAGCCGAACAGGAAGAGTATTTTTGGTGACGACTCAAGTGATAGGAACGTGTAAAATCTTTGCCACATATCTTGCAAGCATATGGTTTGCCACGATTACGATGCTGTTCTTCATGTATTTTCAAAAGATTAGCACTACGCAATTTAGCATTGCAAATACTGCATGGGTGATCATCAAATTCCGAGTGCGTTATAAATATATGACGTTCATAACTCATTTGAGTTTTGAACGATTTCGGACAATCTGGGCAATTAATATGTCCCAACTTGTAGTCAAAATAAAATGATTAATTAATGGATGACGGTAAAATAGAAATAAAAACGTAATACTTACATGAAAGGTATCATAACTTTCGCCACAACAAAAGCAAACATCTTTTTTCTCCATTATAACGGCATCCTTTTCAATTTTCTCTAAATTTTTCAACATTTCTGCCTTACGAAGATGGTAGCTGCTATCGAAACGACAAAAGTCTATATGTTTTTTTAAACTCTAAAAGAAAAAAGAAAATACCTTTATTATCTGTTTTTAGCATATTACTATCAATTTTAATCCGTTATGAAATGTTAGACGAAATTGTACAAAATTTACATCGAATTGAATTGCTTCACTTTTTCGAAAAATTAAAACTATCTGCGTTTTTATCACTAGATGGCATTAATGTCACCGTATATCTAAACTAATTTGATTATATAATGATTGATTCGATTGAAATGTAACACTTCCAGTTAGATTATTGGTGAAGATATCTCTGTACAAGTTGTATTGATTTGAAAATGAGTGAAGTATCTGACAAAATAAAGATCGTGCAAAAAGAAAATCCTACGATGAGAATGTTGTGAGCGATTTGCTCAATTAAATTCAGTAAACTTTGATGTCAAAGGAAGAGAATTGCTCCTTATTACCTGCTACAACCTGTTTATTAATTTATATGTTTTCTGTCCATAACTCAACCGTTTAAACGTGACAATCAAGGAACTAGCCAACAGCTTTAGTGATCTGCCGAAAATTTAACTGTGCCGTGCAGAATAGTTATAATCCACCCATCATATATTGTGGACTTTGAACCGTTTGATTATTATTTGTTTCAATATCTGAAAAACTGAAAACTTGTTCGCTAATAAACACAGAACTTTTTTATATATTTATTTTAATGGCTTGTGGAACACCCTAATATCGAATGACAAGCCCTTTCTTATATTCATTGCCGGTGTGGAAAATAGGTATCATCATCTTGAATATTGAATATTAGAGGTTTATATTTCCTAAACTAAGTTATCTGCTATTTAAACGAACTCCAATTTTTTTCATTAGATACTTAAAAATGTTTGTCACTCACACTAATTTTACGAAAAGATTTGAAGCATTTGCCACAAACATGTTCAACAACTTCCTGTGTTGAAGCGCCATCATCATCGTTATCGCTGAGATGCAACTCCTCAGTGATCTCCCCAGCTGTTTTAGTTACGTTTTCTTCTTCGTCATCTTCATTATCGGCCAATATAAAATCAATGGTTTCGCTTTCTTCTACGCCCGTATCAGTGTTCTTCTCTCCTTTAACAGTCTTCATCACATAATGATCCATGTTCTTTTGCTTTAACACTTTTTTTGGTGTCGCAATGGACATGGTAATTTGTTTTGGGGGAGATAGTGGCACCGTTGTCATAACCGGAGTAGGTGCTTTTACGGTCGTTATTTTTTCATCATTCAGAATTTTAATGCCCGTAGCGGCTTTTTTATCAGTCGATTTTCTCGTATCCTTTTGTTTCTCCATTATTGGTGGGTGGTGATTATCTAAAAAATAAAACAAAACTGTCAGGATATAGTCTGTATATGTATATGTATGTGTGTGCCTATAAATAAAGTATAAAGCCAACTTTTAGGCAACATTTTTTAATGTGTTATACTTTAAATTTCTAATTTTAATGAAACCGAAATATGCAGGTCAAATACCAAATAAAGAATTACGCCTAAAAACACAAATGGCGTCGGCGTTTGCATGCGAGTGCACTGATATTTTCAATGAATTTTGTAAACACAAACACAATCGTCCTCTCCCTATTTATCACTTCCACCGCACTCACGCTTTCTCTCTCCCACACACCTTCTTATAAGATTTCTCTTTTTGTTAAGGAGAGCGAGCAACCGTAAAAACATGCAACAAGTTTTTTTCTTTCAATTTTATTTCTATTCATTCATCAAAAAAAAAAAAAATACCCAGCTTTAGGAAAAAGAATTATTGCTTTAGTTTTTGTTCTTTTTCTTTACTAAAATTTAATTCATTTAATTATAAATTGCATACTTTTTTCTACAAAAATATTTTTTCCTGCACTTCTTCAATTGCTTAATTTTCTTTCTTTTTTCTTTTTTGGTTTTAAAACACAGATTAGATAAATGTATTATGAAAAAAACGTAAACGAATAATTTTGCTTTTTTCTTCAATTTGTACGAATTGTGCACAACAATTTTTGTCTAAATTAAATTATTTAATTAACACTTTATAAATGCCTACTGAAATGTATTTACTTTAAATGTACAAATAGCGTTTTTAATTATTTTTATGATCGTAAAAATATTTCTACTAAATGAATGATCTTTTCCAACATCCACCGACAGAGAATTTTACCTAATTTTATGCTTTGAAATGTGGCAAAAATTATTCATCGCACACGGTTGCTTAAATAGTAGCAGAAAATGTGGTACTTTACATGCATATTTTTAACATGGAAGTGCAATTTCAATAATTTGTTTTAATTTTAAATAAACTTTCTACAATTTTATAATTAAATTTGCAAAAAGCAAAAAAATACATTTTCAATAATACACCGTTTTGCATTGTTATAATTTTTGTTGTAGTTATGAAATTTTTTCTAATATATTTGTTCTTTAATTATTACAGAATGATGCCATATGAGGTAAAATACCATCACATAAGTCATTCTTCTTTGATCGTTATAGGCTGAAGGATACTTCAATAACCACCGATGCACAACATTGATTCAGCCCCTGCATCGATTCACAACTTTTAAAAATTTTTATTTAAAAAATCGTGACACCTGGCAATCCTTAAAAATGAATACAACAGTTTTGTATTGTATTTTTTGTTATTTGTGCTTTATATTTAGTTTTGTTTTTAAGTTCACTTCAGTTTGTTCAATTTGAGAATTTCCGTGGAGTATCTGTTTAAACCATTTCAAGTTTTATATAGAGACCAAAGCATATAATTAAAAATTTATTTATTTGCATCACTAAAAGTCTTAAAGTTAGAAATGTTTCCATACCTAAAATCTTTTAAAAAACTCTGTCACAGAATAACCCGAAACGAAACGGCTAACGGCTTGGAGCTAACAGTTTAATACATTCACAACAAACTAGATATACGCAACATTTATCAACGGTAAGCAAGTCTTATGATGTCCTGGTCAAAGTTTTAGTTTGGTCAAAACCACCTGTTACTAATAGTAGTTTAGATCTCAATCTTAGTTAGGTTGGCCAGAGAATCTTGAGAGAACAGGGTCATATTTATCACTTCTGATTTGATGAAGGCAATTACATAATTTATAATTTTAACATTTTGAAATATATTTTTAATATTTTAAAAATATATATATATTTTATTAGGCAAAATAATACCTAAAATTAGATAATAAAATATTAAATTACTTAACACTAATTACATTACAGTTAAAATTAATAGGTCTTAATAGCTAACTATAAGTTCCTTCTTGTTTAATGGCTTTATCTCCTACCTCTGTATCATTGCTGTCGCCTTCATCATCATCATTGCTTAAAATATATTCAATAACCTCATCAATTGAATAGTTATTGAGTAGTTCTTTAATAGAATCGTTCTCTATGACAACAGTTAAAAGTAATTTAACATACTCACGCATACGAGTAGCATAATCATATTTGCTATAGTTTTGCTGGTCTTTAGATATGTCATGACCACAGTTTTCAATTACCTTACAAAGAACCTGGAAAAAAATACATGATTTGTCGAAAATTTTATTAAAAGTATTCATATTTATCTTATAAAACTTACAATTTCTTCGGTAACATCGGGCCAACCGAATATCTTGAGTGTTACACTATCCACCAACAAATGCAAAAGTTGGCTAACGTTTTCTTTAAGTTGTAAATTATCGTTAGAAAATGCTTGGTCTTTCTCTTTATTTTCTTTGGTGGACTTTTTATCGGCAATAGCAGCACATAAACTTTTTGTCAAAGTCTGTTGTTGTTTGTTCTCCCGCGTATTATGATTTAAAATGATAGGCGAAGTTTGTGTTGTTATTGCCTCAATTATATCACCTTCGGCCGAATCCAAAGGTATAACAGTAAATGCATTATTGGGCAAGAAAATAGTCCGTTTGGTAAAACCTGATGAGGTTGAAGAGCCTTCAGCTGCAACATATTCCTCTGAAGTGTTAACTCTTATTTTCACATCATTTCTATTATTGGCAATTTGAAGAATTTGCTGTTTTAGGCTTTGTACATTAGTATTAAATATTTCTCCTTTAGCGTCTTTGATTTTGAAAACTTTTGGAGATGACATTAAAACGATATCAGTGTTATTTGTCTCCTTTTGCTGTTCATTATCAAAAGGATTTTCATTAACAAATGTTTCAGGATCTTCTTGATGAGCTTTAACTATATGAAATTGTAAACGTTTTATTGTATCAAAATTAAGTTTACATACAGCACAGTCAGTACGAGTTTTTCTTTTACGACATTCGGCGAACGCTAAAATAAAATATGAATTTATTAAAATGAAAATAACTACTTCCTTTTTAAAATATTTTTCTTCAGCTTACTTTTATGAATATTTTCTTTAATATGTTTATTAAATTCTAATTTGTTTTTAAATCTCATTTTACAAATATCACACCTAGTTGTTAAACTTTTCAATGCTGAATTCATCTTACGCTTTGCAATAATGTGCTCTTTCACATGGCGTTCCAATCTATAAAATGCAACAAATTTACTAACTTATTATACATAAAATATTCAACAATTCACATACCGCTTTTCTGTTTTGAATTTCTCAGGACATTGCTCACATTCATAGGGCTTTACATGGGTTTTAATATGAGAGCGAAGTTCTGATGCTTGTATAAAACTTTTACCACATTCACTACACACGTGCGGCTTATCACCAGTATGACGTTTCATGTGCCGATTTAAAACTTCCTTTGTTGCAAAGTGTTGCTTACACTAAAAGTAAAAATAAAATGTTGATATATATTTTTTGGTTAATAATAGAAAATTACAACATACATACCACTGAACAAGTATAAGGCTTCTCTCCTGTATGACTACGTCTATGCTTTCTTAAAGCCACCAACGAAGGGAACTTTTTCTCACATAAATCACAATCAAACGGCCTTTCACCTGTGTGGGTACGTGTATGGATTCTTTAAGAGGTAGATTTAAATAACATTTTAAATTCCTATACATTTCAATCAAACGACTTACTTTAACGTTGATGGACTATAGAAACATTTCTTACATGTCGGACACGTATGTTCCCTCTTCTTAAGAACTTCGGTACCTAGATGTTGTTTTAAATGAGATTTCAAATTATCTATACGAGCAAAAGCCTTGTTGCAAACTTTACAACTAATAGCATCACAGTTACTAGCCGAACAGGATGAGTATTTTTGATGCCGTGTCAAATGAGAAAGGGTTGTAAATTCTCTACCACATAGTTTGCAAGCAAACGGTTTACCTCGTATTAGATGTTGTTGCTCGTGTAATTTTAAGAGATTAGCACTACGTAGTTTAACATTGCACATACTACAGGAGTGATCGTCAAATTCTGAGTGTAATAAAAATACATGACGTTCATAGCTGATTTGAGTTTTAAATGATTTTGGACAATCAGGACAAGTAATGTGACCCGACTAATGGAAAAATATAATTAAATATTTTATTTCTTCAAAGACAAGTATTTAAAAAACGCAACGTACATGACAGTAATCATAATTTTCGCCACAACAAAAGCAGACATCATTTGTCTCCATTTTAACGGCATCCTTTTCAATTTTCTCCAAATTTTTTAACATTTCCGCTTTTCGAAGGTGGTAACTGCTATCGAAACGACAAAAGTCTAAATGTTTCTTAAGACTCTTAAAAATCGAAAAATTAATTTTGAATTTAATCTGGGAGTAAAAATCTGTTTAGCGTGTTCACTTACCGAAATTCTTCTGAAAGCTTTAAAACATTTTCCGCAGACATGTTCAACAATTTCTTCTGCTGAATCTGCATTAGAAAGCTCATCGTTACCACCACTTAGTTGAAGTACTTCTGTAATCTCTCCTGATAGTTTAACTTTATCTTCTTCATTATCGCTCTCTTCCACTTCCTTATCAGTATTCTTTACTCCAGCAGAGTTTATTACGTAATGATCTAAGTTCTTTTGCCTTAAAACTTTTGGTTTTGCATTGGAGATGGTAATTTCATTTAGTAGTTTAGACTGTGACATCGATGACATTACTAGTTTTTCAACATTTGTTATTTTAATGTCTGTGCGTTGTTTTTCCATTTTTGTAACTAAAAACGGATTTAAAGCTTCAAATTAAGGTTTTTCTATAAATAAAACTTTACTTTATATGAAAAAATACACATTCTATGGTAATACAAAAGAATACAAACCTCTTCCTTTGGCCCCATTTATTTCATTTCAGTTTTGAAAATGCACAACAGACATATACTTAACACTATCCAGAGTTCGTAATCGCTTCTATCGGACAAAGCATAAAAATATCACAGTTACTATTAAAGTCTATCGCATAACTCAGAAACTGCGTATTGACAGCAATACACTGGCCAAAAGTCAACGGTGTTTCTTTTCACTTGCAAAAAATCGTATCACTATGGTTTAAAACCCTAAAATTCTCAAGGTATTGTTCGACAATCTCTCACTAAACAAACCTCTCCTCTCTCTAAACAAACACTTTCCTGCAATTTCGGATAGTCCCAGTTTAGAAATGAAACATTTTAGAGGGAAACATTTTGATTTCTCCTTTGTTTTTTCCATTCGCGTTTATTATTGCTATTGCCATTGTAAAGAAGTAAAGCTAGGTAAATATCAACAATCTAAATGTCACCGCAAATCGTATCGCCGATTACAAAAGACAAAAATGATTCTCTCCTCCCCACCCGTAATTTGCTACTAAACTAAATGTTTCCCATCGAAATGTTTTCTCGTCTAAACTAGGACGTAGTGAAAGACAGCTACACAAGCAGTGTTCTGAACTGATACCGGGAGAGAATTATTCCCAGTACCACTATATTACATATCGTCATATGAAATCCAAAAAACCCTAAGTTACATTTCAACAATTTTGCAGAAGCAAAAATCTTTTTGAAATGTGAAATAAACCATTTAGGTTAAGGTTATAATATTACTGATAAAAATGTTGTTTTCAATTGTAAAAGTGTAAAAATTCGTGGGAATATGTATTTCGAAAGAATGCATCATAATCAACCAAAAAGTCGATTTCGAAATTTTTGTAACTTATGGCTTTTTGGATTTCATATAGAAAATAAAATATAACGTCAACCGGTAGGCTCCTGTTACAAATTATTGCTTAACCTATTTTAACCATGCACAAAATTTATGTTAAACGTGTTTTTTTATTCCTGAAATCCATGACATTCTCACAACATTCTGAATTCGCCTGAAATGATTACAATATTTAAAAGGATAATAAATAAATAACTTTTAGCCAAACTTTTAAATTCCTTTTTTAATGTAGGGAGAGAGAGAGAGAGAGGGAACAATGTAGGACATTAACAGTGAAAAAATAACGTCTAATCACAATTGTTGTTTTGTAAATTTCTATCACGCTCTTTTAATCACTCTCAGATTTTTATTTTTGTTAAAAAATGCAACAAGTTTTCTTTAATACAACAAAATTCAGCCACATCAGAATGAAAAAAGAAAAAAATACTGCAGCTGTGTTTTAATAATAACGATGAAATGCTTTTTAGTCAACACTAAATGATATCGATGAAAAGAATTTATTTAATTTTACTTAATAATTGCCTACTTTTTATAGACCTTCACAGCAATGTTGTTTTTCCTATATTTGTAAATTTTTGCAGTTAATATTTTGTTAGTGATTATAAAAAAACATGTTTTCTTTGGTTAATGCACTATTTACATGTTTTTTATTATATTTCTTTAATAATTAATTTTTCTAAAAATTAGAAACATTACACGACCTCTTTTAGCACGATCGACTGTCTGATTTTCCCTAATTTTATGCAGTAAAATGTAGCATTTATTATTTGTTCATTGTACACCGTTGATAAAATAGTAGCAGATAATGGTACCAAATTAAAAACGATCTTACACGATGTTTGTTTTAAAAATAAAGAACAAAACGTTCGAAAATTGTTTAGGATGTACTAGCTGTTCTGTGTACGCTAAATTACTATAGTATAGATTTCTTTTCATTACTATGTATAAAAAACAGGTTTTATCCGCAGCCGGTTGTTAAATTAAACGTAAACTGAAATTGTAAGTGTAAATTGAATAAAATCATTTTCTTATTTCCCTTTTAGAGAATTTTTTAAATTGTTTAATTCGGTTTTTTATTAAATGAAGGCATACAAATTTGTTTAAAAAAAGATTTAATTTTAATTATTTTTTAACGTTTTTCAGAAAAGCAACGGTTAGCGAACTTCTTTATGACTATTTTTCATTTGTCTGCGCAAGTAAGGATAATACAAACATATTTGTGTTTGGCCTGGCAACCCTTAGTAAATGAATACAGCTGTGTGGTATTTGTTTTTATTTGATTTTCTTTTTTTAGTTCATTTTCGCTCATTCATTTCGATGGACGTGTTTGGTTTCACAAGGGATTCAATTTTTGTTGCAGTGATTTAAAAAATATAAGATTAAAAATATTTAAGAAAAAATAAAAGTATTTATATATAAAATGTCAAGTGGTTTAGCAGGCTTTAAAAGATTCTTACATTGGGGTCCTCTAACGGCGTTAGGTAAGAAATGTATCCAATTAAAACAACATTTCATTTGCCCTAGACCTTAAAAAATGTTCAAGGAGTGGGAGTAAACAAAAATTGTATATTTTTTTATATTAATTTTTGAATGTAACTCGACAATCATTCTCAATATAATTAAACATGAGTATTAATTATTCTTAGAAATGTTACAATAAAATGGCCACTTTTAATTATATATTCTTTCTACTGCCACCTTACTAACTCCCACTCTATTTCCGATGCCCAGGTAAAGTCCGGATACTAACAAATTATACGTAAATACCACTTGTAGCAGCGTGTCTAGCAAAAAAGTTTTAATTTCTATAAATTAATTTGCTTTCATTTGTTTAGTATTTTGTTAATTTTGTATATCAGAAGGTAATAAGTCCGACTGTCAAATCAGCGAACCGTGGCTAAAGGCAAAAGTTGTTGATTTTTATTGTATTACTGGCCGGCTTGCAAATTTAGGTCTAATATACATACATACATACATATATGTGGAACATACACATCTTGTAATATTGTAATCTGTTAGGTCTTAAACAAAAACACTTGATGTTGTGAAACATAAAGAGATGTTCCAAAGGGAGAATTGCATGTTATACACAAGGGATTTGTATCTTTTAGAAAGCACACTCCTTAAATGGTAGAAGGTAAAATTTAAAGAAAATGACGTGATAATATTTCCATTTAACTTTTAAACGCCGTCAAGGGAATATTAATTGTAGTCTTTTAAAGGCTGTTTTCATATGAGGATCTAAATATGTGATTATAATACAACGTCAAAAAGTTATAATGAATTAAAGTTTTAACTTTGTTTAGAGATAAATTCTGTGGCATTTATCTGATGTGTCTATCACTACTCGCTGCTATTTTAATTTATATTCCTTAGGGATAAATTTCCAACAACAGCGGAACTGTTACAACAACTATCTGTTGTTGTAACAATTTCGACCACCAAGATTCCAACCTAAGATTCTCTGGGTCACGTTTGACAGTTGATTCAAATAGTCTGTGTTCGCCACATCTATCTGCGATAAAATTAGAAATATATATAGCGAATAGCCTATTGTAAAGACACGTCAGAAAGGATAGTCACGAATTTGGAAGTGAGGTCTAACGGTATAAAAGGTATCATCTGGACTAAAGGGCTCATCCGGCAGGATTGAATAGTACTCACCCTGATGCAGTGTTGGCCATTCGGCGATACAGAGTTAGTACCATTTTTGAGTATAACTCGCCTTCCATTGCAGCGAAAAAATGACAGTTGTCCAGACAAATCAAAGTTGCCTTGGTTCAACTTAGATGAGGATGGTGTACCCGTCTGAATTCCTACGGGGACCGAATTCATGGCACAACACAGAACACCTGCGCAGCATGCGGAACAGGTCTACATAACACGCTGCACCTCTTAACTACCCATTTTAGCTCAGTCTACTTGCTCCAGTGTTACTTCGGGCATACACTATGTAGGTTGCTTTCTTTTTGGACTAACGAAATCGAACAGAACACGTTACGTCTTATTAAACCTCATCTCCTTCTTATCTCATTAATTAAAAAAAGAAATTTATTAAACATATGTCGATAACATACACTATCACTGTAACGTCAGTTGATATCTCATTTTGAAAGAAATATCGGCAGATAATGCAGTTTTTACTGCATATTCGGCAAATTAGCTTTTTGACAACTAAAAATGAGCCTTATTATTAAATAAAATTTAGCTTTATAAGTTCTTCGAAAGGAATAATACCGTTTTAAAATAGACGGAATACATAGAAACATCTTGGAGCGTAATATTGTTCATGGTGATTTACCAAAAGTAACTGAAAAGAAATCTGCAAACTAATTACAGTTTACAGTTTAACAGATAATTCATATGCAATTGAAAAAGCTGACAAAAACACTATTCATCGAATATTATTCAAATCTTTTCTTTTCTCATCGAAAAGAACCAAAAAGAGAAATACTAACCTAACTCGCAAGAGGGGATTATTCTAAAGTTGAAGTTAAAATACTTATCTTGTATACCTATCTTATTTGATATCATTTGTATATATTCTGCGGTTTGGCATTACCATATAAATATACATACCCTTATATCCGTTGTATGACCGAATGTTTAAAATTATATCAACTTAGACATTAGAAATTCATATGAATAAGTAAGTACATAAAAAGTTTCTATTTATAAGCAAATAAACAATAAACATACAAATTTGTACACTATCTTTAAACTTTTCTAAAATTTGTATTGTTAGGCTTTTAATTAATTACTTAATCTATTTTGCCCATTAACAATTACACATATGAGTAATGCATATATAACTTTTACTGTAAAATTTACCGCCGGTTTGTCTCCCAACAATAGGTTGTTCTTATGAATTTAAAGAAATTTTGCAGTATATTTTCTGTAAATTAGAGAAAATTAAGTTCATTAGCGCTTGGTATATTTGGAAGGAAGAACAAACCATTTATACGTTAAATAAATAACCTAAATGTCAGTTTTCTCTAATTTGAAAATATTTGTATAGATTTTATCAGAATCTATCTAATGACTAGCTAAATGCAATAAATTATAGCACATTTGCATTCAGTCAAAACTTAACTGGTGTGTTAAAATATTTCACTATTATTATGGTAATTATTCATTTCGGTATATTTTTGTAAAACATTCACGCCTACCTTTCAAATTTCATCACAATTTGCATGTATTTTTTATATTTGCGTTTCCTTTTTTTCCTTCTTTTTATAGGTATAATAAAATGCATAACATTGACAACTCTATATATGAATTCAATGTGGTGGCCACCTAATAAAACCTTAGGAGGTTTTCTTAATCAGGCTCTATTTTTAATGTTTTCTTCAATTGCCACATTTAACTTTGTAATGGCGACATTGACAGGTCCTGGTTTATTGCCAAAAAATTGGAAACCACAAGTAAGTAAATTAATAAATATTAAATAAATTTTGAAAGAAATTTATATAAAATATTTTAAACTTAGTAAGTTATATAGTTTTATACAATAATAAACGTATTATGAAAAAGTGTAATTAAGCAGCGTCTGTGCTAGCAAATGACTTCCTTAAATGTAAATTTTTATAACAAAAAGGAACGTAATTTTGTTGTATATACACTTCCTTATTAACGTTGATTTGCGTGTTAAACTCCGCGGTAAATGGTCTGTAGCATTTTTTATGACCACATGCATTTATATTCTGAAAATTTAACAAAATACAATTACAAGAACAAAACAAAACAAAAAGAACTTTCGAATACGTATTTGCAATGCAAACTAGAACTAATAAATCACTTTTTAAATTACATTTTACATCTATATAGTAAATGATTTAACAATTCAATTTACGAAATAATAAATTCATAAAATTTCGTTTGAAAAGAAATCACGGCAACGTTTTCTATTTCACTCAGGAGATTTTCAAACTAATTGTTGAATCTGATTGTCGATTATTTTTTAGAAAAACAATTCTCCGTTCTGTTGTTTATACTGTTTTGGCATTTCTTTTTTTGGCTACTCACATCAGAATATGAAAAATTTAGACCATTTTGAATTTAGGCTCTATCATCAGTACAACTAAATATGCAAATATCGTTATAACCTGACAGATTTGCATTGAACATGAACAGTATACATTCTTCTTGAGGTGCTTCTCTGCTCTTATTTCAGAATTGATGATATCTTGTTTAATTCATAAATTCAATTTTTGTTTACTCAAGATACTTACTTGGGAGACCGAACGGTTACTATTCGACCAGTTTAAACCGGTTTTTTTGTTTCGTTTCGAATACGGTTTTTTTTTTGAATGTCCACTTTTCAAATACCGAATAAACCGATTATTTTCACACGAATATTCGGTTAATTTAAATATGTATTGTTTTTCTACGTTTTTATTGCAAATATGTTCATCGTTTATCTATTTTTCTAAATTTAATATATGACATCTTATTTTTATACATATGACAACCTTAAACGCCATACGAAGAACGTGAACACCATGGTATATCGAAAAAGATATTACACTTGAGCAACAATAACTTTTTCTCATTTTCTGTAAATCCCATAAATATTAATTTTTTATATATGGAAATTGATGATTAACTACACTCATTGAAATGGACCTACAGACGTCGGCTCCGAACGGCAGATGTATTAGTTGATAAAGTTCTTCGCAGCGTAAATACTTGTAACCGGTCGATAGAAAGAAATGTGGTGTGGTGATACCGCCCTTGAAAATTGTCATATGAAGTGGCTTGGAATTGAACCGAGGACTTCTTGGCGGGTGTCTTACCTTACATACCACAAGGGCACACACTATTAAATACGTGTTGCATTAATTTTTGTTTCTACAGATGTCCTCTGAAGTGTGAAAATATTTGGAAATCAATGGAATAAATAAGTCTAGATATATTAAGAGTTTTTAAATACTAAGCTGAAAAGGTTCTTCGATAGGGATTGTTAACCACCTTAAATATGTCTATAAGTTTGAGGTTATTGTGCAGAAAACTTGATTCTTTTCCAAGTAGTCACAAGGCGTTGGAAAATAAAACTCATTGCATAATACGCTGTAAAAAATTAATGACTGGATGAAATATTAGGACGTTGTGTAGTCGAGGAAGAAATGTCCGTTAAGGCCCTAAAAAGCCGAACGTTGTTCTAGCATACTTATTTACATTATATGCTAATGCTACAACAATTGAGAATTTTATTTTAATAAAAGAACCGGTTAGCTGGTTATTTGATTAATTTTTAACAGAAAACCGTTTCTTTTTAATTGTAACTTTTCGAATTATTAGAAAACCGGTTTTTGAATGAAGTCGAATAATCGATCTCCCTAACCACTCTACAGACTTGTTTCGAATTGTCATGCTTTTGTCTGAAACCGAATTGGTATTCATGGAATGGATTGTTATGTATTTCTATTCGAAAAACTAAACATTTCAAAAGCAATTTCCTTTTGAATAATTTACGAACATTTCAAGTTATTTTTCACAAATACATTTTCGTAAATAGTGAAGTTTATCTAAAATTGGTCGCAGTCTCTGCATACAAAAAGTTTTTCAAATATTTTCCAGAGCGTACATAGAAGTCTTATAGCGTTTATATGACTTATCCCATTTTAGGTCTTACTTGGTTTATAAATCATAACGATTTCGATTGAAAAAATTATAACTTTTTGTTTTGTGTTCTCCATGTTTCTATAATATTTGAAACATGGACATGGAAACATATTAAAAAAAACACAATCTATAGTGTTTCTTTTCTTCTTAAATTATGTTCTCTTAAAATGTGACAACTTTAAAGGTTTTCTTCTTATTGGGTGGTCACATGATTGCCGTACCAATAATTAATGCATTGCGATCATCGTGTGACCCCAGCATTAGTAAACACTCTGTAATATTACTTACTAAAGAAATGTAAATTATGGCCATTAGCACGCAATTTGCAGGACGACTATTAGTAAATACTAAAATAAAATGACACATTAAACAAAGTAATACATAAAACGACGTTAGCTAAACCGATTTTCAACAATAATAAAATAAAAATAAAAAATTGAAGAAAACTGCTTATAATCTTGTAATTAAATTGTCATAATTGCCATAATGTTATGTAATTTATTTTAATTTTCTAAAGGACCCCAAAGCTGTTGAACAGTTACAATATTGTAAAGTATGTGAGGGATATAAAGCGCCAAGATCTCATCATTGTCGAAAGTGTAAGTAATGCGTTTTAAATTTCTTTCTTACTCGAATAACAATTATTTTGCGATTAATTTTTTTTAGGTAATCGTTGCATTAAGAAAATGGATCATCATTGTCCTTGGATAAATCATTGTGTTGGTTGGGCAAATCATGCTTATTTCACCTATTTTTTAACATTTTCCATTATTGGTAGTCTGCATGGTGCTATCATTTTAAGTATTGCTTTTTATAGGGGCATTCATCGTTATTGGTATTTATCACGAAGTCTTGCACATTTAGCCACCGTACAATTTACAATGTATAGCATTATTTTATGCATATTTTCAATGGGTTTAGCTATTGGAGTAGTCATAGCCTTGGGAATGCTGTTATACTTTCAGGTATGTAAAAGAGAAGTATATTTAATAGGATTTAATGGATAGAATAAAATGGATTTCTAATAATTTCATTCGTTGCATTTCCAATAGCTCAAATCAATTGTTAAAAATCAGACAGGCATTGAAATGTGGATTGTTGAAAAAGCTTTATATAGACGCATGCAAAATCCAGATTTAGATGATTTTGTATACCCTTATGATTTGGGCTGGTGGGAAAATATTAAGCAAGTGTTCAAAACTGATTGTGTGGCTAAAGGTTCCGGCATTGAGTGGCCTGTTGTAGATGGCTGCACTCAATATACTCTGACTGTGAGTTCTCTATTGGAAAAATTGAAAAACTGAATTTCATATTTTGTTTTTCTTTTTCTTTTTTAAGTGTGAACAAATCGCTCAAAAATGTGAAAAACGCGCCCGTACTCGTACTTATAAGTGTATACGTAAAGCAACAGGTAGCTATCTACCATTATTTTCACAAGGTTTTCGTGTATGCCTCTCGCCACCCTGCACGGATGAGCCACGTATACGTTTGGAACCCGATGACATTATTAAAGTAACACGTTTTCGTCAATATTGGCTATTTGGTGAACGTGTTGAGGATAAAAGAAAACAAAGGGATCCTAAATTACCCACACGTGGTTGGTTTCCTAGGCGTTGTGCCATTGAATTGATACAACCTGAGCAACCGTTTTCAAGCGGAGAAGATTATGAAAGTTCAGATTCAAAACAAAATAACCATCGGCATATGACAACAAAATCTTCAAATGGTGGCAAATCTTCCCAAAATAATCATCACCGTAAGAAAAATAATTGACACAAGAAGACATTTGATATTATTCTGAAATTATTACATGTTTTGTGTAAAACTCATATATTTACTAAACTCAAATATGTATTTAAAGAAAAAAAGACAACAAATATAACAAAAAACTAATTTATTACAAACGTTTTTAAACAATATTGTTTTGCATTCTTAGATGTTAAGAAAAAAAGGGTATAATGAAAGATTATTCAATTGCATAGCGAAGTTTTTTTTTTGATTTCTGGGCTGTGTTTAGATTTATTGGTTTAATAGGTATTGGTCAGATCCAAAATTTCAATTAGTTTGTATGTATGTTTTCAATAAGTTTAATCAAATCACCTTGAACAACGACCCTTATCACGATTGGCGTAGTCGCTGTCATATTTCGACATTTTTGCCCAAGATTTAAGAAAATAAACAAAATTTTTTTTCATCAACAAGTTGACGAAATTTTGTTTATTTTCTTTAATAGAAGAGTAGCTCGAGTCGACTTAAGCTAATCTAACATACTGACACAAATATATAAAATTTGGAGATACGCTTACCTCAGTCCTGAAGATGCTTTCTCCCATAGCTAAGTAAATTCTTTCTCAGCTTAGGAATTTATCTTTCCTTTCAGATATACCACAGTGGCACCAAAGAATGCTAAATAGTCAACTCTTGTGCTAACAGGGCAACAAGTTCTTTGAGAGATGTCAGACAGTTTCACGCCAGCGTTTGAATTTACCTCCTAGGACGATAAAGCCTTAAAGGCTGCCCAAACCGCTTGATATAACATAAATCCTTCGATTTATTCTCAGACACTCTAACATACCATAAAAGATGGCAATTATTTCGTGTTAACGAATTGCATTTTCCCATAGGCAGTATTATCTCCTGTAGTTTCTTCAAGGAGCAAATGGCCACAACGAACTCTCTTCAATTGATTTGGTTTACAGATGTTTTAATTCACCACACCTTAGACCAGTTTGGTTGACTTCAATATCAAGTCACGTCGCCGTGTGTTCGTGTGTTGCTCTGTGGATTTCAATTAATAGCCGTTCGGGCAGTGTCACCCTCATATCTTAACAGCGTGTGACCAATTCACCGTCATATGCTGTTAATCTTGATATGAATTGGTCGTTGATCGGTTTGAAGATAAAGCTGCTCATTTGATATGATGCTCCAATAATCCTTCTTAGGCAGTGGCTAACGAATACTTGATTAGCATTTATGTCGTGTTGTGTCGTATTCCAATATTCGCAGAAAAACCGATTTGACGCGACAATTAAATATATCTTAGTACGTTCGAGATAGCGGGAGATTTTCATACCGGACGTAGGATCCCGAACGATTTGTTAGCTTCCGAAAGGCGGTAATCTAAATTATTACTTTAACCACTCGTATGCATCAGAATGCTACCAAGATAGCAAAAAGCCCTCGAATCATCATGCTCTTGCGAGAGATTTAATCTTAGCTACCCTCCACAAAGAATAAAATGTTTATTAAATTTTTTGCTTTAGTTTTTGTTTTTCAAATTATGCCCGAAATCTTAACACTCGCAAAAAATGTCCTTCATATGACTGATTCCTATAGTACTTATTAATTCGTGAATTAATAAATATGGTATGTATACAAACTGAATAACATATTGTGGCATTTACACACAAGAACTTTAATAATTTACCGACATGCCGATATATATTGTTTTTACTACATTATTATTTTTATTGATATTTTTCTTTCCAATCAAGTAAAATCAAAAATGAATATTAATAAATTCGTATCAATATATAATGCTAAAACATTTTAAAAAACAGTTTATCACGTTAAATTTCAAGCAGTCGTCCACTAATTTCAGATATTGCAATTAGACACTGTCGTCCCCATGTAGGATAACATTATCATCATGTACATACAATACAATCTGTATTTAAAACAAAACATTTTTAAACAAAAATAAAGACTTCATTTTAAAAACACTTAAATTATACATATCCATACAAACATACATAAGTGGATAAACATGCAGCACATATTATACATTCTCTGTGTATATAAATTAATTAAATATTATTACATAATAAAAAAGCATACGCAGACATCGTTTAAACAATAAAAGTAATAATTATAATAATAATAAAAAAAATAGCACAAACAATTGCAGTAAAAAAATTACATGGTTATAATATAGTTTGAGAATATAACACATATATATATTGCTTACAAAGTTTAAATAATTAATAATTTTTATATTTTTATTTTCAATAATCATCATGCAGAAATAAAAAAGACGCACACAAAACACAACATTTTGTTTTCTCTCAAGTTATTCAAATTTAAAAATCAATTCATTCAATAATTAATATGTAATACATACAGTTTTTGTGAAAAAAAAGTTAAAATTTAAAAATATTTGTAACTCATTCATTATTATTTATTATTTTTTCTCATTTTTGTGTTTAAGAACTATTCCAAAATTGTTTGTTTTATTATATTATTTGGCATAACGCTTTCTAAATAGTTAGAGAAATAGAGAGTCAAAAGCTAATAGTAATTATATATATATTTTTTTCTTTAGTTTTAAAATATTTATACTTCTTTTTCTTTTTTGTTGGAAAATTTAATTTTGTTCTCTTTTTTTAAAATCATTAATTGCTGTCATTACAATATATAAAGTAGTATTTAAAAATTGTTATCAAGTTAGTTTAATCTAATTGATTTTGTCGTTGAGGCATTTTTGAGAAGGCTTTCTTAAAAAAAAAAAAGAAAATGTTTTACATGTACTTTTACATGCACCATTTTGTGTGCCTTATAAATCAGCTTCTGGTTCCTTCATAATTGTTTAAAAATTGCGATTTAGTTTAGTTTTTCTTCTTATAACTATAATAAAAATAAATATTGTTAAATAAATAGTTTTGAATTTAGTTGAATAATTTAAAAAATTCCATCAAAAATTCTATGGCGAGTATTTTCCAAAATATTTTAAGTTTTCAAATCTGTAAGAAAAAGATTGGAAAACGGTACGTTATTGAATTAAATACAGCCCGAAAAAAGTATTAAGGTAGATAGTGGTGTTATACTTACATTTGATTCTTCATTATCGTTTGATGATTGTCCACGAGTCGAACTTAATTGTAGCTTACTGGTTGATGCAGTAGCAACAGCAACAGCAGCAGCTGTTGGCTTTTCTCTTACTCTTAATAGTTCAGAGGTACCGGCGGCCAAATCATGATTAGATGATGATGGCCGCAAAGCAGCCCGTTTAGCTACAATCTCTAACATTTCATTTAAAATGGCGCCTTCGGCAGCAACATCAGCTGAACTTTTATCTAATTCTAGATAGAGATCGAAAAGTATTATAAAGCATAAATTCAAATAATTAAAATAGTTATTCTTACTGTTGCATGATAGACGCATATTAAGTTCTTCTTTAAGCTGAGCATGTCGATGTTCCAGCTGTAACTCTTGCTGACGTATTCCCAGTTCTTCATCACGTTTTCTTAAAAAAAACAAACAAACAAAAAGAAAAGGAAATATTAGATTCGTTAAATTTCCTTTTTTTGAATTTAGACTTCCGTACTTACTTGAGTTGTGTTATATTGCGCCATATTTCCAAAAGTTCTTTTAAAAGTTTTTCATCGCTATTACCAATATTATTTTTAGAATCCGCACTAAAATATAAGTAAAAAGAAATTAAAAACAAAAATTATAACTATTTTAGCTTAAATTTAAACGTACTTATCATAGTTTTGTTCTTCACCACGTAAAGCCTTTTCAATGAGTACCCCACGTGTTTCTAATTCTTTTAATTGCACTTCGATTTCTTCTTGTTCCCGCTGGATTTCCTGAGCGATTCTTAATCGCTTAAGTTCAGCTTGGCGAACAGCCTTCGATATTGCACGCTGTTTCTTTTGATCGCGATTCTCGGCAGCGTAACTCTCGTCTATGAATTTCAAACAGAAAAAAAATTATGATCAATAATAAAGATTTCGAATTAAAAGAAAAAAGATCAAAAAAAAAAAAACGCAAAAAATCTTAAAGTATGAAATTGAAATTAAGAGATTAAGCAAAAGTGAAAATATAAAGGAAACAAACCATCGGATCTTTGATAATTAAGTGGCAAAGGCGGTATGGGTGGCGGTGTCTGATCGTCATAAGCGTTGGCTGTGGCGGCCATATTTGCATTTGTCATTGATTGCGATTTATTCACACACAATTGGGGACTGGATGATGAAAACGCCAGCAGCGCTGATGAGGATGATGATTTCTTGGTTGGTGGTGTGTTGTGGGATAAATTTTGATTGTGATGTTGTTGTTGGTGTTGTTTATGTTGTTCATAATATCGTTGGCGATAGTTATTATTATTGCCATTGCTGTTGTTGTTGTTGTTTAAATTATTTATTTGTGAATGACTGTAGGGTGGTGTATGCTGTAAATGTGCTCTGTTAGGAAAATCAGGATTATTATGACAATCATATGCGGCCATGACCGTCGAAGCCGATGAGGTTCTTAAACGTCTGGATGGACTGCCACTGCCAATATGATGGACCATAATATTAAATAAATAATCCTCCTTATCCTGTGTAGTTGTTGTTTTTAAATGTTTGTTTTTTATAAAGTATGTGTAGTGGTGGTAGGTGTTGGTAGTTTTATTACAAGTTTTAAGAAAAATTTACAACAATAATAAATTTTGATTTGAGCATAAAAATAAAAAGAAAAATTTTAAATAAATTTTGAAAATCCGGAATTAAAGGTGAACAAATTGTATTTTGTTTGAATATGTTTTATAAATAGTTTTGTATGTTTTTTTCCGAGTAAAAGAGCAGCATGTTCAGAAATTTGAAAAAAAAAACAAGACCAAGAAAATTCAATTAAAAAAATACATAAATATGATAATATTTTTCTATTTAGTTTCAAAACTATTTAGGGGAAGTAGAGTATAGTCAGTCACATGCCAGTAAAAAGTTTGATATTAAAAGAAAAATTTAGTTTTTTTTTTCAAAACTACTTATTCAGATTGAAAGCTCTGATAGGGCAAAAGAAGGGATAGGGATACCAAAAGAAGATCACCAGAATACATCTAATGATACAAACAAAAAATATTTATTAATGTATAATCCTACACAGATATTTTCCTACATAAAAACAAACCAAAACCAAATAAAATAAAAATATGCGAGTATGATATACTCGTTGGCTATAGTTTTAGTTTCAATAGAATTTTTTTATATTAAAAAATATTGTATTATAGTAGTACATAATGTATGTAAAATAAATAAAACATAAAATCAAAATCAAAATCAAATTTATTTATAACATTTCACACTCAAACCGCAAAGACAATAATCAAAAGAAAACATACTAAACTCCTTAAAACAAAATTAAAAAAAAAAACAAAATCTTACAGTTTATTAACGTATAAAAAACTATTAAAAATAATAATAATAATAGTAATAATAATAACAATTAAAAACAAAATCATAATATTAAAAATTAAAATAAAATGGCATCGTCATCGCGTTCGTATTTTTTTTTTTTTTCAAAAATATGTAAGAAAAAAAAACATTTAAAAAGACAATTGGATATCATCTTTTCTCGAAAAAAGTTAAATTAAAAATAATTAATCGTTCTGCAAAAAAAAAAGAAGTCAAAAACAGAATATTATAAAAAAACCAAAAAATTTGTGTATTGTTAAGGATATTTTTTAACCAATTCTAACCAACAAGTTTTCATTCTTTATATTAAGCATTGATGCAGCGGTATAACGTACAGAATTATTTGTTATTTTAAATGCATTTTAACTAGAGATGATAGCTTTTTACTTCAAGAGTTTAATAAGAAAGTCCTAAAGCAGATTTACAATTTCTTAGATTGTTATTGTTAATAAACAATTGGAAAGAAAAATTTTGTCACAAAACTATTTTTATATTAATATTTCCTCTACACCTACAAAAATTAAAAACTTACTTTATAAGCTTGATTAGGTTAAAAGTCAGTTAGGTGAATCAATATGAACGAATGGTAAAACTTTGCTTTCAACGAATGTGATAGCATCAGTCAGATGGAGCTGTTTAAGAATGTATAAGCGAAAAACTAGCAAAGAACGGCTATTCCGGGGCCGCCCACACCTGACCACATCACGTGTTGCCTCCTACTCTTCGCGTTCTTGAGGAGTATAGCTGTTCATATTTTATAGAGGTGTCTTTCCTACTTATTTACTTCACAAATGTCAAAGCAAAATTGATATCTACCGCCTTTGCAAAAACTATAGCATTTTCAGAAAGAATGATGACTTTTGCGCCACGTTATATATATACCGTATATTTAGTAGATGTAATCATGCACAATACTAGCTGACTGTTAGACAGCAAAACGATCCTTTGCGAGTATTTTAACTGCATCAGTGATGCTCAAAGAGTGTTTTCCTAATAGGCTAATATAGTCAATAAAATTGCAAAATTCAACTGCTAAGATTGGGATTTGCAAGCCCAGAAACATCATCTCTAGCTAAAAATACTTATAATTTCTATATAAATACGTATGTATGTACATTAATACTAAGAACACAGACATAAAGCAGGCCAAGCAATTTTTAAATGCAGAATGATTGCTTTTGTTTTAACGAAACTAATATGAAATTAGGCTATGGAAAGAATACTTTTTAAATAGTAGAGCTTACACCAATATTGAAATTCCTGAGCTCAATGCAAGACTGTAAAAATATTGAAAAACACACAAAAGAAAAAATTAAATAATATAAGACATAAATATAAGTAAACACCATTATATATATTATGGTATTAATGATAAACCTCATGATTTTTGTTTTTGTTAAACAGCTAGTTTTTTCTGTTTAAATTGGAATATACTCATGTGGTGTAAAAATAAATGTTTTTTGTTTTTAAATTTTAAAAAGCATTTAATAGTAAAAATTCTATAACTTTTTTGTTTTAGTTGTTAGTCTGTTTGAACAGAAAAATAAGTGTAAATTGCCTTAAGATAAAAAATAATAACAATAAGATTTTCATTTAATTATTTGGTCCAAAAATAGAAAAATCTAATGAAATATGGTTTGAAACCACGTACAAGACGTACGTCGTCCAAAAATAAAGGAATTTCATATTATGTTTGCAACAAAAAAGCAACTAAGCATTACACATTTGTGGAATGCACCTATTTTTATGAACCACATGTGTATATTGTAAATCAATTTTGTTTATTTGTATTTCAACTTAAAAACATATACCCAGAAGACTCTTGGAGAAATATTAAAAAAATACCATATTACCGGTAATTAATTATATTTGAGATGAGTAAGTACATAGATATTTACAATATAAGCATGAAACATTACGATAGAATAAGTCAAAAACGAATGTGATAGAGGCGAACTTACCCTTGATTTTTCTTTAGATTTGGGTGATATACGAAAACGACTTAGGACACCATCAATACCTGAAGAAGAAACTGTTTGTGATGTTGATGCGCTGCTACTACCACCACTAGTGCCCGGACGCTCTGACTGTGCAGAGTTGCCATCACTGATGGAAGCAGTCGTATCTTTTTGCTGTTGTTGTTTATTTTCTTTGTTCTGTTGTCCCTTGTGGAAAAAGCTTGATAACGATTGTATTAATGATTTACGACGTTCTGGATCTTTAGCTCTACGTCCTGACTTTGTTTTTAATGGTTTAACATTGTTGCTGTTATTGCTACCAGCAGCAGTTGACGACTGTGTCGATGATAGTAAAAGATTTGGATCCGAGGTAAAATCTGTTGTTTTTGTATCATTCTGCGTAATACCAATATTATTGATATTTTGTTTTTGTGACTGACTCAAATAAGCCAAATCGTTGACACTCTTTGAGGTGCTCATTTTATTTTCTCGTCGCCGTTCATATGAGGATTGTGTTATTTTATTGGGTTCTGGTTCATGGCTTATGTTACTGGCATATTCGTTTTGTAAACGTTTACGTAATAATTGCATTTTCTCTTCTGGACTAAGTCCGAGTTCGGAGTTTGACTTTAAACGTGCTCGAGCTCTAGCCTCACTTCTTAGGTTCTCTGTCGATACAGAAGATGAAAAATTGAAATCTTTATTGGTTTCAGCAGTTGGTGTTGTGACAATACTATCAACACCATTTCGTTTTTGTCTCAGTGGCGGAATAGGTGTCGATAATTCTGAATACGATGTAGGAGGTTTCATTTTGGTACTCGTACTGGCATAAGAAAATGATGGTGTTTTAGTGATTTTATAACGCTGTTCAAATGACTTAATGGCGTCTCCTTCCAAGTGTTCGCTAAATGGGCGCTGTTTATATGCATTTGCCCGGGTAGGCGATAGAGCTTCCATTCCATAGGTTGCTACATATGATGTTGGTGTCGATATAGAGGGAGTGTTTTCCTTAAAGCTCGAACTTGTGCTTAAAACACGATGTATAATAGGTGCTCGACTTGAAGATGCGAAAGTGGTTTCAGCGGCAGCTGTTGATACATGATAGTGAGCCTGATTTGTGCAATTTGTGTCTGTGGTAGAGTTAGCTGCCGCCAATTTTGGTGTAGGACTTAGACTAGAACCTGATGAATAGCCACCACCGCCGAGACCACCACTAGTTACCATGCTACGTTGGCGACTGCGATGTAAACGCTTTTCGGCGTTCAGTTGCTTTTTCGATTGCAATTTATCCATGACCAAATCATGAATAAGATCCTTTTGTTTGGTGCGTTCTTTGGTGATTTCCTCTAGTTTGCTAGTGAGCGTAGGAATTTCAGGTACTTTGTTTTGTGTTGCGGTGTTTAATACTTCAGTAATGTCTTTAGTTGAGCTTGTGGTTTCACAAGCCTTTGCAGTTGAAGCAGTGATTGTTGGCGTTTGAGTTTCGTCTCCCTTATCTAATCTTAAATTAGTTGGTGTTGTTAATGCTGTTGCAGTTGTGGTTAATTCTATCACAGTTTGGTTAGGATTTGTTAAGGCTACAGGAGCCTCTCCCTTTGAGCTTTTTCTTCGATGTTTACGAGCCTCTAATGAATCACCTCGAGCCGTTGTTGAAATTTGAACAATTTTTTGTTGCAATGCCCTCACATACTCTTCATATGATAACTCATCATTCGATTTCCGTAATAACGAATTATCTCCCATTAATAAAGGTGGCGGATCTCTTGATAGCTGGCATAGAGGAGGAGTATTTTTGCTAGAAGAGGTGGCTGAATTGCTGCATGAAGTTGATTGTGACGATTTGGGTGCTCTATCAGAGCTACTTGGTGTTGAACTATCAGCCTTCTCTTGGGCACTAGCCGTGATTATATCTTTTTTCACATTATTTGAATTTTGTGTCTGCGGGGATAACGAATCAAATGGACTAGTTACCACAGTTAATGCTTCGCTTTCTTCTGTAGTGGTAGTTGTTTGTTGGTTTGTTCTCGAGGTATTATCAACCGATGTCAACTGCATTTGTGACGATAAATTACAGGTACTCTCGTCTTCTATGTCATTCAGAGTACTCGAGTCTGTCAGAGATTGTGTCATTTGTGATGAATGAATAATTCTTGGAATCTCATTAACTGGAGTTTTATTTATATCGTCATGCATTATATAGGCCCCCTGTTCAATATAGTCAATGCCTAGCTTTTCATCTCTTTTTGTTTGGATAGGTTTGAAAGAAGTATTGCTAGAAAAGTTGGCATTTTGTGATGATAGCGTGTTTAAGGTGGTCTTTACAGATTTTGGTGAAGTCTCTACGAATTCCATATAGCCACGGTTACGTAGTAAGGCTGTATTTGTGGCAGAAAGCGGTTCAGTACCCGAACCATCAGAACCAGTATCCATAAATTCAATATCATCGATATCAATAGCTTTTAGAATTCCTTCAAATTCGGCTACTGGCGCAGTGCTTGCTACCTCCTTTAGGACTTCGTTGGTCGTTGGCAAAGCTCTTGCATTTCTCTTTTTCTCCTTTCTGCCCCCACCTTTTAAGTTTATTTTATTTGTATGACGATCAAACTCCATATCAATGAAATTTTCCGAGATACAGTCATCTGCTGTCCAGTCTGATAACTCAGTTTCTGTTAGTATTTGCGCAGTTCCTGTAGGTTCTGTTTCAGAATCTGAGCCTCTGGACATTAGTTCGCCTGTTGGAGTTTTATCCACATCAACTGAAGGAGAATTGGGAGTTTGTAATAAATTGATCTTTGGGGTAGTAGGTGTTTCGGGTGTTTTTTGTGCAGCATTTGTAAGATTCAAAGTAATTGGTTTTACGGCCTTTTTGTAGTCATTTGTAGTGGCATCTACAATTAAGGGTAGATTTTTCAAGCTCTCTATTTTATTCTCGTTCTTTGTATCGAATTTGAGATTTGAAGGCTTTATTTTAGGTGGTCCTTTCTCCGGCAGTGGTGGTCCTGTTTCAGGCAGTGGTGGCGGCTCAACTTCTAGTCGTTCTGCTTCATCGAACCTTTCCGTTTCTATGACTGTAGTTTCGGCGGGTTCAGGTGTAGCTGTAACGGGCTCCAAGTCCACCTCATGTTCATCTTCTACCTCGGAAGTCTTAACAGCTGGTACCTCAGGGACAATAATGCCTTCAGGTAGTTCCATGAATTTTAAATCGTCAGGATCTCCAATATATTTGCCATCGATAATCATTAGACTATCAATCTGCATGAGAGTACCTGAGGTGTCATGAACTTCTAGTCTAGGAACTTGATGATTAGCTTCAGCTGCTGCTACATTTCCTCTGCTATTGTGTGTTTCCGGACTAGTTGTCGATTCTAATATATAATGTTCAATATCTTCCAAGCTAGAGGAGTGAGAAGAACAGGTAGAGTTACTTGTCGAGCTTAGATTATCCGATTTTGTATTCCAAGCTATATTGGGCACCTCAATTTGCACATCTTCGACTTCATTGTCATAATTGGTTTCTACTTTCTCTGGCACGTCCACCTTTTCCATATTGCTGTCAATCAAGTTTGTTTCATCATCATCTCGCTGTAGTCTCTTTTCGGCGGTTGGTGTGGCATTTTTCGATTTGCTGTCCTCCTCTTTCTTTTCTATATGGCCTAAGATATCGGGTATACTTTGTCTAACATCTAGAGATAAATCGGGCTTAACTGTAACTGGTGAATCACCGGTTAAATCAATTACTTTATTGCTATCAGAAGTATCTACGACGACTTTTTGTTTTTCCGGCGTAACCAAATCAATGGTTTCGATAATATTCTTGTTGTTGGTAGGCGTAGTAGGTGTTGACTTTTTATTTAACGAATCCAAAAGAGTATTATTAACACTCTCCGAATATTCTAGACATTTGTTAAGCTCATTTTTACTATTCACAAATACATTTTCCTTTTCATTATCCGTAGAGGCGGTGGATGAAGCTTTTTGTATGGTTATCTCTACTTTAAGATCATTGAGTATATTGTTTGTTGCCGATCTCATTAATTCATTGCTAGATTTTTCACCCAGCTTGGTGCGATCAAGAAAAGTTTTCATACTGGGACTTATATCACTGCCAGGATTCAAAAGTTTTTGACATTCCGATATATTGGATTGGAAACTGCGAATGCGTGAGTCTAGTACAGAAGTAGAGCCAGACTTTTGTATTTTATTACCATTGGCTTGTTCGCCTAGCAAATAACGTTTCTTTAGTTCTAAACTCTTTTTCGATGCAATGCCTTCGGTACTGGCTGTTTTATTTAGAAGATAATCTCCAGGACGAGGATTTTGAAGGGGTAAGCGATTGGTATTCAAAACGGAGGGATCTACTTGAACTAGCGGTTTAAATTGTGGCATTACTGGCTGCTGCTGCTGCTGTTGTTGTTGTTGGTTATGGTGTGTTTGATACTTGGCTAAATAGCTTTCACCTTTGGCCTGCAGTGGATTGTTGGCAGCATTGTTATTTTTTTGGCCAATTGATGGTGATATTACAGAAGATTTAATCTAAATTAATAAAACATGGTTTCATAGATATTTCACATACTTTTGTATGTTGTTATTGTTTTCTTTAATTAAAACCATACCTGTACTTTGGTTGGTTTCCTTAAATGTGTATCATCGATAAAGATTTTTGGTGTTTCACGTATCATTTCGTCATGATCGAACTCAGAGTCTGTGGATATTTCGGTAGCCGAATTAAGTTCAACTTCATCGGGTGATGAGCTCTCCGATTCACTTTGGACCTGCAAAAGTTATGTGGAAATTCGAATTAAAAGACTTTTACAAAGGAAAACTTAAGCTAACATTATAAACAATTAAAAAAATATATATAAAACAATTAATTAAAAAATAACATGCATTAAAACAACGAGTCGTGTTAAAAAGAAAGCCTTTTTAGGTACGATCCAAAAAGGTTTAAAACAACAATATTAGTTCAGATTTTTAAATAAGAAAGAAAAAAAATGAGCGAAAAACACAATTTAATTAAATCAAAACGAAAAACACATTTCTTTTGCATGTTGAGAGCAATTAAAAAAACACCAAAAATAAGAATTCAGCAGGGGTTAGAGATCAATCAGGCTTCCTAGCTTGATCTTTGTTTTTTTTTTCTTTTTTATACACATTTTATGATTGTTAATTCCATTTATAGCGTAGCAAAACACAAGTGTAAGTGGAAAACATTTTATTTTATTGAGCTTTTAGCACACAAACGTTATTTTACCTTTTAAGATCGTACCCAGAGTAGTTACATTATATTTTTTTAAGATTTTATTTCCTATTGTCTCTCTCTCTCTCTCTCTCTCTCCCTGACCATCCTCTCTGTATAAATTTTCTTGTGATTTATAGTTTTAATTTTGACCAAGAGAAAGAGGTTTTTAATTTGATTTGATTGTTATCATTGTTGCGCACACCAAGAGCAGAGAGGCTGGGCTAGCGGATGCATTTAAAGTTTTTGGACAGTTTTGGGCTTAAATGACTGGAGGATAGTGGTGGTAAAGGTTCAGGATTAACGCATTAATTAACGCATTGAAATGTTTGTTGTTGGTTTTGGAATAGTTTTTTGTTCGTATGATGAAGTTGGTTTCATTTTTCTTCAAATAGCACATTTGAATCAAATGATGAATAGTTTTTAGTTTGTTTGTAGTAAGTAATTAAAAGATAAGGATTTGTTAAGATATAACGCAGGAGTCTTTAGAAAGATCACCTCTATCTCTAAGCTGGGAAGGAGATCGTCTAGTGGTGAAGTCGTTGAGGTAAGACGATGTACGGCCAATAGTATGTCCCAATGTCGAGGAAGTATAAGGCTTATAATAATAACTACTGTTGGTACTACTGTATGATGTTGGCAACGATGTTACAGTGGTGGGCAATCTTTTTGTAGTATAAGAGCTATTTCCATATGAAGACGGAACGTAATCATAGTTATATGAGGTTACATTTGTTCTGCCTAAGGCACGTGACGAGGGAAATCTGGTAGCAGATGTAGCGATGGTGGTGTAACGTCTTGGACTGTATGTCTTTATATCATCATCATCGGAATCGATTTTATTTAAAAGCGCAGAGTTACGTCTTTCCTCATTAATCACATCTTTCATGTACGGATTACGCTCTACAACACGTTCATTAACAAAATCTCTTTTGCGATTGTGTAAACGTTTGCTTCGTTCCAATAATATTTGAGTGCTGGCATCGTCACCACCACCCGTGCTAATTGTAGACTTGTGATGACGCAATGGTCTTTGAGGTCTTGTTGCAAATGAATAGTCGTTAGCTTTACTGTTACGAGCATCAAACTCGCTGCTATCATCATTGCTTGAGAACGATACAACAGTTTGTCCAGTTGTAGCCAATGAGTAGTTTGAATTATAGGGCGATTGTAGCTTGCTCAAATCTGTTATAGATTTTGAAGAAGGCTTTTCCTTGTCTAGTGTATCAACATCATAGAAACTGTGTTTTGTTTCGGGAGTTTCTGATCGGGGCTTGTATCGACGGGATTTGTCGTTTCTACTGAACACAGTCTTGCCATCAGGCCAATCACGTTTGGGTCCCTTATGTGTTGGAATATTTGCATATTCTACTGTTTCAGAGGCAAATTTCTTTGTTGACTCTTTGTCCGACTTCGTAGAATTTTCATCGTCTAACTCGTCTTCCTGTATTTTAGGCCAAGGTCTCTTTTTAATATTTTCAGCCAAGGGCTGATTAAGATTGTCTGGCTTAAGGGGTACATCTTCAATTTTTGGCAAATCTAATTTCTTGGGCATGGGAACTATTATAGGTTTACTATCTAACATTTCAATAAATGCAAATGAACTACGTCTGGAAGTTTGTGAAGAGGCGGTGGTGGTATCGGGTAATTCTAAAGGTTTCATCATGGGTGGTGTTCCGCCTCTATTCGTTGTGGAACTTTGTATTGAACTGCGTCGCGAATCTCGTGGACTTTGTTTGCAAGGAGTCATTATTGGTGTGGACTTCTTTGAATTGCTCTTGGAACTATCTATAGAAGAGGTTTGCTTTAGTTTAGGTTTTTCCATTGTCTGATATTGTTTATCGCGTTGTATCAAAGCATGTCTACGTTCCAACTCAAACTCTTCTATTAAACGTTTCTGCGAAGCCTCACTATTCGCATCTATATTATTGAGAAGTTTAATGGAAGATGTTGGCGACTTTTCTTTTACATTTAGGCTATGCTCACTATCGTTTAGGGAAGACAAAGATATGCAATCTGGCTTCTCTGGCGAAGATATTTCTTTCGATTTTGTAACATAGTTCTCAACTTTAACATTTACTGCTTCATCTTGTAAACTTGTCGCCCTCTCTTCATTCAATTTTTTATTGTTTTGAGCATCGGCTTCCATTTTCTTTAATTTATTTAGAGTCTCTTTTGCCTCAATAGTTGTAAGATCTATTTTTGGCTTTGATGTTGCAGACAATTGACGTCTTGGTGGCATAGGACTGCTAGGCATCATTTCCATGTTCCATTCTAACGAAGGTTCTCGCGTACCTGCTTTTAATGGCTTAGTATCTTCTGAAGTTTGTTGAGATTCTTGTGCTTCTCTTTCTACAATTGTTGGTTTTGCCGTATTATTTTCCAACAACGATTCTTTGCTTATGGCAATCGGCTTTAAAACTTTAGTAAATTCGTTAATATTCTCAGGTAATTTATTTGAGGAAGTTTGAGAATCAGTATCTGTTGTTGCAACAATTTGTGGCTGTTTGCCGGAACTGCCTGAAATTTCGGTGGCAGTTTCTTTTATAGCAGCTGGTTTGTTATTTATCAAATATCTGTATGGAGTTTGACTTTCATCGAATAAAATATCGTCTTCATCTATAATTCTAGGAAATTTCAAAGTTGATTTATTCTCATTTATGGTATCTTCTTCCGTCTGAATATTTGGAATCAGATTGTGTATTAAATCTTGTACAGACGGTGGCATATCGGAAGGTGATAATCTTGATAATTTCTTTTTTATACGCTGTGGTGGTAAAGGAGCGCTGGAATCACTGGAGGAAGAAATACTTTTTCGTGTACGTTGAGGCTTGGTAGGGAAATTAAATTCATTTGTGAGTGTCTTCAAAGGTACTTTGTTTTCTATTGACACTAAAGATGCTACAGTCAGATCATTATCATTGACTTCTGCTTCAACATCTCTTTCTAAAGACTCTACTCTATCGAGTATATCTTGTTCTATATGATCATCATCATATTTACTAATAGGCGACCTGGGTGTAATGGCTATTAACTCATCATTAGAGTCAAATTCTACATTCACAAGCATTTCATCGGAAAATTGACTGAATAATTTCTCTATACTCTCGTCTTCAGAAGAGCCACGCATTTGTACCGTTACAGGAGCAATGCTGGGACTTTTACTTATGGATGTGCATAAGGAATCTGTATCGTAATTATCTGAATTTAAAATTGTTTTATTTACATTTTCATCTGCGTCTGCTCCATTTTTAGTGGTTTGTTTTTCCAAATCAGCCATCGCATCTTCCAACTTTTCTGTGAGCGAGGCATTTGATAATCTACGAGATTGTAAACTAGTTTGAGATCCTCGACGAGAACCGCTTAATGATTTATCACAACCAGTTTTTGGTAAATTCTTTATGTCCTCTACCAAAGGTCTTGGATTGACAGGTGGCACCACCACTACAACTTCCTCTTTAGTTTTAACAATATTTTGAGAATTATTTTCTCTTTTGGGTGGAGACTTCTCAGCTAAAGCTATTTTACTAACATTATTACTAAGTTTTGGTACATTTTCCTCTACTTTCTTTGGTGCATTTGTAGTGGACGTCACTCCCGGATTTGTTTGTTTACTAACGCTTACCAATGCTAACTCTTCTAGGGAAGTGTATATATTTTGTTTTTTATTTACATTTGCATCTTGTAATTTCCTTTCGGGTGTTTTCTTTTTTTCGGGTGATTTTTTCTTTTTAATCGGTGATTTCCTTTTCTCAGGACTTTTTTGTTTGATACCGAAGAATTTAGCAATTTTTGATTCTCTATATTGCACCGGCATATCATAGTATTTGTTTTCATTTTCCAACTCTTGTTCTTTAGACTGCTGCTTCTTATGGAAGTCGTTTCGTTTCTTTTGTAAAAAGTTTGTAGCCTCACTGCGCCATTCGGTTTTCAAATATTCCATTGTCTTTTCTAAATCACTTAGGTTATCAGACTCTTTAGAAACTATAGACTCTTTGGATTTATTTAGATTACTTGTGGTGGACTCCATACGTCTTAGTTTAAAAACATGATCCGATGTGCCAACGGAATTTAATGATTCGAAACGTTTTAAAATATTTTGAACACCGGTAGGACGGTCTCCCTCTTCCTTTACCTTCGAATTAAGATCTTTTTCATTGTTGTCGTCGACTAGCGTACTTCCACGCCTTTCCAATTCAGCTTCGCCAAAAGATTTCGCTTTCAGCAGTTTATTGCGTTTATCACTTGATTTGTGTCGCGGTATTCCCAAATCTATACCAGTTTCCTCTAAAATACGTTCAATTTTATCGGAAATATCTTCGCTGGGAGATTTTTCCTCTTGGAATAGCTTTTTATATTCGAGACTCGGAGAACGTTGAGTCTCACTACTACCGCTACCCAGGATTTCGTCTAAAATACGATCATCGTCATCTTTGGTTATAAGGGATTTCTTTTGATTTTGATTTTTTTTAGCTTTTGTGCCTTTGGGTACAATTTTTCGTATTATCTTTACATTGCCCTTTTTGCCAGTATTGGCCACAGCTGTGGTAGTGGTAGTGACCACTTTGGCAGTTGGCTTCTTTTTCACAATATCAATGGCACCATCCATTTGATTATCTTTTAGGCTGTACTTCGATGAACCTAAAGAAGCCTGGCGCTTAGGAGCAGATTTTGTGGCTGCTCCATCTGTTGTAGGAGTATTCGGTTTTGTGGCAGCGCCGCCGCTACCGCTACCACTAATAGTATCCAAAGATTTCTCCGTCTGTGATTTTTTCAGTTTATCAGCTACTGTTACTACAGAACTTTTTCTTTGCGGTACTGGACTGCTGGGAAAATATTTGGCTAAATCCACTTGATTAAGTGTTTTTTGATTTTTATTTACCGTATTAGAGGTGTTTTTTTCTTGCTTTTGATTTGGAAAGTATTTCGATAAATCTACATTGGGTGGTACAGTTTGGGCGCTAATAGTTGGGGTTTCTATTTGAGATTTTATACAATCCAAGGTACCAGAAAAGTTCTTTGCCTCAATTTCTTTAAGTTTATCCACCATTTTCTTTTGGGGTTTAGGTGAAAACTTATTTTCCACTTTGTACAACAAATGACCCATATCTTTAGTCTTGTCGCCAATGTTTGCTTCTGATTTCGACAGATCTATTCTCTTAACAATATTTAAAATGTTTTCAAGTTCCATTTTACTATCGGATTTCGGAAGTTTAGCATCCATAGAACTTTTAGCTTTAACTAAGGGACTTGAAGTGGCTGATTGGTTTTTAAAACTATTTGATCTACTAGTAGGCTTCTTATTTAAGGAGGCTTCCGAAGATTCTTCTTTTTGGTGTTTAGGAGTTTGAGGCAGATTTTCTTTATTTTTCAAATCTTTTAAAAGGTCCATTATAGCCGCATTTTTCTCGGCTTCGGTTTTGAATTTTGATTTAGGGCTTAAAATATCCGTAGTTGTAGACTTTTCCTTTTCATTATTACCTGACTGTGCTAAGGTATCTTTGAACTGTGATTTGGGTTTAAATGGATCCGTTACCTTGTTATCGTTTGCATTTTCTTGACTGTTCTTTTCTTCTTTCTTGGCAGACGACAAAAATTCCTCTTTAAACTTTGATATGGGCTTTAGAAAATTGTCCACCTTTTCTTCGAATTTTGATTTAGCTACTACCGTATTATTATTATTATTATTACCGGCAGCTTTGTTGTCAGCCAACCATTTCTCTTTCATTGTAAGCTTTTTCAAAATATCACTACGTATTAGATTCTCCTTAGCTATGGTTTCGATATCTTTATTCATTTTAACCACATTATTTAGTCGATAGAGTTTTTCGCTAATCGCTTCAATGTCGGCACTAAATTTACGATTAGAGTTCTGTTCCAACTTTTCAATATCTGCTTTAGTAGGTATTGGTGTGGTTGATGCAGTTCTATTACCATTTGTCAGGGAAGAAGTCGATTTAAATGAAAGTTCAGAAGCATTGGATAGAACGGAATCCTTACGTTCCTTTTCGGTCTTAACTTCTAACTTTGTATCATTATCATATGATTTTTCAGCTATAGTTTCAGCTGAATTTTCGATATCTTTGTTATTATCATTAATATCTTTATCATTGGATGTTGATAGTTCACTAGTTGCTATGACCTATATTTTGTTAATATGTATGTATGAATGAAACCAACACCATGATTTTTTATTAAAAAATATATTTTAATAATAAATATATAATAGTTATAAGGGGGCGGGGAGTAGTTTAAGGTGGTGATGTGCGTATGATATAAAGAAAAAATTTAAGTTTTATTTTTTTATTATAAAAGATAATTTCCAAATTTGAAAAATATTTACAAACTTACCTCAGTTTCGGTATCTGTAGGTAGGTTAGGAGGTAAGGGCGGTAAACGGACTTCCTCACGTCGTAATTCACGGGCCTTTGCAAATTCTTCCCCTTCAGTATCATCTTTACCATCATCTGAAAAAAGATTAAACCAAAGTTAGTGTAAATTCTTATAAAGCAATTGAAATCATAGTTAACTTACCGGCCATACCCTCACTTGAATCGTAGAAATCATCCGAATCATCACTATCTGAATAGTTTTGTTTACCAATCCATTCCGAAGCCAATTGTAAAGTTTGAGCACCCAAAGGCGAATCATTAGCCTCCTCAAACATATCAGAATCAGAATCACTGTCCAATTCATCGGAACTAGAGAGGTCTGATTCGGAATCATTATTTGATTCGGGTAAGAAATTGCGTCCGGACCATTCATGTTCATCGATAATATGCTCTTCGGAGGGTTCACCATCAGACATGGCATCGGTATTCTCGAATTCAATGCGTTCCGGTGTTTGACCTCTCTCTAAAAGATCCATTTTAGCCACATTATCAACGGGACCGCGTTTATCTGGTGTTCGGGGATCTTCACCGGACTCACTATTGACATGAGCAACGACAATATTCTTTGCCACCAGATCCACAGTAGACGTTTTTTCATTTTGCTGCTGCTGCTGTTGCTGTTGTTGTTGTGATGTAGGTTTCTAAAAGAAATTTCATAAAATATAGCAGATTTTATAACAAAATTGCTATACACATACTCTTTGGCCCGATTTCCGTACTACTGGCCGTATAGCCTTAGCGGGTAAGCGAAAATGTTGCGTACAATAAAAACGTCCGTTAGGGTCATCACGATCAAAGGCATACGCTCCTAAACGTAGATTTGTATGGCAATGATGACACTTAAGACAACCACGATGCATAACCAAATTTTCCGTTTGTAGCTTTTCCATCAAATACACGGTCTGTTTGCAGAAATGACATTTTTCGGAAGCAGCTTGTTTCTTAAAAGCCAAAGCAACTTTGGTACTCTGGGAAAATTTAATTTTTTTTAAATATTATTAAGACATTAAGTAAAAAGGGGGATGGGAGGGTATTTCTTAATCTTTTTTTTTATTTATTAATTTTGAATGTGAATGTGAATGTTTTTGGTTACTAGCGTAATGAATTTGATGATGTTTTGATTGAATTACGGTGCGTTAGTTGGTTTTTATAAAACAATAATGTAAATAATGAATTTGAAATAAAAATAATTAAAATCGAAATTGAAAATTAAAAATAAAAAATAAAAATTAACAAGAAATGTGTATATGTGGTGGTGTTTGTTTTTTTATAATGATTGGATTTTGATGGTGATGGTACTCACTGATTTTGGTACTACAGTAGTGGGGGGATTCTTTTCTTCGGATGTATCGTCACGTTTGACAAATTGCCCCGCTATAGAAGCAACTTTACCCACTTCCAAAACATTACCCTCTTTCAATTGTTTATCCAAATTTTTTAACGTTTGATCGATTTCTTTAAATTTCTCTTCAGCCGAATCTTGACGTGTTGGTTTAGCCATTTTATTTTGTCTTGCCTGAAACTGTTCACGACTCCATTTCGGCACTTTTTCTCTTCCCTTGGGACCATAGACTTCGGTTTTCTTCGATTGTTCGATCTTCTTTTCAATCTCTCTTACATTCCAATCGTTGCTGTCGATTTTTCCTATGGCACGCATTAAGTCCTTTGGTTTTTTATCATTACCATAGGCATTACGCGAAGAGATACGTTGTTCCATAGACTTAATGCGATCGCTAAATTGCTCATCAACGTTACGTGGCATAGCCGAAGGTATATCATTACGTTCCCGATCCTATTTTATATATGATGATGATTAAGTAGTGGTGGGCAAGGCAATTGGGTGACGAATTTCAATTTTATTTTATTATTTTTGAATCCAGGATTTTGTGTTTGGAAATGAGGTTTGAAAAGGAAGAGGATAAGTAATGTAAGTGATAGGAAATTGTGTTTTATTTTGTGGTTTAGTTTTACAGAATTATTTTAATTAGTTTTTAAATTTATTGTTGTTGTTTAATTTTGAAAATAAGGAAACGAATTTTTGTTATGTAGGTTTCAAAGAAAAGGAGTGTTAACAAAAAGAAGAAATAATAGGAAATTAAAAAAAAACAAAGAAAAAATTTTCAAAATGTTGGTTATTAAAATACAACTCAATTAAAATAAATTTAATCTTATTAAAAAACAACAAAGAAAACGATAAAAAATAAACAAAATAGAGAAATAACAAACGACACACTAAAGTTAATACATATTTTTTTAATTTTGCATTAAAGTCAAGGTTTGTCTTTCTCTAGTTAATTCAAAAATTTTAATTAAACACTTTTTAACTAGTAAAAGCCGTTTTAAGGATAGTAATAACCATTTGCTCTAACTATATCTACAACTAATTTTTTCACAATTTCTTGTTTACAATCTTATTATGAACTAATAATCAGAGTCGATAGTCGAAGTAGCCATTGCTCTTTATATAAATTTAAATTTTATAAGAAATACAGTCGAAACTTCCCATTATAAACGTGCATCTGACCAGGCAAACAGAAATTATTTAAAATAATTGAATATTTGAATTTTCATAACATACATTTTCACAATAATTCCAAGTGGTTTAAGTTTCTCCACACCAGTCATGTTGCTTGCGCTTATGACAGTTTCTCTCTTCCTGCTCTATTTTCCATTAAATCATTTGAAACCCAGTTTTAACGATATCAACAACTGATATCGAACTTACAGAAAAGTAATGCCAGTTTTTAAATTTATATAACCATCCTTCTGTCGCCTGCACTAACTTCAATACCTTTGTGCCACAATGAATCAGCAAACTCTTTGGCTTTTTGTTGTAAAGATTATTAACACAAAGTAAAGCTCTGTTACAACATTTCATTGACGAAAACTGTGTCTTTGTAACCAATTCATAATAAGGAGTCACAATTTACACTCTCTTTTATTGTAGTGATATCGACCCAATTGCAGATTATCCAGCATGACCTAACCTAATCTAATGAATCTTAGTAGAATCTTAGTAGAAATCCTATTAAGCCTCCAACGAACATAACTTTTGGATGCTGTATGATTTGACAAGTAAAAAAGAATCAGTATAATAGCATGTTCACACGATACTTCGAATTACTTTGTTCGCTGTTTGAAATACTTGTACGAATAACTCCGTTCACATGACTACTTTTGTAATTAGTTTCTTAGGGTTATACTTGTTCGTTTGTTTTAAAGGTTTGCAGGTAAATTGCGTTTTAAAAATGAATAAAAAATTTAGATAATTAAATAAATATGTTTAGCGTGATCAAACACCCGATCAAAATCAAACATCGCATCGACGTTTTATTAATCCACAGGGTAATTTACACTAAATTAATTATAAATTAAAATTTTTATGGGATACTATGTAATTCAGCTCTCATGATGAATGAGAGAGCGTATTATAAAAAAAGAAACGTTGCCATGTAAACCTGGCATAACTCTTTCTATGCGACTTGTCTTGGTTTAGAGCACTTTTTTATTATCTGGACTGTCCTATCACTGACGAATCTGATAAAATGTGTCAAAAGCACCGTTTGAATAGATTAGTAAGGGAAAGAATCGATATTAAGAGGTATTATCTATGCGACTGTCAAGGTCTACAGAAGCAAATATTAAGGCAGATCTCTTTTATTATGGACTGGATTGGTCTTAAACATATATTACTGAAAAATTTGCCAAAATATAAGAATTTCACAATTGTCAGAATCAGGGATGGCGGATTTTTATGCCTTTTTCATATATGTATAGGTTGCATGAAAAAAGTGCATGCTTTCAATTGAATTCAATTGTAATATAATTGTTTTCATTGTTTCTTTATTTACAGATATTGTTCGAAACACTAAACTTAATATTTTGATAACAAAAAAAAAAAAAACTAGAAAACGTGAATCCTAAAAGCGAGTTAACTAACAATCTCCTAAGAATAATAATAATAATATTTTCCTAATGAATTTTCAATTGTTTGAAAAAAATCTTTTCCTATTTTGTTTTTTTTGTTTTTTTTTTTTTGGTAAATTAGTAAGCTTTAATTAGAATTAAAATTATAATTAAAATTAGCATTGAAGCTCCAAAACAGTCCTCAAATATTTTTAAACAAAAAGTAAAACAACATTAAAAATATCGTTAAATTTAATTCTCATGTGCATTACATCACCCATTGCTTCCTTTGTCTCAAATTGGTTCTATTGGCAATGATAATGATACATGACGACAACAACAGCAGCAATAACAATAACGGAAATTTATTGCCGCCTATACACATATAAGGATAAAAGAATTTTAAAAAGCAATTTCATTTGGATTTTATTGAATTAGTTTTTGCTGTGTTTTTGTTTTTAACATTTAATTAAGGTCAGCCATTAGACAATAACATTTATTTTTCTTGTTATATTGTATGAGTAAGTAGTTAAGAAAGTAAGCACAGTTTTATCATTTCAATTCATTGACAAAAACATGCGTGTCATCAAATAGAAAAAACAACAAGATCATCATTGAACACAACATCATTTCTTCTTACGGGATATAATAGTTTTCTTTCCAAATCTTTAACACGATCATTAAACTCGGGTGCCTGTTGTCGATAGAGAAATATTGAATAATCCTCAAAGGGAGTATTCTCATCGGCTTCACGTAGAAAATTATTTGCTTGGAGCATATGAAGAGATTTGTAAAAGTTTTGCGTTTGCTGATAACGTTGTTGACGCCGCTTGCTTACACGATCCTGACGATTCTGTTCAATCTCTTGTAAACGTTTTTGACGTTCCTCCTGATTGATATTGATTGATAGGTGTGAAATTATTTTTTGTTTTTCTTTTTTTTTTTATTATACATAATTAATTTTGTTTGGTAACTTTAATGATTATTTTTTGAAAAAGGATAAACAGCTTTTGCTAACACTAACGCTTAACATTAAAAAACTCTTTGGGAGCAGCGTGAATAGCATAAATCTAAAGGTCTAGTCTAGGTGATACACACAATACACAAATGAAAAAAGGACATGGACAATGAACGTTAAAGAAAAACAAATATAAGAATACCTGGTCATATGAGTTGGATGTTATGATGTCATTACCCAAAATATGTGTATTTTCATGATAATGATTTATTATGAAATGTACCTTTTTAATTAAATATTCAAAAATTTCATTTTAATGTACAACATGAGAGTTAAGAGATTTCATTACATTATAATAAAATGAAGCATTAGGTATGTTGCTTGAAAAGTGATCGCATTCAACATTAAATGGTTTTAAAAATGAAATTCAATTATACTATATAATACAATAATGATGGAAAAAAGTAAAATAAAACGAAAAATTCTAACTATAATGAGTGAACAAAAAAAAAAATATATACAAAATAAGTTCAAAACCATGCATATGGTTTTTTTAATGCAAATATTTTTCAATGATCACTTTTCAACGCTTCTATGCTGTTTAATATGAGATATAACGTTTGAGAAAAAGCCACAAATTCTACTCACAATATTGGCAGCCTTATCAGCACTACGACGTTTTTTCGCTCTGCGAGGAGTATCGGTTTGTGCTAAGCAGAAATGGAAAGTTTAATAAAAAAACAAAAAAGAAATGTCAATAACATATTACCTGCATTGCCTGCACCAGCAGCGTTGCCAACAAATTGTTGTTCATAGCGTCGTTGGCGTTTCAGTTTCTCCTCATCCAATACTGAACGTCTTTGCACAACTTGTGGCACATCGACCAAATCCTGTACCGGTGATTTGGCCTTTTGTTGTTTACTTGAAATTTGCAGTAATTTCGAAAAGTCAGGTTGAGCATGAGCATTATTGATTTTATATTTTTCACGCAAATCGGAGAAATCAATTTTAGGATGTTTAACATGCGGTATTTCACCACGAAATACTTCACAGATTTGTTCTAAATAATTAAGCCAAACTTTTGATTCAACATTACTTAGTTGTATTGAATCTTTAGCGTTCATTATGCGCGGTATATGCAGTTCTTTGTCTAATATTTTAAAGGCGAGATCATTTTGTTCCACTGGAGTTAAATCTTTGACGGCATTAAAATCGACTAGATCTGGGCGATAACTTTACAAGCAAAAAATAATTCAAAATAATATGACTGCTCCTCTAGTAATAACCACTTACCGATTAATTAAAGCACATAAAACTTTGCCATTGGCAAAAACATCTGAAACCTCTTTAAGCTCTTTTACAAATTCGTAGGCATGTAATTGGGCACAGATCCAGCGTAATAAAACCGTACTTAAAGGCATTGTATCTACATTTCAAATTAGAAAAATAAAGTTTAATCGTATAATACAAGTAGTGGTTGGTATGTATATGTCTATAGGCTTACCACCACTGCGACGTTTCCTGCGCACAGGAGTATCGACCTGAGTAACTTGTAAAGCATTAGTATCCATAAAGGTTTGTTCCAATATTGCATTATCATCGGTATCGATTAAGTGTTTTACTTGCCAAACATTTACCGATGTACGATTTAAATTTGGATAACGTGTGGCTGGATCTACAGTATAGCCACCAATATCACGTTGTAAATTTTCTGGTGTGGTTTGACCCAAAAGTCTAAAAAACAAACAACAACAAATTTTAAGGGAATACCTTTTTAGAAATATACTGTCTAAGTGTTATTATTTACCTATAAATGCTTTCACGTTGAGCCACTACACCTAAAGTACTATTGCCTGGATTAGACCACAATTTAATGGCATAAGCAGCATCCATACTAGATAAGAAACCACGAGCACAGCCAGAACCGGTAGGCCAAAAGGGCTCCAGTAGACTATCACCCACCAAACACTGTAACAAGCGAAAACCTTTACGCACTATAACGCGACAAGACGATTCCGCTGCAAACATGGAAGTAAAATCAAACATGGCCACATCTGGCTTGCCATAGTGGTTAACAGCAAATTCTAAATTTGGCATTTGATATTTGGTAGAAAATTCAGCAGCTTCACGAGCATAATCCAATAGTTTTTCAGTATTTACATTAGCAGGCGCCAGTAATTCAGCAGGATCAGCAAAGTCCTTCGAAAAAACAAACAAAAACAACAACAACAGTTTAACAATGAAATTTTGATTTTTTTTTATCATTTAACTTACTTGTAGAATAACACCTTTATCGATAAGACTGTGCTTTTTGGCAGTCATTACAAAGTAATGTGTTTCATCCTTATAATAGACAATATTCTCCAAATCTATACCGGTCGTATGGTACAATTCCTTGAAGAACGACTGATTGAATATAAAAGCCACACCACTGATTTCCTCCACTTTGGCCTCAGCTTCGGTTTTCTTGTTGATGAAATTCGCCGTTATCGCTATAGCCAATTTGCCACGAAACTCTTTACGCTTAAAAGCTTCCAACGTATTACGCTTACCATCTGCCCCTATTAGAACATCAAACTCATAGTGCGATACAGCATGATCGGCTGGCGTTACAGATGCTCTCCAGCCACAACCATCTCCACTGGGTTCAATGGTGCGCTCAAACGACACCCCCTCATGTATTTCTACACCCAAGAGTAAAGCTACTTTTAGCAAAATACATTGCAACTGTCTTATAGATATATGATCTATGGAACCGGCACAAAATTTTCCATAAAACTTCTTGGCACCCAAATTACGCAGATCCGTTATGACAAAAGGCCACAAATGCAATACATTATTGCGGGATATACGATCTCTCTTCTCGACCACTACGACTTTGGCGCCCAATAGCTGAGCTTCAATGGCTGTGCGTAAACCACAAGGACCGGCACCAATTACTAATACCCTTGTACCCGTACAGGCTGTACCTTTCGCATATGCTCTATGTGCGGCTCTAGCATCGAATTTCTTCCATAGGGCCTGTGCCTTCCACGAGCGCACTTTGGTCTTTAGCTTTGGATAGAATTCGTTGAGTGGGGCAGGTCGTAAGCCAACAACATCACACATTTGACGATGTAAACCGAGTATTTGACGCATTGTGGTGGCCACACAAAACAAATCAAACATCTCGGCTGCAGCGGCGGCTGCCTCATTGTCAGCCATCTGTTGCGCCAACAGTTGCTGCTGCTGCATTTGCAGCTTTTGCTGTTGACGTTGATGAGCTGATCGACTCATGCTGAAATGAAATGAGAGCGAACAACAACAACAAATTAATCAAATTGCAAATCATCTCAAGTTAAAAACGTTTACCATTTTACTGTGCAAACATAAAAAATAGTATTTTGTGACATATTATTTTCTTTCGACATTTTTTTCTTTTTATTTTATTTAAAATCGTTCTCGTTGAACTAAAATCGTTAAAATTACTATCCTTTTAAATATTTATTTTTTAAAATTTAAATCTATTCGTTTAAAAGGTTTATTTTATAATGAGAATTGCAGGGCACTACCACCTGGATTTATATGCGTGTTTCAAAATTTAAACAAAAAGTCACAAAATTTATTGTAATTCAGTGATTTCTAGTAAAAATGCAAAGAAAGAAAATGTCTGAGACAAAAAAAAAAAAAGGAAATTATCCAAGTCAATGAACTCATATTTCCTTTTTTATTTATTTTCATATTTAAAATCAAATTTACAAAGAATATTAAAAAAAATCGAGACAATTGAAATGATTAATTATTAATGTACGAATATCATACAGATACCAAGATGATGATGATGATGATGATGATGATGATGATGATGGTGACAATGATGTATTTGATAAATTTCTAGTATTTTAAAAAGGCTGGGCTGTTGTCTCATCTACACTCATACTCCTCTCTCTTAGATACAAACAAATTTTACTGAGAACACACATCAGACAGACATGCATCAGAAATAGTGGCTAAGACGATCGAGACTAAGATTGTGAACATCTTAACTGCGCTGCTTCACTTTCAGGCAGGGTTGGCAACCCACGGGGTAGCCCAATGAAACCCACCCGGTTTTATTTGGTATTATATTTAAAAAAAACCCCGGATGGGTTTTTATTTAAAATAATTCGTAGTTTATTTACAACAAAAACAAGTATTTTTTATGTAATTGGAGCTCAGAAAAGATATTTAATTAACAAAAATGTGAGAAATCACTGCTTCCGTCTTTTCCCCACCTCTGAGCCAACATCCGAATCCCTTTTCAGAAAAACCTCTCGTCTTTTGAGGCGATGGAGCTTTAAAGCCGATTTAATATGTCTTACAAAGAATTATTAGCTGATCTGCTAAAAGATATTGTATCCGTAGAAACAGCCGGGTGCAGAATTTCATTGTTTCTAACAATCGTTTGGCAACCTTTGTAATGTGAGGCAGAGCGTTGTCTTGCAAAAGAATAACTTAATCGTGTCTATCTTTGTATTCCGGCTGTTTTTTCATAATGCACAGTTTAAACGAAGCAATTCAGTCTGCTTTAGCAGCCCATAGTAAACAACGCCGTCTTGATAGTCGCACTCCACAAAACATCCATTACTTTGTTTCAGTTTCATTAATCAATTTGATCTTTTAAGCATAGTAAGATGATTAGTCTACTGTAGCCCCTTCCATATGATTGTGTAGAGGTGAATATCCTTGCTAATTGGTGGTGATCTTTACTTTAGCATTGTAATTTTTTTCCAGTAGGTGGCGTTTTCCTCTGCTCATTCATCTGATGTTTGTCGTAATCTCCAGGGGTAATCTGGAAGGTCAGGCTTATTCTTTATTGTTTTTAGATGGAGTTGTCTGGAGAGTAACACTCGAAATTACAATTAAATTTTTTTCATCATGTCCTCTGCTAGGGCTGGAACCTGGGCCGCTTGTGTTCTTATGCGTGCGCCACTACACCACCACGCCACCAATTGTTCAATTGAACAAAATTAGGAAGCAATTATAAAACCCATCAAAATATCCAATAAAACCCGGTGTTTTGGATTGAAAAAAAACCGGGTTTTTGCCAACCTTGCTTTCAGGCGACATGGAGTGCCCTTACACTTAGTAAACTATGATCGTATGAGCGTTTTGCGATGATTGTATAAGATGAGGATTAACCTTGGACCTAATAAACTTGCTATTGATTACATCTTGCCAACTATAAATTGCAGATCATTTAGGTGTTAATACCTAACAGGTAAAGATACCGGCAGAGTCTATGCAATCCACATCTTGTCATTCTGGGCTTCTAAGCAGACTGCGAACAATTCGATCGTAATGCAGCGTTTTCCAAGTTAAGTTATTTGCAATTAGAATGGCAGTGGAAGTGATTCAAAGTAGGATAGGAAACGTTCGTGGACCAGTGACTATCTCTGTAGATAGTCGGGCGATTCTCAAGCCATGCTCGAACAAGTCTAAGATTGTTCTTCTCTAAAGGAGTACGCAGTCTCTCTAAAAAGGAGTTTTAAGCAGCAGAAAGGCCGGTAATTTTTGGTCGAAGAACCTGTTCCTCCTCTCCATGCGCCAGTTAAGGTTGAGACTCACTATGGGCGTCTTTACGTGCCACTGTGGCATACGTTTATTGACTTGTGAATGAGAGAATAGCAACAACAATTTTTTCAGATTGTGTGACGATAAGGAGGAAACGAAGACGTTCAAACAACTACTGCGTTAATGCCATAAGATTAGCGGAAGACATAGATTTTTAGATAAGCATACGATTCAAGCCCTTGCCTGGTATGGAGTCTAATGCTATTCTTTAATTTGTTAAAGGTCTTAAAAGGCCTCGACATGGACACCAACCTTCGGTCTTCCCCTTTTTGCTGTACTGACCAAATCTTCTCGACTGTCCTATTGAACTCTCTTTCTCTCATTCTATCTTTTTTCTACTTATCTTTTATTTCCTCTTCTTTCTACAGGATGATAACAATGGAACACAAGGTCACCGACCTAATACAGCCATCGGTTCTCCTAATCTAAATATCTCAACCGAGTGACGCTTACAATAATAGCTACACATTACTAAATAATTCATCCCATGGTAAAATATGGCACAGACAGACTAAAGCAAAGGAGGTTAGTTTAATTCTACTATTAGGGCTTTGCTATACGTTCAATATACATACTTATATTGAGCACAATCAAGTATCAGGATATTTATGATCTCTATCATGTGATACGAGTCAATAATGGGTATGTTTAATGTTGTTACAATATTTATTTGTCAGCTCAGTAATATGGCGTTGCTTTGTGGTAGGAAAACGTTCTCAAATTGGGGTTAAAAGTCCAATAAATGTATACGAATACAAAGCAATAATACGTAATTGTTTTGCCCTGAACTTTTCAATCTATCAAATACAGCAGCAGTAGTGTTAAAAATAATCCACATCATAGAAAATGCAAACATGTGTTATAATGACAATGTAAAAAAACTTCAAATGATATTGAAGAGAAATAAAATATACAGTAGTGAGCAAAATTAATAGAAATATTATTTATACTACTTAAGAGAATACATATTTATTTCTTTTATTTCTAACTTTTTTAACACTACTGTATGAGTACATCTGGTTGTATTTAATATTTATTTAGTCTAATACTAGTGTAACTGAGAGCACTTGTACTAATTTTATTTTTGTTCGTATATGCGTCCTAACGACTAACTGACTGACTGACTGAATGACGCTGGCGTTTACGATTTAGATGATTTTAAACGACCCACTTGAAGTTTATTTCTGGTTTTTAATACAAATTTTAATATTTCTTTTTTATTATTATCGTATTTTCAACCTATTTTTGAATACATCAAGTTAAAAATTTAAATTTTATTTAAATTTTAAATTCATTGGCGTTATATCTGTCAGTCAGTCACCTCTTTGTCACATAATGTCTATGTTGTAAGATTTTTATTGCAAATATTTCTTGAATTTATATTCATTGAAAGAACACAATTACATAGTTGATAATAAAATTAATAATAATAATAAAGGGTGTTTTTTATAGAGGTATAGAACTTTAAGTTGCAATAAAACAACGATGGATTATTCGATTGACATGAATTTTATTTATCCGAAAGATAATCTTGTGGCATTACATTTTGAATATGATTTCTGGCATATAACCGCCACGGCTGGCGCGGATGTAGTGCAATCTGGACGTCCAATTTTCGATGACTTTTTCCAACATTTGTGGCCGTATATCGGCAATAACACGGCGAATGTTGTCTTCCAAATGGTCAAGCGTTTGTGGCTTTACCGCATAGATCAATGACTTTACATAGCCCCACAGAATGTAGTCTAGCGGTGTTAAATCACAAGATCTTGGAGGCCAATTCACAGGTCCGAAACGTGAAATTAGGCGGTCACCAAACGTGCCTTTCAATAAATCTATTGTGGCACGAGCTGTGTGACATGTTGCGCCGCCTTGTTGAAACCACATCTCCTGGACATCATGGTTATTCGATTCAGGAATGAAAAAGTTAGTAATCATGGCTCTATACCGATCACCATTGACTGTAACCATCATCGTTTTTGAAGAAGTACGGACCAATGATTCCACCAGCCCATAAAGCGCACCAAACAGTCAGTTTTTCTAGATGTAACGGTGTTTCCACATACACTTGAGGATTACCTACACTCCAAATGCGGCAGTTTTGTTTGTTGACGTAGCCATTCAACCAGAAGTGCGCTTCAGCGCTAAACAAAATTCGCTTATGAAAATTGAAAAAAAAAATTCACTTATGAAAAATGAAAATTGCACTATTTGTAAGCGTTGTTCAGGCGTGAGTCTATTCATGATGTATTGCCCAACCAAACTGAGAATAAATCACTTGACAACTGTTAAATCGGTCGTCATCTTGAAAAGTAATGCCAACTTAAAGTTCTATACCTCTATAAAAAACACACTTTACTTTTTATTATTTTATTATTTATTTATTTCTTACATTGTGTCATGTTGTTGTGTGTCACAGTATCTATCTTTGTTACTTTCTGTCTGCGGAATTAATTCCTTTCTTTTCATTTTACATATATGTATGTGCTCGTATGTATGTATGTATGTATGCATGTAATAATATTATTTACAAAGGAGAAAGATAAGATTTAAAAGTTCAATTAATCTTCTTTGATAGAGGGCAGGCTGAATAGAAATATAGAAGTATTTCTTTATTTTCTTTAAGTTTAGTGAACTACTTTATAATGATAATTTATTTTTATACAAACATTTGTATGTATGTTTGTAGGAAGGACTAGGGAGATCGAACAGTTATTATTCGACTGGTTTTAACCGGTTTTTTGGGTTTGGTGATTACAGTTTACAGTATCTTCACCCGAATAATTTTTATAAGTTTTTCAATTAAAACCTCTTTCCAAGTTTCTTATATAGTCATGAAAAAAATAATAGGGACACATTGAGATATTCCCTAAAAGCTTAAGATAAAAATAGGCTACAACTGAGAAATGGTACAAATAACGGTTCTTTAAATCATCGAAATTCAAGCAGACAATTTTAAGATCTTTTTAATAAATATTTAAATATAAAACAGATTTGGATTTTTAACTATTTTGATATAAGTGTCCCTATTATTTTTCACCGTTTTATTTTTATACATATGCGAGGGCAGATTGACATTGAAGCTACATAGCGCTAGATGGCAGCACAAACACAAAAACTTTTTCTTTCTTAGAAACTACGATCTGTCAAACGTCAGCTGTTAAAATTTTAGCCAAATTCATCGATTAGTTTATTTGTTGTAGTCATTTGAAGTACTCGTAAGCAACTTTTGTGTTTCTTGGAAAATGGAAAAAAGTGAACTTCGTGTAGTGATTAAACACTATTATTTGAAAGGCAAAATGACGAAAGAGACAAAAGAAAAGCTTGATAAACATTACAGCGAATCTGCTCCGTCGGATTATGTGGATTGCTGAGTTTAAACGGTGGTTTAAGAGGTGATTACTGAAGAAAATATCAAGAAAATCCTCGATATCGTTATGAATGATCGCCGGGTCCAAATACGTGAGATTGCTGAAATGGTAAACATATCATATGAACGTGTGTTCAACATTCTGCATGAACATTTGCATATGAAAAAGCTATCGGCAAGATGGGTGCCGCGTTTGCTCAATGTTGAACAAAAACGAGTTCGACAGATCACTTCACAGCGGTGTTTGGACATGATAAAGCATAATCCTGCTGATTTTTGGCGTAGATTAATAACTGTTAATGAAACTTGGTTCCACCACTACACACCTGAAACCAAAAATCAATTGAAGCAATGGGCGAAAGCTGGTGGAAGTGCTCCGAAGAAGGCGAAGACAGCGCAATCGGCTGGCATGGTTATAACCACGTATTTTTGGATGCACACGTAATATTGCTCATCGATTATCTTGAAAAGGAATCCACAATCGTGCATTATTGTATCAATTGGTTGATGCAATCAAGGAAAAACGACCACATTTAAACAAGAAAAAAGTGCTCTTTCTTCAAGCCAACGCACGAGTTCACACAGCATTAGATACGATGCTAAAACTACGAGAAATCCACTTTCAATTGGTTGATCATCCAGATTTAGCCCCTAATGACTTTTTCCTGTTTCCAAACTTGAAAAAATGGCTCGCAGGAAAAAGATCATCTCAAACGAAGAAGTGATTACCGAAATTAATGCGTATTTTGAGGAGTTCCGTATCGTATTATTCAGATGGTTATAAAAAAGTTGGAAAATCGTCTTACTAAGTGTATTAAGCTAAAAGGAGACTATGTTGAGAAATGAATGGTTTTTGAAAAAAAAAATGTTTTTTTCCTACTTAGGTAGCTTCAATATCAATCCGCCCTCGTACATATATGTATAAAATTCGAATGAATCACAAAGAATGTCAAAACATTAGTAGAACGAGTAAGATATGCCCACTTGAGTAACAATAACTTTTACCCATTTTCTATAAATGGATAATATTTTATTATGTACGGAGGGAGAGTGATGATCAGCTGTGCAATTCGGCCTTGGAACCGTTTAAATAAATATAAACAATTGTAATTGAAAATAATTCGAACGTAATGGAAAGAATTAGTCTACTATAGATGTAAATACAAATTCTACTATAGTTTCATGGCAATAACAGACGCGAGTGTGGTTCGCTCCAGGCAGAGACCAAAAGAGATTTTTTTTTTTTTTGAGATACCTTTAGTAGAGAGATAAGAGAAAGAAAGAAATTTGATTAAAAAAAAACCCTGAAAACAAGAAATAGAATAAAAGGACTAAGAAATATAAGACAACAGAACAGAAGTGGAGAAATAAGTTCCAGATAAATGTCAAGACTCTCCCTACACCGGGAGCCACCTCACCAGTTAACTAAAATCCCTCCAGATTGAAGATTTTGGTAAAATCACTAAGGCCACCGAAAAAGTCTCGTCACAAGTATCAGTTTGCGTTTCCAAAGACTATGGCAAAGGTTTGCTAGTGTCTTAAGCCTAGTTTTTGCCCTTAACGCATAATGCACAGAAAACCTTTTAGAATTCTGAGAGACCATACTCCTCGAAGAGACCATACTAAGGCTCTTCGACACTAGGACTTATTACCCACCTTAATTATGTTCGTAAGATAATTGTGCAGTAAAGAAAACTTGTTTCTATACCAAGTAGTTCCGCAGCGCCGACATATAACACTCTTGCAGAAATCAATCAGTATATGAAATATTAGCACGTTCTGTTGTCGAGGACGATATGTTTCTAAGGTCCTAAAAAAGCGGAATGTTGTTTGTTCAAGCATACTTACTGGCTAGAAACTACAACATGGAATAAAATTATTAATTTTATTTAATGAAACAACAACAACTGAAAAGAATTTTATTTAAATGAAAGAACCGGTTAACCGGTTTTTTAAAAATCGTAATTTTTTGAATTATTCGGAAACCGATTTTTGTTAAAAGTCGAATAATCGAGTAAGGACTCTAAAGCGTTAGTCGGTAATGGTATGAGCTTTTAACATGAGTACCGTATCATAATCACATGTTCGTCTACAAATGCATAAATTTATTGGAGAGGACTGCTTATTTCGTGAATGGTAACACTTAGCTCATTGACAGATGATTTGACAGATAATTAGTTTTATCCTTCCGCTGAACGAATATGGTTGTATATACGGTTGAACAACGCTGGGAAATATTGCGTGCGATCGACTTACAGAAGATGCCGTTTTTGCCATAAAAAAAAATCATCTTTTCAGATGAAGCTCATTCTGATCTTGGCGGGTATGTGAACAAACAAAAATTGTCGCATTTGGGGCACAGAAAACCTGCACGCATACATTGAAAAGCCGATACACCCAAGACGAGTCACTGTTTGGTGCGGATTTTGGTCCAGAGGCATAATTGGGCCATTTTTCTTCGAAAATGAGCTAGGAGTGGCCGTTACAGTCAATGGCGATCGTTATGGGGCCATGTTGAGCGAATTTTTGTTCACAAAAATTAAAGAGCGCGATATTAGCAACATTTGGTTACAACAGGACGGCGCTACGTGCTACACAGCCGAAGCTACACTCGATGTTTTGCGCCCTGTCTTTGAAGATCGCATTATCAGTCGCAGAGCTGTTGTCGTTTGGCCACCTCGAAGCTGCGATTTGACACCGTTGGACTATTATTTGAGGGACGCTAACAAACCAGAGACAATTGACACTTTAAAGGACAATACTCGTGAAGCCATTGGTGAAATACAGCTGGACACAATCGATAATGTGCTTAAAAATTTGACCGAACGTGTAGGCTACTGCATGGCCAGCAGAGGAAGCCATATGAATGAAATTATTTTCCATTATTAACCGGAAGGATTGTACTTTCAAATAAAAAAAGAAATTTGAGAAAATATTCAGTAGTTTTTCTTGTCTATAGCATTTTCAAAAAAAAAAAAAAGAAAATTATTTGGCGGACCCTTTACGTAGATTGTACACATTAAACCAACAAAAATCGCCAAATCAAGAATTCAGCAAAATCATCTCTGGAAACAGAAAATCATAACTTGTGAGATAAATATCAAGTAAAAGTTTATACATCGAATTTTACTAAAAAAAAAAGTCGAAAGTGGTGGTGATCAGAGTGCTGAAACAAATTTTTACCAAAAAAAAAAAAAAAAAAAAAAAAAAAAAAAAAAAAAAAAACAAGTTTTGGAAGCTGTTGTGAAGCAACTTAACCACATTTTCTATTATAAAACCAGCCTTAAAATTTCCAGCAGTAATCTAAAAAACACAAACTTGGCTTCAAAACAATATTCCAGCTTTCATTTTAAAGTATTGTTCATCAAGAGCTGCTCATTATATTGTTAGGGCATAGATTCCAAGTACCAATTATGTACCTGAAATGCAAAAATATCTGAAAATAATTCATTTAAAGAGACAACAAACATTTAAACAATACTCGCAGCAGTACTACTTCATGTACGAATTAAGGTGTTTGTTGGTCATGCAAACGAATTTAAACTCTGCCGCTGGCAACAAAATCAACAAATAATTACTGACTTTAGTGATGCGATGATAATAATAAAAATGTTTTTATTCAATGTCAAGCAAAAAAAAAAAAAAAAAAGTTCATTGTTGTCATTAAAATCATGTCAGATTGTAGGTTGAATGGACAGCAAGCGAAGGTGTCGTTGGTCACCGGGTTGTTTGTTTTTTATGCGACACTCAAACTAAAGCAATAAACTTATCAGATTTCAGACATAAGTAATTAAAATAAATTTAAAAACATTTTATCTTTCTTTTGTTCCATTAAAAAATATAATTTAGTCATGTGTACGCGGTATACAATTTTGTTGCCGCCATTTAGACATAACGACGAACCATGATTTAAGACCCATGTTATCCACTATGTTTCTTCACGTATGCTTGGAATCTTCTCCAGCATGAACTCTAATATTTTTTGCTCCGATTCCCGCAACAAAACTCGCTGCTTGCAGAGAATTGGTTCTAAAGCCACTGCACACTCTCAAAAAAACACCTCCTTCATAAAGAAAGCATTGCTTGTTTGAGCTTTTTACTTAATGGAGATTCCTAATTGCAGCCCCGTAGCATAGAATTTCTTAGTATATTGAATGAAATTATTTTCCATTATTAATCGGAAGGATTGTACTTTCAAATAAAAAAAGAAATTTAAGAAAATATTCAGTAGATTTTTCTTTATAGCATTTTCAAAAGAAAAAAATTATTTGGTGGACCCTTTATTTAAAGTCAGCTTATTTTAGCAAACCTCTTACACACTTACACACATATGCATTTATGTATATAAAACAATAACTTTCTTAAAATCTTAATAAACAATTCTTTACACCACATAGAAAAAATTAACCAATTATGGTTAAAAATAATTAAAATGGCAACTCTGCAAAATTATTAACATATTTTTCGTTCCCATTTTTCTTTTTTGTTGCGTCAAATTTTATTTTACCATTATTATTGTTGTTGTTCTTGTTTTCAAAATTATCCTAGTGTACAATTTAATATGTGTGGGCGGTTGAATAAAAATAAAGCAAAAACTAAATAAAACCAACACTAAAAAAACAAAGAAAGAGAGTGAATGTGATTCATGCTTTTATTAAGGAAAAAAAACAAAAACTTTTATTTACAAAAAATAAAACAATAATAATAACGGTAACGATAAGAACAAATATCTCGCTCTCACTCACTGTCTCAATTACTTAAATTCTTTATTTGGATTGCGAAATGCATGTTTATAAACATTTGTTGTTGTTGTTGTTGTTGTTGTTGTTGTTGTTGTTGTTGCTTTTATATGATTTGAAATCGTTTGTAAGGTAAACTACCATGTTCTTTCGTCGTTCATTTTAACGAAGGAAAAAACGAATTTACCATAAAAGGGCATCTCATTGGTTGCTTTTTTTAATACAACCGGTATTGATCTTGAAATAATTCGGCGCTTTTTAAGTGTCTCAACAATATGAGATTTTATTTGTATTTTTTTTTTTAAATTCATTTTAATGAACATATTAATGAATGATAGACAGTTTGGATTTTTGCCAAAAAAGAAAATAATTATGAATTTTTTTCTTCTTAAATTCTATACCTACATGTGCTATCTGTGTACATACATTCAAAGGTTTGTAGCAGTGTTACGACAAAAAATTAAAGGTGGCCAGATTAATACAGCAACTACTAACATACGAGGGCGGATTGATATTAAAGCTATCTAAGTAGGAAAAATGCTTTTTTTTTCAAAAACCATTCATTTCTCAACATAGTCTCCTTTTAGCTCAATACACTTAGAAGGCGATTTTTCCTACTTTTTTATACCATCTGAACTCCTCGGAATACGCATTATTTTCGAAGAAGTGATTCTTCGTTTGAGATGAATCTTCATCATGCGAGCCATTTTTTCAAGTTTGGAAAAGTCACCAGGGGCTAAATCTGGACGATAAGGTGGATGATCAACCAATTCGAAGTGGATTTCTCGTAGTTTTAGCATCGTATCTAATGCTGTGTAAACCGGTGCGTTGTCTTGAAGAAAGAGCACTTTTTTCTTGTTTAAATGTGGTCGTTTTTCCTTGATTGCATCAACCAATTGATCCAATAATCCACGATAATACTCTCCTGTGATTGTGGATCCCTTTTCAAGATAATCGATGAACAATATTCCCTGTGCATCCTAAAATACAGTGGTCATAACCTTGCCAGCCAATTTCGCTGTCTTCGTCTTCTTCGGAGCACTTCCACCAGCTTCCAGCCATTGCTTCGATTGATTTTTGGTTTCAGGTGAGTAGTGGTGGACTCAAGTTTCATCAACAGTTATTAATCTACGCCAAAAATCAGCAGGATTATGCTTTATCATGTCCAAACACCGCTATGAAGTAATCTGTCGAACTCGTTTTTGTTCAACACTGAGCAAACGAGGTACCCATCTTGCCGATAGCTTTTTCTTATGAAAAATGTTGAACACACGTTCATACGATATGTTTACCATTTCAGCAATCTCAGCTATTTTGACCCAGCGAGCATTCATAACGATATCAAGGACTTTCTTGATATTTTCTTCAATAGCCACCTCTTTTGGCCTTCCTGTTAATGGTATTGTTGCAGTGCTTGTTCAGCAATACAATATTTCACCATATAATCTGACGGCGCAGATTCGCTGTAATGTTTATCAAGCCTTTCTTTTGTCTCTTTCGCGGTTTTGCCTTTCAAATGATAGTGTTTAATCACTACACGAAATGCACTTTTTTCCATTTTCCAAGAAACACAAAAGTTGCTTACGAGTACTTCAAACGACTACAACAAATAAACTAATCGATGAATTTGGCTAAAATTTTAACAGCTGACGTTTGACAGATCGTGATTTCTAAGAAAGAAAAAGTTTGTGTTTGTGCTGCCATCTAGCGCTAGGTAGCTTCAATGTCAATCCGCCCACGTATGTATATCGTGTTAGATGATTGATCCTCAAAGTTTACGTTTTCAATTATGTACAAGACCAGCTAATACGTGAAAGGCAGGCTTAGAACAAACGAAAAAATTGCCACCACTGCTAATAATGAGCAAATACGAAACCAAGGCAATATGTAAGCAATTGTATTGTTTATGTACAAATTATCGCCCGTTTGCAAAACTGCCAATCATTGGTAAAATGAAAGTTTTGTCGGTTAGATCCTCAGAGGAGAAACCAAAGGGTTTGATTAGTCGCAGGTTGTTATAAACTATACAACCGTAAAACTCTCAATGAGCATGACGTTTACAACAGGGTTACTCTATGTTGGGTTTATGGCAGATTTCGGCAAAGAGCCGCTCTTCTCTTCTGTTTTTACACGTACGTGGTCACACGCATAGGCAAAAAGTAAAGAAAGAGAAGTAAAGAGAAACAAGTGGAAAAACACATTGCAAAGTGGCCTGAGTGAGAGACTCTCAATTATAACCACAATTATAAAATGCTGATCTATGGCCATGAGAATCATCCCACGAATGAAAAGGCTGGCTATTTAGTGAACAGAAGAGCCCAACGGGTCTTTATAGGGTCTGAGCTATTTTTCGGTATCCCTGTGAGATATTCAAGGAGGAGTATTAACTACTGGGCCAGGGAAGAATTTTCTCGGTTTTAAAAGTGTGCCGGTTTGAGACAAGCGAGGATGTTTATTTCGCTTTCTCCCGTTAAATCCAGAAAACTATTCATGCTCAATAAGAGCGAGCTTAGGGTATGAATGCATCTATTTACTGGGTATTATAGTCTTTGTTACCATTAGTGTAGTTTGGCAAATATTTAGGATAATGGGTGTTGACTCTGCACGACTCTTGCCGAGACATATGAAAATTTTTTTTCTAACCATGATGTAGAGCTCTGTTGTTTGTGGTCGAGTGCTCCAAGAAGAGCACAAAGTATTCCAAAGAGTATGCGCTCTTTAGACGTAGTGTTCATTTATTAAACAATTTTCCTTAAAAAACATTTCCTGGCGATTACAATATAAACAACTTCAAGTTAAATATCCCTAAACACTACTCCCTCTCTTTTCTATTTGGCACAATTTTCTGATTTAGAGAGAAAAACATGACTTTTTTGAAAACAGTAAACTATCGTTAGTTCATGTCATCTGGCCTCCCTAGAACATATCCATATACACATACAAGCATGTTTTCACTATTTTCATTTTTTATTTCCCTGTTTTATGACATGAGCAGCATACATATGTGCATACACACACTCACTAAACATTACCAGTTAGCAACGCTTAATGATGGTAACACAGTGCGCCAGTGGCAGTGGCGCAGCAACACAAATGTGCACTCATTCATAAAGAAGAATAATTTTTATTTTTACCTGATTTTCTATTTTGTTATTTATTTTTTTTGTTTAATTTTATTTAATACATATTAACAACAACATTTTAACAATATTTTATGCATTTTTACAACAAAATATGTATTAAAACGTATAAACGAATTTTTATTTTACAAAATAATAGAAAACTTAGGAAAAAAAAAATAAAATGAAAAGATAAATGAATGAAATCTACGAGTACATACGTAGGCATGCTATAGAATAATAGAAAAGCAACAACAAAAATAGAAATAAACATTTGTATTATTACACATGTAAATCAAACAATAAATAATAAAAATAAAAACATTCTTAACAATTTTCTATATAAAAAAGAAATGAAATAGAATTATAGATGGAAATGATTTTATTAAATACGAGTAGTTTGGCATTTTACAATAAACGTTTTCTGCTTGTTTTCTTTCGAATTTTCTTTTTTAGGCGTATTTCCTCTTTTCTATTTCGATGATCGATGACTAATCTGAGGTGTTTTTCTTTCTAATTTAGTGATGACTAATTTATATTAAATATCTATCTTATACACATACATATTATGGAAACAATAAAAATTAGGGAAAAACAAACATACATACGAGGGCGGATTGAGATTGAAGCTACCTAAGTAGGAAAAATGTTTTTTTTTTTTTTCAAAAACCATTCATCACTCAACATAGTCACCTTTTAGCTCAATACACTTAGTAAGACGATTTTCCAACTTTTCTATAACCATCTGAATAGTACGATTTTGGGAACTCCTCAAAATACGCATTGATTTCGGTAATCACTTCTTCGTTTGAGATGAACCTTTTTCCTGCGAGCCATTTTTTCAAGTTTGGTACAGGAAAAAGTCACTAGGGGCTAAATCTGGACTATAATGTGGATATGATCAACCAATTCCAAGTGGATTTCTCGTAGTTTTAGCATCGTATCTAATGCTGTGTGAACCGGTGCGTTATCTTGAAGAAAGAGCACTTTTTTCTTGTTTAAATGTGTTCGTTTTTCCTTGATTGCATCAACCAATTGATCCAATAATGCACGATAATACTCTCCTGTGATTGTGTATCCCTTTTCAAGATAATCGATGAGAAATATTCCGTGTGCATCCTAAAAAACAATGGCCATAATCTTGCCAGCCGATTTCGCTGTCTTTGCCTTCTTCGGAGCACTTCCACCCATTGCCTCGATTGATTTTTGGTTTCAGGTGTGTAGTGGTGGACCCACGTTTCATCAACAGTTATTAATCTACGCCAAAAATCAGCAGGATTATGCTTTATCATGTCCAAACACCGCTGTGAAGTGATCTGTCGAACTCGTTTTTGTTCAACATTGAGCAAACGCGGCACCCATCTTGCCGATAGCTTTTTCATATGCAAATGTTCATGCAGAATGTTGAACACACGTTCATATGATATGTTTACCATTCCAGCAATCTCACGGTTTTTGACCCGGCGATCATTCATAATGATATCGAGGATTTTCTTGATATTTTCTTCAGTAATCACCTCTTAAACCACCGTTTAAGCTCAGCAATCCAATATTTTACCATATAATCTGACGGAGCAGATTCGCCATAATGTTTATCAAGCTTTTCTTTTGTCTCTTTCGCCGTCTTGCTTTTCAAATAATAGGGTTTAATCACTACACGAAGTTCACTTTTTTCCATTTTCCAAGAAACACAAAAGATGCTTACGAGTACTTCAAATGACTACAACAAATAAACTAATCGATGAATTTGGCTAAAATTTTAACAGCTGACGTTTGACAGATCGTAGTTTCTAAGAAAGAAAAAGTTTTGTGTTTGTGCTGCCATCTAGCACTAGGTAGCTTCAATGTCAATCCGCCTTCGTACATATAGTACACCAGTCAGAAAAAGTTTGCGTACAAAATTTTATATTTCATTCAAGACTCTGTATTTCGAAGAATTCGCAACAAAGCTTAAACTTTTTGGTCCTGCTAAAAGTATGGACTGATCGCTGCCCTAGAGCATTCCAGTGTTTTAAGCAGCTGGCAATTTCTCAGTTTTTGATTAGATTGAGAATGGTTGTTCCGTTCCGATATAGGGTGTTATGGAACCTTCTCTAGCCCATGCATTCACTATTTCATTACCATCTATACCACAGTGTCCAGATACCTAAAACAACTGGACTCTAATTCCAAGCTAAAGCTTTTGCAACACAAGCAATATTTGAACAGTCTTGATGTCATACAATTGAGCCAAGTGCGCTTAAGGCAGCTTGGCCCACTGCCCAGTTTGATCTTTGATCGACAAGTCATGGTTGGGTCCCATGAACACCAGCAGCGACACAGCCATTCATTTTGGCGCCATCTGTATACCAGTTTAGTTCAAACTTACTCCGAACTTAGGCAATATTAGACCAACAATTCTGGTCCGCGAATTCAACCCTGAGTCTTCTACCTAAGCACATAACAGATAGACTTCCGACACATTTCGGGATCCCTTGGCGAAAAACTTTGCCGTCGAACATGCCGTAGATGTGTAGCGGTGTTGGACACGTTCTCATTGCCTCAGTAATATCGTGACATGACTAATTTATTCGTGATGGTAGCTTCCTTAGCCTTTTTCCACCAAGCTATCGCCGTAAAAATGATAATGGGCCGAATAAAGCGGTATATGGCCTACCCTTAATGTCATTCTCCTTTTTTTTCTTCTCTTGCCGTAGGAGAAGCGACTTGCCCAAAAGACCTTTGTCACTGTGGTCTGGACGGCAACAAAGTGTGAGTTCCAACTATGTAAGTCTCTTATCTGAAATAAAACCAACTTTTCGATAGTCAAATATGATTTTATGGATTTCATCAATTATTTCTGGATAGAGCGCCTTTTTTGGAAGACCTGAACTTTAGACATCATTTATGCTGAACCGATGAAATTGATGGTGCTGTGTACTCATTGAATTTATCAAGCCTTCGCTTGGTTTCGGTGATGCTTTTTTTATGTTCGAGTAAAAATTAATCATTTTTTTTATGGTTGTCGAGACGCAGTCGTTTTTAGTTATTTTTGTAATAGATTACAGAAAATTGTTGTTTGTTTTCTCTAATCTAGGACAAAAATGTCGAAATAGGACAGCAAAATCGCCAGCCATGATAAGGACCAATACTTAATAACAGTTTTTTAGTTTCCTTTTTGCATTTTCAATACAAAGAGACATGAAATGATCAAACGGCCCTCGTATACTTCTATTTAATGCCTTAATTGCTTTTGAAAATTGAAATAAGTTTCCTTTTAATTCTTTTGATAAAAAAAATTAAAAATAAAATTTTATTTAAATAAATTTCCTAAATATTTAGTTAATAAACTCGAACAATTTTCTTTCATTATCTTTTTGTTTTTATTTTCAACAAAATTTTAATTGGACACACACACACACAGAGAGAGAGAGAGAGAGAGAGAGAGAGTAATTTATTTTATTTTATGCGTGTGTGTGTTTATTTCGTAGAATTCAAATAGAACCTACATTTCACAATACATATCTTGATGTGAAAAACTTTATAAAATTAAATTAAAAAAATGTGTATTTAGTGTAGACGCATACAGAAATGAAATATGCGATACAATGCTTGGATGTAGCAGGACAGATATTTAAAGTGATGAATTCTTAAGTTAAGCAAAGTAAACAAAAACAAAAATATATTCTATCGGGTCCGCCATCTAACGTTTTCTTTTCAACTGGTGCTTATATCGTGAATGGCAACACTTGGCTCATGTCTGATTTGACAGATAATTATTTTTATCCTTCCGCTGAATATGGTTGTGTATACGCTTGAACAACGCTGGGAAATATTGCGACATTACTTTGAAAATCATGGTAATGTTGCAGAATCAAAAATCATCTTTTCAGATGAATCTTTGATCTTGGCGGGTATGTAAACAAGTAAAATTGCCGCATTTGGGGCACAGAAAACCCGCCCGCATACATTGAAAAGCCGATACACTCCAGACGAGTCACTGTGTTTGGTGTGGATTTTGGTCCAGAGGCATAATTGGGCCATTTTTCTACGAAAATGAGCAAGCAGTGGCCGTTACAGTCAATGGCGATCGTTATCGGGCCATGTTGAACGAATTTTTGTTCACAAATATTGAAGAGGAGGATATTAGCAACATTTGGTTTCAACAGGACGGCGCTACGTGCCACACAGCCGAAGCTACACTCGATGTTTTGCGCCCTGTTTTGGAAGATAGCATTATCAGCCGCAGAGCTGTTGTCGTTTGGCCACCTCGAAGCTGCTATTTGACACCGTTGGACTATTATTTAAGGGACGCCAACAAACCAGAGACAATTGACGCTTTAAAGGACAATATTCGTGAAGCCATTGGTGAAATACAGCTGCACAAAATCGATAATGTGCTTAAAAATTGGACCGATCGTGTAGGCTAATGCATGGCCAGCCGAGGCAGCCATTTGAATGAAATTATTTTCCATTATTAACCGGAAGGATTGTACTTTCAAATAAAAAAAGAAATTTGAGAAAATATTCAGTAGTTTTTCTTGTCTATAGCATCTAAAAAAATATATATATATTTGGCGGACCCTTTATAAGATACACTTGAGTTGTGGTTTAAAGATACATTGACTGAGTGTAGTAACTCTTCATCAATTTAAGTTTAAAGCACAACCACCGCGTCTACTTCCCACCGGCTGTATACCCAAGTTCTTAGCTGATTGTGCAGCGGTATCAGAAATTGATCGAAGACTCTTTGCTTTCAATTCGATCATCGGGTAGTCTGATGATGAGAGGTTATGGTTCTTGATGTCCACCACAAAGCCCAGATCTAAACCCCATAGAAAACTGTGGCAGTCATTTGTGTTATGTGCGAGATATAACACAAAGTTAAGAAACTACGAAAGATCATTTGAATTCCTTTAAGTTACTGTCCTAATGGTGTATACATGTGCATACATACATAATAGTTGAGTTGATGGCATTTACAAGACGCATGACATAATCCGGTGGTATATGAGCTTTTAAATGGTTGTTGCCACTCTCGTTCTATTCACATCTTCTATTATGTTGTTCTGCGCTCTACTCTACTCTATTCTATTCTATTCTTTAGATTTATTTTTGTATATTCTAGCGAAATGCAAAATTTAAAAACAACAAAGTGCAGAATATGCAATTGTTATTGCTGTTGTTTTTGTAAGTGGTATGTATTTACGCTTGTCGAGCTGCAAAACACAAAAATACACTCGTAAATCAAAAAACCATTTAGGCCGCACAAATAAAGAAAAACGCTTCTTTATGATCATCCACCAAAAACATAATCTTCATCTTCTTCTTATTTTATGTTATGCGATAAACATTTTAGTTAAAAAAAATAAAATAAAAAAAAAACTAAAACGTTTTACTTCTGTTTTGAATGATTTTTTTTGTTTTTAAATAAATATTTTTTCTTTTTTCATTTATTTTTACTTTTATTTTTGTTTTAAAACAAATTTGGGTCATTTGCAATGAAAACGACTCGACAGCCATTAACATCAGAACAGCAGCAGCAGCGATAGAGCAACAAGAAAAAAAATGTAAAACGACGACAAAAATTGTTGTGATGGCAGGCAGAATGAAAAATTAATTGTAGGTCTACTACTAAAACGAAATTTACTCGTATATATATAAAGAAATCTTTCACTTTAGAAACAAACAAGCAAAAAACTAGACCTTTTCCATCTCTTTATGCCCTCCCTCTGCTATCTTGCATTTGTTCTCCGTTGCAATTTACATAAACGCTGTAAAAAGTGTTACACGCTTTAAATAAAAAGAAGAAGAAAAAACTTCGATAGAAGTGAGAACAGAAGAAAAAAAATAGAATAAAACAAAAATAAAAGATTGAAAAAATGCATTTTGAAAATTAATATTTTTTATAACCGCCCCTACTCTTTCCCCCAATACACTGATTCATATACGAGAAAATAAAGATGTGAAATGGTTTTTATGCCACCACCATCATCAACCACAAAAAAGTAGGACATCATCCATCACAACAATATTTAACATTCCGACTGAGTGAATGAGTGAATGAGTGAGGTGAGTGAATGGTTGAGAGTGTTGAAAAAGTTAAAACAAATATATTGACTACACAAAACACAACAAAACAATACAAAACAAAACAAAAAAAGGTATTTATTGACTGAACTGGGATAAATGAATTTTATGCTCTGACGTTCTAAACGGTTAACCACAATCAACCGACACTACAAGCTACACTCATTAAAGCATAAAGTAATTCTTGCCACGAGAAGTTCACTTTGTTGTATGCAATTAAAAAGTCGTTATAGCAGAACACAGAACACACTATAGAGGGTTATAAACAGAGTCGACTACTTAGAAGCCATAAGACCCATTGCGATAATGCATAACAGTCTTTACAGACCACTTATCTCGTACAACCATCGTTTATATAGTTCGCATAAAGCATTGGTAATATAGTACACCTGCCGAAGGAGCTACTAACTCCTGGGTGGTCTGATGTCCAAATGGAAAGAAAAGAATCTTCGAGAATTGCTTAAGGTTCCTACGCACCGATTTTTTTTTTTTTTTATATAAGACCAGCACCCAGTAGATGGCCCCTACTCATGCAGTGCATTGTGCTGGTACTAGGAAAATAGGTTATTGGAAGGAGGACAGAGGGAGTAGTGTTTATGGACGTTAGATTTAAATTTACTCATGTCGTAAGTGGCAGGAAATACCTTCGCTGGAAGATTATTCCACAACCGAACAGTGCGACCAAAGAACGAATTCTCCCTATAATGCGTTGTGCGATTTACTGGACAATCAACTACAAAGGAATGCGCTCTACGAGAAATACGAGTACTACGTAAAAATATATGATTTTTGGGAATTAATTCCTTAATTTCGTTTGAACACATTCCGTTATAGTACCGATAGAACAATAAAACACACGCCAAATTGCGAGGGTGCTCCAATGAATCGATAGAGTTGGCTACCCTACCGTCATTGATGAGCATCTTCGCCCTCTCCTGTACGCGGTCGAGAAGCTCCAAAATAGACTTTGAAGCACCGGCCCATACATGAGAGTTGTATTCCATTTTGGGTCGGATGTAGGTCTTGTAAATATTAAGGAGATCAGATGGAGTAAAGTATTTCTTGCACCGTCTCAAAAAACCAAGGCACTTGAATGCTTCTTTCGACACTTGAAATATGTGATCATTCCAACGAACATCACAGTGAATTCTCATCCCAGAACATCAAGAGCATTTGATTCCTCAATATCCACATTACCCATTGACACAGATGACAGCACACCACCACGCCTGTGTGTTAAAAAACAATTGGGTGCGGTCCTTTGACGAGTATGGCCTTAATCTTAGCCATAGGCTTTGGGCATAGCATTGAGTTACATTGTAAGCAGTGCTGCCTATGATGCAATCCTTAAGCAAGATATGGGAACTACCCCCTGACATCGTAGCCCTAAATTAAGAATTAAATGTCTTTTATTGAGAAACTCTCAGGACGTTGGCAGCAGGACTATAGCTAAAGGCTTTAGGCATGGTGTTAAGTATAGTCACCTAAATAACTCATTCCCTACAGTGTTTTTTTTACTTCCTTATCTTAAAATGACTTTTGAAGTCCTTCTTTGGAGGTCTTAGCAAAGCCTAAAATCTGGTAGCAATGGTATTTCTATTGAGCAGCGCTATGGTGGATGGCATGGTATAGTGGTTAGAGCGCACGCATAACAACACAAGTGGCCCAGGTTTGAGCCCTAGCAGAGGACATGACGAAAATTTTGAATTGTGGTTTCGAGTGTTTAATATGTAGGCATCCCGGCAACTCCATTTAAAAATATAAAATAAAAATAAAGAAGAAGTTCTTCGCTGACTTTCCAGCTTAACTCTAGCGATGATGACAAAGATCAGATGTATGATCATGAAAAAAACGTCAACTATTGGAAAATAATTACAATGCTAAGTAAAGATGAACACAACCACTTAGCAAGGATCTTCACCACTTCACAAGGGGAGGCATATACAGTGGATTAATCATTTTCATAGCTTGAAAAATCAACTTGATTAATAAGACTGAATGCAATGGATGCTTTGTGGAAAGACAATCTGCTCTTTAAAAAAAGTGACTGAAAAAAAAAACACGCATGATATGTCAACTACTAGCCAATTTTGTCCGTACATCCAATCGGATTTTAGTTAATAAATCAGTTCAGATCTCAAAACTCTGAAGTCAGTGGCTCGAATTCAAGGTTTGTAAAGTCAATAAGACTAACCGAACCAGCAGGGTCCAAGTCCTCCAGATTATTTAAGTCTTGGGTACGTTAACGTATACCTCAGCTCTCCAACAAACAGAAATAATGCCAAAGACTGCTGTTGTCTAACAAGCATGACTAGAAACTAGGAAACAAACTTTGCTTTAAACCAAAATACAACTCTAAAGCAGTTGTCAATATTGTTACGTTTTAGCATTTTGAAAACGTTTGAGTCCTTTTTAATTGCGCCAAAATAAAATAAACACCACTTTATTGCTATTTTTACACTATACAATTATAACTATACAGTCTCCAACTTATTTATCTTGCACTTAATATTCGTTTATACAACTCTTTTATTTACGCCTAAACACGACTTTACTTCATGACTGCAAAACGATAACTATTTCGACGTAGACTATTTCGTAGAAAGTAGCCTCCTTACATACCTAATTGCTTACAGTTTGGAAAGTTTCGGTAATATCTCAAACGCTCTCAAATCCTCTATTTTATGTCCGTTAATTTTAAACATATAAGATTGTGTTACCCAAAGATGGTCAAATTTGCAATGCCGTCAAAGACACAATTTAGTACGGCATTGCCAGGGTAACGCATTCAAAGCCTTGACACAAACCAATCGACTAAAATCCCACAATACAGTCCCTGATGTGGTGTATTTTCTTTTCAGGCATTTTTATTTTCGTAGCAATATCTTCCAAGCGAGTTAGCTTTTGTTAAGAAAAACACTGGGCTTTGCTAGAAACAAAATAGAAATGTTCGCTAAAGCTTTTAGTCATTTTGAAAGAAACTTTAAAAAAATTACTTTTTTACTTCGAACATACCTCGTAAGGAGATTTAATGGAATTAAAAAAAAATGATTAAAAAAGTACCAAAAAGTATAATTTACATGTAAAAGTACTCTCTAATCATAATTATATCGAATACTCCTACACATACAAGCATAAGTCGCATTTTTGATGCCCAAATCATTATCACACCACACCAGACCGTTGTCGTGCGTGATTTACAAGTACTAAGTGTTAGGCAGACAGTACGGAGTTATCGTTCGTTTCATCGTGTAATACAACAAATACAAGTAAAAGAAAACAATGTCTCACTGTTATCACCATTTGAATCAGAAGCATTTTTACACGCTTTTATTCAATTTCAAGTATTGTACTCGTAAGTGAGCGAGTTTTATTTTATTATGAATTAATATTTGTAATAAAACAAAAGAACAAAACAAAAACATGCATAAGAAGAGGGAAATGAAGTAGATTGGCATTATTAGGGTTTGTTTTTGTTGTATTTAAAACGGTTATCACTCAACGTTGACTAATCAAATTTATTTCATCAGTTTAATTTGTTTAATTAAGTGGTTAAATTAATTAACACTTAACAGAAGTATTAAATGGCTTTTATGGCATTTTCTTGTCTGGCACATATTTTAATAATTTTTCCGCTTTGCCCTTAAATGGTTGATTGTGCTTTTCTTAAAAAAAGGTAACACTATTCTAAAAATACTGCACTAAATAAGTACAAACATGCTGCTCATAGCTTTAAAATGTTGCTCTGAAGAACTAATTTTTATTTTTGTTTATCAATAAACTATTTTTAAACCCTCATAAAAGAATTTATGAAGAATTTTAGTTTTATGTTCTTTTTAGGACAAACAAAAAACTGCAACATTTTATTAGATGAGGCAACAGTTTTCAAAGAAGATGACGCCATTAGCCTCATTTTCTGAATAGTTTTTTGATGCATTTTATTAGCTGGGCATGAATACCCCATGCCCCTCTTCTATGTTCATTTTTTACAACTTAAATATGACAAATTATGCGATGTCTCATTAATATTAATATTCATGTTTCGTGACATATTACTACACATACTACCACCACCACGCCCCCCCCTCCATTTATTGGATATATGCATAAATTTCCAACGTTTATACCAGAATATTTGTTTTAAAAGATTTATTTTTCCAACAAGTCACTTGAAAGTATTTTCAATATATTTTACGTGCTCAGCACTTTTAGATTTATTCGAATGTGGAAGTAAATTCATTTTTTGAAGCTTTAAATAAGAAAAGCATTAAAGCATTTGGAAAGCAATAGAAATAAACGTAACCTAACCTAACGTAAGGTGACCTTAAGTACGTTTGGCACGAGGCTCTCATTTGGAAACTTAATGTTTTTGGGGTCGGTAGTCACTTCTCTCGATTTATAAGAGTGGTTATAGATGTGGTCTCATCCGACGAGTTCAGGATAAACTCAGGGGTACCGCAAGGCTCTGTGCTTTCTCCTACTCTTTTTCTAATATTTCTTAACGACTTTCTTCTTCTCACTTCTAATCCTATATACTCTTTTGCGGATGACAGCAACATTTGTCACTCATATTCTTTTGATCTTAGACCGAGCCCTTTGGAGGTTAGGGCGAGAAGGATGAATATGAACGTCACACTCACAAGTGACCTGGTGAAGGTCTCCGAGTGGGGTCGTGCGAACAGGGTCGATTTTAATGTACGTAAGACTCAATGTTGTTTTTTAACACACAGACGTGGTAGTGTGCTGTCATCTGTGTCAATGGATAATGTGGATATTGAGGAATCAGATGCTCTTGATGTTTTGGGCATGAGAATTCACTGTGACGTTCGTTGAAACGATCACATATTTCGAGTGTCGAAAGAAGTCCATCTGATCTTAATATTTACAAGACCTACATCCGACCCAAAATGGAATACAACTCTCATGTATGGGCCGGTGCTTCAAAGTCTATTTTGGAGCTTCTCGACCGCGTACAGGAGAGGGCGAAGATGCTCATCAATGACGGTAGGGTAGTCAACTCTATCGATTCGTATTTACTCGTATTAGATACTCGTATTTCTCGTAGAGCGCATCCCTTTGTGGTTGAGTGTCCAGTAAATCGCACAACGCATTATAGGGAGAATTCGTTCTTTGGTCGCACTGTTCGGTTGTGGAATAATCTTCCAGCGAAAGTATTTCCTGCCACTTACGACATGAGTAAATTTAAATCTAACGTCCATAAACACTACTCCCTCTGTGCTCCTTCCAATAACCTATTTTCTTAGTACCAGCACAATGCACTGCATGAGTAGGGGCCATGCCCTGGGTGCTGGTCTTACAAAAAAAAGTACTTAATGACACAATTTGTCATGTTTGATTTAGGCAGTTTCAAAAATGCGATTTCAAAGCGCATGAAGAAGGAGAAGAAGGCTCTTACTGTTACTACGGTGCTCCCAGCGCTGGCTTTTGTCAGAAGGTTGTTAATTATAAGCTATTAAAACGGGTTAAGATATAGATAGGGTGGTCCAATCGTAATGCATAATGTTAACTGTGAGTCACAGCTTAATGCCAAGTTTTTTGCTTAACTTAATTTGACATTTCTTTTTTCAGTGTTTGACAAATGCAAACATGAAGAGGTACACAATTGAGCAGAGCGTTAAGATGGGCGTTCCAATCAAAATGAATTTCGTGCACTTCGTGATTTTTTTGATCAGCATACCGGGTCTGTAGGAAATGTGGAAACACCTGTGCATGGTCGCCCAGTTCGTTCTGCGGTAAACGTTGCTGTTGTTCGCGATAGCGTAGCAAAAGAGCCGCCTACCTCGACTCGTCGTCATGTCCTACAATTGAACATTTCACGAACATTACTGATGCGAATTTGGAATAAAGATTTGAGTTTACACGCTTACAATGTTCAATTGACTCAAGAGCTGAAGCTTACTGATCATTTCAAGCGTCGTCAATACGCCGAATGGTTAGTTGAACAGACAGAAGTGAATGGTGGCTTTACAAAAAAAAAAAAAAAATCATCTGCAGCGACGAGTCACACTTTCACCTCAGTGGATGCGTTAACAAGCAGAATTGCCGCATTTGGGCAAATGAGAATGAAATGAGAATCCACGAGTGTTTGTTGAAAAGCCGATGAATCCGCTAAGAGTGACAGTTTGTTGCGGTTTATGGGCTGGCAGCATCATCGGGACGTACTTCTTAGATAATAAGATCGGCTAAACAGTTACCGTGAACACTGTCCGCTATGGAGAGATGATAACGGACTTTTTGTAGCCAGAAATTGAGGTTATGGACCTGGACGATATGTGGTTCCAACAGGATAGTGCCATTTGCAACTTGCCACACAGCCAACGACTCAATGGCTTTTTTGCGTAAGAAATTCAATGGCCGTATTATGTCTCTCTTGTCGTGACGATGACACCGTTGGACTTCTTTCTTTGAAGATATTCAACAGAAAGAATATATTCAAAAAAAAAGAAAACAATGCTGAAGTAAAGATCATCACCAATTAGCAAGGATCTTCACCACTACTATCACTATCATATGGAAGAAGCTACAGTGGATTAATCATCTACTTCGTTTGAAAGATCAAGTTGATCAAAGAAACTGATACAAAGCAATGGATGATTTGTGGAAAGCTAATATGCTCCCTAGAAGAGTGACGGAGAACAAAAAAACCAAGAACAATTCAAGAGCTAAAGGATGAGATAATTCGGCACATTAACGACACTGAACCATAATTATGTCTCAGAGTCATTGAAAATATGAACCAAAGGATAGAGGTATGCCGAAAACCGTGGCAAGCATTTGGCCGATATTTTTTTTCACACATATTTGTCATAAGCCCTTCTATCATCGTACGTTTTGGTTGGACCACCATTTACTATATAACCACGCAAAATCTGTGTCTAATACAACTCATCCATAATGTTTTAAACGGAAATTGAATAGTATATGCAACTCGGCACATGGATCCATAATTAAATAATTAACATTAGTATCGTATTGGATAGCCTCCACTGTTGAAAATCTTGCTGAGACGATATTGCATACAACTTTTTAAGTGTTGTGATCCATACAGATAATACTTCTTCAACTTGTCCTTGGTGGCGTCGTTAAACCCATTCTCGCTGGTTATGGCTCCATACTTAATTCCTTGAGAACTAAGGCTTATGATGCACTGCCTAGAAAGTGGCTTTAGCTCCGGAGCAAGGAGACAACCTTCTTTATAAACTGCGGCATTAATTATTACATCCAATACTTTAAAGTTAAATTTTCTTTCTTTGTTTTGCTCTCTTTTTCATACTCCTTTTACTTACTTTTATTAGTCGATGTCACAACTGATGGGCAGCACATAAAGGCCGATTTTATCTGTAAAAAAAATCAAATACAAAAAAATATTTAATATATATAAAGAAATAAATTTAAAAAAATAAATAAATAAAAACAGAAAATACGTTAAATGTTTATTTAACAAACATCTCAAAGTAATTGAAATGTTTTGTCATAATCTTGGGTCAATAAACTCGTAAAAAGATTGACAGTTTAAATTTAAAAAAAAAAATTGCACTCAAGTTGTTGTTTAATAAACAAAAAAGACAAAAAATAAAACATTTTATCGTAATAAACACATTTTGTAACACCCTGTATTTGTTTTAAACACCCCCGCATGTGTATTAAGTAAAAAGCAAGCAAATAATTTATTTATTTCCTTTCATTCCATTACTTTATTTGTTTTTCTATTTTATATTTTCTCTTTTTTTATTTTAATAAGTATTAAACGACAGGGAGAGAGCAAATGCTGCCTTAATTCCCTACAACGACTCTTTAACACCAAGCCTGTGGCACATAAAAGTTGAAAGGACTTATGCAGCAGCAGCAATAGAAAAGTAACAAATTACTGAAGAAATCTATAAATAACGGCACTACAATTTTGGGCCATAATAGGCTTTAGGTAAAGGTAGGTCAATAAAACACAGGTTGAAAGGCATTAAACTCTTAAACGAGTTAAAAAACATCGAAGGAAGGCGAAACAAAAAGAAAATCAACAAAGAAATTATTTTGCTTTAAAGTTTTATTTAAAAAAAAAGTCGCAAAAAGCGAAGAAAAACAAAAATTGTATAACTGGAGGCGTGCAACAACAGGCCATGCAACCCGTCATTATCATTATTGCCACCCAGGCGAAGGGGGAACCGAATAAAAATAAAAAAACGTATAAAAAAGTTAAAAACAACAATAAACCTTTACAACACTACCACTAGAGCAATTGGAAATTGCAACTCGTATTTACTAAACGTGGCAACAATAAACGTTTAAACACGCTACGTCAGTCAAGCGGCCCAGAAAAGACAAAAAAATAAAACAAAAAATACAGACAAAACATAAAGAAAAAGAACAAAAAAGAGAAAGAGAGAGAGTAACATGACAACAATAAAATGATTGCAATTTCAAGCACATTATCTCGTACAGTGACACTCAAATTAAAGAGATTTGATTTAAAATTAATTTGCATTTATTTACATATGCGGCACTATAGCCGCTTGTCGTTTTTGGCCAAATCCAAGATAGTACGCAAACGAAATCTGTCTTGCGCTACTGAAGCCAGTTTAAGGTTTCCAAGGCCTACAGATTCTGCCACAACAGAGTTTTTTATTCATATGAAAAACATGGTCAAGCTACTGTACCCACTGTTGAGGTATACACGGATGGATCAAAATTCTCGAAGGTGTTTGAGAGCGGTGTTTTTATTCCTGCCTACGGGGTGAGAGTATCCTTTAAACTGCTAGACCATTGCAGTATCTCACAGGCGGAGGTCTCAGCGATAAAGAGGGTAGCGGAGTGATTGATGTATTATAGGGTATACTACCTTGTTCAAAAAGTTTCGCGAATAACCCTCGCGTGGGTGGTCCCATCGTTCAGATTTTTTTTTTTCGTCTCCAGTCCTTTTGATGAATGCGGGATCGAATTTAGCCTCGCAAATCATGTCTTTTGCGACCTCAACACGGTCTTTTCTTTGCACCAACTTTGCTGCTAGACGACGGAAACCCAAATCATTAACCAAAATGTCTTGGACGGATCCATAGGCAATCTTCAAGACCTCCGCTATCTCTCTGATGGTTAATTTGCAGTTATTGGCCAACATTTCTTTTACTTTATCAATCTTTCCGTCGGTTTTCGATGTCGATGGTCTGAAACTGCGTTCATCATCTTCGATTGACTCACGACCACTTTTGAACCGCTCGTGCTACTGGTAAACGACCGTTATCTTTAGAGAATCGTTGCCGAAACTCTTTTTCAACATTTCCATTTCTAAAATTGTAAAAAATCGCCAACACACATAGAAATAGATGTACTCTCTACGTAGCTTTCGCAGTCAAGATATGACGTTAAGATTTAGCGGGAATATCAACAACAGATGTACCAACCTATGTAGTACGATGTTAATATCCGGATCTGTGCAGTTAGGCTGCAATCAAGGCGCTCTGCGGTGTCTACTTAACATCGAGACTGGTGTGTGAATGCCGGGCATCTCTAAACGAGATGGCGAGACATTCAGAGCTGGAGATTATCTGGGCAAGGGGTCAAGGGGTCAAGGACACCCGGAGGAACTGTGTGGCAAACGGAGTAGTGTCTCCTCGGTAACGAGCAGATTGACCGCTTGGTTGGGATACCACTTTCCTCTTGCAAATTTCTGGTTCTGCAAGAACAGTGTCTAGCTACCCATCGTAACTAACTACCTATTATATCCACGTCCTTATACAGCTTATACAGCGCGCTGCGCAACATACAAGATACTTATCTTATATTTCAACATTGTTCGTTAGTTTTCTCGCCTCTGCGCATATTGCAGAACGGTAACGATAAATGATTTGTAGAATATGACTGGTTGGTCGAGAGAGCTTTACTTTCCAATTTCCTACTGAGCAAAATGAGTCTGCATTTAACCTTCAGGCTGACGTCACAGTATCTATAGCTAGCAAAGCTTTTTCTTGTACGTGTTCGATTGATTCGTTTTTCATGAGTTGCATTACTAAATAATTTAATAATTCCGTCAATTCCCAACGGATTTCTTAACCTTAAGTCTCATTTTATTCATAAATATTTAGTACGGTTCCTATATCAAATAGTGCGCAAAAACATATCTATCATATCAAGCCTACTGTCGTTCTCGACATATATATCATTTAAATGCTTATTTCTCTTCTTTCCAAATACAAAAAGAAACTTTAAATCGGGTAATATTGAGCTAATTTGTTAGTTGAAGCTACATGAAGGTCCGAAAAACCGATTTTTTACCCGTAACTCGAGATTTCAATAGTGCCTACCAGAAAAGTAGTATAATTTTCAGGTATGCAGGTATTTCAACTTCGTTCTTTTCTATCGCACCGTGTAATATACATAAATTGGCCTACTGTATTTGTTGACCAATGTTGTTGTTGTTTTTCTTTTGTTGTTGTGTGAATAGCTTGTTTTTTCCATGTGCTTTGGCACAAAGTAAAAACGAAATCACGTGTTGTTTTTTTCTGTTTTTGTTCTTTTTTGTTCATTTTTTAAAACCGCTGCAGTAATTATTTGTTGTAAATATGTAACCAACTACACCGCATTTAGTTTGTTGTTATTGCAGAACATATACTACATATATGCAGTTGGCAATGTTGTTTTTGTAATTGCTGTTTATGGCTTTTTTTCTGCATATGTGTATTGGTTGCTGTTGTTGTTTTATTTTCAATTTCAAGTTTGTTTTTCTCTTTAAACTTTCTTAAGTTTCATTTACTATTTTTATTGGTTTTTCATTAACAATTGGAAGTTTAAGAGATTTTTTTTAATATTTAAAAATGTAAACAAATTGAAAGTGTTGCCATTGTGTTGTTATTATAATTAAAGGGTCCGCCAAATAATTTTCCTTTTTTTGAAAATGCGATAAAAAAAACTACTGAATATTTTCTCAAATTTCTTATTTGAAAGTACAATCATTCCGGTTAATAATGGAAAATAATTTCATTCAAATCTTTAATTTTTAAGCACATTATCGATTGTGTGCAGCTGTATTTCACCAATGGCTTCACGAATATTGTCCTTTAAAGCGTCAATTGTCTCCGGCTTGTTGGCGTAACACTTATCATTGACGGCACCCCACAAATAAATGTCCAACGGTGTCAAATCGCAGCTCCGAGGTGGCCAAACGACATCAGCTCTGCGGCTGATAATGCGATCTTCAAAAACAGAGCGCAAAACATTAAGTGTAGCTTCGGCTGTGTGGCACGTAGCGCCGTCCTGTTGTCACCAAATATTGCTAATGTCCTCCTCTTCAATTTTTGTGAACAAAAATTCGTTCAACATGGCCCGATAACGATCGCCATTGACTGTAACGGCCACTCCTTGCTCATTTTCGAAGAAAAATGGCCCAATTATGCCTCTGGACCAAAATCCGCACCAAACAGTGACTCGTCTTGGGTGTATCGGCTTTTCAATGTATGCGTGCGGGTTTTCTGTGCCCCAAATGCGACAATTTTGCTTGTTTACATACCCGCCAAGATCAAAATGAGCTTCATCTTCAAAAGATGATTTTTTTTTTAGCAAAATCGGCATCTTTTGCAAGTCGATCGATCAAAGTAATGTCGCAATATTTCCCAGCGTTTTTCAAGCGTATACACAACCATATTCGTTCAGCGGAAGGATAAAACTAATTATCTGTCAAATCAGACATAAGCTGAGTGTTACCAAATTCTCATTCTGTTAGGCAAATTTTCAATCACCTCCATGCATTTCATTCTCCGATCGTTTAATATTATTTCCTGAGTTAAGACGAATTGAAAGTTTAGCATCATTTGGAAAACAATAAACAACTTTTTAGTTCCCATAGTGTCTAACAAGCCTTTCCTTGGTTTCAGAAATTGTTTTCTAAACCAAAATGTTTAATCTCCACATGATAATTTTATTTTTATTTTTTGTTAAAAATAGTGGGATTTTTTTTTTCATGACTGTATAACAGTTAATGACAGCCATGTTTAGAATTACTGCACTGGAATTACAATATAAAGACACAGAATGACCGAACTGCCCTCTTATAAAAAAAATTTTTGTATAGGGTCTGCCATCTAACGTTTTTTTTTTCAACTAGTGCTTATTTCGTGAATGGTAACACTCAGCTCATGTCTGATTTGACAGATAATTAGTTTTATCCTTCCGCTGAACGAATATGGTTGTGTATACGCTTGAAAAACGCTGGGAAATATTTAAGCGGGTACATTACAATTTGCATGAGTATTTGAATGTGAAAATAATCGCTCATGGAACCAATTTAAACAGAATCATAACTTGCAATTTAAAAGGAACACTCGAGTATAGACGTAAGAATAAAGAGTTGACAGACAACGCGAGCAAGAGCAAACGTTTTTGGACCAAAAACCTAACAGAGGAGGCTCAGTCCGCAATCTCCTTGTTGGCAATGTTGCGCAGGGCACAGATATGGTGGGAATGTGAACCCACGTGCTCTATATCAAGACAAATCTGGCCCCTACACCATCGGGCTAGCTCGGAGTCTATCTTGAGGTTGCAGCGACATAGCTTGCGAATCCTGGTGGTTGTTATCACTAGGCACTAAGTAGCTGGAACGTATGCTAGGAGACTGGGTCTAGAATGATTACTGTTGGAGTTGTCAGGATAGGGAAGAGAAGAAGACTCTCGAACATTTCCTATGTCAGTGTTCGAATATTATTTCGGATATTAGGACCGATTTTCCTGGCAGTCCCTTACCGCATGCCATATCGGACATAGCTAATACAAATGTTAGCGGGCTTTCTGCCTTTGTGCATGCGTTTGACTGGTTCATTTCGGGCCGTGGCGCAGACATGTTAGTCCGCTTGGACGCTACCTTCTATGGACATCACAGTGGGATCAGTATTGGAATCAAGTGAGATGGCCACACATTATAACTATCTAACTAAGCTCAGTCCGCTTCACCGAGGCCTGTACAACATTATGAAGCAGCACATAAAAACCTCTCTTCTAGTAACCTGTCACAACTGAGCAAATTCCTTTTGCTATCTCGGCAGCGGCTCGAGAGAAGATGTATCATATCGCATTTACAAAGAAGTGCAATTGAAAAAAGTATGGCGCCCAACGCACATATAAAAATGCGTAAAAAACTAGCATATTCTACATCTGCGTAAAACCGATTGCTCTATATGACCGCGAATATTAGTCTGAAGGCCCGCCGATCATGATAAAATAAAATAATATTTTTTATAATATTTTTTTATAAAAAATATTTTTTTATTTTATATTTTTATTCAAATCAGCATTAAAAAGTTAATTTTCTTTTCAGCGAATATGAATTAGTATAGAAAATGTTTACCAGATGAAAATGTTATTTTTTTAAATACGTAAGGCTTTGTGACAGCTGTCACTCTCTGTATTCATTAACATTCAATTCGTTTTGTTTAATTAATTGTTTATGTTTATAAATAAAAATATATTTATATATTTAAGCGCCATTTATGTAGTGTAACGACAGTCTTGAAATACTTCTAGACATGCCGGATGTTAAAATGTCTAAAATTTCAATCATCAATCACGTGGTGGCTGGCACAAATTAAAATGCTTCAAATGTTATAAAAACAAAAAATAAACCCTTTTAAAAAAGAAAACCTAACAAGACTTTGTATTTTAAAAATTAAAAATTTTATTATTCGCAAGTGTCAGTTTAAATGTTTGTCTAACATTTTTACAGTTAACAGTTTTTGCGAACAAAGCAAGTCATAAAAGACAAGTGCAAAGCATTGGAAACTAGTTTAGAGTCAAATTGCAATAAAAAAACTAAACTGGTAGTAACACAGATGCTACTCCTGTTGTTGTTGTTGCTGCTGATGAACAGCTAACGAGGAGTTGACTTAAACAAAGTTTGAGTTTCAAACGAGAAGAAGCAAAATTACTTCATAGCAGTTATTGCTGTGAGGCTGCTGCAGCTGCGTCACTGCTTAAAGTTTTACTCAAAAGGTACTTAATGTCGGATAAATTAAAAGTCGTTGCCTGGTATTTGAAAATTAATTTAAGCATGTGCAACAAAAAAAGCAAAGTGACAATCCTCAACGCTTTCACTTGCACTTGCAACAAAAAAAGAAACGAAAAAAACTTGCTTAAGCAGAAAAATATTTTTACTTTTATTTCTTATCTTTAGAAAAATAATTAAAAAAGAAAAAAAAACGGATAAACAGGAGACAATTAAAGAAATTATTAGTTTATCCTTAAAAAAAACAGCTTATTTTGTTGTAATTTTAATTGCTTATCAAACAATATTTGAGAGATACTTAAGAAATTATTGCAAACACAACCCTCTTATTGCAATTAATCATTATACTCCCATTATACAATCATTTTGTTTATTTTTTGCTCAAATCCAAATGCCAGATAAGACTCATGCGAGAGATTATTTTATTAGACAAGTGGTTACAAAAGCTGACGACATACTTACGTTTATCGTAAGAGTTGTCTGAAACTTAAATTATATTTTAAAAAATGACAAAAACTAAAGGGATATAAACAGAAATTTCATAAATATTTTTCCCATTTTAGATATAAAACACTTAAGTGCTCAACGTACTTTTAAGATACACAAGTTGAGTTCCATTCGTCTTTCACTGGTGCGAGAAGTTTCGACTCTTTCCATCAGTATATTTTTATTATTTCCACATCCTATTACCATCGCCAGGTGTGACTAGGACTCACTCTTCCATAGCTGCTCTAAGGATTCAGTAGCGTTTCTGGTTATGTCGAATTGTGGTCTTTGCAAGGCATATGCAATCCATCTCCATTTTCGCATTTGGATCTCATTTTCGTCTGTGGTTGTTTGCCCAGTTTGTGAACAGATCTAAGCAGTGTTGATTGTATTTAACCAGAAGATTTTTAGGGTGCGGCGAAAACATCGGGTAATACAAACTTAATAGCCCTGAGACCACAACGAGTTGCTTTCCATAATTCACGTCCGAATAGGAAAACTGAGCCGAGGACTACCGACTAACTTGATTCAGTTGACCTTAGGCTTGTCTGACTTTATTAATTCAATTCATAAAGTCCTTTCTAGAGTCATCGGATGATTTTAATATGCATCTCAGATAGCAAAACGATTGGACTTTGCACCGTATTAGCTTGCATTGCCTTAGACTTAAATGTGTTAATTTGAAGGCCACGCGCTGGCGCTTTAGATTTGACTGCATGTCATCAAAATTCTGCTTCAACAGGTCTTCGAACGACCATTCAGACGCCATAAGAAGCCACTTGCTGTTAATGCTACTTTCGTCATAATATTGCCAATGATCTTACTAAGCAGTGAAGGTGATAGTGAACATCCTTGGCGATTTTCTACATTTGCATTTATGAGGCTGCTTGTAGTATACTGATATTGTATACAGCATGTAGCATTCGTGTACAGTTCCTTAGTAAGAGATATGATCTTCCCTGATATTACCTTGCAGCGAAATGCATTCCATATGGTGTAGAAATGTTGGATGTCAAACGCCTTTTTAAAGACTACGAATATGATATACAATGGCCATTCCGCCGATTGTTGCGTGCTTATCCTCAATCTATTAATATGATCAACACCGGATTTGTTGGCACAGAAGCCAGCTTGTCCGCTGCGGATGTCATGGGCAAAAAATTGTTGCACATGGCTAAATTTGGTTAGTGTACTAGATGTCGATCCATTCATGTCTGTGGTTAGAGCGCACGCATAACAACACTTCCCTCCAGATAATTTCATCTAAGAAATAAATAAGCTCCTGACCTCCAAGCTTTACCTCTGGCGATGATGACAAACATCAGACGAATGATCAGGAGAAAAACGCCATCTACTGTGAAAATTACAATGCTAAGTAAAGATCACCTCCACCACTTAGCAAGGATCTTTACCACTACACAATCATATGAAGAGAAGCTACAGTGGATTTATCATCTGCTTATGTAGCTTGAAAAATCAACTTGAATAATGAAACTGAAACAAAGCAGTGGATGATTTGTAAAAAGTCAATATGCCCCTTACAGGATTGACGGAGGAAAAAAAAATGTCTTGATGGACCAACACTATTTATTTATTTTTTTTTTTTTTTGGCTGGGAGAAATCGTTTTGAATCAAATTTAAATGGGTACAAAAGCTCGAAATAATATTTCCCAAAAGAATGCTATGGCCAGGCCATGGCTTTGTTGACCAACAAACTCACTTAAATCTTCTTTGGTGAATGTTTATCTAACAGCCAATTTTCATATACTTTTGGTCTATGGTTCATTGCGGTAAACCTATGTTTTGGTTAAAGTTATAAAACAGTGCAAAAACGCATTTAGATAGATATGATCGGGTTTAGAGTGTGGTAAGTGTGAGTAAACGGGTAAACTCTAACATGTTTAGCTTTTTCATATTCTAATATTCCCTCCCTCAGCCCCCTAACATACTTTCGATCTCAGATTGTCGATTTTATAGTCTGCTTCTGATATGAAAAGAGCTTTGCAGCCTCAATGGAACCATTATTACTATTGAATAGGGTTAAGGATTTGATTATGGTAAAGGTTATTTACACACAAAATACTTTTGATGTTTAAAAAGCATACGACATACGTTTTAATATAAAATTAGTAAATTTGCTTACAATGGCCGTCAAACACAATAAAAAAAAACACAGATCGCTTAAAGTTCGTTAATAGGTAACAATACCAGTAGAGTTGTGCTGCATTGTAAGTTACTGCACTGATGCTTAGAATACATGCACATTTGCAAGCATCATGTGTACAATTTTAGCACAAACAAAATGAACCACCCTAATAACAATGCAAATTGATACTCCAAATAATGCACAGCATGATTTGAATTATGATTAATTTAAACAAAACTTGTAAATGCTTATTTAAATTGTCATTTTGTTATATTAAGTTAAGTATGTATTGCGGTTTTATAGATTAATTATTTTTAGTTTTGTTTTATGTTTTAATTTTATATCTTAAACAAAAGCAAAACTCAACTGATGATGTCGCCTTTTATGGCATCATGTGAAATTGACAAGCCGAGACAACAGAAAAAACCTCATGTTTAAGGTCAATAGCAATGATAAGCAAAAAAAACAACAACAATAACAATAATTATAAGCTATAATTTAATATGAAGAGTAAAACCAATAAATGTAACGTATTTAGTAAAAATATATGTACATACGTATTAAAAAAAAACAATTTAATAAAATTCAAGTTTATTCATGTAATTTAATAGCAAATATGTAATATAGACAAGAAAATAGAAGAAAAAACACAAAACTCGTATGTATGCAGGTATTTATAGTTTTAAGACAAAAATAAATAAAAAAATACTATTAAAATACGAATACAATTATAAAAAATTAAAAAAAGCGCGCTAAAAGATGCAAATTAGATGAACAAATACATATATTTTATCTATTAGGCAAGAAAACAAAACAGAGATGATAACGAGAAATATTTAAAAGAGATAGAGGGAGAGAGAGAGACTAAAATAATCATAGCGGCATTGCCAATTTAGTGCTTTTAGTACTGTTTTCAATGTTTCATTAATAAGGCATTTACACCTGAACGAAATATCATCAATTGGATTTGAAATCTTGTACAAAATCTAATGCGTTTACATTAGACTTTTTGACATTCAACGATATTTGGTTTTCACATGGCTGAAACAGATGAAAAATGAATTACATTTTCTGATCGCCTTTTCGCAAATTATTGCTTTGCCGCAAAAATCATATTTTCTTCAATAAATTTTCTAAAAAAAATTATAAAAAAATGCTTTTTATTTCGGATGTCTTTTTTCTTGAACAGAGTTGAAAACATAGTTGCATTAATTAATTACCAGATTTCAACTAGATTTCGTAAAAATCTCGTGACGAATCAGATTTTGTTTTGTATGATTGAAATCTACTAGATTTTGATCGAAATCTCGTAAGTAGTAGCTATCGTTCAGATGTAAATAGGCAATTATAGCGATAAGAGTTAATCTGTTACAATAAATATCGTTAAATGATACATATTTACCTTTAAGAATTATTAAAAACACAAACTATGAGCAAAATATAACACCATCTCTTTTGAATTCTAATATTTTTAAATAATACAATAACAAGGGTCATTGACTGGCTATTTGGACCTGACAGCAAGTCAACTTCAGTCAACAATGAAGTCCTCATGTGGCATAGTGAGTATTTTATTAAGCGTAGGGTTCCATGGTGGAATGACACTTTGGCAAAATTGAGAATAACGGACAAACTTATAGTTCTAGCCTCACGGAGTACAATATGGTAACTAGAAGGTCTAAAAGGGATACATAGAGGATATATTGTCAGTAATAAGTCGCTTGCAATAGATAATTCTAACGGTAGAGGGTCCCTATGTACTGAAATCGGAACCTACACTAAGTCTAGAAGATAGACCTTGGACACATTTTCCTGACTCTCGAACGGTTGCACCTTTGTACGATAATCGGGGTATTCCCGCTGCTACACAAGTCACCAGAAGGGTCAAAAACCTGCGGGTAGAATATTCACCCGTAGATGGGCGATTTGGTCCTTCAGACCTTACAAAGCCCCAGGTAGCGATGAGATACATATTTCCGGTACTTTTGCAAGAACTCTGACATAAATAAATTAGAAAGAGTACAGAGACTCGCCTGCCGCGGTATAACTGGGGCAATGAAAACGTGTCCAACAGCGGCCTTGGAGGCCTTGATTGGTTTGACTAAACAGAGACTTGTCGATGCCACGCTGTATTCTAGGCTTAGCTCATGGCCATTGTTATATGTGCGGAGATCAACCTGGAGAGTGAGATTAAGGGTAAGGCCATAACTATATTCTCTGACAGCCAAGTTTCCTTAAAGGTACTTGGCTCGAATCGAATGACATCTAACCTGATCAAATATAGCTACGATACGTTGCAAAAACTTTTGCTTGGAAATAAGGTCTAGTTGTTTTGGGTACCTGGACACTATGGGATAGGTGGTAATGAAATGGAGTATGCATTGGCCAGAAAAGGTTTCATGACACTCTATATCGGTCCGGAACCTTGCTGTACAGCACCACTTACTACCATCGTCAATCTAGTCAAGGACTGGTAAGTTGAGATATACTTGGAACACTGGAATACTCAAAGGAGACTTTACCACTCTAGGGCGGTGATCAGTCCACAATTTGGGCGTCGCTCTGAGGTCCTTAAGTATGGCAGGCCGGACTTGAAACTTCTGACGGAGTATTTTGCTGGCCACTGTGGGCTAAGAGAACGCGGATGTTGATGGTTGTAGACTGTGCTCAAAGTCAGAGACAACATAACACATTGTGTGAACGTGGAGTTATTGATAGGTTTAGGTGGAGGGTGACATATCCACCATTACGGTTTCAGATCTGCTGATGTCCATTAGGGAGGCAGCAGATCTGCTGAATAAACTATAGACCGGCCCTACAATAGTGCCTGGTCAGGCGATGTATTCAAAAGCATCACCTACCGACAAACTATCAGTGTGACACATTTCATTTTAACACCGCTTCGCAGTTTTTTGGCACGATTAAGGGTCAATTGTTTTAATGAGATGTTTTTATTTGCTCCAATAATAATTACTATTATTATTTACTTATTATTTTATTTGATAAAAAAAATATTTACTATAAATTAGCACATATAGTTTATATATACACATGTGTTCATCTATCTATTGAATTATTTATTTTTTGTTAATATATGTATACATACATATCTATTAAAAAATTATTTTAATTCATTATCAACAATTTGATTTTTATCAGATACACAACAAAATTATTTATGTCAACAATCTAATCTGCAATAACAACAATAACAACGATAAATATTTTATATTTTATTTAGAATCTATTCTATCTGTATACATACATACATATGTACATACATACTATATTATATTATATTATATTCATCATATTTACGTTATAAATTTACACAGATTTTGTTGTGATATTTAATAACAAAACAAAATTTAATAACAAAACAAAACAAAACAAAAACTAAATTAAATATTTGCCAAAAAAATTTATTTTGATATCTTTATTTCTTTAAATTCTTTAATTAAGAAGAATTTTGCTTTCTTACACTTGGCATCTCTGATTATAAATCGCTGGTGAAATACTTATTTTAATTTTAGTTTTTAGTAAAACGACCCCTTCTATGAAATACGACAAGCACCATAAAACAATAGATCATTTCGTCTTTCATCAGCAGCCACCACCAAGCGATTGTAATAAAAATAATGCAACATTTTTAGTCATTAATCATTTATCATTTGCTAAAGATCTTAAAATGCCTTTTTATTTCATTTATAAAATATTTGTTTAAATCCGTCAAATACCTCTTCTGTTGCAAAGTGTTGAAAGCAACGCCTGTTTTTAAAGTTTTGATTTTCTTTACAGCAGTAGCAAGCGCGGTAGCAGCAGTAATAAAAATAACAGAAAATATAATCAGATATTTTGCTGCTTGGTGGGTTGTTTGTTTGGCGGCTATTAAATGATCTGCTATTACTGGCGCATATACTTCTACCTCTCTATCACTCTCTCTCTCTCTCTTTCTCTGTAATTTTATGCTTTGAAATAATTCACAGTGGGGAAGAAATGTTTATTTTTATAAGTTGTTTACTTCAAACTTCAAAGAGAAAAAAGTATTATTTTAACACATTTTTAAAAATTATTAAAAAAAAACAATATTTCATGTGAAATAAACAAAATATTTTGTAAATTATTAACGAAATTTGTTTATATTTCAATAATATTGTATAATAATCGAGGGTGTTATGGAATTCAAGTTGGGTTTACTTTTTGCAAACCAGTACTCTTTGTGTTTGGTGCCATCAAAACAAGTCTGTTTTGTTATTTTCGACTCAGCCGTTGACTGTTTACTTTAGTGTTTTATTTCGTTTATTTTCGACAAATTAATTTGATTTTTTGAGAAAATTGTGTATTATTGTTTAAATTATATATTAAAAAAAAAATTCAAAATAAAACAAATTATTTTTACAAGAATTTTTAAAAATACTCGTACAATGTAAATACGCTCTTTAGCTATTAGCATATTATGTAATCCACACACACATACATATACAGCACTCAAATCCACTTTCAAGTGTGTTTATTAACAAATTATTTTTATTTTTATGCTTTTGTTTTGTTTTGTTTCAAATAATTCGTATAACATAAACAATGTATGTTTGCATGTGTGCATGTGTAGCCATTCAAATGAATAACAAAATTTTTGATGGTATTTTTAATACATACACATACATACATACTCGTATGTACATATTCAAAACAAAATCAACAACACGTTTTTTGACACCTAATTAAAGTTTAACAAACTTTTTTCGCTTGTTTTTATATCTCTCTCTCTCTCTCTCTCTCTCTCTCTCTCTCTCAGCTATCTTTGTTTCAGTGTAGCCAACTTTTAAATTTTTAAAAAGCATGAATATTGGCAAAAGTAAAATATTTTTTTGATAATTTTATTATTTTTTGCATTACCGGCTCAGTAGCTTTTATTATTTCCTTTTAATTGTTACTGCGTCTATTGGTTTGTTTTTGATAGCCAGGTTAGATTCGATTTGAAAGGCAGTGCAACCGCACTTCATCCAAAGACCAGAAAGGCTCATTGTGGAATACTTCTTAGAAAATGTAAAGAAAAAAGCAAAGAAAGAATGGAGATGGAAAGGAGAAGAAATAAAGAAAAAAAGCAAAAGAAGGACACACTGAAATTCGCGCGTCAACTGGTAAGCCAGCTGATGTCCGATATAATATCCACCAGGAGGTCACAGATCCTGGCATACGCAACCTCACCACTAAAGAAACCCTGGTCTAGCAACCTGAGCCTGGGCCTCTGGAGATGAGGGCAAAAATAATGGATATATTCGACCGCCTCTGGCTCTACTTAGCCAATTCCTTGTCTTTAGAGTGCAGTGCCCAGTTAGAAAACTTATCAGATTCTTAAGGGACTCCCTTCACAGATTAAGGACCCATTCCGTCCTGCAGCGGTTTACAAAGCGGGGGTCTGACAGACACGTTCGCCAGTTCAACACACTTTGCCGCACACGATCTTGCCTGCTGATCGGTTGTCTCATTCCCCAAAAAATCATGATAATTTTAACAAAAATAGAAAATAACATCTGCCAAACATCCATTCACACATGGGAATATCTCTTAGACACGGATAAATCCTGGGCGGAGAAAAATCTTACTTCATTCCAAGACTCATATGGCCTAGAAAAGATCTGAAGGGTACGAATCAATTGTTAAAAATGGACTGCGGAAATATCTTCTCTATTGTATCCTACTTGAGAATTATTTCTGCCAATTTTTACGATAGATTGTGGAAGAGGAGAGTGTTGTCCATCCATTTGCTAGTATCCGTCTATGGTTCGGCGTAGACTCCTTTCATTTGGTTCTCTCTTTATCGATAGGTTAAGGGAGCTATCGTAACTTGATATCATGCTGATTGTCAGACGTTTTAGGCTTCAAGGCTGGTTTTCCCCTTCATTTTGAAGTAATTGTGCTTTCACGACCAGTTAATCTGGACTTGGTGACCCGCATGATATCACAACGGTCCTCTATGTATGCTGAAGTGAGGTCCGACGTGACAAAATTACCACTTATTCCGGCCCTATTCAAAGAGTTAAACATTTTTTTACGTACGAGTGAGAGAAAACCATCATCAAAGTCAATTAAAGGCTGTCGTCACTTTGCTCCAATAATTTTAATGCATAAACAGCGGTTTATCTGTGTAGGTTCTTTAAACGCTAAACGTTAAGGTTGCCCAATGGAAGTCGTCACGCCAGAAGTAGTCCATAAATCAATGAAAAGCTTTTGAACGATTGGAAAAAGCTATTGACTATGTCGGTTGGTTGTTCCGGGGTGGCAACCCCGACTCAATTAGCACCATTATGCCCTTTTTGATACCACTAACTCGCATACACAAAATAAAAAATACTGATGTTAGCAAGCGTGACATTTATCTACGCTCTAGCATCAGCTGATAAAAAGAAAAGGAAGAATAACTCGCTTGCCTTATCCAGGCAGCCATATTTAGAAACTACATAATCTTAGTTGCAATTATGCTGCAATCTGTAGTTTGCCTGCTCCTGCGCAGAGCCGGGTCTTCACACAGCAGATGAACCACTGATATCTCGCCGTCGTCAGTGGCAATTTATTGGCAAAAAAGCCACTTTTTGACTATTGCTTTTCTATAGAGAAGTGTTTCATTAAGTAATAATTTATTTATTAAAAAGGAATATTTTGTCTTGGAAAAAGTCTATTGAATTCACTTAAATATTGTAAAACGAACACTGACGAACATTTTCATGCAACTTATTGGCTTGTAAATGTGAGATATTTTAATTGGTAATATTTTAATGCCGTTTTTAATAAAAGCAGCATCCTCCTTTCGAAGTAAAAGCTATTAAGATTGCTTATGTAGTTTAGTAGATAAGAAATTAAAATGGGGTTAAGAAATTTAGCATTTGAAGTTTTCATTGGAAAAAAAGTATGCTGCTCGGTCTTGCTCCGCCATCTCACTAGAACCGAATGAGCTCTAGGAGTCTATTCATTGAATTTACCCAAAAAACTTTACCGACTTTCACCGATCGCTGGACAAATTTATAAATTTTTTGAACTGTAATGGAAAAACTGCAGTACAGATTTGTAATAAACTTTGTTGCATACTGTTAAGGTTAATGCGGTGGGCGTGGCAGATTTTGATGAAATTCCACTATTTTCTTAATTTGGTCAATATAATGCTCGGTGTCAACTATCAATGATGTAGGACCACATATAACATATACATACAACAGACTCTATCGTAGCAATGTGTAGAATCACACAATGTTGTGACTAAAGCTGCATCGATCAGATATTACATTTTGTGTGAATATTTAGATATTAAGGAACTGCAAGGGTACCGCTACCATGGACCAACCGAACAAGTATTTATGCCCTTTTTTAACTGCAGACAAAACATGACAACAAAAGCGATGCACACAATATTATTCCCACCGATTAACATGGATTATCGGCGATTAGTTTTCATATTCTTTGAAAGAAAACATAACCCCACTGTTTCAAATGTGTGTGATTTACTGTGGCAAAAATACATGAATTGGGTTGCGCAAGTCATCAAACTCAGCAATTTCCCCAGGGCCTAATCGAAAAAGTAGTTAAGCCCTGAAACAGTTAAGCCCTTATTTGTCAAACTACCCTGGTTTAATGATGTGAATGTGTTAAGAGACAACATGTAAAACAGAATTACAACAAAACAACCGACATTTGTAATATTAAAGCACAGTAGTATTCCATCAATAAAGAATTATTTGTATCGTCGCATTGATTGTGCTGTCAATACCGCCAATTAGCGGTTTGCCGCTAATTAGCGGTTTAATTTAAGCGGATATTAAAAGTTAATGATCAATTATAATAAAAACACTAAATTTAAGGCATTTAATTGTTACAATTTTAATACATACGTTTTATATTATAATAATAAATAGCAAATAAATAAATAGATCATTCATTTATGTATAACGCCTCGTATCTATTCCAAGTTCATTAATCATTTTCTGAGTTTAATTCGATTGTTTTTACAAATGTAGTTTGTAATGAGGCATTTCTAATTTAATTACAACTAATTTCAGTGTAAAACAATTAAAATAATTAAATTCAAACATAAAAACTTAACAAACAAACAAAGAAAAAAACATGCACAAAAAACATCAATAAAAAAAAATTTGAAAATATTATTAAATTTAAACATGAAATATTTTTAAAGATATTTTTTTTTCTTTTAATTCAAAATTAAAATAAAAACAAATAAAATTTTATCCCATTCAACGTGTATGTAATATATTAAAATAAAAAATATATTAACAACAAAGTTACCAAGATAATAATTAAAAAAAGAGATATGAAAACATGCATTCTGCGGCGGGTGGTGACTGCCAGACATACACTTAGAGAAATTAAGTTTGCAAAAAAATATGTTGTTTTTAAATGCTAACGGGTCCTCCATCTAACGTTTTTTTTTTCAACTAGTGCTTAGCTCATGTCTGATTTGACAGATAATTAGTTTTATCCTTCCGCTGAACGAATATGGTTGTGTATACGCTTTTTTCGCTAAGTGGGCCTGCGATCGACTTACAGCAGATGCCGATTTTGCCATGTAAACAAGCAAAATTGTCGCATTTGGAGCCGATACACCCCAGACGAGTCACTGTTTGGTGCGGCTTTTGGTCCAGAGGCATAATTCGAAAATGAGCAAAGAGTGGCCGCTACAGTCAATGGCGATCGTTATCGGGCCATGTTGAACGAATTTTTGTTCACAAAAATTGAAGAGGAGGATATTAGCAACATTTGGTTTCAATAGGACGGCGCTACGTGCCACACAGCCGAAGCTAAACTCGATGTTTTCAAAAAAAAATAAAAAATATTTATCGGACCCTATATTAGGTTGGTAGGTATGAAAGGCGATACCAAAAAGTACCCCACCCAGAGACCACAGAGACCCATTGTGGAAGACATTTCACTGGAAAAGAGAAATGCATGGGAACTAACGAGAGAAAAGGAAGAATAAGGAAGGCAAGATGGCAGAGAAGGAAGTAAGTTAAACAGCCTACAAAAAGGACAAACTTAAATTACAAAAAACGGACAACCAAGTAGATACCGGGCATCACGTAGTGAGCCAAGCGAGACCTGACAAAAAGCCCTCCTGGTAGGTCACATATCCTAGTTGACGCCACCTTGCTTAGGCCATTGAAAAAGCCCCGGCCCAGCAATTTGAGCCTGTGCCCATGAAGAGCAGAGCAACGATGGAGAATATGTTCCACAGTCTCTGGTACTCGGTATCGCCACATATCCGGCAGAAGACCGGGGTGGCTGTTTCCCATATCCCCGTTCTTGCCCTCGGAGCGCAATGCCCAGTCACTAAACCTATCAGAATCCTGAGAGATACCCTACTCAGATTGCGGACCATTCCGTCCAAAACCCATCCATTCTACGAAGGACCCAGCTATCTAGCAAACACTCAAAGAAGCCAAGCGGTGGTCTTACGGACGCATTCGCCATTTCAATTCCGCTAGCCGCGCCCACTGTCGTCAGCTCATCTACAGTCTCATTACCACGCACGCCATAGTGCCCCGAATCCCAGCACAGCCTAACGCTGCACACATCCGACAGCGACGTCAGGGTACTTCTGCACAATGCAACTAGCCTAGAGCTGACATGGCGTACAGTCAGCGCTTTGATAGCCGCCTGACTGTCTAATGCTAATGTAACGCCAATCCCTAAAAAGGGCGAGGCTAGTAACCCTGAGAACTATCGCCTAATAGCAGTTTGTTCCGCACTCTCTAAAGCTATGGAGAATATGATTAATCACCATTTTGAGAGGTACTCGAAGTCCAACAATTTTTTAGCGATCATCAGTAGTGGCCGTTCTACTGATGACCTATTGACGTCGCTCCCATAGAGGTGTGAGTGAGTTTATGGCCCTGGATATCTCTAAGGCGTTTGATTTGATTTGGCATGGGGCTCTCATTTCGAAACATTATGCTTCTGGTGTTGATAGTTACTTCTCTCGATTTATATCGAGCTTTCTCATAGATCTCTCTATCAGAGTGGTCTCATCCAACGAGTTCAGGATAAACTCAGGCTCTGTTCTTTCTCCAACTTTTTTTCTAATATTATTAATGACTACTCTTTTGCACATGACAGCAATATTTGTCATTCAAATTCGTTTAGTAATAGGCCGAGCCTCTTGGAGATTTGGGTGGAAAGGCTGAATATGAGCGACACACTTACAAGTCACGTGGTAAAAATCTCCGAGTGGAGTCGAGCGAACATGGTCAATTCTAATGCACGCCAGACCCTATGTTGTTTTTTAACACACAGACATCTGTGTCTATGAGTAATGTAGATATTGAGGAATCAGAGGCTCTCGATGTTCTGGGCATGAAAATTCACTGTCACGTTTGTTGGGACAATCACATATTTCTGGTGACGAAAGAAGCATTCAAGTGCCTCGGTTTTTTAAGAAATACTTTACTCTATCCGGTCGCCTTAATATTTACAAGACGTATATTGGACCCAAAATGTAATACAACTCTTATATATGGCCCGGTGCTTCAAAGTCTATTTTGAAGCTTCTCGATCTCGTATAGGGGAGGGAGCAGGTACTCATTAATGACGGTAGGGTAGCCAAATCTATTGATTCATTGGAGCATTGTCGCAATGTGGCGGGTGTATCATTGTTATATCGGTGCTATAATGGAATGTGTTCTGACAAAATTAAGAAACTAATTCCTAGTAAACATAAATTCTTACGAAGTACTCGTATTTCTCGTAGAGCGCATCCCTTTGTAGTTGATTGTTTAGTGAAATGAACAACGCATTATAGTAAGAAATCGTTCTGGTCGCTTGTGCTATAATCTTTTTGCGAATGTCTACCCTGTCACTTAAGACATGAGCAAATTTAAATCGAACGTCCATAAACACTACTCTCTCTATCCTACTTCCCTACCATGGGTGCTGATATCATGCAAAAAAAGATGAGAAATAGTCGGACAAAATAAAAGAGTAGGTGGCTCCAGGCGATAGGCCAAATCCGAGAGTCACCATATCAGTGTTTAGTGAAACTGGGAGGACATGCAGGACTAGGAAATATAGCAAAAGAATTCTACAATTAACCAGGAGCTTTGAAAAGCCCATATACAGGATGTGAAAGAACTTATTCGACCGAAATGACCTCATCGACAATGTCAAATTATATTTTTCTCCATGACAACGCCAGGCCATATGTTATACAAATTGTCAAAGCCACACTCTCAGAGCTAAAGCCGCAGCTGCCTGTCGAACCAAATGAGAGGTGTTACGTTCGACAATGAAGGGGACTATAATTTATTGCGAAAACTATTGATTTTTATTTAAATTAAATCGTTATGTTTATTTCTCAACCCAATATAGATATAATCGGTGTTACACAAAAAGTGTTGTATAAAAGGTGTAACTCTTAATAGATCGTCTTTCTTTTTATTCATTTAATTATCTATTGTTTTATTTTCTTTATTAAAGTTTTTTTTTGTTTTTCTTTCCTTTTTCACTCTTCTTTTCTTTTATAAAGAGTAAAATTATAAAAACAAACATAAAAAAGATATATAATTTATAAAAACAAACACAAAAACAAAAACAATTGTGTGAATAAATAATTTTCAAGGTTGTTCAACAAGATTATATTGAAATTAACAAAGAAATGAAACAATTGATTTCAATTCATTCGGAAAAAAAGCATTTCAAATTAATTTAAAAAAACACACAAGCGCACAAATAAATTCATCAAAAATCTTGATGAAAAAGAAAATAAAATAAAAGAAATATTTGAAAAAAAATATGTTATTTCTATGCGCATTTCAATTTTAAAATTTACTACAAAACTTGATTTTAAAATTTAAAAAAAAAAAATTTTTTTCTTTGAATTTTTGCTTTATTTAGCAAATAAATACTATTACTCGTGAGTCTGAAATGCAACGAATGTAAGATTATTTCTGTATAAAATAAAATGTTTCAAAACTATCAGAGCAAAAAGGAAAAATGAAAAACTACTCGTATTGTAAGAAATGTAGAAGTAAGAAGCGTAAAGTGAGTATAATAATCGCAGATAACATATAGGGTGCGCCAAATCAACTTTTTTTTTCTGAAAATGCTATAAAAAAACTACTGAATATTTTCTCAAATTTCTTTTTTTATTTGAAAGTACAACCCTTCTGGTTAATAATGGAAAATAATTTCTTTCAAATGGCTGCCTCGGCTAGCCATGCAGTAGCTTACACGCTCGATCCAATTTTTAAGCACATTATCGATTGTGTGCAGCTGTATTTAACCAATGGCTTCACGAATATTGTCCTTTAAAGCGTCAATTGTCTCTGGCTTGTTGGCGTAACACTTATCTTTGACGGCACCCCACAAATAATAGTCCAACGGTGTCAACTGGCAGCTTTGAGGTGGCTTTGCGGATGATAATGCGATCTTCAAAAACAGGGCGCAAAACATCGAGTGTAGCTTCGGCTGTGTGGCACGTAGCGCCGTCCTGTTGAAACCAAATGTTGCTAATATCCTCCTCTTCAATTTTTGTGAACAAAAATTCGTTCAACATGGACCGACAACGATCGCCATTGACTGTAACGGCTACCCTTGTTCATTTTCGAGGAAATATGGCCCAATTATGCCTCTGGACCAAAATCCACACCAAACAGTGACTCGTCTTGGGTGTATCGGCTTTTCAATGCGGGTTTTCTGGGCCCCAAATGCGACAATTTTGCTTGTTTACATACCCGCCCAGATCAAAATGAGCTTCATCTGAAAAGATGATTTTTTTTTTTTTTTTTTTTTTGGCAAAATCGGCATCTTCTGTAAGTCGATCGCAGGCCCAGATTCCCGGCGTTGTTCAAGCGTATACACAACCATATTCGTTCAGCGGAAGGATAAAACTAATTATCTGTCAAATTAGACATGAGCTAAGTGTTACCATTCACGAAATAAGCACTAGTTGGAAAAAAAACGTTAGATGGCGGACCCTTTATAATTTTAAAACACTTTTGAATGCTATTAAGCCGTAAACATTCTTTCGAAAAGGTAAGGGCAATAAAAGTGTAGATAAGCGTTGGAAACTACATATTTCAAGTGAAGAGATTATTCTTCTTTAATGAGTAACAATTAATAATTAAAGTCTATCCCTTACAGTTATGTTTACCACACTTATTGCTTATCGATTATTGCTGCAGCTCACTTACTGAAGTGCTACCCTAATGTTGTGCGTAATTGCAGACAATTCGAGGAAGGGTGGACTGCTAGTAGAATATACGCAAATAGGTCTCATTTTTTCCTCATGGAATCGGTTCATACCTATCGTCCGTACTAGATATGCAACATCATTTTCTTCATAATGAAACATGGATGCAATGAGTCTGTCAGTGACAATAAGGTGTCTACAACAACAGATATTTGGCATTGGTATTTACGAGTAAGTCTACACACTCTGCCTGTTTATTACTCAGTTCTGAGACAGGAAATTCTCCCAGATGAAATCGCTGAAGGCGTGATCGTTAATTTACAAACAAGGGAAGATCTATAACACGGTGTGACAAAAAAATACCTGGTAAGTGATATTATTTTTCCGATAGGCGTTATAAAGTATAGCGTGTTTTTTATGGAGGTATAGAACTTTAAGTTGGCATTACTTTTCAAGATGGCGACCGATTTAACAGCTGTCAAGTGATTTATTCTCAGTTTGGTTTGGCAATTCATCATGAATAGACTCACGCCTGAACAACGCTTGCAAATAGTGCAATTTTTATTTTTCATAAGTGAATTTTTTTTTCAATTTTTCAATTTTCATAAGCGAATTTTGTTTAGCGATGAAGCGCATCCAGAAAAACTGACTGTTTGGTGCTCTTTATGGGCTGCTGGAATCATTGATCCGTAATTTTTCAAAAACGATCGTGGCTAGAACGTTACAGTCAATGGTGAACGGTATAGAGCCATGATTACTAACTTTTTCATTCCTGAATTGAATAACCATGATGTCCAGGAGATGTGGTTACAACAAGACGGCGCAACATGTCACACAGCTCGTGCCACAATAGATTTATTGAAAGACACGTTTGGTGACCGCCTAATTTCACGTTTTGGACCTGTGAATTGGCCTCCAAGATCTTGTGATTTAACACCGCTAGACTACTTTCTGTGGGGCTATGTAAAGTCATTGATCTATGCGGTAAAGCCACAAACACTTGATCATTTGGAAGACAACATTCGCCGTGTTATTGCCGATATACGGCCACAAATGTTGGAAAAAGTCATCGAAAATTGGACGTAAAGATTTGACTACATCCGCGCCAGCCGTGGCGGTTATATGCCAGAAATCATATTCAAAATGTAATGCCACAAGATTATCTTTCGGATAAATAATATTCATGTCAATCGAATAATCCATCGTTGTTTTATTGCAACTTAAAGTTCTATACCTCTATAATAACACCGTTTAGAACAAGGATCTGTTTTTGGAATATCAGAACACCTCAAAAATCTCGAGTTACCAGAAAAAAATTGGATTTTCAGACCTTCATACATTTATAAGCCAATAACTTAGCTAATTATTAACCGATTTTAAGTCTCTTTTCGGATTTGGAAAGGAGAAAAATTGACCTTTAAGATAATATATGTATGTGTCGTTTAAGCAGCCTTAAAAAATTTGGCTGTATTTATCAAGCAAACACACTTTTCATCCAATTTTTTTCATATTTTTCAAGTTTATATGCGTTTTTACCCAATAATTTACAAAGGAACCGTACGATTTATGAATTAATTAAGAAACTATGTTTAGTTATGAATAAAATGAGTCCTAGGTTTTAAAAATCCGTTGAAAATTGGTAGAGTTTTATGATCCTCTCCACAGGACAGATGAGTATGAAGTAATCGACTACTCAGTCGATATATAGATATATAGTATATATATACATGAATCAGGGGTCAAAATTGATACGAGTCTTTGTGGTACCAGAATTATACTTTTGGTCCAAAGTCTGCTAGTGGGATAGTGAGTTCACCCGTAAATAGACAAGGTATGTCTGACTTTGCACAGCTTATGGGATTTTAAAGAGCACAGGTACATGGTCTAGAGCAGATTTAGACAAGAAGCTACTCTTATCTTTTGTTTTCGCACGTACGCACTAATATGCATAGGCAAAAAATAAGCAAAAAATAAACAAAGAGCAGTAAAGAGAAAATAAGTGGAAAAATACAGTGCAAAGTCGACTGAGTGAGAGACACTCAAATTACTACCACAATTGTAAAATACACTGATATTAATTTGCCTGTTACTGGTCTAGATCAGATTCGCGCAAAGTGCAGCTCTTCTTTTCTATTTTCACGCGTACGCACTCACACGTATAGGCGAAACATCAGCAAAAAATAAACAAAGAGAAGTAAAGAGAAAACAAGTGAAAAAATACAGTGCAAAGTGAACTGAGTGAGAGACACTCAAATTACTACCACAATTGTAAAATGCATTAATATTAGTTTGCCGAACGCTGGTCTAGATACATATGTCACGGAACATTGAAAAAAAAAGAATGAGTCTATTTCTGGGCGCGTTTGACCTCCCATTTGCATTATTCTATTAAGCTCAATCGCCGAATATACTCCATTTTCCACCAAGATTTTAACCAGATTAGCACTCTTGTCGAGTATTTTACCCCACTATTACTTATTTATTCAAATTTCAGTTTCAATATTGTTATGTAAGTGAAAAATTATATGAAATTTGACAATATCTGTAGTCGAGTAAAGCATATTAACTCCCAAGCAGGGAATTTTACAAATATAAGATATTAAGCCGTGATCTACATTTGGTCCCATTGCGCACACTTTTTCTTTGATTTTCGTGTTAATGAAAGGTTGCATACGTGATGCAGTGGGGCAGATTATAGTTTCCTTAGCTATTTGAAAAAATACAAGTTTTAAAGTTGACAACGCTCTACGAGTATATATAAAAATTTTGACACTACTCTTAATATCTAGGAGAGCATGAAGTATCACATCAGTGGCCACTCAAAATTACAACAACAAAATTGAGCTGCAATTTTTTTTATTTTTTTATAGAAAATATTATTTAACCTTCAATTGTGTAAAATAAAATGCACTTTGGATTTTTTTCCATTTTACAGATTGCGAAGCACAAACAATAAGAGAAATCAAGTATTAATTGTAAGATAATTAACTTTAACCAAACAGTTTCATATAAAAAAATATATATTTTTAATTACGAATATTATTAGTCATTGACTTTTATTTAATTATAAAAAATCAATTGTGCAATTATAATAACTTCCATTAGACAATAACTTCTAAAAAGTACAGATAATCATTTAGCAATGGCGTTGATTTTTAAGCTACAATCTTTAGAAATTGAAAGTTTGTTGTTGTAAAACTTAAATAACAAATTCAACTTTAAAAAATATTAATCATTTTTGTAAATAAAAACATTATAGGATAACCTTTTACAGCTGTGAGCATTCATATGTACATATCGCACTTGTACCGGTGAATTAACTCAAAATTTGTCAATTTTTACTTTTTATATACAGTGGTCATATACACCAACTGTCAAAATCTCTATTTCTTTCGCTAAAAAAGATACACTTTTACACCTTTTTGTTATACAAAAATGTCATATCAAAAAGAGAACAATTTTTTGCGCCTACTGAAAATTTGAAAATTTTGTATTGACTCATTTCAGCTGCACAAGTGCGATATGTAAGCTCACAGCTGTAAAAGGTTTTCCTATAATGTTTTTATTTACCAGAATAATTAATTTTTTAGTGCGATTTGTGAATAAGGCATAACTCAAAACTTTTTAGAATTTTACTCTTAAATTTTATACTTAAGCGTAATATTTACATTAATTATTATTACTGCTGCCAGATTTGGTCCTCAACATCCTATAAGAGGTTAAATGCGTAGGAAATCTTGCTTGTTCTGCTTAAAAAACATAAACAAACAAAGAAAACGATAAATCCAGCCACTCACTCAAAGGTGTTTGATTGTTTGTTAACATAAAAGTTATTTACATGATTTAACACATACTCGTATGTATGCATGTATGTACTTATATATGTATATGCATAATTTGTTTATAAGTGTATATGCGTATTATGCATACATACGCATGCATATGTGTACTGAAATAGTATAAGGTAAGTAGGAAGAATTGATTAAAATCATACGATCCATAACTATAAAAAGAAAATGCAAATTATTTGCTAAAAATTTCATTTTAAACAGACAAAATTATGTTGTAATATATTTACATACACGGGTATTGGCTGTCAAAAAAAAAACAAAAATTGGGAGAATCAATAGCTTACAGAGTTTACATTTATGGTGAAAATGATTTTATGGCAAAAGCAATAACAATCATTTAATATTTCCTCTCTCGCTTATTATACAATTACAATATCAAAAAAGAATAACTTTTTTTGTATGCAATATAGGCAACAATTTTAGTACTTATGGGTAAGAATACTAAAAGCAACACCAATAACAATACTCTAACCGGAAAAGGGTGTCATACTCATAAGAGAAATATAAACATTGTTTCACAATTTTTATTTTTATTACCCTTTGTTACACAGCCAATAATCACACACACACATACACACACAAACACATTTTAGCAGTAGTTTTCTCATTTGACTAAAGAACTAGAGACCACTGTTGTAGTTTTTGTTTTGTACACCTTAAAAGGAGAGAGAAAAAAAACATCGAAAAACAAAACAAAAATAAGCAATAAAGCACATCAACCGTATGATAAACTGTCAATATGCCATTTTGTCTATTGATTTTTATTTATAAAAACAACTATTACAACAATAACGAAAACATGCTTAAAGCTTTAGCCAATGCAAGAAGAACAAGAATTTATGTGATGAACACGTTTTTGTTGTTGTTGTTACTGCTGCTGCAAATGAAATGAATCAAGCGCAACAAAATTGAAATGGAAATTTTATGAAAATGGAATGAAAATGTAAATGTCAAATTTATGTAAACAACAAGAAAGCCAAATATAAACGAAAAGAGACGAGTAAATTAAAAATAGCATAGACATGGGGAGCCCTTTAGGTAAATATTTACACATACATACATACATATTACCACTTTTATAGACAAGGACAGTGTGGTCAAATACTTAAAAAAAATTAAAAGCAAAATTTAAATTTAAAAAAATGCTTAAACAAAATTAAGTTATAGGATATAAGGAAATATTAATACTACGTAAATACGTCAAAATCTGAACTGAAAAACTTAACCCCTTGGTATACAAATAAAATGCTTCACGTTCGTATAATAAATCAAAAACAAAATTCTCTTAACTGGCCCTTCGCATTGATGAGTATTACAGACTTTTAAATAGTACCAACTCAAAGTTCCCACGGCGGTATACACTTTGTATCTTCAATGGCCTGCCAGCAGTGTACAAAACGATGAATGTACTATAAATTCTGAAGGCTTAAGTTAGCTTTAAAATCAAAATAAGTCATCAGACAAAAGGGTTTATAGATTTTATAATACTTAAACACATAGACAACGTCAGGCTACACGACTACACGACTCAGTTGCCATTAGCAGCATTGGAAACGACTTTTTGATAAATATTAAAATTGTGATCACAATTACTTTTCAATTTAAAATTCCAGCAACCTCGTTCGATGCGCATTCCTTTTTCATATATTTTTATCTATACGTATGTATATAGATTTTACCTGGTTTGATTTAGGCACTACCCGCTAGCTAATCCAATCCTTCTCACTTATTGGCAGGCAATGTGCATTTACTTTTCCGCCCATTTTTAGCCAAATAATTTGTATTGACGTCAAAACTAAAGGGTCCGGCATCTAACGTTTTTTGTCAACTAGTGCTTATTTCGTGAATGGTAACACTTAGCTCATGTCTGATTTGACAGATAATTAGTTTTATCCTTCCGCTGAACGAATATGGTTGTGTATACGGTATGTAAACAAGTAAAATTTTCGGGCACAGAAAACCAGCACGCGTACACTGAAAAGCCGATACACTCAAGACGTCACTTGGTGCGGATTTTAGTCCAGAGGCATAATTGGGCCATTTTTCTTCGAAAATGAGCAAGGAGTGCCCGTTACAGTCAATGCGATCGTTATCGGGCCATGTTGAACGAGTTTTTGTTCACAAAAATTAAAGAGGAGGATATTAGCAACATTTGGTTACAACAGGACGGCGCTACGTGCCACTCAGCCGAAGCTACACTGGATGTTTTGCGCCCTGTTTTTGAAGATCGCATTATCAGCCGCAGAGCTGATGTCGTTTGGCCATCTCGGAGCTGCGATTTGACACCGTTGGACCATTATTTGTGGGATAAGTGTAGCGCCAACAAGCCAGAGACAATTGACGCTTTAAAGGACAATATTCGTGAAGCCATTGGTGAAATACAGGTGCACACAATCGATAATGTGCTTAACAATTGGACCGATTATGTAGGCTACTGCATGGCCAGCCAAGCCAGCCATTTGAATGAAATTATTTTCCTTTATTAACCGGAAGGATTGTACTTTCAAATAAAAAAAGAAATTTAAGAAAATATTCAGTAGTTTTTTTTATCGCATTTTCAAAAAAAAAAAAAAAAAATTATTTGGCGGACCCTATATTTGGACTAAACTTAGAGACTCTTACTGTTACCATTTTGAAAATATAGATAAATAAATATTTACTTTGTATGGACTTGACACCGCCCTATTGGAATTTTTGTAATTTGTAGAGCCTATAGTTTCTTCCAGATATACAGAGATATACTGTAAATATACCAAGAAAATCGGTTCAGTCGTTTAGCTGCCTATAAGGCACAAACAAACAAACGAACATACGCGCATTCATTTTGATATATATATCAATACTTTTATTACATTTGAATTTTATATGTATCGAGTGGGCCATCTATCGGTTTATATACGAACCAGCGGTTATTTCGAATCTGGCAAAGCTTATGCCACTCTATTCTGTCACAAAATTCATTCCGCTGAATGAAATGAATCGATTAACGCTTGAGCAACTTTGGGATTTATTGAAAATTTATTTCCAAAACAAAGACAATTGTTCGGAGCTCATTTTCATCTTGGTGGGTACATTAATAAGCAAAATTGCTGTATTTGTGGCTCAGAAAACACAACGTGGTCTTACAGAAGCCAATGCACCCATTACGAGTGACTGTTTGGTGCGGCTTGTAGAGAGGAGGAATCATTAGCTCATATTTCTTTGAAAATTAGGAGGGCGCAACCATTACGGTCAATGGACCAACCTATCGCATCATGACAACCGATTTTTTGTGCCCGTTCTTTATGGTATTGATGTGACGATGTTTGATTTCAACAAGATGGTGCAACTTGCCACACATCTCATGCAACAATCGATTTATTGCGCCAAACGTTTGATGGCCGTTTAATTAGCCGAAATAGGGATGTCAGTTGGCTGCCAAGAAGCTGTGATTTGACACCGTTGTATTATTTTCTGTGGGCGCCGTTAAGGACAAGTGTTATGCCGACAAACCAGAGACAATTGATCATTTGAAGCCAAGCATTCGTGATGCCATTGCCGAGATACGACCTCATACACTCGAAAAAGTTCTCGAAAATTGGTCCAATCGAAATAATATTTCGTTTTTAACCGGAACAATTGTACTTCACAAAGCAAAAAAAAACAAAATTAATTTGGCAAAATTTCGAACCGTTTTTGTTTTATTACATTTTTAAAATTAAACTTTTAAATGTCCCACCCTATACATACATTCATACCTCTTTATACGGCCTAGATAGGTTCTATGAATGTAGGCCGTAAATCGAAATACCGTAAAACGAAATGGATATGTGTTGCTTTTGCTTGCCTTATACTTTTTGTCAAAAAACGATGTTTCTACAGTTTTTAGCTGTAGAACGAGGTAATTTGCGACTTAAAGCGAATGTGTTCCATTATTCAAACAGGCCGTTATAGCGAACTGCCGTATAAAGAAAGGCTGCATAAAGAGGTATGAGTGCATACATTTTTTTTTTTCAATTTTGTAGCCAAACAAAATACATATTCGTATTCATATTAAGGTATATATTAATTTCATGTAGTTTGTAGTTGGTAGCCTGCCGTCGTCTATGTGTTTAAAGCATAAAGCAAATAATTTCGTATTTATCTTCTTGTTACTGAGCGCTCAGTACCTCACTTCTAAGCAGTCATTGTTTGTACAAGAGCATTTGGGAAATGCAAGTAACCAATTCAAAGTAGATGAGCCCAAGTAATGTGATAAATAGGCCAAATTTAAAGTTAAAAGACCACACCGAAGCGTCTTAAGTTTATTCGCATGTTACGCATTCGGCCAAAAAAAAAATTGTAATCAATGCAGTTGTACTTTGCCAATTGTGGAGTGCAATAACGTAAGATGGCTTAATGCATAGAATGCGAAAATTAGTACGCTTTATTTGAGCAAAACAGCTATTTGTGATAACCAGAGATAACATAAATTAACAGGGACACATTTAAGCAAAAACACATATTTTTCATTTTTAGATTAACCGAGAAAAAAGCGCCGGTAAAGCATATGTTTGTACAGCATTTTATAGCGAAAGCAGTCAATTTATAGTTTCTATATTCAAATCCCTAAGGCAAATGGAATTAAAATATTATATTATGTAAGCCAAGAAAGCAAAATAAAATAATAAAAAAGAGCTACAAATATAATTAAAAATTAATTAAAAAAAAACTCTTTGACAAACACAATTTTTGTTATCAACCAAAATGTTTAAACGGGAAAACAAAACGAAAAAAATAACGTTAAATGTGCTAAAAATCCATAAATGGCCAAACCCAAATAATATTCAGAATATATTACAGAAAAAAAATATGGGAATGGGAATGGAAATAGAAATGGAAAATAATGAATGAATCACCTGGCAAATTTATAAGAAATCATATTATTCAAAACCGAAACAAATTTAAATGGTTCGTGCAATTCTGAATGCGTGCAAATAAGCTTATTCATGGTACTTACTATACATATGCTGGGGAGCGGGCAAGGAGTTCAATAACACACAGAATTACATTAAAAAACAACATATTTTTAAAAGAAAACAATTCTTGCTATTTTTATGCAAAAGTAAAACGTTTTAAGTATTTATGTAAATAATTGTTTATATAGACTTTATACGACTTTTTGTATGTAAATTCTAAACAAAAATAATTAATAGCCATAATAAAAGTTATTGTCAATGGGTGTTTATTACAACATCAACGGGTCGATTGTCGTCAGTTAGTCCAGAGTCAGTGTAATGGCACAACCACCAACCAACATTCAATTCAATTCAATTGCTGGTTGGTTAGACTTTTATACTCTGACGCTGCTAGTTGTCTTGCAAAAATTCTTTACTGAAAAACCACCCAAACAAAAATCGATACGTCTATACCATATATACAATGGGTGTTTATATAAATGTGTTTATATAAATTATAAAAATTATAAATATATGACAATAAAATGTGAATAAAATTTAAAATAAAATATTTAAGAAAAAAAAAAGAGCAGAGCAGAGAATAAAATTCAGAAATAATTATTTCATAAAGAAATAAGTGACAATAAAAAAGAATACATACATATATATGTATGTATGTATATAAAAAATATTAGATATACGAGGGCGGATTGACATTGAAGCTACCTAGCGCTAGATGGCAGCACAAACACAAAAACTTTTTCTTTCTTAGAAATTACGATCTGTCAAACGTCAGATGTTAAAATTTTAGCCAAATTCATCGATTAATTTATTTGTTGTAGTCGTTTGAAGTACTCGTAAGCAACTTTTGTGTTTCTTGGAAAACCCTATTATTTGAAAGGCAAAACGGCGAAAGAGACAAAAGAAAAGCTTGATAAACATTATGGCGAATCTGCTCCGTCAGATTATATGGTAAAATATTGGATTGCTGAATTTAAACTGGGCCGAACAGGAAGGCCAAAAGAGGTGGTTACTGAAGAAAATATCAAGAAAATCCTCGATATCGTTATGAATGATAGCCGGGTCAAAATAGCTGAGAATGCTGAAATGGCAAACATATCATATGAACGTGTGTTCAACATTTTGCATGAACATTTGCATATGAAAAAGCTATCGGCAAAATGAGTGCCGCGTTTGCTCAGTGTTGAACAAAAACGAGTTCGACAGATTACTTCACAGCGGTGTTTGGACATGATAAAGCATAATCCTGCTGATTTTTGGCGTAGATTAATAACTGTTGATGAAACGTGGGTCCACCACTACACACCTGAAACCAAAAATCAATCGCAGCAATGGGTGGAAGCTGGTGGATGTGCTCCGAAGAAGGCTAAGACAGCGAAATCGTCTAGCAAGATTATGGCCACAGTATTTTCGAATATCTTGAAAAGGGATCCACAATCACAGGAGAGTATTATCGTGCATTATTGGATCAATTGGTTGATGCAATCAAGGAAACACGAACACATTTAAACAAGAAAAAAGTGCTCTTCCTTCAAGACAACGCACCGGTTTACACAGCATTAGATACGATGCTAAAACTACGAGAAATCCACTTCGAATTGGTTGATCATCCACCTTATAGTCCAGATTAAGCCCCTAGTGACTTTTTCCAGTTTCCAAACTTGAAAAAATGGCTCGCAGGAAAAAGATCATCTCAAACGAAGAAGTGATTACCGAAATTAATGCGTATTTTGAGGAGTTCCAAAAATCGTATTATTCAGATGGTTATAAAAAAGTTGGAACATCATCTTACTAAGTGTATTGAGCTAAAAGGAGACTATGTTGAGGAATGAATGGTTTTTGAAAAAAAAAATATTTTTTTTGCTACTTAAGTAGCATCAATATCAATCCGCCCTCGTACATACCTATTATTTTTAATGATTAATTAATTATTTTTTTAATATAAAAGCATATACAAACACGATTTTTGTTTTTCTGCCGATGATTCAATTTCATTAGTAATCACATATCGCTTCGGATGAGATTTAATAGCATCATCTTGGAAGTAAATGTGAATTAAAAGAGAAAATTAGTATCGAAATGTAATAAAAATAGCATGCAAATAAAAAAAAAATATGACAAAACTATTGTTTATCCATAGTATTGCCAAGCATCCATTAGAAAATTAAACTGAAAGTCTCACTGCACTACCCCCATAGACGTCACTTCTATAATCCTCCTTATGAGCAATACACTATGGAAAATATGGATGATTTTCTAAACAAGACCCCTTTGGACAAACATTTGTATATAGTGGTACAGGGGAACACTTTCATATTTTAGAGAAATAGCCACTCATTCTCCTAAGAATTTGCAGATATTACAAAAAGGCGATTTTTTAAAAATTCATTTTCTCAAATCCGGTGATTTTTCCAGACATACCACTATAGGGGCTTTAAACAGGACCCTTTTGGACAAACATTTGTATATAGTGATATAGTATATAGTGATATAAATCACCAGATCACATAATAGGCACATGTGAGGCATTGATGCACTCTAGGAAGAAGTATCTAGATGCCTATTAGATACTAGGTAGGGAGTAATCGCGGTTGATACCAACCGACATCCTGATTTTCGTCAGATCGACGAGGTTGGCGTTGATATTATAGAGAAACTCTATATAAACAGAAGGCTGTACAATAGATCGAGAGGTCACAGTACTTTTATACCCACAAGAATTTTGAGATTCCTCCTAACAGTCACTTTAATAAATAAGTAATCAATTTTACTATTGGCAATCGACCTTATCATGACTACAAATCTAATGTCCCATAACATAAATTGCAACTCCATCACCCTTAGCTCTAGTCTCTATACGATTGACGATAATTGCCCTGTCAGATCGATATAGTCTAAAGCCTTCCAAATTATATATAGAGCCCTGGATGTCAAATGGAAACCAAGTCTCAGACACAGATTATATCATCACCTGCTGAAGCCATTGTTCTCTTCAAAGCGTTGTGCAAGATAATTTTTATCACAAAAGCAAGAAAAAAATTTCCCCAAATTATAAGAAAAAAATGTATAGCTTTTGTATTACAATAATGCATTTGGTCATTCTACGCTTTTTGTAGAATTTTGCCTTCGGCGAAGCAATGAGTTATAGTGCAACAACTTGAAAGTGTCGTTAGTTATCAATCGTAAAGATAACGTGCGTTAACTGATAAATTATCAAAAAAAAAAAAAAAATAAATAAATAAATAAAAATCGTTGTCAACATTTAGTAGGAAGATCGATTATTCGACATTTTTTAAAAACCGGTTTTCGAATAATTCGAAAATTTGCAATTTTAAAATAACCGGTTAACCGGTTCTTTTATTAAAATAAAATTCTTCTTAATTCTTGTTGCATTAGCAAATACATTTTTTAAAATTTTTATACCATGACGTAGTGTCTAGCAAGTAAGTGTGCTGAAACAGCATTCGGCTTTTTTAGGGCCTTAAACATTTCTTCGTCGAAAACACAACCTTCTAATATTTCATCCAGTGATTAATTTTTTACAGCGTAGTTTCATTTCCAGTTGTTTTTTTTTTTTTTTTGATGCTCTGGACCAGGGTCTTTCTCAGACTACCCGATGCTTACTGGCCCATCTGGAACGATATCATGTCGAACTGATATGGGTTCCAAGTCATACAGGCATCAGAGAGAATGAAATTGCTGATGAGTGGGCTACTATAGGGTCCTCTCTGTCTTTCGGCGTGCGTCGTCGGTTTTGTTGGATAAATGGGCACTGAGCAGTATGGAATACAAATATTCAGATTGCTTTAGCGTTCACGTTTCATGGAAAAAATAGGGCTTTTCTTAGTTTTGGAAGGTGGTTGGTCTGGCATTTTCGGGCATTGTATAATGGATCGCATGTCGGAACGGATGTGATGGCCTCTGGTCATGGTTACTTAGGCAGCTGTCAGGATAAAGAAGAGGAGCAATCGGTACAACACCTTCTATGCGACTGTCCTGCTCTATGGGAGCTTAGATTTAGATATTTTGGTTCATGTCGCTTCCATGATCTGGACTGTCTTAGGGATGTGTCACTTTCGAAGTTGATTAATCTCATCAATGATACCGGTTGGCTCAAATGAGGTAACTGATATTTTTGGGTCTTTATGTGGGGATCTTTCTTCTGGAACTCTCCCAATTACGACCTTTTGGCCCCTTTAATAGGTCATTTCTGAACTTACCTTAACCTAACCTAACCTTCCTTTTTCCAACGGTTTTCAGGCCACACCACCTAAAAATTTTCAACAGCAGTAATACCTCACAACATTACTAACGACTGGTTATGAGTATTTACGCTGTGAAAAATTTCACTAACTAATACATCTGCCGATCAGAGCCGGCGTTTGTAGATCTTATATATAAAATATTAATATTTATTTACAGAAACTGAGAAAAAATTATTGTTGCTCGAGTGTATAAACTATGAACATATTTGCAATAAAAAGTATTAAAACGTATAAAAATTATACATCTTTAAATTAACCGGTTTATACGTATTAAAATAACCGGTTTATTCGCTATTCGAAAAATAACATTTTAAGAAAAACCGTATTCGACAAAATCAAAAAAAAAAACGGCTAAAACCGGTCGAATGATAACCGTTCGATCTCCCTGACATTTAGTATTTATATCTTCATTAATTGGAGTTAAGTGGTTACTCATGGCAATCAGGGTAGTAGCGACTGGCTATAGATTTTGTCTTTGGCAAAAATAAAACAAAAATATCTTCTCAAATATAAAAATAAAATGTAATTTCCGTAATACAATTAAATTATTGCAAAATAATTATTATTTTAGTTTTATTTTTACCAAAAATGGTAAGAACAAACTGTTATAGCGCAATCTAAAGAACTTGACAAAAAAAAAAAAACACTCGATTGACTGGCAGAAAAAAACAAATCAAAAAATTAATTTAATTTCAATTACTAATACAGGAAACTCATGCTTGATTTTCTTTTTAAACATTTTAGTGGGATTTTTTTTTATCAATTTTTTTTTTCTTCTAATTTTTAACCGTGAACACATTTTTGATTTCAACACATGATAAATATTCTTTTAAATTTATACTCGTATTTCTATTATTTTAAATAATTTTTCGCAATTCCCACCAAATGCTATAATTTTTTCTTTAAGGTGTTGAGTAAATGTTTATACGAGAGTACAACAACACAACCACCGCAACAAACACAACACATTCATAAATAAACAGAAGATACATTTTTCTATAAAAGACGCATATACAAGATAGAAAAAATAAAATTCGATTGCAAAATAAAGAAAATTTTTCGAAGAGATTTTTCTTTGATAATGTAAGTTTTAGGTGACCCATTTAGTGTTTTTTGTTTTCACAGTTCATGTCAGAAATAACTCTCGAAATGAATTCTCCAAATTGCTCAGCTGTATTACGAAAACTGGGATTCGAATAACTGCCCTAGTGTTTGTCTAATGCTAATAAAAATGAGTACAACAGCCAAGTTTAGCCTGAACATCTGAAAAAAGGTGGGTTGGTCTGACATCTGTTGGTTGCAAAATTCTTTCTAACTTTCTGCAACAAAATTCCCTCCATTCAGTATAATTCGCAAGGGCTAGACTTCATAAAAATAAATGTAAGTATTAGGTGACCCATTTAGTGTTTTTTTTTTTTCACAGTTCATGTCAGAAATAACTCTCCAAATGAATTCTCCAAATTGCTCAGCTGTATTACGAAAACTGGGATTCGAATAACTGCCCTAGTGTTTGTCTAATGCTAATAAAAATGAGTACAACAGCAAAGTTTAGCCTGAACATCTGAAAAAAGGTGGGTTGGTCTGACATCTGTTGGTTGTAAAATTCTTTCTAACTTTCTACAACAAAATTCCCTCTATTCAGTATAAATCGCAAGGGCTAGACTTCTTAAACTGAAGAAGAAATGCCTGAATTGTAAGAGATTTGGGATAAATGAAGAGGTCTTGATGGAAACAAAAGTCAAATTTTTTTCATTGAGAGGGAATAAAAGAAAAACGTTAGACTGAATGCTTTCTTAAAGGGCTGGAAAAGTAAATTATAGCTCGGATCAGTTCCATGCTTAGGAGCAGAAACATCAGCTCGTCTCTTGATGTGGTAAAATCCACTGTGATGGCGTCAAAAGGATGCCCTCAGGGTGGAGTATTTTCTTCATTGTTATGGACGGAAGTAGTTGATGGCTTGCTTAGCATGTTGGCTCATAGGTGCACTCAAGAAGGGCTCTTGGTGAATCCCTCAATAACGGTTGTTGCACCTTTTACAAGCAGATACAAATTATCATGTGACTGTAGTTCTTTTTTGGAAACCTTTATCAACTTTTCTAAGGAGGTTAAATATCTAGGAGGCTTAGTTGTAACTCACACTTTGGTGCCATCCAAAATAAGGTGATAAGAGTTCTCTGGACAAGTCGCTCCTCCTACGGTAAGACATTTCGACTTTCGCCGAGAATGACACTATGGATATAACATATACCGCTATTATCCGGCATATTATCACTTATGCGGCGATAGGTTGATGGAAAAAAGCTGAGAAAGCTACCAACATGAATAAATTAGGCGTAACACAGAGACTCACCTGCCTCTGTATAACTAAGGCAATTAGAACATGTTCAACAGCGAACTTAATTGATTTGACATCGCTTCACATCCATGTGATGAGAGTGGCGGAATATTCGGCGACAAATTTTTTAGTCAAATGGGCGAAAAATACGTCGGAAAGTCTGTCTATTCTATGCAGTGTAGTCGGAGAACCATATTCGGTCCGGGATGTTATGGCTTTGGATCTGTACTTTAACAGTAGATTTAGGGTTGAATACCAGGAGCGAGATTGTTGGTCTTATAAGGCCTTAGTTCGGAGTTAGTTTGATCTAAACTGGTATACCGATGGCTCCCAAATGAATGATTGTATCGGACTGGTGTTCATGATCCTAACTGAGACTTGTCGATCCCACTGGGAAGATTACTGTGTCTTCCAGACTAAGATCATGGCCATTGCTATATGTGCGGAGATCAACCTGGACAGTGGGCTTAAGGTATGACATTCAGACATCTATGATACGATAAAATTTAGTGCACTAGTAATACAAACAGTCACGGAATTATTTAGTTTCTATTTTTCTTGTCACCGATTGAATATATTTTTTTTCATATTGTAACGAAAAGAAACAACGCTTAAAGAAAAGCTACACTAAATAAGTACAGTAGTAGTTTAGCAATAAACTTTATTAATGGCATTTGTTCTATTGGTTTGTGTCAAGGCTCAATATATCTGACACATCACATTATCTGTGCTATTAACAGTGTTACCACTTGCGTGGTAAAAACAAGAACATTCGCAAGTAATGTGATTTTCATATGCATTGCAGTTATAGTTTTGCAGTCGTAAACTGAAGTCGTGCTAAGGCGTAAATATAAGTGTTGAGTATTTGTGTATTAAGCGAGTATTAAGTGCAAGATAAATAAGCTGTATAGTTACAATTGTATAAGTGGAAATTAAATAAATAAGTGCATAAAGTAAAACAACAACATACGTGTTAGTTATTTTATTGAACGCAATTAAAAAGAACTCAAACGTTTTAAAAAAGTTTAAAACATAACAATATGTTTGGCATGATTTATGGACTAGTAGAACGTAGAACTAACACTACATCCACAGCGATAACTGACTTTTAAAGTCTGAAAATAAATTCCAGTCTGCTTTTGTTACATGTGCTTTCACCAAGACTGCACTGCAATACACACAGAAAACGGAATACAAGATAATTTTAATATCATTGCTTTCTTCATGTAACCTAGCCCAGAAAAGCCAATACTAGCAGGGCATCCCTTTCAAATTGCGATTACGGGTTAATATAGTTTAATTGAGAAATTAAAGGCATCACCCGTTATACTATACAATAAGAATTTGTAAATTTTCACTTTAAAGGTTATACACCAAAAAAAAAAAAAAAAAAAATTGTTTTAAAAATATCTCGAATTGTCAATGTGTGTATCCGTGTGAGTGTGTGTTTGTGTATTGAGGCGAATTGAAATTGAAATTGTATAGAAAACAATTCAATTAAAAATGCAAATAAATTCTAATGAAAATACGTATGTACGAGTGTGTATGTATGTATTTTGGTAAAAGTGTAAATTGTTTTGTAATGCAATGCTTAAACTAAATTTTTGTTGTTATTTTTTGGCTATTCTTAATTAGGTGTTGAGAAGATTTAAGTATGTGTGTGTGTATTTTTTGTAATGTTCTAATATTATTATAATTCTTTTCTTTATTTATTTAATTTTTTTTTTTTTGTATTAAAATTTAATTTTATTTTAACAAACACACTAGCGCTCTAACAGATTTTTATCTATTGTTTTTGGCCGAATAAACTTTGCACTTTCAGTTGTTATTTCTTTTTTTTTTTCTATTTTTCTTTCATTCACTTTAACACTTTTTCCTTCAATTCAATTTCTATTTTGCCAACTGCCACAATGATAGATGATGGGCTGGTTTGGTTGGTGGTTAAGCGTACAACGGACGACAGCAGAAAAAGTTCAAAATGCTTACCAATGAAACAAAATTACAAAAAAAAAATTAATCTGCTTATGTTAAGATATTAATTAAAAATATAAAAAAAATCATATATTTTAAGTCCATTTTAAAAGGTTTTTAATTTTTTTTTTTAATATAAAAAAAGAAAGATTTCATACCTTTAAACAAATTGATTCACTTTCCAAATCATGTGTATAACACAGTAGTGTTATAAATTCTAATTTTCCTTTTCTTTGTCTTCAATCAATAAAGAAAATCTAAAATTGAAAATAGAAAATAGAAAAAAAATTATTAATTAATTAATACTTTTAAGAGAGGGCGAATAAAAATACTTATAAGCAGGTGATATACATACTAGAACTAGTTCTGAAGCAGCGTTTATCGACATTTGCAAGCATACTAACCATTCATATCTTACCATTATCTTACCGTACCTTAAAATAAAGAGGATAACAACCTGATAAACTGCCCATGACCGCCCCATGACAATTGGTTTTGCATGCCACACATGCACAGGGCAACATTCGTTCTTGCTGCCTTAGCCCGTGTTTTGTAGAGCCAAAAAGGCTTGGAGTCTAAAATGACACCTAAATACTTCTCGCTATCCATGGCGTGGTGGATTATCGTACAGTTATCTGTGAGTATCTCACCAGCATCATGCATTAGACCTGAGACTGTTGAGGTCTACACAGACCTCGAGAATGGGGACTTTATTCCCACTTACATGACGAGGATTTCCTTTAGACTTTCGGACCAATGCGAAGTTCTACAGGTGGAGTTCTCGCCAATAAAGAGAGCAGTCGTCCGGTTGGGCATTTAACGTGAATATGCGGAACTATAGAGGGTGGCGTGTTGTAGTGGTTAAAGCGCAGTCATACAACAGAAGCAGCCAAAATATGAATCCCAGCAGATTATATGAAGAAAAATATTTAATTGCGGTTTCGAGTGTTTAATAAAAAGACTTCAAGCTCCCTCCAATCATCCCCCTGATCATCCAGCTTACACAGAAAACATCAGACAAAAGTTAGTAGAAAACGCCACCTACCGGGAAAAAATTACAATGCTCAGTAAAAATCACCACTACCACTTAGCAAGGATCTTCACCGCTAGACACAATCATATGGAGGCGAGCTACAGTGGATTAATCACCTACTTAGCTTGAAAATCAACTTGATTACTGAAACTGAAACAAAGCAATGGCTGCTTTGTGGAAAGCCAATATGCTCTCTGGAGGAGCGACAGAGAAAAAAAAATCCGCATCTATATGATTAGGACGTTCTCCGGTATATACGCGACATTGTTGTTGGCATATAAATACCGAGCATTCATAAACGAGATGGGGAGACATTCAGACACAATCATATGGAGGCGAACTACGGTGAATTAATCACCTACTTAGCTTGATTACTGAAAATGAAACAAAGCAATGGATACTTTGTGGAAAGCCAATATGCTCTCTGGAGGAGCGACGGAGAAAAAAAATCCGCATCTATATGATTAGGACGTTCTCCGGTATATACGCGACATAGTTGTTGTCATACAAATACCGGGCATCCCCAAACGAAATGGCGAGACATTTAGACCTGAAGATTTTTTGGGTAAGGCGGCACTCTGACACCCAGAGGAATTGTGTACCAGATGTACTGGCTAGGTCAGGATGACACACTCTTCCAACAGACTACTGATTCTGCGTTAATAGTCAAGCAGGGCATAGCGGCGGTGAAAAGATAAACCCATTTGTTTTGTGTCGAGGCAAATTTAGCTCTTTTGCGATCTTTTTCAATCGAAGCCTATTATAGGGATGTCGGCTATACATTTTGTTGGATATTATCACAGGGTAGGGTGCTGCGCATGCGACGAGATTTGGTCTGCCTTTTAATCACCACTGTGAAAGCTGTCAAGATGAGAAAAAGGAAGAGACGGTGGAGCATTTTCTGTGTCAGTGTCCAAAGCTAAAGAAGCAAACTAGAAGATGCTACCCTATGCTTGAAGAGGAAAACTTCTGATTATATCCGATGATTCTGTTTATATAATTTACGTGATAATTGTAGTTTAGATCTAAATTGCAAAGAACAACTATTGAACTTATATCTAGAGTTCATTGTAACCATCGCAGCCAATAGAGTGCAGCGGAGATTTATAGCATCTTCTTTTCTGGTATATAAAAAAACACATTTTTTATCTTTTGACCTTAAATATTTTTTTTCCTTTTTAAGCATTTAAAAGGCTTTGCAATCACGAGAAAATTTAATTTCCTTAGGGCACTACTACACGATCACAAAATTTTGGCTTATACAGCGATATGAATCGCTATCCATCAATATAGCATGCTAAGCATTCAATAAATATCGTAATACTGAATTGCGCTCAATAAACGCGTAGCAGTGCTCTTAAAATTCCTGTTTAAAATTTCAATTTATTTAGAATTTTATATAGTAGCACATTACAGCACCAAAGGCTGCCTGGCTGTCTTAACCTTCTCCTTTTTTAATTTAAATCTGTGGTTGGTATTTTCATTAAATATTAAATGGAAATGATATATGGATGTATTACGAATATAAAAATAAAACCATAGGAAGAAAGTCAAATTTATACTTTATAGTTTGCCCCATATTTCAACTCGCTCTATTTCTCCCTATTCATTTTACTTTCCTTTTATCTCTTACTCTATCTCTTCCTTTTTAAAACCTCGTACGCTATGCACAGCGACAAAAAACTTGGCCTTTTATGGTGTCCTCAATTTCTACAAAATTATATAGAAAAAAGTAGAGTCCCTCTAAACTTTTGCTTTTGCTAACTGTACGATTCTGATTGTTTTTGTTGTTGTTGTCGTTTGCTATGACATCATAATAATATTGTATAACAAAAATTTTAACTATTTTCCTAACTAAATAACAAGACATAATAACGGGTGACCGGATAACAATGACACTACGATTTTTTTTTTATATTTAATCAACTGTTCTACTTTGAATGTCCGTACAAAGCGTTCTACGCTTTTTCGCATCTTCTGCGCCGTCTGCAAAAAAGTTTAATTAGTGCAGTTGTACGTTGCAAGTTACAGAATGGCTTAATACGTATAATGCCAAAAGTGGGCTTAATTTCCATTTTCATACGAAGCGTGTGACAATTTCAGCTGTTTTTGATAACCGAATAATTAACAAAAGTTAATCAAATATACATTATGGCTCATCCGAAAAAAAAATATTTTTCTTTATTATTACAAACAAGAGTATGTTAGATTCCGCAGAAGTTAAGGCAAGCGTATTACCAGTGTTGCCATATTTTTTTAGAAAAACTAAAAATTTAAACGAAAAAAACTGATTTTCAAGTGAAAAAACTGCGAATACTTAAAAAAGTAAAAAAATATACATACACTCGTATCGGGTACGTTCTGTAAACTAAAAACAAGTAAAATTGAAATGAAGAATGAAAAAGGTACGAGTAAACCTCACCACAACTATTAAATGAAAGCAAAAAACTAAAATGTTTAAAACTGCAAAATCTGCACAATTAATAGAAAACATTAAACTTCATAACTGCTTAATGCGCATTTGGTAACGCTGCGTATAACGCATTAGAACGAAAACCCGCACTGTGGGGTTTGCGTTTAAGAATATGATATATGCTTAATCGACGCTACCAAATTAAATCCGGAGACAATCCTGAAAAAGTGAACTTCAAATATTCGACTCACTGTTGTAGTTACTATTACTGTGCTAATCCACACATAAAGCTGGGATGACACGATTGTCGCAATGCATCAATTTTTAGTACCGCAATCGTGTGACCGCCCAATAAGTAATAATGAGGCAACAAAAATATCAAAATTACGCCAATATTTATTGTGTTCTTGTGCAACAATCGAAGTTGACAATACGTACCAATATTTAAGTTTTGAAATTTATTTTCGCAGAATAATAGAATAGAAATTGTGTCATATTGGTACATTCGCGACAATCGTGTTAACCTTGCCTAAGACTTTCATCTATAAAACATGTACCCGAAATTTTTTTATATAAAATTCCTTAATTTGTAAAAAATAAAATATCTTCTATGTTTTCAGTTTAAAGCGGAAGATTGTGGCGTCGAGAAAAATTTTAGAAAAATATATACAATTTTTTGAACAATTTTTTACCTTAGCGGAACCTTAATATTTCGTGGTCTTAATACTACACAGTATTCATGGGAAATGTAATAAAGGGTCCGCCATCTAATGTTTTTTTTCAACTAGTGCTTATTTCGTGAATAGTAACACTTAGCTCATGTCTGATTTGACAGATTAGTTTTATCCTTCCGCTGAACGAATATGGTTGTGTATACGCTTGGACTTCGCTTCGCTAAGTGGGACTGCGATCGACTTACAGAAGATGCCGATTTTGTCAAAAAAAATCATCTTTTCAGATGAAGCTCATTTTGAAATTGCGACATTACTTTGAAAATCATGGTAATGTTGCAGAATGTGTGCGATGTGTTCAGATGAAGCCCATTTTGATCTTGCCGGGTATGTAAACAAGCAAAATTGTCGCATTTGGGGCACAGAAAACCCGCACACATACATTGAAAAGCCGATACACCCAAGACGAGTCACTGTTTGGTGCGGATTTTGGTCCAGAGGCATAATTGGGTCATTTTTCTTCGAAAATGAGCAAGGAGTGGTTGTTACAGTCAATGGCGATCGTTATCGGGCCATGTTGAACGAATTTTTGTTCACAAAAATTGAAGCGGAGGATATTAGCAACATTTGGTTTCAACAGGACGGCGCTATGTGCCACACAGCCTAAGCTACACTCGATGTTTTGCGCCCTGCTTTTGAAGATCGTATTATCAGCCGCAGAGCTGATGTTGTTTGGCCACCTCGGTGCTGCCAGTTGACACCGTTTGACTTATATTTGTGGGGTGCCGTCAAAGATAAGTGTTACGCCAACAAGCCTGAGACAATGGACGCTTTAAAGAACAATATTCGTGAAGCCATTGGTGAAATACAGCTGCACACAATCGATAATGTGCTTAAAAATTGCACTGATCGTGTAGGCTACTGCATGGCCAGCCGAGGCAGCCATTGGAATGAAATTATTTTCCATTATTAACCGGAAGGATTGAACTTTCAAATAAAAAAAGAAATTTGAGAAAATATTCAGTAGTTTTTTTATTGCATTTTCAAAAAAAAAAAAAAAAAAAATTATTTGGCGGACCCTTTAAAAAAATATTTTAATATAAAAAAATAGTAAATTTGCAAAAAAAAAAAATTCCTTGTCTTGCAAGGAATTTGCAGTTTTGAGCAGTTTACCAAGCAATTTGACGTAAAAGAAACATTTAGCTGGGAAGTGTACAGAAAAGAATGGCTAGAAAAACGTTTGTTCACTTTGTACAAACTTTTCTCTGTGCCGTCAATATTCTGGCCTGCTTTATCAAAAATTCATTACTCCTAATACACAGTGAAATTGGCAAAAAAATAACGTAAATTTGTTAAAAAAAAACTGCCTCGAACTTCATCCGATGGAAAAATTTAGGAATAAAGTAAAATTAAGACTACGAAAAATGTCCAATGTAGCCAAAACTGCAAAATATTTGTACTTCAGGTAGAATAAGGCAGCAGAAAAATTTGTAAAAAAAAAAGGTTCTCAAAATTTTTTGTGTGGCTTAAAGAGTAATATGCATACATATGCATTATCTCATAGAGAATTATATATATTTTTTTATTGTTTTAAAATCTTTGAAAAAATACCTTTAATTTGTTATATCAATTTGATTTTTATTATTTCTTTTATTAATAGGATATAAAAAAATAAAAATTTAAAAAAATTTCGTTTACATCTCTTATAATGTCGTTCATATCTAATCACCCTGTGCACGAATAAAAATATGTGTATATGTATGAAGATTTATGTGCGTTGGTTTGTGGATGAGCCACCATAATAACGACAAACAGGCGTCATGAAGACCAAAGGATTTTTAATGTTTCCATTTTTTTATTTCCTTCTCTCTCTTACTCTCACTCTCTGTTGAAAGTAATATTTGTCATCATCAAACACAACACAGAACACAGAACAACAATGTAACACCCATTTGCTTACACATAGTATTCGTACACATACTAGGGCAATATTAAATTTATAGAACGGCGAATTAATAAACATAAAAAAAAAACAATAACAATAATAAAGATTAGAAGGGAATATGATTGTGTCACACAATAACAAATTTTAAAACAAAAAACAAATTCTTGTTATAATTTTAATGTTAACGCATCTCGTTTTGTATGTACTCGTGTACTGGTATATGATGTAAACATATTTGAAAATGTGTAAACATATTTAAGTGTTTATTTATTTATATAGGGTGTTTTTTTAGCTGCATAAGAATTGAAGATATTGAAAACTATGGTTTGACAGCTGAGAATGTCAAATTGTGTTGACATTTACTGTTCGGTAAGGTTTGGCAAATATTGCTGCAAGGGGGCTAGAGGTAGACGTTGTGGATTTATACGGCTATAGTCAGACCAATACTTTTCTATATTATGGTAGTTTGGAAGAAGTCTCTGCATAGGAAGTACATAATGAACTAATTGATGAGATTGCAAAGGTCGGCACTGATCGGTGTTGGTGGGACATTGTGTACAACGCCAGGTGTGGCACTCAGTGTCATTTTGAATATCTGATGTTGATATTTCTGTTCGGTAAGGTTTGGCAAATATTGTTGCAAGGGGGCTAGAGGTAGACGTTGTGAACTCTCTCCGAAGGTCCCAATGTGGATTTATGCGGCTATAGTCAGACCAATACTTTTCTATAGTATGGTAGTTTGGTAGAGGTCTCTGCATAGGAACTACATAATGAACTAATTGATGATATTTCAAAGGTCGGCACTGATTGGTGTTGGTGGGACATTGTGTACAACACCAGGTATGGCACTCAGTGTCATTTTGAAAATCTGATGTTGATATTTCTGTTCGGTAAGGTTTGGCAAATACTGTTGCAAGGGGGCTAGAGGTAGACGTTGTGAACTCTATCCGAAGGTCCCAATGTGGATTTATACGACTATAGTCAGATCAATACTTTTCTATGGTATTTTTGTTTGGTGGAGATCTCTGCATACGAAGTACATACTGAACTAATTGAGGAGATTGCAAAGGGACATCGTGTACAACGCCAGGTATGAGACTTAGTATCACTATGAATATTTGGACACCTGATATCATGGCCGAATCAACTGCATTCATTTCTCTTGCTGAGAATCAGGAAATGTGATCGTAAATCATCAAAATACTCCGCTGGGCTACTGTACCGGATTGGCTTGTCTCCCTTGAAGACGTACTACTGTATCCCGTACCTATTAGCGTAGCAATCTGAGGACATTTTTTCCGTATAGGAATACCAGGAAAAAGTCATTGTAGGGTGACACGGAAAGTATCCGATTTTTCACGGATGGGTCAAAGTTGGACGGTGGAGTAGGATATGGCGTCCATTCCCCTGATCTTAACATCAACATATTCTACAGGTTGCCGGATCACTGCAGAGTGTTTCAGGCAGAGGTTACCGCTATTTTAGAGTTTGCTGACTTATTAAGGGATAGTGAGTGTTACAACAGTCCGGAAAGTCTGCATTTATACGCTACTCCCTGACAGTAAAGAAATGTCACTCATCACTACAAATGATAGTTGAGTATTTCGATACCAATCTTATTTAGGTACCGGGTCACAGTGACATTCCTGGCAATTGTGCGGCGGATGGGCTGGCTAGACAGGGCATTGTGGCTCGAATTCTTTCGGGGAAGAGGTTTGGTATACCGATCTCTACCGGCTGCCTGGGCCGATAATATATTTGATGGGAAGTGGAGGCAAGCTACGACTTGTAGACAGGCTAGAACTCTCTGGCCGAGGGTGGCCAAGAAGAGGTCTAGGCAGCTGCTTAACTTATAGAAAGGCAACATATCTGCGGTCATTTTGCAGAGGGCAGACACGCTCTTAGGATGAGCCGTAGGGAGGTGTTGTTTGGAGAAAGACAAGAAGACCACAGCACATCTTCTTTTGGAGTGCCCTGCGTTGGCTGGACTTAGGTTCAGGATATTCGGTAAGCATATAATTAGTATTGGGGCTCTACAGGAAATTCCTCTAGTGTTGATCAGCAAGTATATAGAGGGGAAGAACTGGTTAGATAACTAATCAGTGGCTGTCGTGGGTAGCTATGGGTATTACAATGGGCTCTATCGAGCCAAAATGTGCTGAATGTTTGATCGACGGCCCCTCTTAACCTAAATTAAGGTGATCATGAATCGTTTAACGCTCGAAACAACGTTTCCAATTTATAGAAATTCACAGAAAAAAAATAAATCTATACGCATAGTTCCTATCGCACTTCGATAGAGCGTCAATGAATTAAATTGCCGTATTTGGGGCGAAGACAATCCTCAAACCGTTAATGAATCACCATTACACACATTAAAAATTGGCTATTGGTGCGGATTACACTCTGACGTATTCAATTCTTTCGAAATGAGCTGCAAGGTGCTCTCGTTACGGTGAGCTGCCGTTAATAGCGAGCGCTATCGAGCCTTGCTGACTGAATTTTTGTTTCCACAAGCTAATCAGTATGAACATCAACGACATTTGGTTCCATAAGACGGTGCCATAAAACTTGCCATACAGCGTGCTTAACAATCGATTTATTGCAAAATCAATTTGATGACAACTTTCTTTAAAAAAGTAGTCCAGTTTACTAGCCCCCTCGTTCATACGATTTAACGCCTACGAATTATTTCCTATGGTATTATGTTAAGTAATTGGTTTATGCCAACAAACCAGCAACTGGAAATCACTATTGGCGCCTTATGGCCAGGTTTATTGGAAAAAGTAGTCAAAAATTGGACTGTTTGAATCGACCGTGGCGGAAACTTGACATAAATTGTATTCAAAAAATAAATGCCATGAAATTATCTACCAGATTATAATTTAAAAAAATCATTCCAATCTTGTATTATTATTTCAAGTTCTTAAGCTCTTAAAAAAATACCCTAAAAATATACATAATATGTGAGCATGTACAAATGTAAGTATGTGAAGATGTATGTTTTACAAAAATTCTAAACTTATGTAATTTTTTTTGTATAATTTAAACAACAACAACTACAAAAATTCAACGAAATATACATAAAAGTTGACCTTGTTACAAAGAGAAAAAAAAACGTTTTTTTCCTATTTTGAAAGTAATCAAAATTCTTTTGATTTTGATAGAAAAATGATTAATGTCATATTGTTTATTTTTTTTTATATCTGATAACACCAATAGAATGTATAATACTCTTAAGTCGACGGGTTAGACGGGCAAACATGTTTGACCAACATTGTACTTGTGTGCGTTAAAAGATAAAACAAATTGTCAACGCACAACCTATGCGTGTAACCATATTTTTTATAGAAATATAGGGTCCGCCAAATAATTTTTTTTTTAAATTTTATAAAAAAAAAACTACTGAATATTTTCTGAATTTTTTTTTTATTTGAAAGTACAATCCTTCCGGTTATTAATGGAAAATAATTTCATTCAAATGGCTGGCTTGGCTGGCCATGCGGAAGCCTACACGATCAGTGCAATTTTTAAGCACATTATCGATTGTGTGCAGCTGTATTTCACCAATGGCTTCACGAATATTGTCCTTTAAAGCGTCAATTGTCTCTGGCTTGTTGGCGTTACACTTATCCCACAAATAATGGTCCAACGGTGTCAAATCGCAGCTCCGAAGTGGCCAAACGACATCAGCTCTGCGGCTGATAATGCGATCTTCAACAACAGGGCGCAAAACATCGAGTGTAGCTTCGGCTGTGTAGCACGTAGCGCCATCCTGTTGAAACCAAATGTGGCTAATAACCTCCTCTTCAATATTTGTGAACAAAAATTCGTTCAACATGGCCCGATAACGATCGCCATTGACTGTAACGGCCACTCCTTGCTCATTTTCGAAGAAAAATGGCCCAATTATGCCTCCGCACCAAACAGTGACTCGTCTTGGGTGTATCGGCTTTTCAATGTATGCGTGCGGGTTTTCTGTGCCCCAAATGCGACAATTTTGCTTGTTTACATACTCGCCAAGATCAAAATGAGCTTCATCTGAACACAACGCACACATTTTAAAGCGTCCATTGTCTCAGGCTTGTTGGCGTAACACTTATCTTTGACGGCACCCCACAAATAATAGTCAAACGGTGTCAACTGGCAGCACCGAGGTGGCCAAACAACATCAGCTCTGCGGCTGATAATACGATCTTCAAAAGCAGGGCGCAAAACATCGAGTGTAGCTTAGGCTGTGTGGCACATAGCGCCGTCCTGTTGAAACCAAATGTTGCTAATATCCTCCGCTTCAATTTTTGTGAACAAAAATTCGTTCAACATGGCCCGATAACGATCGCCATTGACTGTAACAACCACTCCTTGCTCATTTTCGAAGAAAAATGACCCAATTATGCCTCCGCACCAAACAGTGACTCGTCTTGGGTGTATCGGCTTTTCAATGTATGCGTGCGGGTTTTCTGTGCCCCAAATGCGACAATTTTGCTTGTTTACATACTCGCCAAGATCAAAATGAGCTTCATCTGAACACAACGCACACATGATTTTCAAAGTAATGTCGCAATATTTCCCAGCGTTGTTCAAGCGTATACACAACCATATTCGTTCAGCGGAAGGATAAAACTAATTATCTGTCAAATCAGACATGAGCTAAGTGTTACCATTCACGAAATAAGCACTAGTTGAAAAAAGAACGTTAGATGGCGGACCCGATATTATGTATTTCGATTCGAATGAAAAAAACTTAAGAGTTCGAACAAATTGTATTATGTAGTAAAGTAGTACTTGCGAAACTTTATTTGTGAAAAATATATTGAAAAGTTCGTATATTATTCGAAAGAAATTTTTTTTCGGAAGGTTAAGTTTTTTGAATCTAAATGCATAACCTCCAGACCTTATTCGTTACGTCTGCTTACCAATAATTTTTTTCTCAAATCTCAGAACTTGATATGATCTATACACCTTTGAAATCTCTTCCTTTACGGCGTTTCAACAACATATCGGAACCTCGTTCAGATCTTTCCGGTCTTTAACCACCTTGTTGTATAACTCTAGTTGTTGTAAGAATTTTGTTGTTGTTTTTAATGGAATTGGTAAAGCCGTAAATGCCAGTCTTAAACAAATATAAAACGTTTAAATTTATTACAATTAAAAGATTGAAATATAAACTAAATTCCAAAAAATATGGGTGTCTACTAGGTTTTGACACTGATAGTATATCACTGACGAATTTGAGCAATTTTGTTAAGAGTAACGATTAGTTATCGCGAGGACCGTATGATTTACACACTCCGGTGCGAGTGATCTTGCTAACTGTGAAAGACCCGTGAAACCTAACCTTAATTAAAAATTAATATTATTAATTTTAAATAAAAACTATTCAATTTCTAATTTTTTGTGAAAATATATGCATTTTACGAAAAATTGTACTTTTAAAATTTAAAAAGTTGTGGGTGTGAGAAGGGTGTTAATCTTCACACTCTCAATATTGTTGATAATCTTAGCACATACCTACATATAGTACGAGATATAATTTAAAATATTCTTCTATTTTCCAAAACAAAATTAACTAAAAACAACAACAAAATTATTCAAGTCACAAACTGAAAGAAAAGAAGAAATCGAAATCGAAACCGAAATTTTTTCACATACAAAATAAATTCATAAATTTACGATAATTTTTCAAACAACAACTTTTAACAACTGACTTGAATGCCGCTGTACAGTGGTAATTTGTTGATAAAAAAATCGATTTATTGACTATTTGTTTTTAAAAAATCTGTAGGTGCTTTCCTATAGAGAAGTGTTTCACTAAGTAAAACTCATAATTTGTTTTAATAAAGAGAAATATTTGTCTTAGAAAAAGTCTATTGAAGTCACTTAAATATTGTAAAACGAAAACTGACGAAAATGTTCATGCAACTTAGTGGCTTGGTAACATTTTAAAGCTGTTTTTATTGAAATACAGCACCTTCTTTTTAATTTGAAGAAAAAGTTATTAAAATTGCTTATGTAGTTCAGTAGATATGAGCAAATTAAAATGACCTTCAGAAATTTAGCTTTTTCAGCTTACATTGAAAAAAAAGAAGGTAGCTCGGTCTAGCTTCGCCGTCTTTTTAGAACCGAATGAACGCTGAGGATCTATTCTTTGAATTTACACAATAAAATTCATCGACTTTTACCGATCGCTGAACAAACTTATGCATCTGTTACATACATTTAGGATTAAGCTTTTTGTAATAAAATCGTAGTTATAAATCATACCAAAAATTGAATGTCAGTAATTTTAAAAAAGTGCAAAACAAAATAAGAAAATATGAATTTAGGTTGTCTGAAATTCCACTATTTTCTTAATTTAGATTGACTAAAAAAAGCTCGGTGCCAACTATAAATAATCTTGGACCACTCCTTATATTTCTTATATTTTGTGCACAAAATATATGAATCTATACTGCTGTGCGCTGTGGCGGCATGGTAATCAATGTCTGTCATCACTTTATTTTTCTACTTTATTTAATCACTTCTTCAAAATTATAGTCACATAGAGAGAGAGAGAGAGAAATCATATTTTTTCTTACACATTTGCCAGAAAACAACTCAATTTATTTCTCACACAACAATTAGTTATAGAGAAGAGGCCTGTCAGACAGACTTAAAGACTTGGACAATTAAAAAATTTGTAAAAAAAAGTGTTAAAACTACAACTAAAAGCCCAAACACTTGTATTCAAAATAACTTTCATTGGCACATACAAATTAACTTTTTTTTCTTTTCATTGCTGCTGTTTTTGTTGTGGCATTTATTGTTAAAAATGTGGCAGTGAAATGAAAACGCGAATCATTTTGTTTTTCTTTCGCTTTTATTGTGTTTTCCCAACTTACTGTAATATCATCTTTTTTTTTACTTTTTTTGTCTTTTTTATTTCAACCCAATGAACTTTTTAGTTTTTATTTATTTTTCTTTGTTTTTGTTTTTCTTTTTGTTTTTATGACATTTAAATTTGTTGCTTTTTGTTTTCATATCTTATCTTTGTTTTCAGACTTTTACTGGGCAAGATATCTGAAAAGGAAAATGTTATCAGTTGAATTGACTTAAAAATATTTTCAATTTAAAACCCATTGGTTAAGGCATTAGAAAACAATTGATTGCAGTCAGTCCATTTTGGTTAATAACTAAATACGGTAGAAATATGACTTTGTTTTTGTACAAGGGCAGTTTAACAAATAACTGCTTCTTTAATTTGTATTTGACAGCCATTGAAAGTGGACAATTTAGTTTTAACAAAAGACGAAACAGTTCATTTCCATAAGCTGATGACCAATCAAGCGGGTATACAAACATTTGCAACCATGTGTTAAAAAAAAAAAAAACCAGAAGATTTCTACTTCAGCTGAGGTGATAGATCCAAGCATTGTTTTTTTACTCTTAAAAAGAGGTGGCGTGTAGTGATTAGATCGCAGGCATACAACACTAGCGGCCCAGGTTCGACTACCCAGCAGAGGTAGGCTTACCAGAAGGTCTTGATTTTGCTTAATTTACAAGAATTTTTACAACTTGTCGAGAATCAAGAAACAATATGGTTTGTGAAACATGTTTTTCTTATATTTGAATCAAGCCTTTTGAGGTAAAGCCATTATGCCATCAGTGTAGAACTTCTGAACGAAAAACTGATTCAATTGCGTGTTGTATGCCTCTACGAAAATTAAATTTACACCATTAAGAGCGGAGATCGAAACAAATGATAATCTGAAGGTGCAAGGTCCGGTCTAAATGGTATAGGCATCAAAACTTCCCAGCTAAGCTCTCTGTCATCATGATAGAGCAAATTACCTTTTCTGTTAAACTGTTCTGGCCGTTCTAATTGAATTGCTTGCTTCAATCTCGTTAATTGTCGACAGTAGAGATCAAAATGAATCAATTAACCTGGTTGTAGAAGCTCATAATGAACAATTCCCTAACAGTCGCATCAAACTCGCAGCATTAACTTTTTTTGATGTCAAACCCCGCTTTGCCACTGTTGGCGAAAGTTTATCTTGATTCGTCCTTGATTATTTCACACATTATTGTCGTAAGTGATCCATTTTTCATAGGCCATAATCATTCGGACCTATCAAACAAGCCATAGTGTTGCTTGATGCAATAATAATATTACATTTTAGAGCCATCTACCAACAATTATGTAACTGAAGCTTTTGGAACTCCAGTATTTTGGACTGTCAAGATTCTCTCTTTCAAAATCAAGATTTTTTTATGAATGTCAAGAATTTCGTAATTTTAAATTTGGCAGCCGTAAGCAGATGATATTGCTATTTCGTGTATTTCAAGAAAAGACCTTCAACCTTTTTCCAGACAAATCCGTCTAAAGAAGCCCTCTGCTGACCCCCTTCCAGGTTACTTCTAAAGGTGATGACAAGCAATCAAATGAATGATCAGGAGAAAACGCCATCTACTTGGAAAATATTACAATGCTAAGTAAGGATCACCAGCACCACTTAGCAAGGATTTTAACCACTACACAATCATATGGAGGCGCGCTAAATTAGATTAATCATCTACTTAGCTTTAAAATCAATTTGATTAGTGAAACTGAAATAAAGCAATTGATCTTTGTGGAAAGCCAATATGTTCCTTAGAAGAATGGCCAGAAAAACCCTTGAAGAGGATAAAGAAATAGCTGTAGATTTAATACTCATTTGAAGAAAACAGATGTTACATCAAGATATTGCACGGTGTACACGTGTGTAATCCATACATAAAATTCCGCTACATCCTAGTGGAACAAGGGGAACTTCTCTCAATCAATTATCTTCACCGTATTCTGTTTTTGGACTCATTAAAAAGCATCTACAGTTTAAAGCCGGCTCCAAGCGATAGATGCATTAGTTCGAGAAATATTTCGTAGCGTAAATACTCATAAGTCGCTAGCAATGTTATGAATTGATACTACTGTTGAAAATTGTCAGATAGTCTGGCCGGGGATTGAACCGACAACCCCTTGGTTGATAGGCAGGTGTCTTACCTGTAATACCACAGCGACATACACAAGTGTGTAATCACTGTGGCAAAAATTCATAAACTGGGCTTCGTAATGCTACCTTATTTAGTCAACTCTGCACATTTAACACCTTTTCCTTTTGGTAGTAAGAGAATTATATCAAACTAAGATGTCATTATTGAAAGCACCTCTTTTTATTTTAAGGGCCTTCAAAAATCTTATAATTCTTAAGATGGAATAGGTAGGCAGGTAGGAGCCAGAGTGACCACCTAAAGATATCACTGTCTAAACCTGATACAAAACGGAGCTCTTAATCAACCCAAACGTCCGTCCTTGACAGTAGAGTGAGCTTAGTAGCATTGTAGAAGCTCAGGTACTTCTTTCTCATGTACTTCTTTCTCCTGTGTTTCTCACATAATGCAAGGTATGTGCACAGTGGGTACAAAAATCTCTGCAATCACTGCAGAAATCATTGGCCAGGATACCCAGTCCCAGACGCCTGGCATGAGTGCCCAGTATACAATATTCAGTAATGATTCTAACAATTCGAAGCTAAGGGTACTTCACTGCAGTTTGAGCAGCCTTTTCGTGTGCCCATTATCCAGCCTTGGTCAGATATAACGCGCCATCTTGTACGTGTCCGAAGCTGTCCATACGACGTTGACGAGGTTCATAACTTCATTGACAAACTTAAGCCTGCAAGTCGCCAAAGGGATTTCCAATGTGGAAAATTCACCCGTGAATTCGGTGGTGCCATACCTGGCCAGTTCATCAGTCTCGCTAAAAATCACTGCAACCCGGTGTCCATATAATGTGAATATTATACTGCTTAGATATCTCGTTAAGGGATGTGCGGCAGTCCTTAACCGATAACAGAGCTTTCACAATCGCTTGGCTATCCGAAAGTATGCTAAAATCTCTCTTGGAGACGCTACATTTTCAGTAATCATCAAGGCAGCATCGAATAAAAAGCTAGAAGAAAAACCAATAACAAGGTGTTCGTATGTACACTTGTTAGTTTTATTCAACGGCATTTTTTGATTGCCAAATGATATTCCCAAGTTATTAAGTCTACATATCACTACAGAAGTTTCAACTCTGAAAGAAAACAAATTCTCTTTCCGATTATATGTACAAAATACTGGAGAGTTCCCAAGTTGTTGCTGTTAATATTAATGGGAACATTTCTTCCTCACTGTGTCATTCCAACGCGCTGTTCGCCTTTTGACCTATAAAATTTTCGAACATTTCATAATTTCACATTTTGCTTAATACAAACTGGTTGTTTTTAAACCTTTCAATTATTCAGATCAACGCAACATTAAGTGAAATTTCATCTCCATTAGGATTATAATTTCGATTATAATTTAAGAACAATCGACTTAACACGATATGAATATAGGACTGTGCTCTCGTATATATGGTGATGGCTTGGGAAGCACAATATACATACAGTGGTGGAAGAAATAATAGGGACACCTCAAAATTTTCTTAAATTTGTATTTATTATTACAAAAATTATATAAAGAATGCATTGTAATTGAAAGAAGTTCGTACATACGAATTTCCATCTGGTCAAAATAAATTAATCATCGTTGCTTCACACCATAGCACATTTTTTAGTTATTAGGAAAAAAGAAAGTGTATCTAATATTTCTTCCACCACTGTATATAATATGACAAAAATATTTATTAAAAAATTCTATTGCTATTACTTACTTGTTTTTCAACTGCTATTCAACGAATATAATCAGATTTATTGTTAATTTTTTATTATTTTACTTTCAACTTTTAATTTTATTATTTTATTATTTTACTTATTCTTTGATCTTAAAATAATTCTATTTTCACAAAAAAAAAAAAAAACTAAAAATAAATAAAATAAAAAATATTTTAAAATTTAAATAAAATACATCGAATTTTAAATCGATTACACTGATGTCGAAAACTTCAATGTGTTTGTTAAATACGCAAGTAATTCTTTGTTTTATTTGTAATTTTATTTTCTTACACTTTTACGAGTACATACATTACTCGTATTCACTCATTTTGTTCATACATATGGTACATATATTAGATGCCGGTTTGCCTCTACACTGCAATAGTTCATGGGCGGCTGTATGTTTTATATGTAAGTTTTCGAATACAAATATATATGTATGTATGTATGTACTTCTACGTGAATTTTTTTATATGTACTATGTGCCACTATATATAGATTTACTTTAATTCATTGTGGCCTAAACCAATGTATTGAATCGTTTTCCTCTGAAAAAGTTTGAAACATAACAATGAAAAAGATAGATTGAAGCAAAATATTTCGAAAAAAAAAGGGAACTTTCGCGGAACACTACGGCAAATACATACTACGTAAAAATATGCAATTGATGGAAATCGATTCCTTTGTTTTGTCAGAAAACACTTTATTAAAGTATCGATAATAGCCGATTCTACGTACCGGTTTGACCCGGAGTAGCAATTCTCGGATATTTTCATCAAGTCACTTTTAAGTGAGTTGTTTCATATTTGGTTCACCAATCTCTTAATAGGTTCTGGCTACAACAAAAGAATTTAAATGACTAATGTGCTATCATTTGCAAAAGAGTAGATAGAAGAAGAACAAGGTTCGAACAGTACGAACCTATAACTAGTCGTTAAAGTTCGAGTAAAGGCCCTACCAATAAAAAAAGCAATAAGTTTTACCATAACTTCCTCTACCAAGCTTTATCGCCAAACAACTTGAGGTATCTAGAGTCATAACGAACAACTGAACTTTAAATCGCCTAATTCCAGAGCAACAAATTCGGTAAGCCATGCGGAACACCAGTATAGCGAGACCTGAAGAAAACGCATACTACTGTTGATATTTTAGCTGTTAAAATTTTGTAGAAATACTACATCCATGATTTTTAGGAATCTGGCATCACATTAACAATCTTCCAACATAATGAAAAAAAGCTGGTAAGCCAACCAGCTGGCCATGACTTGATCGCTCGAGAACGAAATGGGTCCTAAATCTGAGTAGGAAGCTACTGTGACTGTGCTCTGAGAGCGAAGTGTGACATGGTAGAACACAACATGTAACTATGCAACAGAGACGCAAGCACAGATTATTACTCAGGGCTTTTTCAGTGACCTCAGCGAGGATGCGTCTACCTTGATTTTGGGCTTGAATTTATAGCGCGTATCAGCTGGCTATTTCTGCTTTCTCTTTCTTTCTGCTATTTTGATTCTTCTTTTATGTCCTTATTTTCCACCAACTTCTTTTTAGTCTCTTTCTGAAAAGCTTTTAAGATAGTCCTCTTTATTGGGTCTTAGGGAGGGGAGAGCGAGCATCACCTTCATTAACTATCTTGAACTACCACCCGGAGCAAAAAGACATACTTTTATAGAGGTTCGAGATAAAATATTGGCAATCCACGTCTTAACACACATCGGTAATTATTATAAAAAATTATTTTTTACGTTTCTTGAAAAACTCTTTGGTCTTATCAAAAATACCTTATACTTTGAATATGCCTTTCCATATACATATAAAAACATTCAATTTGTATTTTTTCTACCTACACTATCTATCAGTTTTGGCTTTTGACATTATTGGACTTTTAACGACTCCATGGTTGCAAATAATATGCTCAAGTACTGTCAGTAATTTTGCTACGGAGTTGAAATTTGTAATTTGGGATACCTTTTCTCGTCTGCATTATAGCCCAAATTTTATTTACATTATTTTTATTCTATTAAACATTTTAATACATAATACTTTAATCTGAACAATTTGATTCGTGTAGACTTATTATTTATTTTTTTCTTTAAGAGATTGAGTTTATCTATATTACACTCTTCACAAACAATCCACTCTCTCTCTCTCTCTCTATTTCTTATGCAAACACCAAAACACATACACACACATTCACACGAAATTAACCAATAATGCAATGATAAAACTTAAGAAGAACAAAACATCTATAAATAAAACAAAGATGAAGTGAATGACCATACAACAACAATGACAACAGCAGCAAACTTAAACTATTGGGGTTGCAAAAAAAGAGAATGAAACACTTGGAAGACAAAGAATGAAAGAATAAATTTTTTAAAAGGAATCTTTAAAAATTAAAGAAATCAAGAAAATTTAAGAAAAAAAAATAAATAAAAATAAAACTAAAGCTATAAAACTTTTATTTGTTTAGATGAACAGAAAAATTTATTTTAGAATTTGTTTATAATCAAATGATATTTAGACCCCACCCGGTAAAGTTTATAAAAATTATAAAATTTATTTTTCTCCTTAAGAACAAAAATAAAACATAATAGTGGGTACCCACATATATTATGTTAGCAGTTTCTCTTAATTTTATCATTTGATATGTTATTTTAAAAGAAATTCTTTAAATAATAATTTTATTTTAATAAAACTTTTTAGATACCTATCAAATTACAAACAAGAGCAATAAATCAATTAGAATGAACTTTCGGTTTTATTTTCTACATTTTCATTGTAATTTTTCTGTTGACATGCATAGGTGGTACATGTGTATATAAAAATAAAATCAACCCCAAAATAATATATATTTTCTATCATCGTTTAAACAAGTACCGACATATTCACTATCACTAAACAATTAATTGCAATCGAAATTTTATTTCAATAGACTATGGCTGATGGTGGCCAACAAAAATGTGGCGCAGACTGACTACTACATATGGCAATGCGGCTAAAAGTTACTGAATTGCAACTACAGCAACAACAAAATAAAGAACAAAACAAAATCCATTATCATAACCTCTTGATTGTCAGTCATCACACACTCAGCTAATAGTGTTGTTATCTTACAACCATAACGAAATTAGAGATAAATAATAGGCGTTTTTTGTTAAATAAAAGCGTTTAAATTTCTTTTTAGTACATACTATTATTTAATATTGAAAACTTAAAACTAAACGTGATGTATCAAAAAGTTAGCGGACTGTATTAGCTGCAATGTTTATTCTTTCATTAAGCACGTTCTATCTTTAAAGTTGTATTAAAAATATGTATGACATAGCATCGAAATTTTGTAATTATTTATAAAGATTCAATTAGACGTGACTTAACGTAATGCCATAACAATAACCGTAAACAGATGTTCGAAACCAACCCTATGGGTTGCACTGTATGTGATTAGTGGTGACATGCCATAAAGCCATAGATATCAATTGTATTTGGTTTTCTGTCAAAACTATAGACAACTGATTGCTAAATAAATGTATTTTGGAAAAGATTTCCATTTTACAACAAAGAAACACACAAAACTCTTTACAGTTATGACAGCACTAATCAATGTTTTGGCTATAATTGCGTTTAATCGTCACACGTTTTGGGAGGACATTCACCGAAATCACATTTTGATAGAACAATTTTATCATTTGAACGTGATATCCCTCCATGGTGACAAAACAAACTGAAGAAATTACAGCCACTTCGACAGAAGTAGCTTTAAAAATACAGCCGCTATCAACTGTAATTCAAAAGCCCTAATTTATTAGGGCTTAACCCGATACAGATACTTTTTACTTGCGTATAAAAACAGTTTAAAGCTGTATTTTTTACGTTCAGAGGAATATCACCAGATTGGCTTTAAAAAACACTTTATTTGTAAAGTTGCGATGACACGTTTGCGTAACGAGCCAATTTTTATTGTGTCATCATGCGACACAAGAAGTGTTTAAAGTTTTTAATTTGTTTGCGTAAAATGAATTAGTAGAATTGTGATTTTTTGATGCAATAAAGAATATAAATTTAAATCTGACTTAACTACCATAAATAAGTTAATGTAGAACGATGAACTTGTTGATGGATATTTGCATTTCTTTTGAAAAATTACATTAATTCTGCAAGAGAGATGTTTGAATACCAAACTAAATGCATATGGTGTACGTGTAGGCTAATTAACCTTTTCGGAATAATCTAATATCTCAGAACATCCATATTATTTTATTTTGAGATTGAAAGGTTATTTTTTAAAAATTCCTTCAATTTTTGGCGGTGATATGTACCTTTTTAATTAAACTTAAAGATCAGCATAAAGGGTTAAATATTTTTAAATCTAATACATATTTATTTTTTTATCTTTTTTAATCACTAAAATTGCTGCTATGGATGCAGAGTTAACAGCACTTCTTAATCATTTACTAACACACATGCACACACCCCCTTTTTCAACATATGCACACACACACACACACCTATTGTTGTTTTTGTTAAATTGTTCACTCCAAATATCCGTACAAACATACAGCAACAATAGTAAAAGCAATAACAACAAAAAGTAAATTCACGTCATTCCATGCGTTTTATTTTTCTTTGTTTTTTATTCTCTCTGCTTTTTGTTTGCAATCCATTCTTTGATTAACCTTTTCGGAGGGTTTTATTTTTTCATGAATTTCTTTTATGGTATTCTTGTTAGATTTTGAAAATATTTATGATAAAGTTTTGTAATATTTTTTTATTCACTTAGTATTATCATTATTAATATATGAACATTTATCCTTTTGTTTAATTTATTACATTTCCATACACATTTTTATTCTTACAATTTTTACTTTAAATAATTTTTATATATTTACTTTGTTTTATGCGTGATCGACCGACCGACCTATCGATAGAATTCTTTGTGACAATTGATTATCTTTTTATGTAACTTTATTTTGAATTTTCACTTATGGTGCTGTGTCCTTTTTTAGTTATAGTTGAAGAAAAAAAACAAAAACTTATTGTTTAATTATAGCAATGAAAAAACAGTTTTCCTTTCGCCTATTTCGCTTAGCGTAAACACATTCGTATCAATTGAAAATTACTCTTGGACTGAAAAAAATGTTGCACACAGTACACATGGTTGCTTGAAAAGAGTAGTAATAAGAATTAATTTTAAAACTGGGTAGCACTTAAAATTGACAGGGGTGTTTCAGCAAAGCTGACTGTTGTATTACTGTCATATCTTTTTAAACAAAAATCGCTAAATATAATAGTTTATATAACAGAAATTGTTCTAAAACAACAATGTTAATAAAATGTATATTTTTAGCATAACAATATTACATGATATTCTCAACAATTTTTTACTATTTGTAGCATTGTTTAAGTTAATTTCACTAGTAATAATGTAGTTTTATGTATTTTATATATCAACATAAACTACTGTTCTGCATTATCATTATTGTAAACTGCTACTATCATATCAGCCAGTACGCTGATTATATTGCAGTTTTGTACTTCATCCATTTGAATGGGTGTGCGCTATCAATTCATAGTGAATAACACATGTAAATATCAGTGTTTTTGTTTTCACATCTATTGCACGGCGGTTGGCATATTCTCAATTTTATTATTATTCTTTTTTAATTTAAACAATGGTAATTTATAAAAAATATAAAAAAATATTTATATTATTAACAGTTATTTTGCTTATAAACAGTTTTCCATTTTGCATAAAGAAGAGAATGCCCACGATGACGGTATTTGGTCCTGCACTTGGGGTCGCACTCAACCTGAAAAGCCGGCTGATGAAGAACAAACGGAAAAAGATGCCGAGGCCAGTAAAACAGAATTTATTATAAATGAAGAAAAACAAAAACCAGAACCTGTTGATTTTATTGTTACTGGTGGCTTAGATGATTTAGTGAAAGTTTGGGACATCAGAGAGGATAATACCTTGAAATTGAGACACCAATTGAAAGGCCACTCTTTGGGTGTTGTTTCGGTAGCCGTAAGCTCTGATGGTAAAAGTAAGTATTGGATTTATTTTGTATTATTGCTGAAAGAAAACCATTTGATTAAACTAATAAACTTTAGCTATTGCAAGTAGTTCACTGGATTCTAGTTTATGCTTTTGGGATTCACAAACTGGCCAACAACAGCATTTATTATCCTTCGGTCCCGTAGACTTATGGACTGTGGCCTTTTCGCCTTGTGATAAATATGTAATTTCGGGCTCTAACGACGGCAAGATTTCCATGTATAGTGTGGAGACGGGTAAAGTGGAACAAGTATTAGATCCTCAAAATGGAAAATTTACTTTAAGCATAGCTTATGTAAGTCAATATACCTTTTGTTTTTTATGCACAGAAAATATTTGAATATAAAATTTATTGTTCTTGTTTCTAGAGTCCCGATGGTAAATATATTGCTAGTGGTGCTATAGATGGCATTATCACGATATTTGATGTGGCAGCTGGCAAAGTTGCTCAAACTCTGGAGGGTCATGCAATGCCTGTGCGCAGTTTATGCTTTTCGCCAAATTCGCAAATGCTGCTCACAGCTTCCGATGATGGTCATATGAAGTTATATGATGTGTAAGTTTATTGAAATGGAGAATCAATTGTCTTTCTTTAATAATAAAATTAATTTTCTTTTCAAGGGCACACTCAGATGTTGCTGGTACTTTGTCGGGTCATGCATCTTGGGTATTGTGTGTTTCCTTTTCGGATGATGGCAAACATTTTGTTTCTTCATCTAGTGATTGCTCTGTAAAAATATGGGACTTTGCCGAACGTAAATGTATGCATACCTTTAGTGAACACAATGACCAAGTGTGGGGTGTTAAATACAGTCCCGCTAATGATAAAGTCATTTCTGTGTCAGAGGACAAATCATTGAATCTTTATAATTGCCCACCAAATATTGTAGTATGAAAAAAAAAATAAAATTTTCTTTTTTATGACGGAAAACACATAAATTTTTCTTTAAGTTATTAACATGTGTTTTACACATGCAATTAAAACAATATTTGCCTCTTTATTGAATTAAGCTAATTTTTTATTTACAATAACAGTTTTACTTAAGAGAATTTTAAGACTCATCTTTAGTTTTATCTGAGATAAAATTCCGTTTGGATTGTGTCAATATGGAATCTTTACTGGTCTTATCGGGTATGTAGACATTATAGCTTCTAAAGTATTTTAAAATGTTATCTGAAAGAAAAAAAATATAATATATATAAATTAGCTTTCATCGACAAAAAGGAGTGTAAAAACATAGTGGTCCACAGATTTTAGTAAATTTTTGGATCAATGTACACGAAGTTGAATAGTCTTTCATTGAAAAATTGAAATTTTATTTACAAAATTTCACTGTATATATAGGAACAACTACGTACCCACTAATTCTGGTTTCATTTTATACTCTTCAGAAATTCGGGATGATGTCCATGTTGCTGGCTCTGACTGATGATCGGTAATAAATTTTAATGCCTGCCTCAAAGTACAACGTCCAACTGTAACTCTTATTGGTTCCATATAGCCAAATTCAAAATCTTCTGGGGTACGACGATCTAAAGGTAACTGCTTTTCGTCTAAACTTTGTTTTCGCTTCAAACCATAATCAATCTATATATATTATAGTATTTTTGTATACTATGTGCATTCCTTAAAAAATCTATTAAATATACTTACAAATCTGTCCTGTGAGGTTACATAAACATTTTTCAGTCTTTCATCTAAAGCACTATCCTTTTTATTTAATTTCTTTAGAAAATTTGGATCCACTGTAAAAGTCAAACAAAATTATAAATAAACCCTTTGAAAATCTGGTGAAGAACACCTGCCTTCCATGGTCCTTTCCATGTCTCTTATATTGGCTGCATACTTGGGAGCCGCTACAGGTTTCTCTTTTTCCAATATTCGATGTGCCCGATTTTCCACATTAAAGCGGTTAATTTTTCTTGCTACCATAGACATAACTTTACCCATGGTGCAATGAGTTTAATTTATGTTTTTATAAAAACAATTACTAAAATATGAAAAAAATAACCCAACTTTGTTGGGTAAATGTTAACAATCGAAACGAACATTTCAACTCACAATAACAGAAAATGTCATTTAAGAAGATTAATCACAATTGTTATAATTACCGACTGCGACTGTTGTGAATGTTTGTATAAAAATTTTATTTGGCAATATGCTGTAAAGAAAACAACTTTCCGTTACAAAATGTTGTGTGCTAGCGATAGTAAGCACGTTGTGGATAAAAAAGTGAGACTAGTGTTTATGAACGTTTGATCTGAATTTCTATCACTGTTGATAAACAAGAATTCTCTTTGTAATACAGTATATATATATAAAAATATGCTATTATTGAAAACTAATTAATTTTTATATATAGAACAACATGCACATATTTAGTTCATAGATTTATAATTTAGATTAATTTAATTTCTAATAAGATATCAGAGAAAAAGATATATTACCATCTAAATTTTGTTTACTATTGAAATCAGCAAGCAATGGCAGTACTTGCATATTTAGTAACACCATTTACAGCACTGTCCATAGAAAATTCTAACAACAGCGGCAACACTACTTTTTATTCGTGACATTGTTTGTTAGTTGAATGTACGTATGTGAAAAAGTAGTGCTGAATTATTGTGTGAAATTATGTGTTTGAAGTGCTAAAATCGCATAAAAAAGTATAAAATATCAAATTTCTAATACGATATTTAAAGAAATGTTGAAACTTTAACGAGTTTTGTTTGTTTTCAAGTGTTTTTTAATAAAATAACTTTTCTTCACATTGCATAAAGTAACGAGTTAAATGTTCGTATGGGCAATAAGAAATTAAAGATCATTCGTTGCCCTCCACTAAAAACAACAACTAGTAAATCGCTAGAAGAAAAAAATTTACTCGTTTCGAAATAAATTGACATAATAAAACAAAAAAAAAAAACAAAAGAAATAAAAATATAAAATAATTTAAAAAATCTAATATTTTATAATTTACAAAAAGAAAAAAATAACAAAAAAGCAAAGAAATACTATATGTTTAACTAGAAAAAGCCGTCAGCGAATGTAAGACATAAAATACAAAAACAAATGCCAATGTATTTTTTTTTTTTTTTGAAATATTTGTTTTGTGTTCTAACCAAATAATTCAATTGAATTTGGAAATAATGCAAAAAAAAAAGTATATATTATAAACAAATTAAAAAAGCAAACGATAAATCATGAATATCTTTCAAAAATCTTGATGATTTTTATCCATATTTTGTAGTTCTTTTACTTTTTTAATCTTTCGTTGTGTTCTTTTCGTTCATTCCGATAGAAAAGAATTTTCATATTTTTTATCGTTCGAATACGACTGTTTTTTTCATTTTTTTGTAATTTTGTGTTGTGCTCAATATAATTGCATTGTTTTTAATTTGAATTTGTCAAATATAATAATACTTGACAAAAAATAAGAACAAAAGAAAGAAAAAAATGTATATTATTTAATTAAAAAAATACAAGAAATATCAATGAGAACATATAGAAAATAGCTATTTTAGAAAAACAGCTAAGAAAGCTCGTGTGATGCAAGGGAAGCAATAAAAATAATATTTATGCTAAACAAAATATGTGCATGGCTGTTTATGTGTGTGTGTCGTGTAAATATAAATATATATGTTGTGTGTTTTGCATTAAAGTCGGTATGCAATTAAATGAGAATGTGTGTTAGTGCTCCACTATAGAAATATAAGAGTTGCCAAAGCTCAAAATTTGTGTATTTTATCGGTAACAAAAGCATACACAAAAGAGTGAAAAATAGTCGAGCAAAATTAAAAAAATAATATTTTTTTCTAAGAAATGTGATGTAAAACAAACAAAATGAATATCAAAACACGTAAATATAAAATAACATTTATCAAAAAATACTATTATCAAAGTAACACACTGTGGTGGACAAATTGCATGCAGACCTAAGAAACGTGATAACAGCAAAATTTAGCATTAAACACATAGACCGCAGCAGGTTGCCGACTACAATCTGTCAAAAATAGAACAAATACGTATGAATACGATATTTTAGGCTACAATAGGCAGATTAATGCGAATATAGTATGAAGTTATAATTAAAATTTTAAAAATACTTTTCTTATTTCTAATCATAATAAAGAGATTTAAAACAATCATTTGAATTGTTTTTTTTTTTAATTTAACGAATGTTTTCTTTGCCATTCGGTTCTTCTTTTCTATGTAAAAGATTCGTGACATGTGAAAAAACAAAAAATGCACAGAAAGGTTTGCCATTGCCATTTTACCATGAATAGATTGACAAACGAACAACACTTGCAAATCATTGAATTGAATACTATCAAAATTCGTACTGAGTGAGATATGTATTTTCTATCGAAAAATTATCTTCTACTCTATAGGTACTTCAACAGAATTGCCGAATTTGGTGTGAAGAGCAGCCAGAGGCTGTTTAAGAGCATTTTAAAAGACGTACTGATTGGTGCGGTTTGTGGGTTGGCGTATCATTGGACGTAATTCCTCAAGGATAATGGAAGTTGCAACATTATACTCATGGATATGGAAAGATATGACTTGATTGCTGATATTTCGTTTCAACAAAACGGTACTATGTACTGGTGAGCAATTAATCTCACGTTTTGGAGCAGTAAATTGTTCGCCAAGTTCATACAATATGGTACTATAAGTACAGGGACAAGCCAGCCACAATTTCAGCCCTGTAAGACAATATGCTAGAAAAAATATGCCAAAATTACAGCACATACATGAACCACCTACGGCGTAGTTGCGGGCAACATTTAAATGAATAATCTTTAATAAGTAAATGGCAAGCATTCATTTATCACCTCAAATAAATACTTTATTCGCTTTTGAGAATTTTCTTTATTTTTCTAAACATGCAAAACCCAAAAGTTAATAAATCACCCATTATAGATATTTCTCCAACGAACAGTTTTTTTTCATATTTGACTGTCAATAGAGATTTCCACACTTTAGAGGTTATATGTAATGTTATTGCAGGTAAACATTTTTTGACATCTGCAAAGGGTTCTTGGGTGCATTAGCGAACCAGAGCAATGTTCAGCAGTACAATGTTATTTGGAGCAGAGCCGTACACAATTGTCGGTAAAAATTAGAAAAATGTATTTACTTTGCAGGTTATTGCCATAAGAAAGAGAATCCCGAAAGTCTGCACGTATACCATTAAATTTACAAAAAAAAAAATATTTTTTTATGTTTTATTTCCTTCTATAAAAAAATTAAACTTAGCTTTCATGTGGCAAATAGTTTTGAATTCTTCAGTTAGTTATATATTTGTTACCTACAAATTTTGAACAGTAGTATACTACTACACAGCAATTTGCAATCTAGATTAATGATCCACCCCATATATTTTTTATTTATAAAAATTTTATTAATTAAAAAATGTTTCTATAAATAAGAGCATATAAGATCGTGCCACTCGTAAATCTAAATACTATTTATTTAAAATAGAATTCTAACAATATGTATCTATAATTTTCAAATTCTGATTCCGCTTTTAAATGTTCTTATGAAATTTCTAATGAATCTTTAAGATTTCTTTTGTTTGCATAATATATGATGTACTTATTATCTTTACGACCATGTCATAAAATATAACCAGTGAGTTTATCTTTTATTATTAAAATTCTTATTAACAAAAAACAAATGATAAAAATTCAAATTTTAGGTATGAACAATGCAATTATCTTTGCATCTTTTTCACAAGTTTTTTATATTACTCTGTTATCTTGACTCTGATATTTCTCATAATGCTTTCACAATTCTCAAAATATCTGTGAAAGTCACTTTATCAAAATTAATATAATCCGTGATACTCAGTATGAATTTAATGTTTTCTCTATAAAGACCATCATAAATCAGTGGTTGCCTTGTGAGACCGAAAAAAAATAGGAGAGATAGGTAAAATATAAAGATTACGTGAAAAAAAGACTAATTGATTGATGTCTACTACTCGTTTATATGACGACAACGATGACAGTAATAATTAAGGATGACTCCCTATCCTTGCAGCATTGGTTTTGAAACTACATACATACATATATAACATCCCATAACAGTTGCCATTAGATCAAATAATTGAGCCCTGGGAAAACCAAATCACATATAGACTCCATTATGGACATCGATTTAGTCCCCTCATTATGTAGGAGAACGAATTCGTCAATTAGTGAATCTCCTACAATTACAGATACATGCTTAAATATATTAAAGCACATTCGTATGCTTTCCAAAATTGAATTACAATTCCGACTGCCGCTCTTAGGCTTTATATACACATTCCTAGAAGTAGTTTGGTTTATAATGAATTTGTATCTCCATAAATGATATGTTTCCACAAATTCCTGTTAGGTACTACATCATATTTACCATCGGAAAAAATAATTTACCTAGTAATCACTAAATTTCAAGTGGTTTGAACTTAGTACTTGTGGTTTCAGTTTCCCTTAGCTTAAGTCTGGCTTTTTAACATAAAATGACGTCTATAGTGTGGAACAAGTTAGCTAAAGAATATTTTTACATGAAGACTTTCGGAGGAATTTATGAAAATTTGTAATTATGGTTGTATGTATGTATATATATTATATTATTATAAAGATTAGGGAGAACAGAAAAATGTTGTAGGCCAGAAAAAAAATCTTAAAATTACATATAAATTAATTTATACAATAATTATAATAAAAAAAAAAACATAAGCTTTTTTAAATTGTATAAACAAATTATAAAAATACACACTCATGCAGGGTCGATAAGCAAGTTATAAACACATACAGACAAACACCTCTGCATGCTATGAAAATTAATAGAACAAAAGAAACAAACAAACAAAAATTATAGAAAAATTATGCGTTTGTGTGTGAGTCACAGCGTAGGTGTATAAGTGCAAATGCACATTTTAGTTAGTCCGTCATTCAGGCACACAGTCAAGTAATTCTGACTCCCCAACAGCCTATCTGCATTCAATATACATACACAAATAAATATGTTGATATTATTTTGTTGTAGTATTAATTGATCGCAGCATTTTGGTTAAAAAACGATAAAATATTTGGAATTCCATTCACATTCCAGCATGCAATCCGAGTAGATTATATATACCGGGGGTGAGTGACGACAAAGGTAGTAGCAAGCAACACAACAAAACTGGGTATTCCACAACGAATCAATTCATATTGTATACAGCCAACACAAACTTTATCAAACAGTTGAAAAGATAATAGTAATGCAACAACAGCGATTACACACTATGCCAATACCACTTACAATTTGTTGTTGTTTTTTAATTTAATGGAACTGAATTCTCTTGCATAGGCAAAAGTCGCAGGCTACTTACTCCACCAGTTGAATAGATTTATATTTTATAACAATAACTACATACTTCTCCTATCAATAATGCACAAAGTATATGTAGAAGTACATGAATATTTTTGTTAAGCGTGAGCACATGTTACCAGCCTACTAAATAAACAACTTTGTATGACTGACTGAATGACTGACTGTCTATATGTATGTGTGTGCGTGTATACGTAGTAAAAGCAACGTTTAATAAGCGAATAATTTAAAAAGTGTTAAAACAAAATTCTTCAGGAAACATACGGATACATACATACATTCGTAACTACGTAGGTTGAGACAGAAAGCACTTTATTAGTTATATTTCAGTTACAATAATATTTTTGTCATTTTAAGTCCTATTTGATATTTAATAAAGATAGTCAGACAGTTCACTCAAGGATGTGTTTACTATATCTATATAGGCTCTGAAATGTCAAGCATCGCCATATATGATAGTTAAGATAGTTTAAGTTTAGATGCGTTTTGCGCACTATTTTATATAGGAATCGTTCTACTGATGAATTAATTAAGGAATTATATTAAGTTATGAATAATATGAGACTTACGGTTTAGAAATCCGTTGGAAATTGATGGAGTTATAAAATATTTTAGTAAAGCAACTCATGAAAAAAACATACTTTTATCACAAAATTTTATTTTATTTTTTTTTTTTAAATACAGTTTCAAAGTAATAAAAAACCAGTTTATTGAAAATTTTATTATTTTCTCACGAGTTGCATAACGCAAAAGATTAATATTTTCGTCAATTTCCAACGGATTTCTGAATCGTAAGTCTTCTTTTATTCATAACTTAATATAATTTCTTAATTAATTCATCAGTAGTACAGTTCCTATATAAAATAGTGTGCAAAACGTATCTAAACTTGAAAAATGTGAAAAAAATTGGATGAAAAATGTGTTTGCTTGAGAAATACACACAGATTCTTCAAGGCTACTTAAACGACATATATATCATTTAAAAGGTATTTTTCTCTTTTTGTAAATCCGAAAAGAAACTAAAATTCGGGTAATATTCAACTAAGTTGTTAGCTTATAAGTGTGTGAAGATCCGAAAAACCGGTTATTTACCCGTTACTCGAAATTTTGGATGTGTTTTGATTATTCCAAGAATAGATCCTTGTTCTACTCGACAGCGCCTATCAGAAAAGTAGTGTTATTTCCCAGGTATTTCAACTTCATTCATTTTTGTCGCAATGTGTTATTCATTTTTATTAAATCTATAGCTATATATATATGTACATATATAAAAATGGATTGTGGTTTGTTCGGATGCGTAAAACTTAAAAACGTCTGGACCAAATTAAATACTTCCCTCTGCGATTTTGTTCGTAAGTGCTTTACGAAGGTTTAGGAAGAAAGTGAAGTCGTAAAATTTGCAACAGGTGGCGCTGTAGGATGTCATTCCTTTAACTCTGCTCCCCTTAAATGTATTTGAATAAGATTTGGCACGTCGATTCTGTGCACATATTCTAAGTCCTACAGCAAATATAAACGCGATTGGTTTTTGTATATCTTGAGAACGGTTAATGTGGAATTTTGTATAAATGACTTCGTTGTTAATACAAATCATCAGCCAATAAGGGGCGAAATCGCATGACGCCTTCCATACAAATAAATATTTATTTTTTATGTCCCAAGAACAGTAAGAGGAAGTTTCTGAATTTGGTCTAAATGACTTGACAGTCAACTGGATAATTGGGGTGATAATTTTTTCCTTTTTTGCCGCCAGACAATACAAAAAACAAAACCAAAACAAAGAAAAAATTAACTGTCAAACTAGTTAATGTACTTTAAAAGTTGCCCAACTTTATGGACACGGCCATAATTGAATAATTAAGGGTTTGTTTAGGGCTGTAAAAATTGAACATTATAGGAGTTGTCATGGAATAACTGGGCGTTTGAGGAATAATAGGGAATTACTTTGTAATATTTGTTTTAATCTTTTTTTTTTAATTATCTTAAACATTTTAAAAACAAAATATATTGGCATTTATTGAAAATTTACTATTTGTGACAATTTATTAATTTTGTTTTTCTTTAAATATGAATTTTTTTAATTTTTTCTATTTACAGATATAAATACAATAAATAATGTGACTGATTTATGTTTAGTTTCTGGTTAAACAAAATTTTTATGCTGAAAATATGAAGTATTTTTTAATATTAAGTGTTTCAAAGAGATGTAAACTATTTTGAAAAAGCTCTGAATTAAAAGCAAAAGAAAATAAAAATATAATACAATTGTTGCCTCTAAAGACAATCAAGATTTTATATTAATTGTGTGATATGACTGCTAAATATTGCAAGAATGCATCAAGCGGGCGGAAAAAGTGGTCGCCTCAAAAATAAATACACAGCTGAAGCACTTGAAACTATAAAACAGGATTTAACGAGATTCCAAGTTCAAAAAGATAATGGCATACCACAACAGGTAAATTAAGAAAATCAACAAACAACATGTAAACACCCACTCTGTTGTAAATAAAATTACTTTTTGTTAAGTCTCATCATACCTACAAACATGCATACATATGTACATATAGGAGGGTATAATATGTAACACATACATTTGTATGTACATTTGTATGTATGTCATAATATATAGATATTTAAATGACCGCGCTAACAAATTGAGCGAAATAACAAAATAAGAGAGAAAAAGAGACGAAATGAAATCAACTAATAAATATGTACTAACCTATTGACATTGTGTTTTATTTAAATGCAACAATTGCCTCAAAAATTATGTTAATTGGCTTAGTTAAAACGAAAGATTAGTTTCTTTTGACACAAAGAACGTTTAAAATGATAATAAAAAAGTACTTGAACGTTATTTAAATTTAATCGTGGTGGCCGTAGTGGTGGAGTAGAATGTTGAATTGTAATTTTTTGCAGTAAATTCGATAAAAGGTTTTCATTCAATAACTTTTTGATTACAAAAAAGCAACTAGCTTGAGACTGGTCATTCCTTGACAGATACAGTGTTAAATTGTGTTGGTTAACTGGGCACTGCACCAAAGTGGGGAACGAGACTGCTGATAAGCTGGTGAGGGACTCTGATCGGTTTTATTCGTTGGCACTTTGCTCTGAGGACAATAACTCGGTTGTGGGATACAGGCACTCCGGATTTCTGCAGAGTGTGTGGTAATAGAGGTGAGCCTGCGACAGTGAAACAGTGAAATTCCGTGCTTTATCTTGTGTCTACTTTACTTATTGTTTTTTTGGAAAGCTTCTGCAATGAACCACTTTATCTGATCTTTGGGGGGAGTGTACGAGCATGGATTCTATATGCAGTAATTGCTTTTAAAAAATGTTTTGGTCCGAACTGAATTGCTGAAATCAGTTTCAGACGAGCAAATTGAGTTGAGTTGAGAATGCCATTTGGGGCACAAGTTATTAAAATGTTTCTTTGGTGATATGTTATACAACGAAATGATCTTTTTTCTTTATGGTTTGATGCCTCTTGAATATTTTTTGTAGGTGTACCTTAAGGCGATGTTCTATGTTGCCCATGTTCTATGTTAACGACCACACATGTTACTCCACCCAGGGACCAGAAGAAGTGGTTCATTATAGAAAGGAATTAAATTGTAGAGACTGAATTCCTTAACAGCAATCGATGACTGGTAACCTTTTTGATTTATCAAATGTTATTTTGGTTCACTCATTGTATGGAATAACAAGTCTATTACGGCTTAGTTGTTTTGACCTGCGTATCCTAAACAAATTATAGTTTGGAATGGAGAATAGACAAACTAAAAAACAGTATTAAAAAAGTATATCTTTTGTGCTTAGATAAATACTTGTAACACTAGGCAACTCAAAAAAATATTTCGGGCTCAAAAATAGTTTAATCTGAAACTTTAATGGCCAAAAGTTTCAGATTAGTCAAGTTTTGTTCTTCAAATTAATCCATTAATTGAAGTATGATGTATGTATGGGGTGATTTTTTAGCAACTTTCTTTTAGGCAACAATGTTTTTGGAAGCTCAGCTGTTTTCGTCTAACATGATACTGTCAGGCATGTTCAGTTTGGTCCATAATTTAAACATGAATCGACTTATAAACGAACAACGCTTGCAGATTATTGAATTTTATTATCAAAATTCATGCTCGGTAAAGAAAATTGTTTACAGCGACGAAGCTCCTTTCTGTTTGAATGGATATGTGAAAAAGCAAAATTGCCGTATTTCGTGTGAAGAGCAGCCAGAAGCGTTGCAAGAATTGCCAATGCTCCCAAAAACGCACTGTTTGGTGTGGATTCTGGGCCGATGGCATCATTGGATCGTACTTTTTCAAGGCGATGAAGGTAAGAACGTTACCTACCTGTGAATGGCGAGCGCTACCGTGCGATGATTACATTTTTTTTGCCCAAAATGTAAAAGCTGTATTTGGCTGATATGTGGTTTCAGCAAGACGGTGCCACATGCCACTCAGCACGCGAAACGATGAAAGGCGAGTTCGGTAATCAGTTTATTTTATAAATCGTGTGATTTAACGCCTTTCGACTATTTTTGTAGAGCTATGTTAAGGCTCATGTCTATAGGGACAAGTTCGCAACGGTTGACGCAGTGGAAGCCAATATTGAAGAATTTAATTTCAATATTTATATGAAACCATCTTTAATCTTTGAATTATATAGATCGTTCTATCGACTCAAATTAAGATTTCATACATTTCTTTAAATTTTATGTATTTTTTTTAATCAAATCCGAATCACCCGATATATTTTAAAAACAATAACTAATAAATTTAATTTACATTTTCTTTTTTTCAACCCAAATTTAGTAAGAATAAGCTATTTTAAACTTGGAAACAGACAAAAAGTTCTTATTTGTTGTTAATTAGTTAACTAAAATAAAAAAGTACTTTAAAGATCTAATTTCATCAAAAAAAAAAAGTTTTGAATGTTTTAGAACTGATTTAGATTTTTATAATTTAAATTGTAGAAGAAAGTAGATTAACAGTTAAAATATTTAATTGCATGTTTTATTTAGCTTAATTTAAAATTTAAATTTTCTTTTGTTGCTACATATGTATGTATGTGCATGGACAACAATTTTCAAAAGAAAAAAAATCCCAAAATTATATGCAAAATGTTTTGTATTTTTCACACAACCCCAATTGATGAATAATAATTAAAAAATTCAATATAAAATGCATTTCTAAAATTTCTTTACATTTTCTAAAATAAATGTGAATATAGACACTGAAATCTGTTGAGAAGGAAAAACGATTCGAAATGAAACTAAATTTTTTGGAATATTTATTTAAGCATTTGGTTTTCATCAGTCAATGGATGAATAAATACTAATACGAGTTAAAGGGGAGAAAATTTGCTTTATATATACATATGTATGTAGTTGCTGTTTTTTTATATAAGATTTTTTTTGGAGGGGGAGAAAGCTTTATGTATATACACTATTAATAAATTATAAAAATTATCAATAAATGATTGTATACAATTTAGAAAAATTAAAGAAAAGATAATTCTAAAGCATACGAATATAACCTTGACCAATATAACAACTTTGAACTTAAAATAATTTAAGAAAATATGATGAAAACTAAAAAAAAAAACATTTTTATAAATCTGGACACAAATGAAAGAAACTTTTACAGAGCATTAGCAAAATCGCCATTGAAAATCACAATAAACGAGGGAACTTTATTGCGAGCAATAAAATTAGATGACTTTCTTTTGGCACATAGCAGAAAGGACGTTTATATGCGTTTTTAAATGTTTTTAAATGTTTTTTTTTTTTTTAATTTCAAAATTTGACTTTTTTGAACAATGGTTAGAAAAATTGTATTCAGTAAAAAGAACGTATCTTTAGAAAGGGTTCACTGCAGGTAAATATTCTCTATCATCAACAAACCGAAAAATATATGAATAACAAACAAAATTAGTTTAGTAAATGTGACACCGGTGGTACACATGGCAGCTAACGTGTTAAATAATACATTCTGTTGTCTCTTTTTAAAATAAGATCTATCCAATAAGCTATTTGAAGAATATCCAACATGTATGTGAATGAGGCGTTTGTGGTTAACTTTATCAAAAGCTTCACTGAGTTCGTATATATGGGCATCAGTGAATGTTGGTGTTGTTTAAGAACTTACTTTTTAATTAATACCGAAAATCGAATCGATAAAAATATTTAAAATCTGTATAACATTCTTATTTTAAACACATTTTTATCTAAATTAGCATTTTTCAAGATTGTTACTTTTTTGATTAATTTACCGCATAATATTCAAATTTGATAAAATTTCTGTCTTTAGTTTATAAGATAATCTTTTTTTAAATGCGCTAATGTTTATAGTAAAGAAAATAAAATATACTCGTTAATATATGTATGCGTACATATACGCATATAGTAGAATGTATATAACTTTATTTAAATATCTTGTATGTCAAAATTTTGTCACGATTTTTTCGAATGTTGTTTCTGTGGGCCGTAAATAAATGCGTACGCGTGCGTTTCTAAAATTATTAATTAGAAATCGTTTAAATAATTGTTTGTGCGTCGGCGTTTATGATGAAATTCATTGTAAATAGTATTTTTATTTATAAGTATATTTTGTTTAAATATACTTATAAATATGGTATTATAAAAAAGTAAATAAAATATACTAGAGTTGAAAATTTCGTGTATTGTAGAGATTATTTTTTATTAGATTTTAATATATAATAATTTAGTTTATCGAAAGATCTTTTCATCTGAGCAGTGCACTCGTAGTACTTTGTTGTTAAAGGTAGGATCATTGTAGCGTTTTCGCAGAGTGTGCACAACTCAGCCATATCTCCTCTTTCTTATTTCAATGTTAATGTTCTGCTGGTGAGTAGTTCTTGGTCTTCATTAGTTATGGCTCAATTAAGCATTCTCAAAGAATTACGTGCTTTATGAATTATGTTCGCAACATCAGAGTTAGATTCACCGTCAGTTCCAATTTTACTACCAACGTAGTCATCTTCTTTGACATCTTCAATTGCTGTTATTTCAACATAAAATGGTTAGATGTTGCCAGTTTTTAGCCGCAAGCATTTCTTATTTAAATTTATATTCAATCCAATTTTTCGTGCTGTATCGGCTAGTGTCGTCTGTTTAATTTTCATGCCATATTTAAAAGATTAGGAAGAGTTTAATCTGCCTTTGTTGTTTGTTGAATTTAATATGTTTCTACATGCTGACCCAGTCTTGTAGATTTTTAGTTCGTTTAAACCAACAATTATCTTTATCATCGTTTCTTGATAGAACCACTTCTGCAAAGGAAACTAGTTATGTCTTCTAAATAGATATTTTTCGTAAGTTCTTAATACTATCAGTAGTTAAAAATGCTGAACGATTAGATTTTTATTTTTTTATTTTTATAGACCATATACATAACTTTGTCGCTTTTTTATTGTTTTCAGGAAGGCCCAGCTGTATTTTATGATTCTGACGTTTACATGGGGGCCAATACAACATACGTCTTTATTTTATTTTCAATATCTTTTCTTACAATTGTATTTTCAATATTCATTATTGTTTTTCTTTTCCTTTCTTTAACTTTAAGTATCGAGTTTATTTTTTGACTTATAGACAGACATTTTGTTGTGCGTAATACAGTAATAGCACGCGTATTTTTTCTTTGAGGATCTCTTTTTTAAAAGCAAGACTGCTTTGTTTGACTGTATAAGCAAGTCAGTTCTTTAAAAGAACTAATATTCAAATGATTTCAATAAAATAAAGTTTATAGTACGAAAATTTGATTTTCAATCGCATCTTTTCAAAGTTCTGTCAGAACACCAGGATGCATTGGTTTCATCATCTACAATGTGCGTATAAAATATAATCGTATGTAGGATCATACTAATGAAGATAATGATGATGATCATTTATATGATAATAAACAAATTGCTAAGGCCACATTACACACAGAGACACATTTCACATCTGGAGGTATAAATTGTTGTCTGGATCATCGTTACCACTGCCATGCTTTCGCCTTCGTTTGCTTCTTTGTTTTGTTTAATGCTTTGTTGGAGATTTTTAATGTTTGTGTTTTTTTTTTTTAAGAATTTAAAGTATGAGGTCTTTATTTTGAAAACTTGACATAAAAATACAATAATATGTATAAGCAACAGCATAAAAAATGATCTTTAAACAGAATAACAACAGATAAAATGACTTTCTTTATATTAAAGAATGTTCCAATCAAATTATGAACCTATAGAATTTTAATATTCTTTTAATTTAAAAAAAAAAAAAAAAAATGAAAAAAATGAATTTTTTAACATTTCAGAACTTTAATCACTTACGATTTTCTGCTGCCAATAATGGTCGTCCTGATGCGCCAGAATACCATCATGCAAAACTACCGATGGAGCCACCTCCATCGGTTTCACCATCACCAGCGATACCACCAACCTCAACCCAACTTAATGGTCACGTACCAAAGGTTTTACCACAATCAATAATCCCAACTAAACTCAATCGAAAAGCAAGTATAGAACGGGAGCTGCCCATTAATTACCTTCGATGTAGCCCGGCTCTGGATTCTGGAGCTGGGAGTTCTCGTTCGGATAGCCCACACTCACATCAACAAATGACATGTGCTAGTCGTGCAAGCACGGGACAATATTCTCCATCACCATCGAGTTTTAGCGATGTGGCGCCGCCTGCTCCTCCACCGCGAAATCCAACATCCGTTACTTCTGCTACACCTCCACCACCGCCCCCATCAAATCAACACTACAAACGACGTTCACCAGCGACAACACGCCCTGCAGCAATTACGCCAAATCCGACGCGTGGAACATCACCAGTTATACCACAGAATGGCATTAAGGCTCAGCAGCAATTGTCACAGCAAATGAAGGCTTTAAGTTTGTACCAAGCTGGTGGAGCTAGCGCTGTAGAACCTCCGCCACCATATCCCTTGAACACCGTAATGGTACCTACATCCGCTCCGCCACCAAGCTACTCAGCCTCCATGCAATCGAGACAATCTCCTACACAGTCTCAGTCAGACTACCGCAAGTCTCCCAGCAGTGGCATTTACTCAGCCACTTCTGCAGGCTCGCCCAGTCCTATAACAGTAACGAGTAGTGCAATTCCTCCACCACTTCAGCCATCATCTGTGGCGCGACCACAACCTCGAGTCTACCCTACGCGTACTCAACAACCGATTATTATGCAGAGTGTCAAGTCAACTCAAGTCCAAAAACCTGTATTGCAAACAGCCGTTGCACCGCAGTCACCGGTTACGGCATCAGCTTGCAATTCGCCAGTTCACATTATGCCAGCACCTCCATCGTATCCCCAAAAAAGTTCAGCAGCTGTAGTTCAACAACAGCAGCATCAGCAGCAACAGCAACAGTCACCGCTTTTAGCGGGTGGGGTACCAACTGTAGTTAGTAAACCAACGCCGCCGACTCCTACCACACCACCTTTAATTGCGAATGCTCTGAATGGCACGGTAATGACTAAAACGCCATGCGTTGAGCCACCGTCATATGCTAAAAGCATGCAGGCAAAAGCTGCTCAACATCATCAGCAGCAACAGCATCAGCAGGTGGCGGCTGCTATACAGCAACAGCAGCAGCAACAACAACTACAGGCTCAATTAAGAGCTGCGGCTGCTTTGGCTCAGCAGAAACCTCCTGTTGTAGTGCCTCTAGTTGGTGGCCGTCAATTGCCACCTCCGCCTCCTTATCAAAGTACTCGAACAACTACATCGGCAATGCCACCATCCCCCTCTTCTTCGCCTCATGATATGAACCAAAACAATAACAATAATATACTTGATACCAGATCGAATAGTGGTGGTAGTGGTGGACTGAATAATCAAATTACAAATAATAATTTGACAACCACACCCCCGATACCTCCATCGAAAAATTCGACGACAGTCAGCAACTGCACTACAAACTCTGGCAGTGGGAGCGAATCTGCAGCCTCCACTTCTTCTACGGCTGCTACTGCTGCATCATGTAGTAGTAAACCCACATCTTCTGATAATGTGAAGAAAATAAAACATGCTTCTCCCATACCCGAACGAAGAAAAGTTTCCAAAGAAAAAGAAGAAGAACGTAAGGAATGTCGTATAAGGCAATATTCTCCACAAGCCTTTAAATTCTATATGGAACAACATATCGAAAATGTTCTCAAATCCTATAAACAGAGAACATTTCGTAAAAATCAACTCGAAAAGGAAATGCTAAAAATCGGTCTGTCCACTCAAACCCAAGTAGAAATGAGAAAAATGTTAAATCAGAAGGAAAGCAATTATATTCGTCTCAAACGCGCAAAAATGGATAAGAGTATGTTTGTAAAAATTAAAGCGATTGGAGTGGGTGCATTTGGTGAAGTGACATTAGTGCGTAAAATTGATACCACCAACCATTTGTATGCAATGAAAACGTTACGTAAAGCAGATGTGCTTAAACGCAATCAAGTGGCTCATGTAAAAGCGGAACGTGATATATTAGCTGAGGCCGATAACAATTGGGTTGTTAAACTGTACTATAGTTTTCAGGATAAGGACAATTTATATTTTGTAATGGATTATATACCAGGTTAGCAAAGATTAACATTAAAATTAACGATAATCTTTTTAATTATCTCTGTTAATATAATCTTTTTCAGGTGGTGATTTAATGTCCCTTCTTATTAAGAAAGGTATTTTCGAAGAGCCTTTAGCACGATTTTATATAGCTGAACTAACTTGTGCTGTAGAAAGTGTACATAAAATGGGATTCATTCACAGGTTCGTCAGTGCACATGAAATGAATATAATGGATAAATAAAAAATATGCTTTTCCTCCTAACTTTTGCAGGGATATTAAACCAGATAATATATTAATTGATAGAGATGGTCATATAAAGCTTACGGATTTTGGTTTATGTACTGGCTTCCGATGGACTCATAATTCAAAATACTATCAGGAAAATGGTGAGTACAAGAGAACACAAACTAAGAATGAATCCAACAAAAATTGTTTTACAAATTTGGAATATAGTAATAAAAATTTATGCTTTGCAGGTAACCATGCTAGGCAAGATTCTATGGAACCATGGGAAGATTTTTCTGACAATGGAATAAGACCAACTGTTTTAGAAAGGTAAATTGTGGCAACATATATTTGAGTAAAGGATAAGCGGTAAATTGATAAATTCACATTTTTGCTCTATTATCCTCAAAGGCGGCGTATGCGTGATCACCAAAGAGTTTTGGCCCATTCACTAGTAGGCACACCCAACTATATTGCTCCCGAAGTATTAGAACGCAGCGGTTATACTCAATTATGTGATTGGTGGAGTGTTGGTGTAATTCTTTATGAAATGTTAGTAGGACAACCCCCATTTTTAGCCAATACTCCTGTGGAAACACAACAAAAGGTAAGCGAGAGGGAGCGAGAGAGAAGGATTTTTATAAATTAAACCCACATTATTGTATCGGATTTTAGGTTATTAATTGGGAAAAAACGTTACATATACCACCGCAAGCTAAATTATCACGTGAAGCTACAGATCTTATTTTAAGACTTTGCTCGTCAGCCGATAAACGGTTGGGCAAAAAAGCTGATGAAGTTAAAGCTCATGACTTCTTTAAAGGTGTTGACTTTGCAGATATGCGTCGACAAATTGCACCCTATATTCCAAAGATTGAACACCCCACAGATACATCCAATTTTGATCCTATTGATCCAGAAAAATTACGATCCGATTCTAATATGAGCGGTGATGAATCAAATGATATTGATAAACCATTTCATGGTTTCTTTGAATTTACATTTCGTCGTTTCTTTGACGACAAACTTAATCCTGATGTCATGGATGATCAGTCGCCGGTATATGTATGAAAACAAATTATCATGTAAGTTTTTTTTATATTTTTACAAATGACGAAATACAGCTATTGATGATGATGGGGTTTATACAATTTAGTTAAAAAAAAAAAACAGAACAGTACAGTACAGAACAAATGAAATGCATAGTCAATTTAATTTAAACAACAAGTTTTTAATGTTTCAACCATTTTATTTTTTAAATATCAATACAATTATCAAATGCAAACAGACAAAAACAAAACACATAAACTTACATATAAAGAGAAATAAATATATGTATACATATTTAATGTTTAAAGCATAGTTAGTCCCCTTTTACTTCTATATGTAAATATACAATAACACATAAATGCATACATAAATTTACAACATACATACATACTTATTTTAACAAGAAAAACAAAAAACAACAGTATAAAAGTATAAAATTGAGTCATTGTCTTTATTACCCCACCGTATTTTTAAATATGAATCCTTAGAGAGAAGATGAAGAAGAGGTGGTACATATATAGAGATAGCGCCCATTTAAGTCTTGAAAATGGAACTACTTTTATATTTATATCGTAAGTTCTTTCTAAAGTTATTTATTAAATTAGTTAAAAATATTTGCCAAAAAATATATTATGCAAATTATTTAAATTAAAGCAATACATTATATGTAATTTCTTTTTGTTTTTTAACTAACAGTTACTAATGATAGGTGGGTTACACAAAAAATATAATACTGATGATAATCTATAAAAAAAACATAATTTAAATACAAATAAAAACTAATTAGATGTTTTCTTGTCTTATACCTTTAAAAGCGTTTTCTTTTCTGAAAAAAAAAAAAACACCTTGTTGTCCTTACTCTTTTTGTGTTATTAAAAAAAAATGAAAAATAAAAATACAAAGAAAGGCTGCTGTGTTTATTTATAAAAATGTTGCCTTTAAAAATTTTTGATATTTTTTCATTTGTGCAACATTTTTTTGCCAGAAAAGAAAACGCCATAAATTTCTATATATTCTAAATCTTAAAATTTGAATAATAATACAATACATACTTGAGATTGATTGATTGAGTGATATCAGGCACAACTATTTATATGTCAACAACTTTAACAAATTTCGCAACAATGAAACTTTTATATCGCTCTTAATAAAACTATACACCTGTTGATCCTCAGCAGCACAACTTCACTTTTCAACTGCTTGCACAGAATGCTAAGGTAGTATCTCCATCTCGTTTTAACTCCTCTCAAAAGAGCTTTAGATAGTTTTATCATCGACATGATTCCCTTTCATAAAACGTACTAAAGAAACATCGTTATTAATTCATATCTCGAAACAATAGTGTGTGTGTGTGTTTTGATGGCAGATATTATTACATACTAATATTTATTGCTTTTACGCCAAATCGTGGGCACATAGTTCCAAATATGACGGATAAAGTTGTCATTTTTTGTGTGCAGTAGTTTAACCACACACAATTAGTTTTTTGCTGTAATCCTTTCTTTATAAAGTATAATACAGCATTTTTGTTTTGTGTTGTGTACATTTACAAGCGATATAGCGATAATAATAAGCGTTTCCGTTGTGTTTTTATAAAAATTAATCTGCGTTATGATATTTTGAAAACATCTAATTAATTTGTAATTATTTATTTTAATAGTAATTAAATGAACTGAACTTTATATTTATTTTTTATTAGATTTTATACATATAAGATAAAAAATCATTAATAAAAGTGCTGTATCGATAGCTTAATATAGAAAAGGCGTATGTTATCGACTTGTTCTACTTTCAATTGCAACAATCATTACTTTCTCATAAAATGTACTTGCATAAAATATAAATGTTCATTAGGTAAAATTTTGAATTATTAAGCCAAAATAAATATAAAAAATAAAATTTGACTTTAAGAAGATTTTATAATTTGAACTAGGTTGTAAACAGCGGTACTCATACGGGCTTTCAGTCGTCACACGCGGCGGTTAACGTTGGGCTACAACTTTAGGTGTAGTCTAATATATAGACAGCGGTATGTTGTATTTCCCGGTCTTTAAGACGTACTCTTCATGTTGTAATTGATATTTCACCAAAAACTCAGTCATTACGTGTATATAAAAACGTAGTATTCGCAAACGTCTTCTTAAAGTAAATGCGAGATGCGCCTTTCCCCATAGCAGGCCAACGATATGCATATAAACATTTACAAGTTTTAACATTTCTATCTAACTTATAATATAGAAATCACCTATATATTTTTTATGAATTTTGGTGCTTTAAAACAATAAAGTATACAACAAAAGAAGAAAAAATACGAATTTAAAAATATAAATATTTCAAAAAAATTCAAATAAAAAAATCTATTTCAGCAGGCTGGATAGATAAATAATAATTTTGCTAATAACTTAAAAAAGTGTAACCTTTATCTCAACAGCACCATACTCGAGTATGATTTTTCTTGATTGAAAACTACATCTTAAACTTGAGATGTGTCGGTTTTTCGATTTTTCTACCCCTTACGTATAATTTTTCAATTGTTGACATAAAGGTTAATTTGAAAAGAAAAAACAAATTAAAAGCAAAAAGAAGATTTTTATTAAAAATTGTATTAAATTTATTTTGTTTCCAATTTAAACTAGCCATATAAGCTGGTCTTATAACAATCGTCAGTTCTATAATTTTACCGTATTGCCATAAGAAGTAGATAGTAATGAGTCATTTCTACAGAAAATTATGATGGCCCTTGTATACATATGTATTTTAATTCATAGAAACTTCTAAAAAAAAATGATATGATGCAGGAAAAATATGGAAAAATAGGTCCTGAATTTTGAAAAAATAAAACTCTATTCTGACCATATTATGTATGTAATTCAGGAGCTGTTGCCACCACAAACTTAATGATGACTGAGATTTAAGCTGGAGTACTCTTTTTTAATCACAGTACATACAGATTAAAATCTTTTACCTTTAAAGTTTTTATTAGTTTATGTATATAATGACTCATGTAATATTTGCTCAGCTAAAATTCTTTGTTGGTTTTTAAATAAAGCACCTTTTTCAATTCTATAATTTAATTTACTATAGGCTTAATAATTTTTGTTAAGAAACATTAAATACGTTATTAGCCTAAATGAATGTCTATTAAAAGAACAAATTAATTTACCTTAAATAATAAAAATAATGTTATATAATTTTTATATTTCTTTCTTCTATATGTAATGACAAGTAACATTTTAGAAATGTTCGCTTTACAAATTTTTTTATTATTATTGTTTGAAGTATTTTCGATGGCTTAACATAGAAAAGACATTTCACGATATGTTGTTACCTTATAGGAGGAAAATATTTCAGCCACGATATATAAAGTACTAAATTTACAAGTTTCAACAGCAAAAATGTGATAATTAAAATTATTATGTTTACTAATGAATTGAGAATTATGTTTGATAAAACAAATTGAAAAACAATTATGGAATTCAAATCTTACTTGCCCTTTTAAAAAGGGGCTTTATATTTATATTTAAATATCGAATCACTATTTTACCGCATCTATTTCAAACGTTAGACTTCGTGTTTGCTAGGTAGTGATCCCGCATTTATTTGATATTGTTTGTTATTATAAATTTATTATATGTATATATAGATATATTATCAACTGCCATTCGTTTGTTATATTGGTTTTGAAACAAGGCATTCGCTGTTGTTTTGCCAGAAGAATATCGAAATTTAGGAAATACGTAATAATAAATTAATAAATACATAATAATAAATAAATAAACCAAAAGAATTTTTTTGAAGAGTTGTTTAACATTAAAACACAATATCGATACGCCTTTTCTATATTAAGACAACGTTAGGTCTTTTCTCTAGTTAAACAAAAATTCTTTACAACGAAAACAAATAAAAATAAAAAAAAAAATAATTTTGAGTAGAGATTTCTATCTATCCTTTGTTTGTGTTTGTTTTTGTTTTCATTTGCAAACAGCTTAAGTGAAATAAAATCTATACGATAATAAAAAAGTGCCTCTTCAAAATATGTATATCATCATAATCGTAAAGTTATAAATAAATGCAATATTAATACATAATTTTATTAATAGACGTTGTTAATCAATCACAACAAAAAATTATATATTATATTAAATATCTTTTTAATAATTCTACAAAAAAAAGAAAGAAAGAAAGAATGAATGTCACAATCTAAAGCCAATTTATGTGGTACTGTGCATAGAATTCTTTAATAATTTAAAAATAATTTTATGTAAAGTACCAATAAGATTATAGATTATTGACTAAAATACTACAAGCATGTCTTTTAGTCAATTATCTAGGATATTAAAAAAACGTCGCATTGTCTTAAACAATGTTAAAACTTTTCCCTATGCCAAAATTAATAAATTCTTTAAGTTTTAAGTTTATTATTTCTGCGCCTCTCGTTTGTAAATTATAAAATTTTTCTATTATTCTTGTACCTCTTTTTTTGTTGTTAATTTTTCTACAAAAGCAAGAGGCGTTTAACATGGTTTATGGCTTTTTGTACAAACGATGATATGTTTGTTGAAGTATATATGTATATTATCTAAAGTTTTTGTTTTTCTTCCGAATAATAGACATTAATATATGCTAAAGTTGATACTTGAGCTGTAAATAAAAATTAAAATCGAAACTATACTATACTCGATCGACAGCAAGATCAAACTTTAGTATCCGCTCATGTTTACAACATAAAATTTAAAATATTCTGTTTTACAATTTCTTCTTAAAAATTAGAAATTAGATAAGCTTGAAATTTTTAGTTCTATAACATAATACGGAATAGTATTCAAAAGGCCACAGACTAACCAATCCTCGGCTTTTATGCTCATTATTTTCTCATTTTATTAAATATTTAAAATTAAAAAAAAAAAATCGTTAACTTAGTTTAATGCTTTCTGCTAATAAATTATGAATTTAGTAAATTTTTATTAATTTATATATAAACAAAAAATAAAGTAAAAATTATTAAAATATATATACATAATTAAGTTAATATTTGTACTAAAACAAATAGAATGCAAATAAAAATATATGAATTAAATGAAATAACTAAATTTTTTATTTTGTTGTTTAACATATTTAAGTTGATTAAGTTTAAATTTTCTGTCAAAAAAGAAAGAAAATAAAAAAAGTTACAAATATAATAAATTATAATTAATAATGATTAAAAAATATATATATACATATTTACTAAAAGAGAAAAATTTGATTGTAGTTGTTGTTCATATTATTTTATTCTTTTTTATATTTTATTTTTTTAATTCGTTGTATATATATATTTAAATAATAAAAATCACATAAAATTAAAAAAAAAAAAATAAAATATCTTTAATTTTGAACAATAAGTAATTCGTTAAATAATTCGTAATTCGTTTATATCAGTAACTCAAGTTATTTTAAATTCCAATAAGAGCCCGGATTTTTAAAAAAACTATTCGCACCAACAAAATCAGTTTGAAATTATTACGTAATACCTACATATGTACATATGTATGTATATGGGGTTGATTTATATTATTACAATGGAACTTTCCTTAAGATTCTTCTGTAACAGATTGAGTTTTTCGGGAGATAATACAGACTTGTACATATTTTACATCAAATATCGCCTACCATTTAAAAAAGTGTAAATGGAATTTTCTTTTCAATCCTGACACACAATACGTAGGTATGACTAATTTGACCTTATGTGATCTCTGTCCTTTAATATATACTAATAACTTGGCATCTCTGCACATTTAACATCTGCGTACAATAAACTATTGTGAATTATCAAACAGCGACAGCATGTGTCAATAAAAAAAAACAATATCAAAACAAAAACTGAATAATTGTTTTATATTTTTTAACTGATAATACGAATGTGCTGATAAACCCTTCTGCCAATCCACAATTCAGCTTTTATTATTGAAAATAAGTATATTTTTATAACAGTAAACAAATAAAAGTGATAAATACGAAGTAATATTCAGCAATTTTTGAACGAGCGATCTAAAGTTATGTGACTTGTTGGATCATAGTTCTTGGTCGTAAATAAACAAAAATCGCAAGAACGTCGTCTGCTCATTGATACGCACAGTAAGCTATTATAAGTATTGAGTATTACGTGTACAGTGTTTATATAGTATCAATAAATAAGAATATATTTCAAGTTTGAGCTCATCTTTAAACATGAGTAGCAGTCAAGTAAAATATGTGGGCGCCATAGATGAAGGTACATCTTCCGCGCGTTTTATTATTTTTAAGGCTGGCACCGATGAAATAGTGTGCTACCATCAAATAGAAGTGCCATCGATATATCCTCAAGAGGGCTGGGTTGAACAGGATCCTATGCTGCTCTATGAAATTGTACGCGGTTGTATTGATGAGAACATTCGAAAGCTGGAAGGCCTAGGCGGTAATGTAAAGGTAAGTTAATATAAGGCTTCAATTAGAAATCCAAAAGCAACCCAATCTGATATCAATACTATTTCTTCTTCTATTTATATATTTCGTTTTCTATTTATTATGTGATTATGAAACAGAAACAAAAATTTTCCTGTTTTAGGCTATTCAATTAAATTTTATTTAGTAATTTTTTTAAACTTTTAACTACGTGTTGCCTAATATGTTGTATTACAATTTTAATGTTTTCATTACTTCCCTATATTTTTGAGCTTCTTTTATACGCTCATCCATTGTACGTTCGCTTTGTAATTCCACTTGATCTTCCAATTTACAATAAATCTGGTCATTATGTTTAAAGTCTCCAGGGCGTCTAGGCATTACATGGAAATGAACATGCGGTACTGTTTGGCCAGCATCAGGACCATCTTGAACTGTGACCGTAGCAGCTGTAGTACCGTAAATGGATTCCAGCATTCGTTGTACACGACAAACTGTATTAAAAAGATCACTCATTTCGGCAGAATTTAGGGCATTAAGACGTGGCACATTACGTTTAGTTGACACCAAAACATGACCTTCGACAACACAGCATAAATTGGTAAAGGCGAAACAATAATGTGTTTCATAGAAAATCGTATCTTTATTAATTGTATTTGTGGCAAACATGCAATCTTTTTCAGCCTCTGTAGTACCAAGACCATAGGCGGTCAAACTATAAACATCGTTACGTCTGTGATCAAAACAAGGCATAGTATTTCTTATAGGCAGTATAGAATCTAAATCAATTTCTACAGTAGCCACTTTCAAATCTTCGGTTTCCCCAAGATCAGCCATTATTTTACCCCAGGGGTTAATAGCCATAGCATGCCCCCAACTGCGGCGCTTTTTATTGTGATAGCCTACCTGTGCAGGTGCCAAAACAAAACACTGATTTTCTATGGCACGAGCTCTTAGCAATATTTCCCAATGAGCCTTGCCAGTGTTATAGGTAAAAGCGGAAGGATATGTGAGAATTTCGGCTCCTTCTTTTCTCATTATAAGACCACATTCGGCAAAACGCATATCATAGCAAATCTGCAAGCCTAGTTTTCCGGCTGGAGTATCAATAGGTGCTATTATACGTTGGCCCGGCGATACAACTGAAGATTCTTTAAAAGTGAATTCCGGTGTTTCGACATCAAACAAATGTAATTTTCTATAAACTGCCACCAATTCGCCATAATTGTTTAATATTACATGAGCATTATAGATTTTATTCGTCTTTCTTTCATACGTATCCAACACAGACTCGTGTAAACCACCTAAAGATAGCCATACGTTATGTTCTTTAGCCAACGACTGATAATGTTGCATTAATGGACCCGTCAGTGGCTCAGACAATTCTAGGGTCTGCTCACGGTGTTCACCCACAAAATCGCAACACTCGGGAAGAAAAACGAATTTTGCCGATTGTTGTTTCGCTTGTTTTATAAGGTTCTCAACTTGATGAAGATTCCCGGCTTTATCGCTTGTACTACGCATTTGTGTTATGGCCACTAAAGTTTTATGTTGTGATGCATTTTCACCGCCCACGGAAGACATTTTTCGCAGATTAATGAAATTCGGTAGCAGCAATCGGTAGTTGTTGTGTTTGTAAACTCTGACAATTGAGCTGATTGAATAACTTTGGATCAACATTGAATTTTAGTTTTATCTTCTTTCTACTGCCGTCGCCGTTAGTCGCACTTTGTTGCTAATTGTTTATTATTTATTGTCTTCTCTTATTCTATTTGCAAATTTTGTTCTATGGGTTATCTTCCTTTTGCTTTCTTCGCCTTCATCTTATCTTAGAAAAGAGTTGCCAGGCACTATGTTAAGAGGTAGTAAAAAAGGGAATTTATTGTGTTCTGCAAAGGTAATTTAGCGGGTGATGATTTGAAATCAATCACAATAGCATCATTCACTTGCACTGGAAGAAATTTATAAAAGAAAAGGTTAAAAAAGATTTAAATCAATAAGTAGAAATTAAACGATGACAAAAATATTTTGCTTTTTTAAGAAATAAAATTCAAAACAGGTCGATAGTTTTTTGTTTATAAGAAATCAAAAGGTTTTTATTTAAATTATTTTAGGACATTGTTGCTGTTGGCGTTACAAATCAGCGTGAATCCGTTGTCGTATGGAATCGTCATACGGGTGAGCCTTTGCACAATGCTATTATATGGTTGGATAATCGCACAACTACAACGGTCGATGATCTTATTGAGTCCATACCAAATAATTCGAAAAATATCAACTATTTGAAACCTTTGTGCGGTTTACCGTTATCACCTTACTTTTCAGCTTTAAAATTACGCTGGTTACATGATAATGTGCCTTCTGTAAAAAAAGCCATGGATAATGGTGATGCCCTATTTGGCACTATAGGTAAGATAAAGAACATACCATATGAACCAAGACATTCTGTAAATTATGTACTTTGTAAAAAATAGATTCATGGCTTATATACAATTTAACGGGTGGTGCTAAAAATGGTGGTCTTCATTTGACCGACGTTACCAATGCTTCTCGTACAATGCTCATGAATATTGAGACACTAATGTGGGATAATCATTTATTAAAGTTCTTTGGTTTGCCCAATTCCATTTTGCCAAAAATTATTTCCAGTTCAGAGTTTTATGGCACTATTAAGGATACTTATATTAAAGGGATACCCATAACGGCATGTCTGGGTGATCAACAGGCGGCTTTAGTGGGACAGCAGTGTTTGCACAGGGGCCAAGCCAAGGCTACTTATGGTACAGGCTGCTTTTTACTGTACAATACAGGCACTGCCATTGTCCAATCTTCACATGGCTTGCTAACCACTGTGGGTTATCAGTTTGGACGAGACGCACATCCAGTATATGCTCTAGAGGGTAGTGTCGCTATTGCCGGCGTAGCCTTAGCCTGGTTGAGAGATAACTTGGGTCTCTTTGAGTCTCTGGGTCAAGTTGAAGCTATGGCTCGTTTAGTGGATAATTCGTTAGACGTATATTTTGTACCAGCTTTCAGTGGTCTTTATGCACCTTATTGGAACCAAGAGGCTAGAGGGTAATTTGTTAATAATATTTAACATAAAGGGTGATTATAATTATGATTTATTTTCTTAGAGTAATTTGTGGTTTAAGTGAAGACACTACCAGTGAACATATAGTTCGGGCTACCTTGGAGTCTATATGTTTTCAAGTACGAGATATTTTAGATTCAATGAAGAAGGATTGTGGCATACCTTTGGCAAAACTTATGGTAGATGGTGGCATGACAGTAAATACTCTTTTCTTGCAACTACAATCTGATTTAGTGGGCATCAATGTTATACGTTCGAAAATAGCTGAAACTACAGCATTAGGTGTAGCTTTAGCTGCATATCGTGCTGTGGAACCATCATTTAATATAGAGGAGGGTCTGTCTGTTGCTGAGGAACGTGCCAAATATAAACCGCTTATTTCGGAAAATGAACGAGATATGCGCTATCATAAGTGGAAAATGGCAGTTGAACGGTCAATTGGTTGGGATACTTCGGCAGCATCTAGTAAAAACCGTGACTTATTCGATTAAAGTTAAAGTTGTTGATTTTACAAATGCTTTTTATATTATTCTTAAGTCGTGTTTAAGCCAAAAATTAATAAAGAAGTATAACTCCATAAAATTAAATACGTTTGGAAAAAAAAACAATAAGCAAATGATTTATTAAATGTTATTAGATATGAACAAAATTGTAATAAAGAAAGAAGTTACCAAAAACAAAAGAGAAAACATATTTAAAAGGTTTTTAGTATTAAAAAAATTAAAAAAGAATAAATACTTTTACATTGAAGCTTTATATAAATTTGTTTTTTTCTGTTTTTCGAATTGCCAACTTAAGTGTATATATTTTGCTATTAAACAGACTGTGCTGCCATATTATGTAAACTCACTATTGTGAATGATTTATTTATTAGAAATTTGCAGCACAGTTTCAACACGTGCAGAAAGTAGGTGCTAGAAAAACAAATTAATTTTGTTAAAGTTTTGTATATAAATTAACTTTAAATCATAAAGTAAATATAAAAAGTAATCAGTTATGTCCATACGCGAAAAATTATTAATGAAAAAAATTAAAAAGCGTGAGAAAATGAAAAAAGAATTGGCGCAAAAGAAGGGAAAGCAACATAAGCTGACACCGCCATCAAAACAACGTGTGAAAAATGTTTCTACCATGGAAGAGGGTATAATTTCAGAATTTTTTTATAAGGAATTTGTTAATAATAAGAGCCCTTGTTTCGAAATAGATGAGTTGGATGAGGATTTCCAAGAAATGCCACAACAAATTAAAAATGGTAAGCCTCAAAAGAAAAAGAAGCAACAGCAGCAAATGCAAGTGGTAAATTCAGATTCTGACAGTGATGACGACGACGGCAGTGAAGAGGAAGAAAAAGACGAAAATATTGAAGGTAGGCAATATGAGAATGTATATTATAAGGTAAGGACTTTTAATAAAGGCGGATCGATGTTGACGGTTTGTGGACATTAACTTTTAATACTTAAGTACAACATTTCTCATCACTGCTTAGGAAATTCGAAATGGCTAAAATTTGAAACCGATGCATTAGTATTCCCATACTTCATTAAAAATTTATTTCAGTTTGCTTTATTTCAACAACGATACGTTTTCATTTGAAAAACCTTAAAAGGCAAATTATGATGATTTAAAGGCGAATTTGAGTTCAAACACTGACAAGTTAAAGTCAAGGGCTTAACGAATGAAATCTTTCGAAAAAATAACTGAATCCTTATTTTCTTCGTTTATTTTCATACAATTATACTATGGTCATAATTTCAATTTTTTTTTTTTTTTTAGGTGATGAGGAAGAGGAAGGTAGTGAATTGTCTGATAGTGAAGACGAGGAAACTGAGCCACCAGCAAAGAAATTCCATAAAGGTGAAAAGCCAGAAAAATCGCAAAAGTCCAAAAGCACTAAAGATGATCAAGTATTTGAAGAGCTAGATCCAACAGCAGCATCCGCAGCTTTGGAAAAACGTGACAATAGCAATCGTTCTTTTGCCTCTCTGAAGGGTATTGTTTCAGATGTCACACTTAAGGCTATCGAAGAGATGGGTTTCACAGAGATGACTGAGATACAAGCCAAATCATTACCCCCTTTGTTACAAGGTCGTGATTTAGTAGGAGCTGCTCAAACTGGTTCTGGCAAAACGTTGGCCTTCCTAATACCTGCTGTAGAACTGATTTACAAACTTAGATTTATGCCTCGTAATGGTACTGGTGTCATCATTATTTCGCCTACAAGAGAATTGTCCATGCAAACATTTGGTGTTTTAAAGGAATTGATGAGTCACCATCATCATACTTATGGTTTGGTAATGGGTGGTTCAAATCGTCAAGTGGAAAGTGAAAAATTAAGTAAAGGTGTAAATATTTTGGTGGCTACACCTGGACGTTTATTAGATCATCTGCAGAACTCGCCAGACTTTTTGTATAAGAATCTACAATGTTTGGTTATCGATGAGGTGGATCGTATTTTAGAAATCGGTTTCGAAGAGGAACTTAAGCAAATTGTTAATTTATTGCCCAGTAAGTACATTGTTATTAATGATTAAAAAATAATAATAAATAAAAAAAAAACATTTTTTTAGAACGTCGTCAAACTATGCTGTTTTCCGCTACACAAACGGAGAAAATTGATGCCTTGTCCAAGTTGGCCTTGAAAAAAGAACCCATTTATGTAGGAGTAGATGATAACAAAGACACTGCTACAGTTAGCGGCTTGGAACAAGGATATATTGTTTGTCCTTCCGAAAAACGTTTACTAGTACTTTTCACCTTCCTTAAGAAGAATCGCAAGAAGAAGGTCATGGTTTTCTTTTCGTCCTGTATGTCTGTAAAATATCATCATGAATTATTTAATTATATAGATTTACCCGTTACCTCCATACATGTAAGCCGATCTCAAGTTTAAAAATTTGTGTTTGTGTGCTAATTTTAAATGATTCTATTTGTAGGGTAAACAAAAGCAAACTAAACGTACAACTACTTTCTTCCAATTTTGTAATGCTGCCGAGGGTATTCTACTTTGTACTGATGTGGCAGCTCGTGGTTTAGACATTCCACAAGTCGATTGGATTGTTCAGTTTGATCCTCCAGATGATCCCAGAGTACGTATGACTATAATGTCATTTGAGAACGCGTTTGGAACGTATATTTGTTTTGTTTTAGGAATATATACATCGTGTTGGTCGTACGGCCCGTGGTACTGGCAGTTCTGGTCATGCCTTATTAATGCTACGTCCTGAGGAATTGGGCTTCTTGCGTTATTTGAAAGCTGCCAAAGTTCCCTTGAACGAATTTGAATTTTCTTGGAATAAAATTGCTGATATTCAATTGCAAGTAAGTTAGATTCCATTTGGTATGTAGTTTGTCGAAGACTGACCAATTAGTTGATCTATTGTGACTATCTCACCCTATTTCTACCGAAGTAGTTGACAGCAAAATCTCAATTTTTTTAAAACCTCTGGTTATATCTCTTTTTATCCTTCCGACCATATCTAGACAATATACTTTGCGTTTTCGAAAATTAATTCAATAAAATGTTAAAACAAAAATACTCGATATGATGACACCTTGTCAGACATTTTGTAGAAGTGATGATTGTTCCGGAGAGGCTATTTTCTATTTTAACTGAGTATTTAGTATAAAGTTTAGCTGGGAGTTTTCTACAACTTTTCACCTATCAGAGTAACTATTTAATCTATCGCACAGTATACAAAAGCGTATCTTAAATGTGATATTTTCTATAAATTCAATATAACTTTTATTATTTAATTTTTCGTTGTATCAGTAAAGTTGAAAATGTCATTTGGTGGCTGCCGACAAGTTTAATTTTGTATTTAATTATTGTACAAAAAAGTAAATTAAAATAGAGCACATAGTTGATGACAATAGAGTCGTTGTTACCATTTTTTGTCTACTAAACGCTTCATTAGTTAAATTTTATTATTTCCTTTTTCCTATTGTTTCTTTTTATAGCTTGAAAAACTTATTTCGAAAAATTATTTCCTAAATCAATCAGCCAAAGAGGCATTCAAATCATATGTACGCGCCTATGATTCACATCAATTAAAGACCATATTTGATGTCAACACATTAGATTTGCAAGCTGTAGCTAAAAGCTTTGGTTTTCTGGTGCCACCAGTGGTCGATCTTAAAGTTGGTGCGGCCAAACGACAAAGACCTGAGAAACGTGTCGGCGGCGGAGGTTTTGGTTATTACAAAAACTTGAATGAAGATAGAAACAAGCAGCGTGTGTTCAAACAAGTAAATCGTGAACAATTGCAAAAGAAAGGAAAAAACTTTATGCGATGAAATGATATATATTTTAATTTTTAAGCTTTAGTCATTATTATTTCAATTATTTTATTGTTTAACAAATTTTAATTTTGTATGTATGAGTGTACAATGCAAATAAAGAGATAATTAAAAATAATAAATAAATAACTGGAGGTAAAGGAAAAAAGGCAGTTGCCTTAAAAGATACTAAGAGAGATTCAATGCCTCTCTAAGAATATATTTATCAAATTTTGTTCTCAATAAAATTTTTAACAAAAACCACCACCATCACTACCACCATATAAAGTCATTAAATATTTAACACACAGTTCACATGCAACCGTTAAATCTTCCTCCACCCACACGACGAAAATGAAACAAATTAAGCCAAATTAGACTTAATTTCTCACCATCATAAGGTGGCCTTATATGTACATAGATCTGATGAGTAAGTAAATTCATTTAAAATTGATTTTTGAAAACTCATCTTTTATTAACGATCAATAGAGAGTACCATGACGGGGGAGATAAAATATTCAATCAACATTTTAAATTAATAGAAATTTATTGTTTCTTATTTGAACAAATAGTTCATCATATTGTTCGAATATTGCAAAATTTTTTGTAAAATATTTTTGTTAATTTATTTTCTTAACGCATGGTTGCCCTTAATACATTTTAACTTACACCCACCTTTTTCTCCTTTTATATAAGCTTAGTTTTTCAATAAAAATTAAAACAATTGAAATTAAATAGCAAATAAACGCATTAACATAAAAAACGACAATAAATGAAGTACTTAATTAATAGAACTCTTAGAAGTACAAAATATAAAATTAAAATTAATGAGTTCCGTTTCCAAAAGACAACTCTGTGTTATTTTTCATAATAAAACGGCTGAAACGTTGAGAATAATAGTGAAAGTATAGTTAAAAATACTTAAATTGCTTAATTCATGGCAAAAATAATCAAATGTTAGCGAAAAAAAATACTAAATCAAGCGACAGAAGAGTTTGTTTATAGTTTAGTTTTCTTAGGCAAAAAAAGAGATTAGTCTTATGTCCTCAAATACAGGACAATAACAGAAAATATTGAGTCGATTCTTCATCATTATAACTGTAGCTTTAAAAAAACCAATTTAAGAGAATTCCAGTCCTTAGTCAGGTTTATCAAAAGCCAATGCCCGGTTAAAACTCCTATAAGTTTTTTACATGATTTCTAGGCCGTTTCAATACTTGCCGTATTCTTCACCTTACCAAATTCGGCATAATTTTTCTGAATTCATGGCAGTTTAGTTATCTTACCTATTGTTCGTCGGTAGGTAGCGAAGGCGTATCTCACAAAAGAATAGTCAAAGGATGAGAAAGAGAAAAGAAACACGAAAAAGTAAAACAAATAAAAGCAAACTCCTTTGACACCTAAGCAGCCAGATGATGCCCGATATAAATCCTTTCAGAAATCCTGGCAGACGCAGTCTCCCTGAGGCTACTTAAAACGCCCCGATATACAGGGCAAAGGTACAGGATGCAGGCTTACCATCATTTCCGCACAATGGGTGCCTGCATCCCACAACCAAATTCTCGCCCTCAGAGGACAACGCCTAGTTAGAAAATCTATCAGAGTATAAAGAGGTTTCCTGCTCGGATTTGGGTCCATTCCGTTCTCAAGCCGTCAAGTCCGCGCCGCAGCAGCCTAGAGACCCTAAAGTCCCTCCTGCCGCTCCTTGACCCTTCCGTTTAACGACGAAGCCAAACCAATATTGCGCCCTCTGGCCAGCTTATCAGCAATTTGGTTCAAGACAGTACAAAGTTCTTCAATTTACACTTCCGGGAGAGCAAACAGCTATGTCTCCATTAGATTAATGCCAAGACCCCTAACAGACGCCTAGGAAAAGGGTTCCCAAGTGCTGACTGCATGACCTTGTTGTTGGTCACAAGAAACCTTTCCGATATTAGTTGTTTACTAATTCTAAAGAGAAATTCAAATAACTTTAATTGATTTGTACTTGCTTGTACTTGTACTTGGAACCCACTTAAGAATAACCGCCGAGTTTTCACTATCTTCTCCTCAAGAGACAACTGTGTTATGCTTTAACAATTTTCGAGTGCCATATCGAATTAACTATTTTGGCAATCTGTAAGGCTACCTTTCCGGCCATATTTAGCTTCGTTAAATAATAAAATATTTTCTAATTTTCAATTGGGCAAAACTCAATTCGTCATTAGTGTGGGTTCATAAATTTTTAATTTTATACATACCTATACATATACGCGTATGTACATAAATATGTATGTACGTATTTTTTTCTATATCACAAAAAATGTATAGGTAATAAGTCATGTAAATATTATATAAAAAATTATGCTAAATACACATATATAATTGACTAGCTTTGACTATCCGACTTTGCCCGGGAATCTATGTACTAAAGTATACAGCTATTTAGGGGACAACAATTGTTTGTATACTTAGAGTGATTATTTATTGATTTAAAGCCTCAATAAAAAACAACTCTTTATTATGTACGAAAGTTGCCACGCCCACTTAAACAATTCCTCCCACTTTTAAACTGATGATTCGTATTGACTGCCTCTCAAGATATTAAAAAAATCAATATTTATTTGTATTTATTTAGGTACGTACGATGTCCACATATCCGATTATTATGCGCTCACTTATTGGCTGATGATTTGTATTAATTATGAAGTACTTTTTACCAAATTCAGAAACTACTGCTTTTACCGTTCTCGAGATATACAAAAATCAATATTTATTTTAAATTAGAGGCACCATGCTCACTTATCCATCCCCGTTTTTATTTGATGTACAACTTACAATATGTAAGCTGAATCGACGTGCCAAATCTTATTCAAATACCTTTAACAGGAGCAGTGATAAAGGAATGACCACCTACAGCGCCATTTATTGAAATTTTTCGAATTTTCTTTTTCCTAAAGCTTTGCATAGCAATTACGAACAAAATCACAGAAGGAAGTAGCCAATTGGATCCAGTCGTTTCACAAGTTTTAAGCATCCTAACAAACCACAATCCATTTTTATATATACATATCGATTTAAGTCTTGTGTTTAAGTTTTTTGTTACAGTTGAGTAGTTATGTATATGGTATATATAACTCAGATATTATAACATTTGTTTTGATTCATTAGATTTATTTCTTTCAGTCTTATTTTTTAAGCCCACACTTTTAATGTGATGGATGGAGTATAATGGTAATGCCACAAACAAAATGAAGTTGAATGTAATACGTACATACATACATATGTCAACATTCTTGATATGAAATGAATCAAGGTTATGAATTATTTGAATGTAATGTATTGTAAAGCTATTACTATACAAAATAGAGCCAGGGACAGACAGATATTAAATTTTAAAAGGAGTTTTCTTTATAATGTTCTTGACTTTGCATACTTAAAGCATATGTTTTTTACAAACTTGTGCGTCAAAATGTACATACATCTCAACATGAACATACTCGTACATATGTATCTATGTTACCTATCACTTAAATAATACTTTAAAAATGTGTTATACCATAGGTAGTATTTTTAGTAATTTTCTTCAATAAATTTTAATCTTCTTATTGCACATGCAAAATTGATTTTACTTTAAAATTGCACTTGTTTTGGCGTTTGCAAATGTATCGAAACGTAATTCTAATGAAAAAAAACAAAACTTGTTAGGTAATTTATTTTTCTACAGTCGTTTACAATAGATACGAATGACTTCAAAACTGATGCTGGTCCGGTTTAACCAGACAACAAATCAGTCCGTTCAATTGCAAATTCATTCATAAATTCTAATGCAAAATACTTGTTGCGTCTGACCATAATGTTGCTGTTTGTGTTTGCTGGCGCTGTTGCAGTTTTTTTCTTCGATTAGTTAAACATAAATGGTGATATTAGTGTAGTAACACTTCTATCGATTTCGTTCTATTATCCACCACATTCAACCAACGCATATTAGCAACATACAAACTGGTTACACATGCGCAGTTGAGAATTGTATTAGATTTTTTATTAATTTGCTTTAAATACCATCTGAATGTATGTATGTATTTCTTCTACATATGAATTATTTTATGAATGAAATTAAAAGTTTTTGCAATGCCTTTATGGGGGTTGAATTATTTGTAACCAATAAAAAAACCAACCACTGGAATTGATTTGAATTGCAAATAATTTTGACGATGCTTTACACACAGCAGTGGATAAATATAGAAAATACTAGCTTTACCCATCCATTTTTATGTCACCTAATTCCCTTTATTAAGGCATTTGAAGTTTCCTGCTGATGTATTTATTGAGATGTATACAAATAAATATTTTTTTTTTTTTATGGGCGGTGCTATACTCACTCTTCCTGTGAAGTTAGTTTTTTAATTCAAAGTGCACCTTAATAATAGAACACCAGGTCGAAAATTTAAAGACTTTAGCTTTTATAGTTACCAAGATATACCGTAATAACTACTTACTTGCCCTTTTACCTCTTATTAGCCCCTCAAAGTGTAACTTTTAAAAATGTATTTTTGTACAACACATTTAAATGCATGATGAATGTTAGCAAACAAAAAACTTTGCTTTAAGAAGAAAAATGCGTGTCATTTGAGAAGAAAAGTTACCAAATTTTCGCGTTTTCCCCCCCGATTTTATATTCTCCGAAGTCCAATTTCGGAAAAAATTTATTAACTGGATCTAAGTACCTTTGCTCCAAATTTCAACAAAATTGGCTAGTCGTTTACGCGTGGCCGGTTTTCTGCCTATTTTAATCTCTTCCATGTCAAAATTTGAAAAACTCATACCCTATTTATTGCATTTACATATATGTCAGGGTTTCTGGACACTAGTGATAATAGAAATAATTTTCAGGTTAGATTTCTTAGTTTAGACATAAGCTACTATTACTAGTTAAACCCCAAATAGCTCGGAGTTGGTGACCAATATCAACACACAAAAACACTATAAAGACGAGGAAAAACAAACCAACAATAAACATAGCACTCCTTACAAACGACTCAATGAGTACTATCCAGTAATGGGAAATGCAATTTGCAGAAAAAATAGTCGACATTTTCCGCAATATTGTTAACCGTATTGGTAACTAAAGACCCTTAGCTGTTTTACATTTATTTTTAGGGTAACATCGGAATTTCACAAGGTGCCTAATAACCTGGCTATTCAGTTATCAGGTAGTACTCGTATTTCTCGTAGACTACATCCCTTTATTGCGCCTTTATGATCGGTCAGTGAATTGCGTAACGCAGTATAGTGAGAATTTGTTCATTCGTGAAAAAATCTTCCTGCGAATGAGCAAATTTAAATTAAACGTCCATAGACACTACTCTACCCATCCTATATCCCATAACCTAGTTTCCCAGTACCAGCACAATGCATGAGTAGGGGTTATCCACTGAGTACCGGTCTCAAGAAAAAAAAGAGTATCAGGTTATCCGGGTGCCGGAATATTAAGATCACAAGAGAAATAAGCCGGTCGACTACTTTGCTAAAAGAGAGGACATTTACTGGACTACTTTATCCTTTGGCTTTAAGAGGAATCTCCCGAAAGAGAAGATGAGAAAATGATCAAATGAATCAATGACACTAGTGGCCTGGACTAGCAAATTATCTTCAGGTCGTTTTTCATATTTCCGGTCTATATTTAATAAATTTAAATTTAACGGCTATATAAACTATATAAATATTTCCGGTCTGTAGTTCATATTTCATGCGTATATTTAATGAATATGAATTTAAAGATTTCCAAACTATTTTTCCGGTCTATATATGTATTTCCGGTTTTTATTTAATGAATTTGAATTTAACGGCTTTTAACATTTTCATTTCCGGTCTAAGTCAAACGAATTTGAATTTAACTACTTTTCAAAATTTATATTTTCGGTCACTATATTATGTCTCCGGTCGTTATTTAATTAATAAATTTGAATTTAAGGTTTTTAAATTTTATGTTTCCGGTCAACATTTGAATTTAATGGCTTTTGAATCTTGATTTTTGGTTTTCATTTCCGGTCTAAATATAACGAATTTAAATTTAACTGATTTCCAAATTTTTTATATGCGGCATATATCACAATTTCGGTCCTCATTTAATGTATTTGAATTTAACGTTTTTAAGCTCCTATATATTTCGGGTCTAAATTAATGCTTTTGAATTTAACGGCTGTTTACACTATAATTTCCGGGGTTTATTTTCGGTCTGATTATAACGAATTTCAATTTAAAGGCTTTTTATATTTCCGAGTCTATATATAATATTTCCGAGTCTTATTTAATGAATTTGAATTTAACGTTTTTCTAAACGTTATTTTTTCGGCTTTTCAACCTTTATATTTCCGGCATTTATAACTTCAATTTATCAGCTTTTCCTAAACCATAAAATTCCAGCCAGTAGTTTATATTTCAGATCTATCTTTTATGAATTTGAATTCATTCTTGTATTTATTTTTTGTATTCGATCTATATTTAATGAGTTTGAATTAAAAGCCTTTTTAAATTCCTGTTAGTTTGCGAATACTTTTTTGAGGGAATATGGTGAAATGAGCTATTATATATAATATTGGCGCCTGCAGATTCTGTTGTAAGGAAGAGGATACAATGGAGCATTTGATAACTAACTACGTGCTACTTGGACACAGGAAATGCGTGCTACTATACGCATATACGCTGGTTGAGCAGAAATTCTTTAGACTGCAATTTAAGAAGCTGTATTTGTGTGTTAAGTTTTTTGGGGAGCTTATCAATAATGATTGACTGACGAATAACTCTTGTATGGAAATCTTCATAAGGCTTAGCCAGACATTCTGGTTATACCAGACATCAGCATGACTCTGTTTTTGATGTAAGATCTGCTTTAAAGCTTCCATTCTTTTTTGTTTAGATATTACAATCGGACCACAATAATGATTAAACTTAAGTCGTGGTAGGTATTCGCATTACTTTGTTCTATGCTTTTCGAACTCAACTTTTTCGTAAGTTCGGCCATGTAAATGTTCTGCAATTTTGTCTTTTCCGGAATATTTCGGGCCTTTTGGAGAATTATCGTTATCTATTTGTACCAATAGTTAACATGGATAGATAACATGGGGCTTAAAAAATGTTTTCAAATAATAGTTCGCCTCTAGATATTAGCACTTTAATTAGATATGCCCTACATATGTAAATAGGGGGAAGATTAATTTTATTATCTACTTTACTACTTCAGTATGAGCTTCTTTTTTTCAGCCTGATAAATCTTTCTTTTTGTTGCTCTATGGTTTCTTTAAAAAACATTTAGTAAAGACCCCTTTTAAGTTAAAAAATCATTAGCTTAGAAGGCTGCACATATCTGATGTATGTGTGCCACTAATAGTTAAAAAAATACAATTTTTATTCTTAAATTTAAATTTAAAAATTACACATTTCTAGGCACGTATGTATAAGTATGTGTGTATTAAGCGCTTATAAAAAATAGTTTGCGTTTTTAAATTAAATTTTACTCTGTAGGTGTCTAATTTCATTCATTCATAGTCGTATTGTCGTAAACGACTTATTTAATTTCATAAAAATAAGTAAAAAAATAGTGATAAACAGCAAAAATTTAAGAACAAATTGAAAGAGTGCTTGCATATGCAAGCATATACGCGTATTTGTTTTTAATTAGAGACGGTGTTACTGTGTGTGTGTCATTCAAATTAAAAATCTAAAAAAAACGGAATAAAAATAAAAGCAACTTGTTTAAACTTGTTTGTTTTTGTTGTTATAGTGGTTCAATAAAAGAGAAGAAAATCGGCCAACACTAAAAATCAACAACAATAACGCATTATCAGATACTAACAACACCTGTGGGTTGCACCTACGCTTGATATTATTATTACAATAATATTTCATATGCTGTGTTAATATTGTTGTCTTTATTTTCTTACATAAACTACTCTCGTATACTTGGTGTTGTTGTTTGAAAACAAATTTTTCAACACTTTTATACTCACCAATACAAATACAAGTATTTTTTTTTGTTTGTTTCATTATGACATTCGTCTGTTGAATTGCATTTAAACGCATGCCATTTGCACTTAAATGTGCACTCACTAACACATACTCGTATGCGTCGTATTTAATTTGTGTCAATATTGTGTATTGAATTTATGGATTATCGTCGTCACTGGGTCATGATGTCTTTTTAAAGCCAAAGTCAATTGTTGCTTTTGACCATATTTCATTTTAATATTTTAACGTTTTGACTGCAAATGCTTATCAACACCAACAAAGCTATAAAAAACGGGGGGAAAGAAATATGCTCGTAAAATCATTAAACATGATAATCATGATAGTGGTGATAGAGATTTTAATTCGTTTCTTGTTTTGCATTTTCTTTAAAAATTGCTGCAATACATGTGTATGTATATTAAAACGGTCCACATGTCTCTTGTTTTACACATATGTATTATATTAGAAATGCAAATTTTTTTTTTAATGCAAATAAAATTTAATAAAAATATAGACGAATTTTATCACTTTTGAAACGGAAACACAATATAATGAGTACAGAGTAATTACAATGCAATTATTACATCCATCAAATTGAAATAGATTCCAAAAATACATTTCGAAACAAATAACCTTGAGGAATTTGTGTGCATTTTTCACATTTTTATCAAATTTTTTTCCACATTTTTTAAGCTTAGAAATGTTTTTGTACACTCCTTTATATAATGGATGGTCCAACCAAAACGCACAATGTTGATTGTAAATAAAACAAAAAGTGTTCAGAGAATTATCTTAATATTTTTTATTATGATAGAAGGATCTATGACATTTCGGCCAAATGCTCGCCACGGCTTCGGTGGCATACGTCTACCCGTCCGTCCTTATTTTCAATGACTCTGAGACATAATTGAGGTACAATGTCTTTAATGTAACGAATTATCTCATCCTTTAGCTTTTGAATTGTTCTCGGCTTATTGAAGTACACTTTTTTATTTAAATATATCCCCAAAGAAAGAAGTCCAACAGTATCAAATAACATGAGCGTGGCGCCTAATTAACATCGCCACGACATGAGATAAACGGCCATTGAATTTCGACGTTTCTTCTGCCACACTATTGCAAACAACAGCAATATTTTCCACGGAACGAACTGGCCGAGCATGGACAGGTGTTTCCGCATTTCCTACAGACCCGGTTTGCTGAAATATGCGCACAATGCTCCCGATTATGAACACATTTAGTTGATTATGTTGGTCAAAAGTATCACGAAGTGCACGAAATGCATTTTGATTTGAACGCACTTTTTCGCAAAAGGCTGCAACAATCTCAACGCGCTGCAAAATTGTGCACCTCTCCATGGTAGAATTTGTCAAACACTGAAACAAAGAAACGTCAAATGAAGTTGGCCAAAAAACTTGACGTTAACATGTGACTCAAAATGAACATCGTGCATTACGGTTGGACCACCCTTTACATACATATGTAGGTACCATACTATTTATGAATTAAATAAGAAGGTATGGTAAAGACTCCATAATTGCAAAGACAGGAGTAACGTACTTTTAATTTTATATATATATCTACTGTTGTTATTGTCATGATGGTATGATTAATTTTTTGTTATTTTGACAATAAAAAACTTTTGTTCTTTTAAAATTTAGTCATACAATCGTGAGTTAATTAAATGATGTTTCATTTAATAATAAAATTTGATCAAAATCCTCAACAACAACACTAATAATAAACAATACGAGTAAGTGCCATTTTGGCTTAAAGTTTCAATAACAGCATTTGGAATTAAAGCGTGGTCGGTCATCAGTTGTGTTATAACTGGTGTAAGCAACAACAATAATAATAATAACATCAAGAAAAAAATGTTACCCACGCTTAACAATCGATCGACACTAGTCGACATTTATGGTCATCATTGTGCCACATCAAAAACGAGCAAAAAATTGAAAAAAAAGAGTTTCTTGTTAAAAAATTTTTAACTTAAAAATTTCGTATACGAGGGATACTATTTATATTTCGGGAATAGCAAATAATAACAAATATTTTTAAATGAAAATGGCTTTATTGTATTTTATTTTATTTCAAAATAATCCAATTGATGATCAATAGACTTCTGCATTCGTTCAAACTATTTCTCAAGGCACCTTCAAAACATGGTTTTTGAACGCTTCAACTGCTTTTTCGGCGCTCGTAAATCGTTAACCACGCAGTTTACCTTTGATATTCGTTGTTTTGACTGCCCAAAAATTCACCTGTTTGACGAGATGTGTGAGAGTATACAACCCGCCGTCTTCGGCGGTTAGTTTTACGAATTTCTCCGAAGACTTCCTTCAAACAAATCGTCGTATATAATTAAGAATTGACCGTCTTACGTTGCTCAAGCGGAACAGTGGCCACATGACCCATTCGGCCAGAGAAATATTCCCGCACGGTCGATTGTTGTTTTGTTTCCGGCTCATACGCATATATCCATGATTCGTCACCTGACACGATTTTATACACGTCTTTCGAAGCACCACGGTCGAACTTTTCAACCATGTCCTTACACCACGATCCCTTTTTTTTGAGCGATTGATAAATTATGGGGTGTACAACGAGAACAATTTTTTTTTTTACAACCAAGTGTTCATGCAAAATCTTATGTATTGAAGTGGAACATGCAAGTAGGCCTCTATCTCACAATATGTCACATGACAATCTTGCATTATCAGTTCACGCACTGCGTGTATGTTTCTTGGCACAACAACGGATTTTATATGACCTTAACGGAATTTGTCGGCAATCCAACAGACAATTCCATTCAAAGAAGCCCCTGACTTTCCAGCTTAGATCTGGCTATGATGACAAACATCAGACGAATGATCAAAAGAAAATGTCACCTACTGGGAAAACATTACAATGCTAAAGAAGGATTACCGCCAGCACTTACCAAGGACCTTCACCACTACACAATCATATGGAGTCGAGCTACACTAAATTACTTAGATTACTACTTAGCTAAAAACCAACTTGATTACTGAAACTCAAAGAAAGTAATGGATGCTTTTTGGAAAGCCTATATGCTTCCTAGAGGAGTGACGGAGAAAAAAAAGGCTACGAACAGAGCCAAATATCCTATACTGTGATAGAAGAAATGCCTTTTTTGGCCTAAATAACAGGACATCTACATGTTCATTTGTTTTGGCATACATCAAGCAGAATATACATAGATCATATCCAACATTTCTTAAAATATGCTGGAGTACCAGACAGTACTCTAAGTGCGCTCTTGTTGAGTAGCAGCAGAGCTTTGGATCTATCGAGAGAAAAGAAAACAAATTTCTTTGCTAGCCACATGCCGAAGGCACTTTTCCATTTTCCTTATTCAGCTCCCTACAATAGCAGAAATATTTTGCCTTTCGAGAGCCCTCATGATGGCGTCGTAGATAGAAAGAAAGGCTTCCAGAGCCTTTTTGTCAACGTCCTAACATGATGACTTTCCATCACAGCGGGCTTACCCGACTGATAGACGAATTCTAGACGTTGAATAGACCTCATGACAAGATAGGTTCCCTTATATAATTATCCAATAGTCTCTCCATCGTTTTAAGAAAAAAAAAGAATTCAGAATTGTTAAGGCCAAATGCCTAGGCTTTTTCAAATCCTCCAAGCGCTTCTGATAAAAATATTTTGTTAGTAAAGCCCTTAGCTCTTTGTAGCCTTTGCCTTAATTGTTGCAATTCTTTGTCTTTTCGAGGTTTTTTTTGTCAGACAGCTTCTTCGGTAGCAAATTGTCTACGTCACGAGTGGCTTTAGCGAACCCTTTTTCGGTATTTCTGTAGGTGCCAACCGAATATTTTCATTTTATGTCTCTCTAAGGGTCTAGGATGCTAATCCAGAGTCGTTTGCGGCTTTTTATTTCCACATTTATTGGACTATGGCCTCTTATGGCTCAAAGATGTTGGTTGCTTATGGTGTTGTAGGTAGGCAACAATTCACAAATACTTTTAATGTCTACAAATCTCGACTACGGGTGCTCCAAGTCTCGCAACCGTATAACAGCATAGATTTTATTAAGCTACTGAAGATATTGTATTTCGTGCGGATGGAGATGTAACTGGACCTCCGTATCGAGCCCAGTTGGCCGAATGACTGTTTAGCTTTCCTTATTCGGCTCAAGACATATCAAGTCATAAACTTTCAAGGTTTGTAAACAAATGAATCCATATTTCGTTCATAATTACAAAAGAATGCTAAAAGATGCAGACTTATCTAAAGGAAGTAGTAGAGTAGTAGTAGTTCATTATCGAAAAAGTAATTTTAAATACAAGGGATTTTTTTTTTTTTTTTTTTTTTAGTGATGATAGAGATAGGAAATCACACCATTCCTGGCTAATGATTTACAAATATTTTTAAAATCACTTTTAGTTTTAACAGAGAAAGTCTTCTCGTGAATACATCCCCATCCCACCCCCCACATAAATAAATCGCAAACAAGTAGATGTAAATGATTATGAAATTTCCTAAAATAATTTGGTGAAAAGTTTTGGCCCAGTTATCATCAATGTTGTTGTTGTTATATCTTATAAATTATATACAAGAAAAATAAAGTTCCGAACATGTGCCGATGGAGTAAATTTAGAGATTTTTAGAAACAAATGTTAAAAGAAACTTTAAATATTCATTCATGGAGTCGTCATTTAGATATTTTAGATTATTATTGTTGTGTTTTCTTATTGTTGTAGATCAAGTAGGTGTCGTTAGATCGCATTAATCATACACATACAGATAGAATTTATCTCACACACACACACACACACACACACACACACATTCATAATAATTTAAAACAACCCACTTTAATATTTTTTCTTTTTTTGGTTTCCTTAGAACCAACTAAAAATAAAAAATAGAAACAGAAACGGAGATAGACATTTTAATGTCATGACATATTTGTCCATAAATCTAAGATGAACGAGATTGAACAATAAAAATGCCATCTCTCAGTAGGAATAATAAAACAAAATTACACTTATACCTCTTTTTGAAAATGTAGGCCGTAAATCTAAGTGCCGTAAAACCAGGTGAATAAAAGTTGCTTCTGCACGCTAGATAAGTTTTGTTAAAAAACGATGAATCCACGGTTTTTGTAGCTGTATAACGAGGTAATTTGAGCCGTAAAGCAAATGTGGCCCATAAGTCAAGCAAACCGTTGTAGCGAAATGCTGTATAAAGAAAGGCCGTATAAAGAGGTATGAATGTATATTCACATTCAAAATTTTAAATTTATAGAAAATTACCATGAGAGCTATATTTTATATAGAAAGTAATTTTTGATTTTACGGTGGCAATAAATAATTGGCCTTCTGAACGTGCTATACAACGATATATTGACGCACCATTTTTCACTATATGAAATGATCGTACCAACAAAACTATAGTTATGATTCTGAGTATTTTATATGCCCCCGTTTTTAGCAACTAAGCTCCTTCCTTCCGGATAAAGAATTTTGCATATGCATATGTATGCAGATACAAGATTCAGCTGGACAATAATTAAAGTCTAACGTGATAATACGAGTAGCTTGATGTGTCATCTCAGAAACAATTGCAAAGTTATTCAACTGCCCTAAATAATCCATCATTTCTGACAAATTTAGAATCCAAATTTCTCAGTGACACACGACTGAGAGAGCTCATATTATGAAATGGATCATACCTTAGTCTATGCTTCTATAGAGCGAAGCAGTTATATAGTCAGACATAAACAATATCGTTTTCAGAAATTGGTTGTATATGCTCCTTCTTCCCTTCTGCTCTTTAGCCTGAATAGGAGTAGAATTCTAAGCGCATGCGCTCTTCTCCAATTTCAAACACCAAGTTTGGAAGATGGTATTCAATCTGATTCTTCCATCGGAGTTTAGATCTGCTCATCAAAACATCTTCACTCATAGGCACGACATATCCAAGCGTCTAACGACTTTGATATCAGCATAAAGCTCATATAGTTAGACTTCGAGAACAGCTTTATCTGCTTGCGTAAGTACCGCGTGATTTCCGATTGTTGAGAGAGAGCTTTGTTCTTGAACTGCTGCTTAGTTTATAACAAAATAGACTCCTTTTTACCATCGCTGCTTACTTTTAACTAAAACGGGCTCTATTTTTTCTACTATCGCTTCTTAATCTATAACAAATCATCTTTTAACTATAGCTGCTTAATCTATAACAAAATGAGCTCCTATCTTTCTACGATCGCTGTCTTTCTTTTACTAAAATTGGCACCCATCTTTTCACTGTGGCTGCCTAAAGGTTCAACTAGACCAGACTTAACATAGCACAATAGCCGTAACCTTAATAAGTTGTTCACAAGCAACCTTATGCTCACCGCTGTGTGTGACATACCATAAAGTCATAGCAATCATCATATTCAAAGACTTGACGTTACGCCATAGGCATAACCGTAATTTTTGTTAAAAACCAACCTTATGGGCAACATTGTATATACAACAAATAAACACATCAACAGCAGTTATTATGGCACCAATAATCGATGAAAGTTTGTTATGGCCGAAATAACATCTCCTAGCAACCATTATTCTTCCTCTTATCTCCAAACTGATGTTGTTCGTTTTATGTATGTCTATACCGATATGGATACCAAGCAACGGCCTGACTGATTTAAACTTGGTTAAACCCAGAGCCTATTTTGATTCCTTTTTCATCACGAAGGGGCACTCATCTCTCGGTGGTGACACGTGGTAGCTACTTTGTCATCCTCAACATCATACTGCCACTGAATTTTCCTCCAAACATGTTATTCGATTCTTTAGTTTGTTGTTTTAACTCAAATAAAAGTCAAAACGCTCTTATAAAGACCCCTTTTATTTCATATATTATTTTATGTTGATATTTGTTCACAAATGTTGTTGCATTATTTTAATTTCATGATCTTTTTCAGTTTCTTTTTTTCTAATTTTTTTTCTGTTTTCGGATGTGGGTTTTCCTTTTGTTGCCATTTAGAAAAAAAAAAAACAGAAAAACAAAAAAATAATTATCACAAGACCCTCCATATAAACACATACACAAACATACATATTTTGGATTGCAAATAAATTTTAACAAATACGAGTACTTATGATTGGTACCCACTTTCACATACTTGTCGTACTCATACTCCTCATTCATACCTAACGTTGTGTCGCATAAGTTTTTCGATTTTTTTTATCTCAATCTTGTCCGAAATAAGTAGTTATGAGTTGTATATGAGTTTCGTTGATTATTACCATTTTTGGGAAATGGATGAACTGCGTACGTAGACTGTGTTTGTATCGTAACATGATGATGACGACGGCGACAACGACGACGATATGCCATAATAAATGGGCTTTAATGAAATTCCAATGGGGGTGTTTTATGGTCACAAAACTTCAAAATCCAGTCCATTGGTATGTGTCGATTGGCGTTTCTTGCCAATATGTATGTTGTTGTCAATAGCAGCGAAAATTATTTACACTGAAAGAAATTTGGCATCATTTCTTGTTTAATTTTATTATGAAATAAAATATTTTACAGCTGCAGTTATGCCACAATCTATGAAATAGCACAACATTCGAAAGACAGTCACTACTTTTGTTTGCAATACTTTAAGCGATCTAATAAGTTTGAGCTTGGGCTTGCTTACTCGACGCAGTCTCGAATACAATAGACGAAGTTTGTCAAATCGTTATTTGATAATTTTTTTAAACTTTTTTAATTGCTGTGTCACTATCCAGACTATAACCTGTAACCAAGTCCTATACTAACAGTATATATCTTACAATACTTCAGGTCTATCATGTCCAAATCTGAGCAGGTACTTTCTAAAGCATCGTGGATTAAGTAGTATCATGTAGTACCAATTTGTATTTGAAGTATCATTCCTAAATATTTAGGATGAGATTGCACATCTATCTTACTTCATGTCCACATTTGTGCAGGTATTTGAGATGATATTGTACGTCTCGAACCTCTCTAAAGACTATGTCTCTTTAACATATTTAGTCACAATAATATTGTGTCCAGCTCATTTGTGTTCCTCAGACTGATAAGCTGCTAGAGCGGGCTAACTCCTTTCGGTTATCCAGCTATTTGTTGGACGTGAACAGAGCCCGGGCAGATGGGAATTCTTGCTCCATTGCTAGACTCACCTAGCACAGGTTGGATATGAAGCCTACTAAACAACTATTTAAATTGCACGGTTGGACCATTTCCTCTACCGTAGCTCTCCTCACAAATCATTGTGTTATGGGCAGGTACACACAGGGGCTACGCTTACCTGCGAATGACTTCTGCCTAGATTGTAGGTCAGTTGAAGAGAAGGAGAGCGTGTTCCATTTTATCTGCTAGTGTCCGTCTCTAGCTCGGCGGAGTCTTCTCACATTGGTCTCTTCATTTCTCGATGGCTTGTCAGAGTTATCGATCCTTGACATCAGGTTGATAGCCAGATTTATTAGACTTTCGGATCGGTTTTCGTGCTTTGCCTCTGGTTGATCATTATGACCGGTGAGTCTGGAATCTGGTAACTAGCACAGAAACAACGGGCCGCTATGCATGCTCAAGTGTGCCTTGATTTGACGATGATGCGACTCTCTCTCACCCTAACCTAACCTCTATCTATTTAGTGAGGTATTCTGTCATACACACTCTTCATTTCGTAGGTTTAGGTTTGGATTTCCCTACATAAGACAGCATCTTTGCAAGAAAAGCCGAGGTCTCTGAAGTTTTTTAAGCAAATCGTAAAGCTTTACGTTATCCAGTTTCTGCTTAGTTTATAGGTAATATCTCTTGGCATGGATAGGACTGCTTATAACACACTGTCAAAAACAAAGTCTTTTTAGACTTTGGTCAACTGACGCTGTCAAAGGTATCAAAAGTCCTCTCAAGATCTATAAAAGCAAGCTGAGGTAGCGAACGTCGTCACTCAATGGAATGTCATTGGGAATGTTTATTATCATATGACCCACATTATTCTCTGAGTGTATTTATCGTGTTCAGCATTTGTTTTTTGTCCACTCTTATGATTCCAAAGAAGCAATACAATACGATAAAAAAAGTAAAAGTTGAAGAAACAATTTTGGCATAATGAGTGTTGGAAATCATTTGTAAATGCGAAAATAAAAATTTTAAAACTCAATGAAACAACAGCAACAGCAGGCAGTAGCAACAGCATTAGCAGTAGCAACACAGCATCTGAAAGAGAAAAAATTAAATGGAAATGAAAATTAGAAATAGAAATACGAGTAGACAAGTAACAATTTTTCCCACATACATTTCAACAACATAATGCAACATAATGGCAGCGTTAAAAAAATAAATTATTATGGAAAAATATTTTTAAATTTATAACAAAAATAAAAAAATAAACAAAAATGTTTGTTATTTTCATTAAATATCAAAAAAGACAAAAAAATTCAATACAGAAAAATGTAATTTTTTTTAACACACTCTGACTTGCCGGATGGCGCGACACCATACATTTCAAAAACACATAAGCACCCCATCCATGGCACAAATGTGTGTTATACACGACGCACTAAATTTTTAACAAAAATATTTTTTTTTAATAACAATTTTAACAAAATTTAAATATTTTTTGCAATTTTTTTTTAACAGTAATAACGAAAACAACAACAACAACAACAACATTGTAAGGAAAATTGTTGCAAAATTTCAAATTAACACCTTAAAGCCATAAGATTTCATTACATTTTATGAATCTGTAATAGGAGTCTAGCTCATACGAGTACTTGTATGAACAAATTTTAATGCTCACTGGAATGAGGGGAGTTTGATAATTTTATAAGTTTTTGGAAAAATAAACTTCACTTGCAGAAAAGCATGTTATTCTACAACACAGACCTTTTTGAGTAAAAATTCCACACCAAGCGTCCTAGGCTTTCTATGCGTTTCCAATTAGGTAAGTAGAAGCGGCTGCACGAAAGTAAGGACACAGGTAGATCAAAAGTAGCCCATTGTGATACCACCAGCCTCTTATACCCAGAACCGTCCGGAACTCATAAGAAAACCGCAAAGCTTCCCAATGTCAGTACTCGACAGCTCCGTAAGCTCAGTCGCATGGTTGAAGCCCAGGTGCTTCTTTCTTCTGCCACATAATGCAGGGCATGTGCACAGTAAGTGAAGAATTGCTTATTCCTTCCATTCATTTGCCTCATAATCATAAACTTGCAATTTACCAATGAGATGCACGACGTTAAAAATTCGCTTGTAAGTTCGATAGTGGAGTCATACCTGGCCAGTTTGTCAGCCCTACAGTTCATCGGAATATCAGATATAATATAAATGTTGAGAAATCTGCGGTAATTTATAACTGTTCTTGAGGTCAATATGTGAGATCTCAGAGCTATCACAGCCACCTGGCTATCAGGAGACGTTACCTTCAGGAGACGTTACCTTTTCCAATAATCATCAAACCAGCTCGTATTGCCGATACCATCGCCTAAAAAACACTACAGTGGTCAAATAACCTTATTTAATAGACGCCGAATTCGAAAAGGCACCTCCACCCACCGCTCCATTCAACTTGAAGATCTGCTCGGGATTTTTAATGAGCTGCATCACACCATTGGCCCATTCCCGACTGTCCGGAATCGTAGTGCTATGTATTCAACTCCCACAAAGTCTCCCAAACTTGTCACAACCTTTAAGTGCGTTTCTAATTACAGGTACATTGCAAAGCATAGCTCTCTTTCATAAGAAACAATCAAGCTACAATTTGGAGCTACACTGTCTATTTGTGGTATCCATGACTTTATTAGGAGTTGAGGACTATATAACCCTTTGCTACACCACTGATGGCTTTTATTACAAAGTAACTCCACGTCAAGACAACAACCTATCCGCGATTTGAGTCTACGCTGTAACCACCGGCTACACAAGCGGCTCAGATTTGAGTCCCCAGCAGACAACATGACCAAAAAATGTAATTGCGGTTTCAAGTGTTTAAAAAGGAGACTTCAACTTCCCTCCAGACAAATCCATCTAAAAGAAGCCTTCCTGACCTTCCAGCTTACTTCTGATGATCATGACAAACATCAGACGAATAATCAGGAGAAAACGCCACCTGCTAGGGAAAAGAATTGCGATGCTAAGATGGAATCAACACCACCACTTAGCAATGATCTTCACCACTACACAATCATATGGAGGAGAGCTAAAGTTAATTTATCATCTACTTAACTTGAAAATCAACTTGATTAATGAAACTGAAAACAGTAATATATTCTTTGTGGAAAGCCATATGTTCCCTAGATAAGTGACGGAGAAAAAAGACTGGTCAAATATTGTTATGATGATACGTTGCAAACACTTTAGACAGCGAATGCATTGGCTAGGGGCGGTTCAATGACACCATATATTGATCCGGAACCTTACTGTGCGGCACCACTTACTACCATCCTCAATCTAATCAACAATGGGGAAATTGCCAAATGCTTGGAATACTGGTATGCTCAGAGGGGACTTCATCACTCTAGAGCGGCGATCAGTCTGCAATTTGGCCGTCGTTCTAAGGTTATCAAGTAGGGAAGGCCGGACTTAAAACCCCTAACTAAGAGCGCATCAGAAGAGAAAGGCAGTCACAGATGTGGATGTTTGTAGATTGCTCTCACGGGCTTCAGAGACATCGAAACACAAATTGTGTGAATGTTGTGTGCCTGATAGGTTTAGATGGAAATGTTTAGGTAGACAGGGTCTCACTGTGTGACGTATCCACCATTATGGTTTCAGATCTGTTTATTTAAAAGCAAAGCAGTTAAGACTTGAAGCCTTTTGACCATGAAACTTAAAAAGAAAATTGTTATCCATCTCTGCTTTATGAGATATTTAACATTATTATACAGTTTACATTTATTTAAATTGAAATCAAAATTTAGCAGAATAATGCTTTTCATTTTTAAAATAATTTACTGGTGTTGGTGGTGGTGGTGGCTCAAGTGCTGACAAACTATCAATTTCCTTTGATGTTGCTTTACAATGACAATCGAATTTTATATGTGCCAACGCACAGCAAACTTACAAATCAAATACTCACTCGTATAATGCAATTGTAAGTATTGGCTTGATCAGGGCTGTTTTTTTGTATTTACAGTTAAAGTAGTTGACTACACTCGTACCCGTATGTGTGTAATTTTGGGTATGGCTTGAGAGTAGAGAAAGAGAAGGTTGTAAGTAAACGTTACACAAAGACAGCAGGATGGCATTTGCTATGTGGCAGGCAGGCATATAACAACAGGCGTTTCAAATCCAATATGCGTTTGTATGCAAATTTTATTTTTTGTCATTTTTAATTTTTTTTTTTTAAATTCAGTTGTTTTCTTTGCAATAATATTTTATTCATAATTTTTCTTATTTTTATTGTTTTTATTCGTTGTGTAAAAGTAAAAATGAAAATTTTTATTGAAATTGATTTATGGCAATAATTTGAAATGCAATTGGGTTGAAAACAGAAGACAAATATGAACTAAAATTAAAGTTTTAAATTCACTAGATTCATTTCATATGTACAATGTATGTGTGCATGCATATATATGAGCTTGTATTGTACACATCCTTGGTAAGATGGTGGCAGTTTATTTAATTGTTTGATTTGTTATCTGTCAAAATAACAGATGTTTAGTTTAACATTTTGGGATTCGTGGTGGCATAACAGTAATAAGCAAAATGGGTGGTTTAATGTTAAAATAATGTACAGTTTAAATTGATTACCAGGTAGAGAATTGATTCGACCTACTGCTACAAGTGAGGTTACTTTTTATCACAAAAGTATGTTTTCTTTCTATTCATTGATCTTCTTGCACAGTCCGTCACTCATCTACGGAGTATATTGGCTTTCCACAAAGCAACCATTACCTTGTTTCAGTTTCAATAATCAAGTTTCAATCTAAGTAGATGATTAATCTACTGTAGCTCGCCTCGATATGATTGTGTAGTGATTAATATTCTTACTAAGTGGTGGTGGTCCTGTAATTTTTTTTCCCCAGTAGGTGGCGTTTACGCCTGATCATTCTTCTGATTGCTTGTCATAATCGCCAGAGGTAGCTGGACTTATCTGGAGGGATATTTAAGTTTCTTTATTAAATACTCGAGACCGCATTTAATTTTTTTTACCATGTCCTCTACTGGAGATTCGAATCTGTGGCGCTAGTGTTGTATGCCTGATTTCTAAACACAACATCGCACCACCCTCATTCTTAGGATAATAATACGATGATAGAAATTTTGTTATTTCCTTGCCTTTTTTTTAGTAATCAAAACAGTCTCCACTCTTCAGACCAATCTAGAAACAATAGTGGGCATAACACTCCTTGATATATTTTTCATATGTGTGACTGAAAAATCCGCTATGAGACTAAGGAATTAGGCGGACTGCGGGACATGCGAATTAGTCATGGCACCGGAATCTACTATTCGGAAAGATTCAATCTTAATTTATATTAATGGCTTGAAGACAGAGGCAGGAACATGCTAGAGATTTTACTCGGATGAACTTTGATTCTCGTAATCACTCAGAATATCCGATTGAATCTCAAACCATCGGTTATTGATATCTACATGAACCGTCTTGCACTAATCGACGTTCTTAGTTCCCACATAGTTAGATCGAACCGTCTCAATGGCTCGGCTTGAGTTATATTAAGTCGTGCTGATATGGGTCTCGAATCATGGAGGCATTCGAAAGAATGACTTTGCTGAAGAGGATCCCTCTGTGTGTGGCTCTTCTTTAGAGTATCGCAATAGGCCATAGGGCCCCCGTATGCACTTGCTAACTGCGGATGACCCATGTAACCTAACCTAATAAAAATAGACTGAAATGCTTCAACTTTGAATAGATCCAGATAGAAAATGTATATGCATGTATAATAAATTCGGATAGACCTTTGATGATCTACCAAATTTAAGGCTTGAGTTATGAAAATAGGAAACACTCAGCTGTTACGAAACTAGGGAAATCTGGCGATATGGATGTCCGCAGAATAGGGCAGATGCCCAAAACTATATGTAAGAAACCTAATAAGGGATATAACTGACCATAAGCTTTTTGTCGACATGACTAAAGGCTAAAAAACTCATTTAATGAACTTTGCAGAAGCTGTCATTGCATGGCATTTGACGACTTCAAGGTGTCCTTGCTCAATCGGATAAGGACGATTTTTACAAAGTCCGTGCCTTTGTAAAATCTGAGTGGCTGATAGAGCTTATGAGGAGTTGAATAACTTTGGTAGGTTAGGGAACACATTAAACAGAATAGCTACCAATTAAACCTACCAAGCGGATTAAAGCTACCTACTCGAGAGTAGCTTGGTATCACAATAGTGACCCACAATATGAAACCAAAGACTTTATTTTGTTACCTTGGTCACCCGGAAACCTCAAAAACTTCGGATCTTTTAGGTATTTGGTTGAGGCCTTTCGGAGAGTACATGTGGTGGTTGTAATTTATAACTAAATCGCAGGAAGAGGCTATTGATTCGGCGTGGTGTTGCATAGGGATCAAGAACGAGGCATTGTTAACGCCTGTTGATAAGAACGCCCTGAGAGTTAAACACGGATGAGTCGCGTCAAGCCTGGAAGAGCCCTATATGCCCTAGTTGATAGATTTTCATATAAAATTTATTTATTATTGACTGTTTTATAAATGCACATAAAATAAAAAAAAAACATTTTAATTTATTTGATCAACTAACTGCTTACCTTTTTGTATATTATATACGAGAAAGTCTGCGCATGAAAAAGAGAAGAAAAACGCTACGACTACGACTACGGTGTGTGACAAATCATTTTCCTTTTTTGTATGACTTCAGATTTCAGTTGCTGTTGTTTGATGTCGATTTTGATTTGGAAGTTTTACTTTTTTGCTTTTTTTTTGTTCAATTTTCTTGCTGTTGTTGTCTTTTTTATTTTAAATTAATTTTAATTAACATAAATTTAAGGTAAAAACATCTAATGAATCTCAGTTGTTCGTTTGTTTGTTCATTCGTTCGTACAGATAAGTGTATAGCCAATTTTTATGGCCTCATTTAAGATGGGTTGTTACAACGTGTGCGTGTTTGTGTGTGTGTGTATGTATTGGTGACATCCACCTTTAGCAACAACCAGCCTACACATTAATTAGAAACAATGTTTAAAAATATTTTACTTTTTAAGTAAAATTAATTTATATTTTTTCTTTTATTTTCTTTTTAAATGCACTCGTAATTACTAAAATATAAACTGAATATATTTCTTGTTTTTTTTCTACTTTTGATAAATTCACCATAAGAAGGTCGTTGGGAAAATGTGACTGTTAAATATCTATTAAAAGCAACTGCTCTACCATAGCGTACTGCTTTATCCACGTGTAGTTTGCAATTTAACATTGCAGTAGTGCTAATATATTAAGCTAGTAAAACAGCTACACCACAATTAACGTAAATGACGTTTTTCGTAATATAATTATTAATATAATAGATTTTTAGTGACTATTAATCAGTTTACTGAGTTTTTATACCATGTATATTTTTCTTTGAAATAATTGCTGCAATATAAATAATAAATAAATAAAATCAGCTAATTTCCTCAATCTCAATAATGGCGATTTTAGTCAATAATATGTTATACAAAACCACCACTATGTCCTCACTGCTAGTAACACATAACTGTTAACACTAGCCATTGCTCTCTAACCCTTGTTAGCGGCTATAGATAGAAAGAGATAACGCTACTTCGCTTACGAAATAGAAGAAGTAGAGTAATACGACAAAAAGAAAAGGATGAGGAAAAACTGAATTGATCGTACATGAAAGCGAAATTTTTAACTCACATCTTTTCAGTTTTATTCTTCAACTCTCTGAGATCGGTTGTGAAAGCGTGTGAAAGAAATATTGACATATTGAAAGAAATAATAGAAAATCATTAAAAGAAATCAAAGAAGCAAGCAAAAAAAGTGAAAAACAAAACTCAGTTTACAGAAAAGGAATTGAAAATTTAAAGAAAACAAAACGATTTATGAATTTTTATTAGCGGAAAAAGAAATTTGGAAATAAAAAAGAAATTTTAATTAGAATTTACAAAAAGCAAAAAATCAAAAAAATACTCAAGTAAGCAAAAGTTGTTTGTGGAAACGAAGTGTAAAAACGTAAAAGAAAGAATGAAAGACAGCATTTTTGTATGATTTTTTCTACTTTTTTTTTATTGAATAGAACATTTAGAAAAATAGCAACAACAACATTAGAAGAAAAAAGTAGTACAACTAAATTTATTAAGCAAAATAAAGAACAAACACCCACAAAAGTGAAAAGTAAAAACAACAAAGAAAAAAACACCTTTAAGAATTTCAATTTTTAAAAATAAATTTTCTAAAAAATAGAAGAAATATCTTAAACTTTAGAGAAATATTTTGTGCCTTAAAAAAGTGTATTTTTTCTTCTTCTCATATTCTCTTTTAATATGTGTTTTTATACTTTTTGTGTTCCGCTTTAAGCTGCTGGTTTGTATTCGTAGTAATACAAAAACAATGTTACGTAGCATAAAGCAGTACCGCATTTAAAATGCTTGAGAAAAAATAATGTACGAAGAAGAAGAAAAGAAATTGAAATAAAAATACATACACGCCTGGCTGCTGAAAGAAGTTGTAATGAAATTAAAATTATTAACCGCTACAAGGAAATATCCTTTAAATAAATAAATATTTAATTAAAAATTGGAAATTTTACATTTAATGCGATATATTTGTTTTAAGAAAAACACAATTTCAGCGTTTTTTTAATATATTCAGTTTTTATTCATGCTTTCGTTACAGCAAGAATTTGTTTTGATTCTTTTTTTTACATGCACATCTTATTTTCTCTTTTCGACACTCTTACTCATTCGCTCTCTTGTTCCTTTTCTCATTTTCCTTTATTACTGTGGCTCTTTTAGATCTGTTTTTATACTGTTAGGTGTTGCCATAATCCTTGAAGAAATAAATTGTATAAGAAAATTTACTGAAATAAACTTAAATTTCTAAAAAAAGTAGTATTTTATGATTTAGTGAAATTAAAGCAAATTCTCTGTGTTTTTTTGTGTAATATAAAGAAGCTTAAACTAATTAAGGTGTCGATATGTGCATTATCGTCGATGACTGGGTTCCATTTTCAGGATAATATAGTTGTTTTATAATATTAAATCCACGAACTGCTGTTACATACCGTGTCCTGTCAGTCTAATTTTAAGCTATTTGCCAAGAATCTTCTGCGTTATATCACGAATGGCATGAGTTATGTTGACTTACACTTGCATAGACCAAACGTATCCCCGAAGAAAATACTCAACAGGGGCTGGATTGCAAGGTTTTAGAGTCGAGACAACAAATAATTCCGTGAAATTACATTCGTGAGTATGTGAAAACGGCGGAATATTGCAACATGAGGCTGTTGACACTTCGATTCTTAGTTTGGTCTTGTTGATGCATTAATCTCATGTAGTGGATAAGACGTGCGAAATTCTTAAATAGTTAGTTGAATCACACACGGAAACGAACGATAATTTCATCGAGCACAGTACAATTCTAAAGCTTTGCTGTGAAACGTTTTCCCATAATTTACAGTTTAGAATTTGACATACGATAGTTCTATCTATGGAAACCCGAACAACCTTAACTAGATTTCGGGGTGGCGTAAGCGTATAACATGTGTGGTAATTGAAATAATCTCAACGGCAACACCGCTACTCTGTTACACATTCTTGTGTGTTCAAGTTTGCGTATGTGTGTGTGTGTGTGTGTGTGTTTTATCTTGTTTTTGTTGTTGCATATTTATATTTATAAAGTGGATTAATCATTTATTTTACAAATTTATTTTCTTCAATAATTAAATCAATTTTTATTTTTAGAACTTTTTCTTTTTCTATGAGTGTGTGTAAGTTATTTTTCGTTTTAATTTCTTCTCTTTATTTTTTGAAATTTATTTTCTTAAGAAGAACGAAAACCCTTAGAAAACGAGAAAGAATTCCAATACAATTTCTTTGAAATTGTTGTTGTTTTAAGAAAATGATCTTTCGGGCAAAGTGTGTGAAAAAGAAGGAGAATAAAGAACTTGAGCCGAAAAGTACTAGTGTGGTGCAGTGTAGTAGTCATACACATACATATGTAGCTAATAAATATTCATAGGGGTGTGCTGGGTGGGTGTTTGTTAACAACTTTTGTTGGTTTTCCGTTCAATAAACATAAACTAAAATATTGACAATATATGTTTTTATTGCTGTTTTCTTTTTGGGAATAATATTTAAAATTAATGTGTGTTTTTTACACACAATATTTTTTTTTTTAATTAATTCAAAATTTTTTTTTAATTTCAGCTGTAATACTAACCAAATAGGAGGTGTTTTCTAAATTTACTAGAAAGAAAAAAGAAACATCAAAAGAGAGTGTGTGAATAAAACAAAAACCTAAAATATAAAAAAATATATAAAAAATATATTTTTGTGCAATAATTTAAAATCAAAAAATTCGTTTTTTTAACGAAACTAAATATTAGTTTCCTCTTAAGTTGTTGTTAAAAAAAGTAATAAAAACCCCAATAAATATCGTTTAACGATATTTCATTTTTCTTTGAAATTAAACAAATACAAATATTTTATTAAAAAACAAAAAGAAACAAAACAATTTTTGAAAAAAAACGCTTTCAAAATTTTAGTCACAATGAGTGTGTGTGAAAATAACAACTCCGTTGTTCAACAACATCAACAACAAGTACCGCCACAGCTTCATCAACCGGCTCCTCAACAACAGCAACCACAACAGCAACAACAACAGCACCACCAACAACAACAGCAAAGTACACAAAGTATTGCTGATTATTTGGCTCAACTACTTAAAGATCGTAAACAATTGGCAGCATTCCCAAATGTTTTCAATCACGTCGAACGTTTACTCGATGAAGGTAAGTCGTCGTTGTCGAAAAGCAAAAGAAAATTTTTATTTCAATCAAAGTTATACTTTATTTGCCAAGAATATGTTAAAATATGTTTTGAAAGGCCACCATTTTATAATTATTTTCAAAACTTTGCCAGGCGAGTTTAAAATAATTAGACTTGAATTATAAAATAAATTACTTAGAACCCCCTCTATGAAGTGCATCATCAAATCAAATCGTTGAATTTTCGTATGTACGAAGCGATAGATTAATTAATGTAAGGTGTTGAAAAAAAGATAAGCAGGCTGCTAGAATTCAAGTTAACTAGCTTTTGTACAAAAGTCGTTTAAACCTGCTATTTCGAAGCTGTTTTATTATCTGAATAGATAGTGAAGCAGGTATGGTTTTTGCCTTAAATCAGTACTGAATCCGTTTAAGTATTTTCAAGATAATCGCTGTGATTGGAGCCGCCTGCTTGAATTTAAAAAAAATTTTGTTACCGGCCAAAGAAAGTGTTCTTCTTTGGTGTATTGGAATAAACCTACTGTTTTCTTTTCAAATTGCGCTTCTTTTTTGAATTAGCCACACTGCGAACACAACAGTCATAATTTGGACTGCCTTTACGAAGCCAAATGTTCATCAAAATGTGATGTACCGGCTGATTTAAGATGCCTAACAGCCTCGGCCACTTTTATTCTTCGATCGTTTAATACCATTTTAGTGTCATTTGTGAAGGTAAACCATTTTTCAGCCCATTAAAATCAATAATGCGGGAGTTGTAATATTTATCAAGACTTTTTGGTTTCGGATTTGTTTTGACAACTCGAACCTTTGTAAGCAGTTTGCGAGTGCTCATGAATCTCCTATGACGCATTGTGATACCCTGAAGCAGTTCAAAAACTCATGATGAAACCAAAATCAGACATGAGAAAGTCGAGCAATGCTCTCAGTAAACCGGATTGTGCATATCATGCGTTCCTTGCAATAACCCACCGGTACCACTGACAAAACTGATCAGATTCGAGGAATATGTATTACCTGTTGTGCAAGAACCAAACCTAGGGATGTTTTCCTAGTTGTGTACTCTTCAGCGAAATCATTCCCTTGTATTGTATAATAAAAAACCAAAATATGACGGGTTTGTTCCGAATTTTCACTCATTTTTAAAAGTAGATAACTTTACAGAAAAATGCTTTCTAAATAATGTCTTCTAACACATCGAAGATTTCAAATAAGCTACAGTGTTGCATTATGCAATTAATATTATCAGACATATTCATCCCTATTCTGAGTTTTGATTATTTCTCCACATTCAGTTACGTTATGATCGAAAATTGCTATTAAAAAGACAATATTGTTCTCAAAAGCATAGGAACGTACGAAATAGAAACAGGAAAATAATCAAATAAAAAATCAAAAAAGTGTTGCATACACTAAGGAGTTTAATAAGAAAACCCCCAATTTTTCTTTGTCCTTCATGGAAGTGGACAAGCGTGAATTAAACTTTTTATTAAATTTTTACACATATTCTCTATTATCATTTTGTATTTAATAATAATAAATTTTAGCCAAATAATAAATTTTGGACTAAAAAACATAAATCGAAAGAGTCTTCGACTCAAAATTAAAAACAGAAACGTAGCTACGATCGTAATGCAGAATACACGCAATCAAAAGAAACTGAACAGAGTCGAAACATAGAATATCAAATTTGACAAACAGAGAAAATTTCGCTTCGAATCGAAATGCAGAATAGGGGTGATAACACTTAGAGCCATCTACCGACAACTGATCTTTTCGACCATCCACTACAAAAATACTAAGTATTTTTGTCATTTAGTAGTGTTAATACTTAAGATCTGAGAAATTTGTTTTAAATATAATAAAGTTTAGGATTAATACAGTGTTTTAGCATTATTATTAAGAAGAAATCATAAAAGAACTTATCGATTTGCAAATGAAGCATTAATTTATCGCACATTGTGGTCTTAATTATCTTGACCTCCGATGGATTATTAGTGTTATTATATAACACATTCAAAAGTTAGCAAGTCTTCTGTAAAGACTGTATGCCTCAATATTACCTTTGCGGTATTTAACATTTTAAAAAGGAAATCATTTTTTATTTTTTATAATTAACATTAATCAAGTAATTAGTAAATTAATATTTTTTATTTAAATATGAATTCCAATTATTTATTTGTCATTAAATATTAAAGAATTTCAAAATTAATTGTAATGCAATCAATTTATTAACCAACACTTTACTCACTTCTATACTCTTTATCTCTTCTCCTGTCATATATACATACATATATATGTACATACATATGTATGATGCGTGTATGTTTTTTCTTTTAATATATTTTTTTATTGTCATTATAAAAAATTAGCAGCTACTACTGAACTTATATTGTTTTTTGTCTTTTTTTTAATAAAAAATTAGTATGCAAGACAAATAATGAAAACCATATTGTATGAACGTTAATAATATTACAATTAATAAACGTATACAAACTTATAAATATGTATTTGTGCACGCACATACTAATGCATTAAATTTTTCCTTCCCTCCCCCACTTTTAGTAAACTCTAAACGCTTCTTTTTTTCTCATTCTATATCGGATACCGATTAAAGCCGACGTATGATACAAAAGAATTTTATATACAAAAACACACAACATACGCTATGATGTGATAACAACATATTTACGTATTTAAATTTTACTTATTTTTACACACGATCTCCTCCAAATATGAAAATATAAATAACAACAATAACGGCAACAACAAATGAAATAATAACCACAACAATAATAAGAAATTAAAGAAAGAAATGAAAATTTTTGTATGTTTTTTTTTTAATTTTCTTTGAGAGACGATGATGACGATCTCCATAAAAACAACACTGTTTAGTTCATTCCACCTTCTTTCTCTACGTGTAAAGAGCGAGAGAGATATCGTGTTATCGTGTTATATCATGTTATGTTAACATCACTTATATAAATATACATACCACTCTTTAGCAGAACTATAGAAGAGTTTTAACATACATAAAGGGTGGTCCAACCAAAACGCATGTTGTTAATGGTAAATAAAACAAAAAGTTTTCTGAGATGTGTGAAACAAAATATCGGCCAAATACTCACCACGGCAACGGTGGCATACTTCCATCCGTCCTCCATATTTGCAATGACTCAGACATAATTGAGGTTCAATGTCGGTAATGTACCGAATTACCTCATCGTTTAGCTCTTGAATGGTTCGTGGCTTATTGACGTACACTTTTCTCTTAAATATTCACAAAAAAGAAGACCAACGGTGTCAACTCACATAATCGTGGCGGCCAATTTGCATCGCCACTACATAAGATAATACGGCTTTTGAATTTCTCGCGCAAAAAAGCCATTGTTTCGTTGGCTGTGTGGCATGTGGTCGTCCAAGTCCATATTCTCAATTTCTGGTCACAGGAACTCCGTTATCTTCTAGCGATAGCGAACACCAATCACGGTAACTGCTTGACGGCACGATGACGTCGCCAGCCCATAAACCGCATTGGACGAGACCCGGTTTGCTAAAATTTGCTCACAATTATCCCGATTGTGTACATATTTGGTCGATTATGCTGACCAAAACAATCACGAAATGCACTTTGATTTCAACGCTCACTTTCGTAAAAGGCTTCAACAGGCGCACACTGTAACAAAAAAATGTCAAATTAAGTTGGGCGAAAAACGATATTAGGGTGAGACTCATAATTAACATCGTGCATTATGGTTGTGCATGTGTTTAAGGAACATATGAAAAAAATAGGAAAATTATTTTGACAGCTATTAACTAATCAAAGTTGTCCAAGAACAATAAGAAAAATCGCTGACAGGAATTATTCTCCAACAAATCCGCTAAAAAGTTGCACTGAAAAGTTGTAACTTCTTATGTATGGATGTTGCATAGCGGGTTATCTTATTGAAATTAAATCTAAATATAGTTTTTAGCAGACTACGTGTTTATTAACTATTTTAGTTATCGTTATCTTTAACACCATATTTAAGGTGTACAAATTAGCATTAATTAGCATCAATTTTGTTCCAATTTTATATAAAGCAAAATTATAACGATCCTTCCGTATGATTTTATACTTTTAAACACACCTCTTCTAATGCTTTATGGCTGTGAAAATAGTAATAAGCAATGTAGTAGTAATCAAATTTTATTTCCTTATTACTTCATTTTATGCTCTCAGAGAGGATGCCTGTACTCTTTCGCCTATATTTTGCAGCTTACTTTTTTCTGATTTTATTTCAATGAAAACTCTTTCTTGCTTGTGTTTGTCGCATCAGCAGTTTATTTTTGGGTTTATTTTGTAGTTCACTTTTGTTTAGCCTCGCTCTTATATGTCTTTCGCATTAACATGGTTTATTAGTGCGATGCTGCTCTTTTTTTCTTATTGCGTTTTCTTGTTATTGTTGTTGCTTCCAAATATTTGACATGATACTCTTATATTTGTTTATCGTAGGCTTCTGATGCTAATGATGCTGCTGCTGCCGCTGAGTGTGGGGTATAGAATTTTAATAACAGTTTTATTGTTCTTTTTATTTTTCTTCTTTGCTTTATTTTCTTAAAAACGTGTTGTTATAGTTTTGTTTTTGTTACTCACTTTCTTTTCCGGCTTTGTGTTGTGATAGTAAAAGGTTTGTCTACTTCACGTTGCTCTTTTACTACTCGTCGTAGGTATAAAGTAATTCATAGTCGTCATATGGATTTTAATTTTTATCTTAAATTATTTTGCCTGTGTTTACTTAACGATAATCGTTGTTTCCTTTTTGTTTTTATTAAAAACAAAAAAGTTCGTCTGAGAATAACACATCTCTTGTCTGGTTATTAAAAAAGGGGGGTTGCGGCGGTGGGGCTCGAATTGGAATTCCTTTGGCAAATATCTATGGCGCAAGCAGTACTTACGAGTGTGTTTAACTGGGTATTTTGAAAAGTCAAAGCAGAGATGGGATGCTGCAGCCATAGACGACGGTATCTTTCTAGTTTATGGTTTTATCACTATTGTTTTTTTTACAAATATTTAAATTTTGATAATTTGTTTTTTACTTCAGGCCATATACATAAAAAATATATTGTAGCTTTTTTATAAGGGTATGTTAATAGGTTCATTACGCTTTCTTCTTTACGAGCGTGATCTGGTATCCATATTATCATTATCATCATACTGTTCAAGCACTATAGCACTATTTCAAGATACTGCGATCAATGGGGTCTATTGTGCCCCTTCCGGTCTATAGTTTGTTCAGCAGATTTGCTGCATTCTTAATGAACACCAACCGATCTAAAAACCTAAACATTTCCACCTAAGCCTATCAAGAACCCCACATTCACTGAATAAGTGTCCCGCTGTCTCTGATGCTTGTGAACAAGCACTGTCTACAAACATCAACATTTGTTACCGCCATCTTCTTCTGACGCGTTCTTAGTTAATACTGATCTGTAAGAAATTACATTAGGAATTTGAAGTCCAGCTTGTTATGTTTCAGAAACTCAAAGCGACGCTCAAATTGCGGAACGACGCTGCCCTAGAATGGCGAAGTCCCCTTTGATCATTCCAGTGCTCAAAGCATCTCACAATTCCCAATTCTTGATTAGATTAAGGATAGAAGTAAGTGGTGTTGCACGGTAAGGTTCCGGACCAATGTAGGCCGTCACAGAACATTTTCTAGCCAATGTTTTCGCTGTCTCATTACCATCTATCCCACAGTGTCCAGGTACGCAAAACAACTGAACCTTATTCTTAAGCGAAAGCCTTTCCAACGTATCGTAGTAATATTTGGCCAGCCTAGATGTCATATGATTTGCATCTTGAAGGCAGCTTGGCTGTTAGCCAGAAAGACACTCAGTGAACACCAGCACCGACGCAGTTATTCATTATGGAGCCATCGATATAATAGTTTAGATCAAACTCACTCCGAACTAAGGCTTCATTAGACCAACAATCCCGGTCCGAGAATTCAACCGTAAATTTTCTATACCTATGACTTCGAAGTTGGTTAGAAGCGCTGATGAACATTTTGTATTCATCTCTGCTTTGAGCAGCTTGTCGCATAGCAAGTAATTACGTTACGCAAATACTTTATTATAAGGCGACTACGTTGATAACTTAATTGTATGGCTAAATGCTATTTTGTTAGAAAAGTAGTTCAGATACACAGATATTTTCTCTAGTTTTGACCATAAAAGTTAAAGTTTTAATCATTTTATTTATTTAAATAACAAATAATTGTAAATGCAAATTGTATATAAAATTCTACACAGAATCTGAAAACATTTCCATACAATTTGCTTAAGTCAAGCATTTAAATTAAGGAAATTCCATAGTCTTATCCAGAACAATTGTTCGTAGAATATTTAAAATTCTAAAGCTGTCGTCTTCGTCATCATCTTCCTTTTTTTTCTTATTGACTTTAACAAGCCGACCTGCTATAATGAAATGCGTCTCGTAAACGTAAACAAAACAAATTGTCAAGATAGGCGTGCACAAATAAACACTTTTTGATTCTAGAAATTCTTTTAAAAAAGGCGCCCAGAATGTCATATTTGGTAGTGGCACAAACACACACACACACACACACACATGCATACGTATATTCGTATGTCAAAAGTCCAGCTATGGTATGTACTCGTACAATCGTTGCAAGGAAGCTTAACAACAGGCGGGCTCAAATCCAACGAGACTTGTAAAGTTTTATGAGTTTTTTTGTTTGTTTTTACTTTTTGTTTGTTTATTATCTTCAAAACAGACAAGATGGCATTAAAAAAAACAACAACGAAAAAATGACTACCTGAGAGTCCATTCATCCAAACCATAAATACAATAAAGTATGAAATAAACAAAAAAATATTTCGAGGAATTTATCACATTCAACAGCATGGAGAGAGTGAGAGAGATAGAACATCTGTTTGTCACACTTCATTCGGGACTTTTCGGGTTAAATTTCAGGAATAGAACTAAAAACTTCCTTCAAACAAATGAGTATTCAATCGTAATAGAATAACAAGTAAAAGTTTTTTTAAAATTTAATTTATTATTTTTAATATTTTATCACAATTTAAGTGTGATTATGTAGTAGATTTGTTTTAAAAATTTATTCCGTTTTTTTTTTTTTTTGCTTTCAATTTCATTCTTTTTTAGTGCGCTATAGATATAAAAGTAAAAAAACGAATGTCGTTTAATAATAAGTTGTAGACCAAAAAAAAAAAAAAATTAAAAATGTTTTAAATAGAATCCAGTTTTATACATTTTAAGATTTAAAGTTTCAATTTTTGTTTTATTTTATTTTTGCAATTCTCACAAAAACAAAAACCTGATCTACCAGGTACTTTTTAGTGGCGTCAAATGACTGACTCAATTGAATGAAATGACTGACTGATGGTGTTGAATTTTTATACTTTTTTATATTTATTTTTTGCATTATTTTGAGAATAAGGAGGAGAGTCAAAAGAGAGAGAGAGAGAGAGAGGGAGAGCATAAAAACACTTCTTTGTTGCAATTTTATTGAAAAGATTTATTGATAGTGTTTTTAAGCAGGATTTCTCATCAAAAGAAAAATGTGTCTCTGCAAATATCAAGATTTCTCAAGGCCTTCCAGTACTCGTATATTTCTATGATGACCCATCTTTTCGTTTCAGCCAAGTATTTTCAAAATTTTCAATTTAGGCCACGCTCACCTTTTCTTCAATCGATTTCAACTACGACAGAAATTATTCGCAGGTAAACGCAGCATATCCTCCTGCCTACCCAATTCACAAAGACTTGTGAGAATAGATAAGTTCAGCAGTGAATCAAAATCCCTCCCCTGACCAGGATTTGATAGCGTCTAATAGATACTTCTGCCTAATGGCAGTATAACGGAGTTAAGAGGTATAACCACCCTTGTGTGTAGATGAATGTCCGGTAAAAGCATGCCCGCGCTGCAAGTTCTTCAGTAACACAATTACCCGGCCAGAAACCCATATGTGGTGTACACAAAACTGCCGCGAGAGAAAAGAAAAGTTACATCCGAAAGAGATATTATCGCCGCCTGGCTATCAGAAAAGATATACGAGTCAGTAGTAGCAACTTCACTACTACGGATCAACTTCGCACAGTTATAAAACCGCACAAAAACCAGTTCGGATTGCTCCTATACGCCGCCTAACATTTTTGAAATGGTCAGACGACTATGCTTATTGTCGAGTGGCAGTATAGTTAGTTAGTTAGCCACAACGTGTAGCCAGACACTGGTCCAGCTCATTTTGGTCCAATACTGGCCTATATGTTCGCGCCTCGGCCAGAAACGAACAAACCAGACGCATGTACGAAGGAAGAAAGCCCGCTGTTATTACATCAGCTAGGTCCGATATGGCATGTAGAAAAACACTACCAAGGAAAACTGTTCTAATGTTTGAAAGATTCGGACACTGATATAGGAAATGTTCGATAGTCTTCATCTCTTCCTCAGCTTGAAAAATTCTACAGTAATCATTGAACGGTAGACCCAGTCTCCTAGTAAGCGCAATAGCCAAAGCACACCTTACTCTGCCTGTGTATGAATTAAAGGACAGTCACGAACAGTGCTGCTAAATGTGCAGATTTAACTGTATTTTGCAGTTTGTTTTTTAACTGCTCAATGAGTTTTAAAGTTTTTTGTTTAAAAAGTCAGATTTTCTGTGAATTATGCAAAATTGAACATTTTAGTTTTTACTCTCAATTTTGTTATTTTAATTACCATTTACTTTAAAAATTTCACACAATATGCTTAATATAATAGTAGTGAGGTTTGCTCCTACCTTTTCTTAATGTGACAATGCAATGATCCCTTTTTTGGCCACAGATTACAAAGAAAGAGAGAATTCACAGAGTGTGTGTAGGTCTAAGAAACAGATATATCACTCATACGTACCTGCTGACGTAGTACGTAATGTAATCCCAATGTTCTTATGCCAAAAATATATTTCTAAAATGGCTGCGGAGATTAAAAAAGGGTTGGCCTTACTTGAAGATAACTCTATTGCTAAAACTAAACCGTTTTTGTGTTACGCGAACATATGCTGTGCAGCCTCTTTCATTTTCGAAATAAGGGTATATTTCGAAAACAAGAGCTTACCTAAAAAAACGATTAGCAGCATTGGATTCAGCGTACACAAATTTGGTTTACCCGTCGTGTATCTTACTTGTTGAAAAATTTACTCGATTTCAAATTCACTCGTTTTCGGCTTATAGAACATGTCACGCGTGTATATATTTTTTTTCATTTGAAAATCATTTTTTTCTTAAAAGTTTTCAGTTTTTCTAAAAAAAAATTGGCAACACTGGTCATGAATAAGAAAAGCATAAGAAAATGTAAACGAAGATCTCTAAAAAGTTCACGTAAATAGAGATGCCAGATTATTAACAACTAATTATTAAGTAATATGATACCCGTAAAAAAATTAAATTAATCATGTGTTGATTATTGTGTTTTGTAAAACAAAACATTTTATTTATTAATACAAATACATCATGGCAGTTAATATATTTGTTGTTTTGATTTGCACTGATTAGTATTTAATTAAAATACAAAAAGAAATGTGTTTCATTTACAAACAATGTCATTCATGCTTTTAAAATGAAAATGCATTTATGAATAGAAACAAATAAATTATTTATTTAAAAATGAAATAAATGTCTGCTATTCAATGATTAGAAAAGATTTCGCATAAAAATATTTTTATATTTTTTTGCTATACTTGGCTGGCAAATATTACTACTTTTGAAAAAATTTTCCTTTGTATCATAAATTTAGTAAAAATATTAAAAAGTTGTCAATTATAATTAAAAATCAAATTTATTTGCTTCGCATAGCTATTTTGGCGAAAAAGAGAAAAGATCAAAATTCATTAAATTTAGTTTTTAGAAGGTTTCCAACATCAATATCATTGCTTGTTACCAACAACATTGTATAGATAGGTGGACGGACAGACAGACACAGACCGCAATGATCATAATTTTCTAAGATATTATTGACAAAAATGTTTAGTTTCCGTCTCTACTCTACCCACGCATTTATGTTTTTTTTTTTTATATTTTTATTATATTTTTAATTTTCCGACATATTCTAAAACTACCTTTTTATCTTAATGAATAAATAAGTCCCATCAAAAATGAAAAACATTTGCACCGACCTCCCCGTCGCCGTCTGACTAAATTAATGTCAAAAACTAATCACATAAATTTTGGAGGAAAATTGAACATGTTCTTCTTCTGCAATTGCTATAAAAAATATAAAGTAAAATTACGAAGTCAGTTTTTTAACGTTCTCTGACTGTGAAAGATATTATCCTGCCTAGTTTTTTTAAGCTTGATACGTTTGATATAGTTTTCTGTTTTTTTCCTTTACTCCTCTAGTGAGCATATTGGCTTTCAACAAAGCATCCATTGCTTTGCTTCAGTTTCATTAATCAAGTTAGTTTTTAAGCTTATTATATGAATAATCTACTGTAGTTTGCCTCCATATGATTGTGTAAAGTGGTGACGATCCTTGCTAAGTGGTGGTGGTGATCCTTACTTAGCATTATAATTTTTTTTCCAGTAGATGACGTTTTTCTCGTCATCTTTGACTGTGATTTCCGGATTAAAGATCACAGCAATTGGGAAAATTGGCCAAGTCTCTGGCACTACCTAACCTATCTAGGATTATAACGAATACAAGAAAATATCAAAGCGTTTTTTGTAAGAGAAACGCCCCTACTTATATATTGCGTATTATAAACTTAATGAGAATCATTATTATTATCTGAGTACCTCCTATGTTGTATACTGCGCTTGAGCTCTGTTTAGACGATTGTCAGATCTAAAAATATTACCTTTTTCTCTTACAACATTGTCGGAGAAAGAATTCTTAGATGCCCCAATTTTTAATATCTGACAACATCATATTCAGAAAAAGACATATGCACAATGAAATTGCCAGATTTTCTTAAAAATTTCTTGCATCCGTGTGAACTGACCAAATACAAGACAATTTTCCATTGTTTGGTCGTTGTCAGTAAATTTTTCGATCTGAAAAAACAGAGACGTCTCTTGCTATTTTATAACTTTTAAATTCTATAATTTTTTTTATCTATTAGAAAAACAAATTTTCTAAAAAAATCCTTTTTAGAAAAATTTAAGTGAATTAGTTGCGGATAAATAAAATTTTAAGAAAATGCTTTTTATTTGCAGTTTTATTTTTAAGTTATTTTCTTAAAAGCAAAAAACAAGCTGTTGTTAATGGTGGGTGTGTGTATGTGTTGCCAAAAAAATTAAAAAAAAATCGTTTTTGCGGCAACAAAAAATGAAAATTTTGTAGTTCAAACACATTGTGGTTGGATGGGTACCCGGTTGTCTGAATCATTATTTTTTATTTTATTTTTCTAATGTATTTCTATACTTAAATCGGTGTATTTTAATTTCTTTTTTCTCTTTTTTATTTTTTGTTGCTTTTTATTATTTAAGAACAACCATATGAATTTTGTCTTCTTCTCATGATCGTTAATTCGGAATATTTTTCATTTTCCTTTTAGAAAATGTTTTAGATTTATAATGGTTTTTGATTTGATAGCCTATTTCTTACAAGTAATAAAATGAAATTTATTTGGTTTTGCGAGTGGACTTTGAATTTTGATGCTCGGGTATGAGCAAAAATAATGTAATGCCAATAGCAGGGCCTATCTGTGGCTCAATTTGCCTTTATTAAGTACATTGTGAATTTTTTCATAAATGAATGGTTGAAGTTTTACTTCTTACGGTGCAGTCTATCGAATTGATATACACAATGCATTAGAAATTTCTATAATTTTCTTTGTAACATGCAGTTTAGTTGGGCTTGGTCGACTATAACTATTTATCAATTATTTAAAGTGTAATTCTTAAACATCTTTTCTCATATTAAAGGCCCTTGGTGTATAGTATCGAATGGTGCATGCAACCAGCCACGTACCAAAAATAAATGTTCCATAGCATTAACAAATTTCTTACAATTCATATACGAGAGTATAATGATTTTTTTCAAATTTTTATTTTTTTATTTTATTAACGTAATAAAAATGAAATTATTATACAACGTTCGTCATAAACACTAATCGACAAAAAAAAACAGCAGCAGCAACAGCAACAACAAATATAAACAGATATAAAAATAATTTAAAAACTTTTAAAAATAAAATCTTAAAAAAAAAACAATGAATTTGGAACACCTTTAGAAAATTCAATTGTATTTTAAATGAGAATTAAGAAGAGCATTAAAAAGCGTAAAAAGTTGTTTACTATATAAGTGTATAAGCAACACTGAAAGATAAATTTGCTACAACAATAATAATAAGTAATAACAAAAGCAGTTATAGCAGTAACTATACACTCTCTGAAGTATGAGACGTTTAAGAATTCAAATGACCAGTAATTTTTATGAGAGTTAACTTGAAAGCGGGAGTAAACGAGTTAGTGAGCGAAGGTTTGAAGAGGAAACAGTTTTAAAAGAATTTGAAAATAAATGCAAAAGAAATCGGAAATCATCTCACATCTCTCTCTTTCTCTCTCTTACCATAATGTGATTATATATGTTTTGTTTGCATCTGAAGTTTTTATATTTCGTTTTGTTTTGGTTATATTGAAAAAAAGCAGAGTAAAAAGTAAAAAAAAAATATTGTTAATTTAAAACATAGAAAATAAGTTTAAATACTATACAATAAGTATAACAAAATAATAACAGAAAAAAACAAACAACACTTAAAAAAACTAGTCTTAAATGTTAAGATTGCCTGACTGTGTTGTGTGGGTCGTCTGTCTATCTGCATGACATCAAATTATACACAGTAACCCCTTAAGGGTGAAAAAAATGATGTTGCAAAGTTGTATTTATAAAGTTGGCAATGCGAAGCAAGGTTTCTTAAGAATAAAATGTTGCTGCCGAAATTTTTTTCTTAAATTTGTTTTAAGCCAATTTTGTTTTCCGAAATAATTCTTGTATGTTTTGTGACATTTTGCATAAATGATTTTTATTTTTATTTGTCTTTGTTGGATAATGTCGTTTTTGCTTCATATCAATATTAAATCCTCCAAAAGTTTTGAATAATATTCGTCGCTAATGTTTTTAGCCTTTTTAAAGTATTTTTTTCCTCACTCCTCTTGGGAGCATATGGCTTCCAAGAGGCGTCTTTGCCTTGCTTCAGTTTTGTGGTATCATTATTTAGATGTTGCCGTTGCCTAGAGGTAACGCCCTCTGTATATTAGACGCACTTGTGGTTTGGAAACTTGCTGCTGCTGCTTAAGTTTTTTTAGCTATACGTGCTACGACTAGGCAATCTCCAAAAGATATTCGCAGCCTAGGCTAACCCATAGGCACGACTCGCGATACTTTTTAATGCCTGGCTTGCCATGCGTCTAAGTATTGAACCCCATATTCGATCGTAATTTTCCATCCATTCTATCCCCCGAGTTGTAATTCAGCGAATGCTGCTTTCTCTTTCTCCAAATCTTGTTCTCTCAACCATTCTCTGGGGCACTAAGATTTCCTTTGCGTTAGTACACACAATGTCAAAATTTTCAGCTAAAGTCAGCTTCAGTCTAACAATGTTTTCCGGTCCGATCCATCATCGAATCGCCTTTTCCAGGGAACGGCTTTGGTTCTTATACCGCAGACACTCAAAGGAAATGTACCCCGTGGTTTCAGACATATTTGGACAATCCTGGCACACGTCATTGTCGTCCTGTCCATATTTCAAAAGGTATGCCTTGAAGCATCCATGGCCACATAACAACTGTGTCTTGTGATCGTCAAGTTTTAGACCCACTCTCACAATCCAGCACACTCTTTCCAATAAAGAGTTAGCCTTTTATTACCAAGGCAATGTCATCTGCAAAGCATATGATCTGCGCATCATTTGGTAGTTCGAGCCTTAGCAAACCATCGTACATAATAGAGCGCCTAAACCTGAGTCCTGGTTATGTATGTTATTAACTCTTTGGGGATTTGTCAAGTCCTTGATCTATAAGACAAGCCCAGAATTTAAGAAGAGTTTAACGCAAACATTTAAAGTTCTATTCCACATATGTTTGTATACGTAATGGCACAAAAAAGCGTTAAAATGAAACTATAAAAAATTTCAGATCTCACAACGTTATACTGCTCTTTTCTGCTCCATGCGTTAATCAATTTCATTAATACGACACCGACAGCGGTCGCAACTTTGCTAAATGGTGGCTGACTTACTTACTTAGGTGGCCGTCACAAAACATTTGCTCCAGTGGCCGAACATAGAAGGGAATTCCAAGCCCTACGATTTTCTACTACTACTTCTTCAATTTCTAACACCAAGTTTCGAGATGTCCTCCTCTTCTTGATACTTCCATCAGAGTTTCGGTCTTCCCCTTTTGCGTGACCCATCACCAGGTTCGTGCTCAAATGACTTCTTAGCTGGAGCATGTTCAACCATTCTCACAGCATGACCTAGCTAACGTAATCGTTTCTATTTAATACGTTTAACTATGTCGATGTAAGCAAATAGTTCATACAGCTCATGATTCAAACGATATCGATGCTCTCCTCCAACGCAGATGGGACCATACATTTTACGAAGAATTTTTCTCTCACAAGCACCCATGCTTCAGAACCATATAACAGCACGGGTAGTATCAGTGTCTTGTATAGGGTAATATTCGTTTATCGAGAGGTGGCTTTGTTCTTAAACTGCTTGTTTAATCGAAAATGTCATCTATTTGCCAGTATTGTTCTTCTTTTTAACCCAAAACTGTTGTTGTTTGTTTTATTTACGACGGAGACGAGGTTGACTATCTTGAAGTTGTAGCTTACAACCTCCACTATCTGCCTGAGTCTACTGGATGTTTTGTGCGCTGATACCATCAACTTCGTTTTATCTCCGTTTACTGCCAGAGCCACTTTAGCAGATTCTTTCCCGACTTTTTCAAAGGTGCTAGTTACTGCTCGCAATGTTCGAATCATGATGTCAATGTCACCATGTGTTGTATGGTGTAAAGTGTGCCAGTTACATTCAGCGTATTCTACGCTTTCGCTTCCTGAGTTTATTCAGCGTTATTATTCAGCGTCTGTCAAAGAAATTGAATCGGAACAATTATACATTGCAAGCTACAAAGTACAAAAGGGTCGTAAGATGCTTTCAGGTGTAAAACGGGATAAGCAGGTTTATTATCTTTTACTTTCTTCTTTTGGAAGCATTATTTATACATCGCAACAATTGATCAGATCAGCTGTTTTTAATAGCTACGATAAATAAAATTTTCAAGAATGACAACAAATTTACATTAAAGTTGATAAAAAAGAATATTTTCGTTTAAAATATACTGCGTAAAAGTTATAAAAAATGTAATGACATACTCTCAAAGGGTTAATATGTAATTATTTAGATCACTAGTGAAGGTAGAGTTGGTCGGTTGGTGATCGTCAACACCATTTTATCATATCGTCATCACTTTTCGCTTAAAATACTTCAAGCATTTGAACGCAGACGATTAATGTGTCAGTCAGTCAGTTGGGATTTTATTTTTTGTAATTTTAGTTTTTAACTTTAAGAAAACAACAATAACAAAAAAAAAAACAAGACAACAAAAACAAAATCAAACCGTTTTTTAATGAAGGAGTTCAAGTAAAAGAATTGAAAAAAGAAATCGAAAAGAAAAGAGCAGCAATAGCATACAATTCATGGTCAATACTTAATGAAGAAAAAACATTTTATATTTAAAACTATTTACTTTACTGTTATTATATAGAGAAAAGAAAACAAAAAAGAAAAAAAAACGAAAAATCCATTAGAAAACCCTTTTAAAGTACAAGCAAATAACAAAGAAAGATCGTTCGTCGGATTGTTTTTGCAAACAGCAAACCAACCATAAGTGATTAATCGATCGACCCACCACCACCATCGTCAACAATTGAGAAAGTGAAAGTTACTTGTTTTATGGAACAAATCAATACTCGATTCGATAGAAGCTGAGAAGACTCGTTCGTTTGTCATTATTGGCAGTCTTGATAAAATGTTTTACTTTTCGTTTTTTTTTTTCATTCACGAAATTGGCTAACAAAACAATTTTGTAAGAGTGAAAAAGGAAATTGTAAACGAACGAACGAGCAATTGTTTTAAAAGAAACAATAACAGAAACTTAAATAACTAAAAACTAAAAAAAACAACAACACAAAAACCAGTTAATACTAATCAATGACTGTATAACCGACCGACCGGCTTGGTTGATTGATAAAATTTTAAATTAAAGAATTGAAATAAAAATTAAATAAAAAGACCGGTTGCTTCTGCCGCTGGTCTTGTAAAAGCAAACATTGTTGGCTCTGTTAGAGGAATAGATTTTATCATTCATTCTTTAAAATAAATGATTTCTTCAGATCAAATGGTTGGCCGGATAAGAACAACAGGAAAAACATATTAACTTCTTCGGACTTCATTTTAAAAAGCTACAATGGTGACAAATTACGCACTTAACAAGCACACATCGTAAAATGATAACTCACAACTTAGCTGAGTGCTGCTCCGAATTACCAAGCAATCTATTGGTCATTTAACTTAAAAATGCGATATTTACACATGGTTTGTCTAACCATTGTGCCCACTCCGTTCTACACTTCGTTTAGCAGATATGTCGCCTTCCTAATGAACACTAACAGATCTGAAACCCTAATGGTGGATATGATTTCCCATAAGACCCTACAACTAAACCATCAAAAATTCCACCTACACACGATATGTGTTTCGCCGTCTCTGATTCCTGTGAACACAGCCTATAAACATCCACACCTGTGACCGCCATCCTTTTCATACGCGGTCTCTTAGTCCACAATGGCTCGTAAGAACATTCGAAAGGAGTTACAAAGGTTGACTTAAGCTGGGATCACACGTTTGTCACAATGCATCACTTATTGGTACAGCAATCGTGTGTCGCCAATATTTATTGTGCTCTTGTGCAGCAATCGAAGTGGACAATATGTACCAATATTTAAATTTTGAAATTAATTTCCGCAGAATTAATTTGGATAATTTTGATATTTTATGACAATAAAGCACAATAGAAATTGTGAAATTTTAGTACATTTGCGACAATCGTGTGAATCTAGCTTTAAGCGATAAATTTGATTGGGCTCATCAGAAACAAATTGCCTTGCCGTATAAGCAACACTTTTTAAGATAAAGAAGAAATTTAAAAAAAATGACAGAGAGTTTGCTGTTATTGATCCGTTTGTATTAGTAAACTAAAGGGCCACCGATACACATTTTTGTGTAGGTGCCAAGCAATTTTTCTGGGTCAAATGACATTCTGTGATATGATTTGAGACAAGTAATATATTTTTTTATGACAAAAAAATCTTTAGAAAATTCATTTGAACCAGGTATTGCTCAGTAATATCTATCATTTATTTGCCAAGCAACTTCTTGGATTATCTTTAAATATTTTAAAATGCCTTGTTGATTATAACTTTTAGAAGAATGTGTGGGACGGACGGATTCTGATAAACTATTTGTTAATGATTTGATATTTTTTTTAAATCGTATGAAATGAACTTGATGATGATGTTGATGACGGCGATTAGAAAGAATGACTAATTTTTCTTACAAAACAAAGAGTCATCATCGATTGATTTTTCCTCAAGTGCTTTATTTTTGGTTTGTAGCGGTTATACAAATAAATTGAAAATAATTTTTAAAGTGGGGTTACTTTCTTATTTTCCTCTTTATTCAAGTAAAATAAAAAATCAATGAATTGAAAATAAAGAAAAGAAAAATGTTTTAAAATGCAAGAAATAAATCTTCTTTAGTTTGTGCTTGCCTGTCTACCTTCTATAGAATGAAATAAAACAGCAGCTACAAATGTGTAGTTGGGGGTGGTTTTCATTTGAAATATAATGTTTAACGTTTTGTGTGTGTGTGTGTTTTGTATTTTTCTTTTTCAATTTTATTTATTTGTTAAAGCGATCAATGGCCTTTTTTATATTTAATTTTAAATATAATTGTTTACAAATCTCTAAGCATTTTGTACAAACAAATAAAAAATAAAACAAATTAATTTCCCGTGTAATGCTTGATTGATTGCATAGTATTTGTGTTGTTTTTGTTTTGCTTTTTTTGGGTGCAATTCGCTTTAAGAGTAACTTTTTCAGAAGAGAACAACCAAAGAAAAAAAATCACATCGTTGTAAAATTACTGTGCATTAAATCTATATAATTAAAGCTTATGACGCGTATCATAAATATTTTATAAAGTTCTCCCATGCACTGCACACAAACATATGCAAACAAAGAGTACAAATGTTGTTACTTTTTTGTTCTCATTGTTAAGAATTATGTTATTTACGAGTATAATAGCGTGTATGTGTGTGTGTGTGTATGTGTGAGTTTTTGTTTTGATTTCGATTTTCGCCTTAAAAAAACTAATAATAGCCACAACAACAATTGAATTTTTAAAATCATACACACGCACACACATGCTCATGCATTTATTTAAGCTCAGCTACACTAACAAAGTAAGTAAATTTGTGCAAACAAAACCTTTAATATATTAATTGATATGACGATGGATATTCAAAAATGTTTACCTTATATTTCATTCTTTTTAAGAAGGCAGATATAAAGATGTATTGTTTTCTATATACAAAAATCTTCAATAAATCTTAGATGGTCTATTAATGGTATAAATAAACGATGATTTTTTAAGAGCGTATGACTTTCAATTCGACACACAAATAATAAAAATGTAATGAATTTAATAAAAAAAAAAAAATTAACTCTGTTTAGAGGGAAATGCCATAATTGTTTTCTTTGCAGTAAAAACTTTTTATCATTTCAGTTGCCTTTTTTTTGGCAAAAAATACGTATAAAATTTTTTCAATTAAAATGAAAATGTCTTTGATGTGTCATTTTCTCACTTTTTTGTGAAAAGGCTTCAATTACCTATTTCATCAAAATGTATTCTATTACAGTTTCTGTAATAGTTTACTATGTTTTAATGGCCCATACAATATGCTTTCAAATGAAATCAGGTTTGTAGTGTAGTATGTTGAATGGTCACCAAAAACAACTCAACTTCAAGCAATTTGTTTATGTAAAATACTCGGGCGTATAATTGCGTCATGTCAAGTTTGTGTTAAAAAATGTTTTTTTTTATTATTATTTGTGTTTGTTTATTCAGTAATACGAGTATAGATCACAAAACCAAGTAAACCATAAATTATGAAATACAAAAAACAAAAAATTAGAAATATGTATGTATGTATGTATGTAAATCTTATTAATGTAAAATGCCATAATTAAATATGTATTCAAAACAGAAATTTTTAATTATGGACGTACGGTTTGTGGCAATATTTGTACAAACATTTGTGAAAATTTTTTTACTTAGTATTGGGTGTTTTTTTTTTTTTTTTTGGACGTTCATAAGTTTAGTTGTCAACACTGCTTTATTTGACAACAGCTGATATTTGCTTTTTGCTTAATTTGATTTGACATTTCATTATGGGTAGACTTACAAGAGAGTAACGCTTGCATATTGTTAAAATTTTTTGATTGAATCTCCATTCAAAATGTTGTCCTCCGATGAAGTCCATTTGTGATTAAATTTGTGTTTCATGCGCCGAAATAACATTTAAACTTAAAAATCATAAAATTTTCTATAACAAAGTTCGCTTTATTAATATTAAATATCTGGATATTCCTTTGTTTTATTATGATTTAAACTTGTGTAACTTTAAAAAAAACACCTGACTCATTCACCGAAAAAAAAAATAGTATATTTCTCCAGCATCAATAAATAGGTATTTCTTTACGCAAATGTTTAGCCATTTCGAAACCCTAGCAATTTATTGCAACGAATATAGCAGATTTTGCTAAATATATTAGGTACTTGGAGATGGTCTAATCAAATTTTGCTTCGAGCCCAAGGTTTTTTTATAACTGTGTTCGTGCTAAGCGTAAAACTTTTTCATTTCTTCTTTCTTTTATGGTGATAGATCTTCTGATTCGACGTATAGGCAATCCGACTCAGTTTTAGGTGCAGTTGGTTTTTATTTATCCAAACTACATATTTTACATATTTGTGACGTTGCAAAATGTGGCAGATATGCAAGGTTTGCTACATTTGCAAGACTTGCATCGCACGTTTGCAACAATAAGTGATATCCCCTATTTTGCCATTTTTGTTTTTACCGCAAGTTTCAAATGGGACTCTTCCGTTTTGCTTAAAATTTAATTTTTCTTTATTCTGACTTCGTTATATAGAGACTTTTGCAATAATACTCTGCTATATCTAGGCATTGCACATGCATTTACAAGCACATTCAGATTTCGTTGTTTTAAAACCGGGACTTTCCTGTTTAACTTCATTCTGACTTCGTTGTTTAGAGGTTGGTAGCTCAGAATTACTTTGTTATAGCTAAAGTTTATTTTTGCAAACCGGAAAACTTAGCTATAAAGAGGGGTTTTCAAGGGACTCAGAAAAAATTCGTTATATTGAGATTTTCGTTATTCTGAAATTTTCACATTTGCCTGGCTCTGATGGGGTGGGATCTTTTGCATTTGTGCTGAGGAACTGAGTGGTTCTTTGACATTGATTTTTAACAGGGTGTTGGAAATGGGCTCTTTTCCATTTATTTTTAAGGATTTGTTTGTTATTCCGTTGAATAAGACAGGTCGAACTTATCGAACTAAAGGTGTATTGCTAAACTTAGTGCCATTCTTATGTTGATTGCTATTATTTCTGCGAACATTAAATGGTTTTACAGTCTGCGAAATGATTTCCAAGATTAGAATTGGACAACTTTTTCGTATAACTTAAAACAAAATATTAGATATTTTATAAGATTATTAGAGGTCAAACGTCAAAAAACTAGAAATAATTGAACACTGAACACTTCAACATTGACAATCAAGCACGTTCATACAAAATATAAATGGAAATTTCCTACTTAAGAATGGCTTTAAGTCAACATAGTCGAAGGTACAATGAAAGTACGAAAAATTATTATTTCTTTTAAATCTAAATCTTGCATTAATTTTATTATATTCAATTCAAATTTACTATTATTTTTTTAGTATTTTATATTTTTTATGCGTAAGACACTAAATTATAAATGTTTTTAACGCTAAAATTGAAATTTGTCATAAAATGTACCAAAAATGTTTACTGGGTATTTGTTATTTTTAAGAGTGTATGTATTGCTTTTTTTGTATATGGCCAGCCATTTGTGCATGCATATGCAATGGCTGCTATATTACTGTTTGGCTGCTGCTCCCTTTTAACTATAATTTGATATACATTTTGCATCAGTTTCATTTACATGTGTTCGGTTGTGTGTGTGTCTTTTTTGCACTATGATGATTCCATTCTTTGCATTTTTATTATTTTAATAATACAATATTGTTGTTGTTATTATTATTGTTGCTTTAGCAAAAATGTATCAATTGCATATGTAATCCAATGATACAACAACAATATCATACAATACAAAACACTAATAATGTACACTATAATTGTATTTTTGTTGTTGTTTGTATTGTTGCTCTCTGTATAACTGTTTACGTATAAACATGGGAGGATAAGAGACAAGAGAGTATGTATTTTAATATTTAGTTACACAATAGTAATACAGTAGAGTACAAGTGTTTATATATGGATTTGTATGTATGTATGTACATATATTTACTTTTCTGTGTATGTGAAAAACTGAACAAAACAAAGTATACGTTTTGTTTATATTTTACTTGTACGAAAATACTAACGCTCATATTCATAAAGAATAAAATGTATTTGAAATCTATTTTAAGAAAATTTTGTATAAAAAACGCATTTTAAGTTTTATGAATATGAGAGTAAGAATTTAAATACAACCAACACATGCTGATTTTATATTTAAAGTAGCACATGCTTCTCTCTCATAATTCTTTACTTGGAAAAGTACTTACAAATAAATGTAGTTGCATTGGAAATATTGTAAAATGTAACAGTAGATATTAAGTTTTTTTCTATTCTGTGCATATACTCCCTTTTGTTGTTCATTTTGGATAATTTTGAAAAAAAAAATCTTAAAATATGTTAAAATTAAATTTAGCACACATGGTATGTACATACATATGTATGTATGTGAATGATAGATACACTTAAGGAATTTACTGTGTTTATTCAGTTTACTTGTGTTTCTATTTCAAAATATGTTTTAAGTTCTATTCATGATTAATTAAATGGCTCGATAATTTTCATGTTTAAGATTATATTTCAAAAATTTTCAAGATTGGCAAGCGTAGGTGTCAGTTGTATGAAATGTAACTTTAAATAAAATACCATTAATATATGCTCTTTGTGGAGACCACTGCCCAAAACACCAAAAATCTGTTGTTTCTCCCAATTTTTTCTTTGAGTGTACCTTTTTTCCAAATACAATTTTGATATTCTCATATTGTGTACTTTTCAATTTCATTTTTTTAATTTTCAAATATTGTTTTATTCTTGTGCGTAGTTTTTCTATAGTTTTTAAAGTTTAATTAAAATGGAATCTAAAGTTTAAATTTTCAATTGAAGGGGTTTTGAGGCAGGCAAGCAAGCGGCATAGGCTGGCAATGAATGATGCTTGTGATGTGGATAACTGCCTGCCTTCACTCCAATAAAGGGGAATAAAAAAAACGAGAAAGTAGAAAGTAGAGATTCTGCCACATGTTTTGTTTATTTTTTTACATTTTTTGTTGTTCTATAAAAATTTCATTTATTTTTTCTAAAATTTTTCATTATTTTTCATCATTATCATCTTGTTATACGTATTGAATCAGTTTGTTGTGTCTTAATAAAAATGCCTTAAATGGGCATAAATGGCTGGTTGATTTACTGTAGCAGAACCTTTTTATCTACAGATGGTTGTTGTTTTGTACTTTTTATTGCATTTCATTTAATCTTCCTACAAAACGCTATACTGACACGCGTAAAATGTGCCACTCGTACTACCATCATCATCATCACATGCATACACATGCACATGTAGACAGATTCCCCATATTTATTTATTGTTTTCAATTATTTATTAAGAAACATAAAAAAATCTTTTTTTTTTGCTTAATAATTAATCAATTATTAGTAAAACACGGCATTCTTGCTATTAAAAGAGCAAAACAAATACAAAAGGGTAACACTTAAACAAAACAGAACAATATCAAAATGAGTAAACATACACCCTCTCTCTCTCTCTCTCTCTTTCACATGGTTCTCTCGGCTTTGTAGACCTAATTACCCACGCAGACAGTGAGAATGAGTAACCAAAACATAAACAAACTTTTACTTAGAAAAAGGCTGCTTGTTAAGGTCAGGGCTGTTCTTTTTCTTTCGTCGGTTTGTTGTAATAAGCCAAGCATAGCAATCTTAATTTCCTTTACAAATTTATTATTAAGCGCATGTGGTCTTAAAAATGTAAAAGTTGCTAGCGCTCATATTTTGTTATTTTTGGTTGTGGCTAAGAAATGCGGGTTTTATTATATTGTTAATTAAGATTTTAAGATTTTTTAAATTTTATTTTAAATGAAAACTATTTGTTTAGAAAAACTTAATAAATGAGAAATAATTTGTTAATTTTGAAACACACACATCTGTACGCAGTTTAGAGGGAAAATTTTTTTTGGGTGTGACTCATTTTTGGTCACAATATTAACAAATTGAATGTAATTCTTCAAAAAAAAAAAACCCGTTTTATTTAAATATGAAGTATTTTTATGTCTTTTTACCGTCTAAAAGGGAGTATAGGAACATTATGTACCTATTTCAGTAAAAAAAATATATATATATATTGACAAAATTATGTTTTTTTTTTTGTATATGCTTGGTTTATTGATTTTACTTATTTTTTGTGATTTTATTACATATTTGCAAATTTATTGATATATTTTTTTTAATATTTATTTATTTCCAGGTAAGAAGAAACTAAAATTAAACGTTAAACCTTACAAAACACTCGACATTATATATATGACGACGGGTAAATTATAAAAATATTTGTAAGTTTTTGTACTAGATTATCTAAGGAATTGTGTGCAGTAGACCGTGATTTAATAGTAGAAATTCACAAAACAAAGTAAATGTTATCAAAAAAAATAAAAAAGAATAAAATATTACATAGACATGATAAAATTTAAATATATACACAAATAAGTGTGAGATTTTAATTTAGGAAAAAGAAAAATGTTTTAATTTGTTTAATAAAAAAGTTCTCTAAAAAAAGATTTTAAAATACCGCTAAGAAGACAACTCAGTTTTAAAAAACAATAGGAAAATATTTACATACAATCGACACGAGGGTTGAGCAAATTTAGGAAAATTATTTTATTTCTCAACAAAATCTCGATACACTTTTGCCAGCGCTATACCATGGCTTTGAAACCTTGTTAATAATAAAAATTGTTTAGCCTCTAGCCCTAATTCTTGGCAAAGATTTTACCACAGAGGTTCGTACTTGCTCAAGTTTCGAAATAAAAAATTTTAATAAAATTGTTCTTAATTCTTGAAGTACAGAGCTGGATCACGTCGTTTTAAAAGTAAGCAGAGGCTGATGGAGAATTTAAAATTAAAGTGGCAATCAATACTAATAATAATTCTAACAATTCTCATAAAAACCATGCCAAAACAGTGTGCGGAGACCATAAAAACAAAGTTTATTACACTAAGTACTGAAAAATGCCTAAGTTTCGAACAGCTGCTACTCCAGCAGCTAATTTCGTTTTTGTTGCATTACTTGGTAGAGTGGAATTAAAGGTTTGTTATTATAGTTATAATTTAGGTGCCTAAGATAACAAAAATTAAATGTTTTACTTTGAATAAATCTATTAGTAACATACGAGTCCTTAATTGCTTCGACAAGAAAATTTGCTTAAATTTCGAGCAGCACTGTATGTAAATTTATGCACTACGTATTTAATAGTGTGTGTGGTATGTTAGGTAAGAACCCACTTTTCAACCAAGAAGTCGTCGGTTCAATCCCAGGCAACACCATCAATGACAATTTTCAACAGCGATATCACCTCACAACATTACTGGCGACTGGTTATGTGTGTTTACGCTGTGAAAAACTTCACTAACTAATATGTATGTATATCTGCTGTTCGGAACCGGCGTTTAGGGTTTTATGGGCTTTCAATAAGTCTAGTTGATCATGCTCCATATATAAAAACCAATATTTATTTACAGATGATTAGAAAAGGTTATTTTTGCTCGAAAGTGCATATTTTTTCGATCTACCTTGGCTTGCACGTTCTTTGTGAGACGTTCAAGGTTGTCATATACGAGGGCGGATTGATATTGAAGCTACCTCAGTAGGAAAAAAAACTTTTTTTTCAAAAACCATTCATTTCTCAACATAGTCTCCTTTTAGCTCAATACACTTAGTAAGATGATTTTCCAACTTTTTGTACCATCTGAATAATACGATTAATACGCATTAGTTTCGGTAATCACTTCTTCGTTTTAGATGAATCTTTTTCCTGCGAACAATTTTTTCAAGTTTGGTACAGGAAAAAGTCACTAGGCGCTAAATCTGGACTAAAAGGTGGATGATCAACCAATTCGAAGTGTATTTCTCGTAGTTTTAGCATCGCATCTAATGCTGTGTGAACTGGTGCGTTGTCTTGAAGAAGGAGCACTTTTTTCTTGTTTAAATGTGGTCGTTTTTCCTTGATTGCAACAACCAATTGATCCAATAATGCACGATAATACTCTCCTGTGATTGTGGATCCCTTTTGAAGATAATCGATGAGCAATATTCCGTGTGCATCCCAAAATACAGTGGCCATAACCTTGCCAGCCGATTTCGCTGTCTTCGCCTTCTGCGGAGCACTTCCACCATTGCTTCGATTGATTTTTGGTTTCAGGTGTGTAGTGGTGGACCCACGTTTCATCAACAGTTATTAATCTACGCCAAAAATCAGCAGGATTATGCTTTATCATGTCCAAACACCGCTGTGAAGTGATCTGTCGAACTCGTTTTTGTTCAACACTGAGCAAACGCGGCACTCATCTTGCCGATAGCTTTTTCATATGCAAATGTTCATGCAAAATGTTGAACACACGTTCATATGATATGTTTACCATTTCAGCAATCTCACGTATTTTGACCCGGCGATCATTCATAACGATATCGAGGATTTTCTTGATATTTTCTTCAGTAACCACCTTTTTTGGCCTTTCTGTTGATGGTATTATTGCAGTGCTTGTACGAACCCGTTTAAATTCAGCAATCCAATGTCTTACCATATAATCTGACGGAGCAGATTCACCGTAAGCACAAAAGTTGCTTACGAATACTTCAAACGACTACAACAAATAAACTAATCGATGAATTTGGCTGAAATTTTAACAGCTGACGTTTGATAGATCGTAATTTCTAGGAAAGAAAAAGTTTTTGTGTTTGTGCTGCCATCTAGCGCTAGGTAGCTTCAATGTCAATCCGCCCTCGTATATAAAAATAATTAAATTTATGCAAATAGTTAAGGAATGAGCATAGTTGCAATTAAAGAAATATACAAACGTATAAAAGTTATACTTATTTCAACTAACCAGTTATTCGTGGTAAATTAACCGGTTTATTTATTCGGTATTTGAAAATGAAGATTTTGAAAAACCGGTTAAAACCGGCCGTTCTCCCTCGTCCCTACAAGTCGACTCGCCCTAATACATAACATAATACATATATATGTACGTCATTTTGGCTCCGCCCTCGTATAGTTTTTCCGTAACTGCATAAGAAAACTAGCCTTCTTTGGTTGAAATTTCTTATTCAAAGCGTTTTTATAATAATATAGTTTTTTTTTTATCTTAAACAAAACCTGCTATTATATTGTTTGTTGCTGTACTAATAAGCCATCGCTATCGTCGCTAATAAATATAATGTATTGGTTTCTAGTGCTTTCCCTCTCTCTATCTCGCTCATTGATCCCCTCAATCACTTCTAATAAATTTAACATATGTGTCATAATTTGTAAGCTTTCATACATACATACATACAAACACACAATTTTGCAAATTTGAGTGCGTGTGTGTACTTTAGCTCATTTGTATTGAGTTGGTTTGGTGTTATATGCGCGTTTTACTGTTTCTTAGCTACCGTTGCTGTCTTATTAACTTATGATTCTCATTGTTGTTATTGTTGTTGAAACTTATAAATAAAACAATTACGCACATAAACAACAATTAATTACAAGTCCCGTTTGTTTTAGGTTTTCTGATTTTTGTTTTTACATAAATACATGCTTACCTACGAGTAGCTGTGTATGGTATGTACGTATGTGTCTGTAGTCGGCGGTACGAATGGTAGTCGCCGAAAGTGTGTGTGGTGTTGTAGATCAGCCAGCCAGCTAATCAGCTAAAAAGCAACCAGTGTTGTAGACCACCCGTTTTTGTTTAGATAAATATTCCCTAAATTTCATTGACCATTTCGTTTGTGTTTGAAACATTTTAAGAATTTTAAATAAAATATTTTAAAATTTTTAATTTATTAATGAGATTTTTAAATGAAAGCCACTCAAATTAAATAATAAAAACACAGATGGTCAAAAATTTTGTTGTTTTTGTGTTTCGTTTTCGATTTTTTTTTTTTTTTTTTTTTTTTTTTTTTTTTTTTGTAATAAAATGTGTGGTTTTGTCATCTGTTTCAGCTGTAGTTGTTATTGCTTTTTTGTTGATACATGTGAGTGGAATATATAAGACGTATGTATGTATGGTTGTATAAAGAAAACAAAGTTGTAGAGTATATAAAAAAAAATAAATAAATAAAAAAAAGTTTTATGATTTTCGGAAAAAAAATATACTTAAGTATACTTGTTGAGTTGATTGTATGTCATAATACAAATACTTAAAATTGTATTTGTTTTATGGCTGAAACCAACACCTACATACGTACAAGTTTGTATTTGCGAATAATAAGTAACTTTTTTTTACTTTTGGTCTTTGGGGAACAAAAATGTATGTTTGTGGACCTGTGGTTGGCTTACGTAAGTTCTACATTTTAAATATAGGTCATTAAGATTGAAATATATGTGACTGGCATACTTAATACTGCTCTACTCTATGAAAAATGGTATAAAATCTTACTTAAGTAAAAAATTATTTATTATTTCAATTGAAAATTGTGTAAAATTTAATTTTTAGATTTAGAACAAAACTTCGTTTGTAATCGCACTTTCCCTTTGATGGTGATCAATATGCTGCTTTACTTAGATCAGTGTTCACAAAGTGGGCATAAAAGTCACATATTTGCTTTTTCTATGAACAATAACATACATTATTGCACCCTCTGGCAACGTCTGCCGATTTGCATTGTTTACATGCCATATGTATGTAAGTGGAAAACAATGATGTCAACAAGTAAAAATGATTTGATCTAAAAAATGCCGATTAATAAGATGAAATTCAAGGAATTAATACACGAGAAAACATTAATTTGGTTTGAATGACAGCTGTTTGAATCACTTTAATGTGTTTTTTTTTTATTATTTTTAATATACTCTATACATATGTATATAAAAAAAATATGTGTGAGATACCGAAATTTTTTTATTCATTTGAAGGTCCAAAATGTGAAGAACTCTGGTGCATAATTCGGTTTGAATTTTACCAATGTCATGGGATTATATTGGCTTTAAGGGCCGCTTTGTTTTGTGGCGTTTTCGTATAGATGTGTGACTTGAGAAAATCCCTCAAGAAAACGTCTAACATCACCCCCACATGGGAAGAACTAGCTCTCAAATCGCTCTTGCAGAATGTTCAATGTAACATAAGCTGTGCAGCACCAAGCGAACACATTTCATCAAAAACAGGCCAAACGACTTTGGTAATTATTGACCTAAAACGCACGCCGTTAATGGTTATGGCCTGGTCACGATCAAAAATTTACAAAGTTGTGGACTGCGAAAGGCCGAGTTCTTGCGTTTCATTGCCGTACGAGTTTTGGTTTATTGTTTATTGAACCAGTGCACTCAAATCTGTAGCCATCACACTGCAAATAATCCTGTCAGGAGGACGATTATGGCGACAAAAGCGCGCAAAGCGCGCGGAACGTTATTCGAATAGAACACTCATTTTAATAAAATAATTTACTGAACGCTATGTCCCACCACTGGTAATTTGGCAAAACAAACTGAAGCAGCTATTTCAACTGATGTAGCCTTAATAATATGTCTGCAAATAACTATAAAGTTTGGAAGTCCATATTGGAAGACGCGTTATGCTTACAGATGTAAAGGTTTATAGAAAGCTATATATACAAATAAATGTCAACAGCTTTTACGGATGGTACTTGAAATATTTGCTAAAATAAATATTATTGCTGTTGGTATCGGCAGTCATAGTCTCTCGCTTTTTATCGAGACGGTACGATTATAGACGGTATCTCATCCGACGAGTTCTGTTCCCTGTTCTTTCTCCATTTTTTTTTCAAATGTTTCTTAACTACTTTCTTCTTACTTCCAATCTTATCTATACTTTTGCAGATGACAAAAGGCCGAGCCCTTTGGAGATTGGAGCGAAAAGGCGGAATATGAAGGACACGCGCATATGCGAGTTGGGGAAAATCTACGATTGGAGTCGTGCGAACAGGGTCGACGTTAATGCGCGCAAGACACACAGACGTGGTGGTGTGTTGTCATCTGGGTAATCTAGATATTGGGGAGTCAGATGCTCCTGATGTCCTGGGCATGAAAATTCATTGTGATAAGCGTTGATTCGACCACATATTTTGAGTGTCAAAAGAAGCACTCAAGTGCCTCGGTTTCTTAAGACATTGAAAAAACTACTACTTCACTCCATCTGATCTACAAGACCTATATCCCACCTAAACTAGAATACAATTATCATGTATGGTCAGGTGCTTCAAATACTATTTTAGAGCTTCTCGACCGCGTACAGGAAAGGGCGAAGGTACCCATTAATGACGGTAGGATAGCCAACTCTATCGACTCATTAGAGCATCGTCGTAATATGGGGTATGTTTCATTGTTCTATCGGTTCTGTAACGGTATGTGTTCAGACGAAATTAAGAAAGTAGTTTCTAGTAATCATATATTTCTACGTAGTACTCGTATTTCTCGTAGAGAGCACATCCCTCTGTAGTTGATTGTCCAGTGATTCGCACAACGCATTATGGAGAGAATTTGTTTTTTACTTGCACATTACGTTTGTTCATAAACACTACTTCCTCTTTCCTCATTTGCGCACCCTATTTTCCTAGAACCAGCACAGTGCACTGCATGCGCAGTGGTTATCCGTCTAAAACTGGTTTCAAATAAGAAAAAACAAAAAAAAAAACTAAGCTTCGACCGTAATGAGGTGCGAAATTCTATCGGGTGAGCCATTTAAAATTTGAAATTTTGAAAATTTATTTTTTTGTTGTGAAGTATAATTGTTCCAGTTAGAAATGAAATATTATTTCATTTATATGGCTGCCGCCGCTGGCCTCACAGTACCCCATTCGATCGGATAAATTTTCGAGAACTTTTTTGAATGTATGGGGCCGTATCTCGACAATGGCATCACGAATGTTGGCGTTCAAATGTTCAATTGTCTCTGGTTTGTCGGCATAACATTAGTCTTTCACGGTGCCCCAAAGTAAATAGTCCAACGGTGTACCCTTTCGGCTAATTAAACGGCCATCAAACGTTTGACGCAATAAATTAATGGTGGCATGAGATGTGTAGCAAGTTGCATCATCCTGCTGAAACCGAACATCGTTCACATCAATACCATAAAGAGCGGACACAAAAAAATCGGTAGTCATGGTGCGATTGGTGTCCTCATTGACGTTAATGGCTGCGCCGTCCTCATGCCTCCGCTTCACAAGCCGTACCAAACAGTCACACGTAATGGTTGCATTGACTTCTGTAAGACTACGTTTGTGTTATACACCAAGATGAAAATGAGCTTCATTCGAAAATATGATTTTTTTTTTTTAATTTTCCAATAAATTCCAACGTTGCTCAAGCGTAAATCAATTCATTTCGTTCAGTGGAGATAATATACTGAATTTTGTGACAGAATAGAATGCCATAAGTATTGCCAGATTCGAAATAACCGCTGGTGCAAATTTAAACCGATAGATGGCTCAAACGATATAAGTAATGTTTATGGTTTGACGGCTTTAGAGCTATCGCGACATTCGTCGGTTGAGTTTTTTAAATTCAAATATTCTTTGTCGTTGAAATGAACAATGTTGTCTGCTTTCAATGGATTAAAAAAAGAACGAATAAGTACATATTGCTTAAAATTTGACAGCTCGCCAGTAATAACTAACAGAGTTATTGGTAGCAGTGTTACAATGTAAACCTGGTGTGGTCTTATAACAAATTATAATTTAATCCCTAAATATCTACAAAACATTTCTTATTTAAATTTGTTGAAAACAACTTCCCCTTGAAAATACGCATTTCTCTAGATAATATTTTATTTTCTTCCAATTTCTGTTTGTTGCTCATTAATAATTTTATTCAATAAGATTAAGAAACTTTTTTAAATCTATGCTAATATTGAAACAGTTTTGCATTTAAAAATATTTTGAAAAATTGTTAACTTTTTTTCAAATTTTTTTCCATTTTATATATTAAATCCATTAAGCTTATTAGACTCGTTCCGTTAAAAAATAAGCATAATCTTTTTTCTCTTCTTTTACTGCGTTTTATGGCTTTTACTCTATAAAAGTCAAGAGGGCTCAGAATCATTTCTCTGTCTTTCTTTTTTCTTTTATTATTTAAGATAAAATTTCTTGCCCTTTTTTCGTTTTTTCTTAAGCACTTCTATTCTATTTTCTTTGTGTTGCCAAAGGTATTTTCCGACTCTTGAAAATAATTAGAAAATATAGGTGCAGAGGGAGAAGGAGAGAAATGTCAATTAATACCCCTATTGTCTGTTATGCCACTTGAAATTTATTTTTAAATATTTTTTCTTTAATATTGAAAATAAGCAGATGCTGGTACTAAATTACATAGTTCGTTAAAGGGAGTAACATTTTTAAACCCAGGGGTAATATAAGGATTGGCTATTTGGTTTTATTTCCTTTGAATTGATTGTTGGCATAAAAATTTATGGTTAATCTGTATAAAGCTAAGGTTATTGTTTTTGGGTCGTTATACTATAACTACACCAGGTTTTGTACTACTTAGTTCGCCATTTGAATTACTTATACGAATTATCTCGATTACACGGCACGTTTGTGATGTGTTTTGATGATGATTTTTATTATTATCATTTTTTTTTTTGTTATTTTAAATTATTGTTTTATTTACTACTAAATTGCGTTTTTGAAATAAAAGAATGCAAGGAAATTAATTAGTATGGACCAACTCCCGATAAAGATTAAATATCACATTGATTTTGTAGTCATTCACAGGGTAATTAAAACTGAATTACTTACAATTTAGGTGACTTCCTACAATTTTCCCCATAATACTAATTAATGGGATTATGAATGTTGGTTGGATTGTGAATGGTAGTGCGAATTACGAAATAACGTTATTCTTGTGAACTTGGCTTTAGACTTGGATTGGGGATAGAGCCTACTTACATTCCATATTTCTTTTACTCTTATAAGTTGCATAGGGCCCTAAAAATGGCTTTCAATTTCCTTAAAAGCAAATAAAGGGTTCGCCAAATATTTTTTTTTGTTTGAAAATGCTATAAAAAAAAACTACTGAATATTTTCTCAAATTTCTTTTTTTATTTGAAAGTACAATCCTTCCGGTTAATAATGGAAAATAATTTCATTCAAATGCCTGCCTCGGCTGGCCTTGCAGTAGCCTACACGATCGGTCCAATGGTCCAATTTTTAAGCACATTATCGATTGTGTGCAGCTGTATCTCACCAATGGCTTCATGAATATTGTCCTTTAAAGCATCAATTGTCTCTGGCTTGTTGGCGCAATACTTATCTTTGACGGCACCCCACAAATAATAGTCCAACGGTGTCAAATCGCAGCTCCGAGGTGGCCAAACGACATCAGCTACGCGGCTGATAATGCGATCTTCAAAAACAGGGCGCAAAACATCGAGTGTAGTTTCGGCTGTGTGACACGTAGCGCCGTCCTGTTGAAACCAAATGTTGCTAATATCCTCCTCTACAATTTTGTGACCAAAAATTCGATCAACATGGCCCGATAACGATCGCCATTGACTGTAACGGTCACTGCTTGCTCATTTTCGAAGAAAAATGGCCCAATTATGCCTCTGGACCAAAATCCACACCAAACAATGACTCGTCTTGGGTGTATCGGCGTGGAGGTTTTCTGTGCCCCAAATGCGGCAATTTTGCTTGTTTACATACCTGCCAAGATCAAAATGAGCTTAATCTGAAAAGATGATTTTTTTTTTTTTGGCAAAATCGGCATCTTCTGTAAGTCGATTCATTAAAATAGTGTCGCAATATTTCCCAGCGTTGTTTAAGCGTATACACAACCATATTCGTTCTGCGGAAGGATAAAACTAATATCTGTCAAATCAGACATGTGCTAAGTGTTACCATTCACGAAATAAGCACTAGTTGAAAGAAAACGTTAGATGGCGGACCCGTACATGTAATTAAATACTTCTAATACCCTTTTAATGGTCGACATGTTGTTTTACATACTGAATTTATAAATTCATAAATCATTTATTAACCTTCATTTTGTTTATATATATTTGCTTATTTGGCTAATTACTCTCTTAGGGCTTAAATCTAATTGTTAATATCTTTAAAGAGGTCGGTTACGTTCGATTAAAAACTTGCCCAAAGCCGATATTTGAAAAGATCTTTATCAAAGCCAATATGTGCCGTTTTTTTCGATAACATTTTGCCACTTTTGGGGTAAAGCCATTTTTCCATCAGTGTAGAACTTCTTGGCTTTTTGAACGAAAAACTGATCCAAGTGCGTTTCGCTGTCCTTTACGGTGCAAGCTAGTTCTAGCTTTAAATTGACGGTGCAAGTTCTTGGTTATATAATGGATGCATCAATACTTCCCAGCCAATCACTCTCAGTTTCTGCTGGGTTATCAAAGGTGTAAGTGGTCTAGAGTTCTTATGATGGAACATAATACCTTTTCCGATGATCAATTGTGGTCATTTAAATTGAATTGCTTTCTTCGATCTTGTTAATTGTTGATAGTAGAGGTCGAAATCAATTGTTTTACCAGGTTTTAGAAACTTATGATGAACAATGCCTTTCCAATCCTATCAAACACTCAGCTTTATCCTTTCTGGTGTTAATTCTGGCTTCGCCACCGTCTGCGATGGTGCATACTTAATTCGTTCATGATCTTTTTTGCACATTATTATCGTACGTAATCCTCTTTTCATCGTCCGTAATCATTCACTTCAAAAATGGTTCTATTTCGTTCCGTTTTAGTAGTGAACCGCAAATGGAAATTCGACTTATTAAGTTTTTCACTGTTACTTCGTGTGGCACTTAAACATTGAACCGTTTTGGTATCAAAATATTAACATCGAATATCCTGTAGTACATCAACTAGACCACTGCCCTCTTTATTGCCCAGGCCCCCGCTTATAAGATACTACAGTGATAAAGATTCGCTTTATTGCAGTAAAATATCGCCATATACTCTTTTTGGAATATCTACGAAGAAGCGGTTTTTGTTTCATTGTGAGCAAATACGGCACCCACATTGCTCACAGCTTTCTTATCCCGCGTTGCCGCCAATTTTTGAAATGACTGTCTGACAGTTTATGCACATTGAGCGTACCATTTTGTGGACGGCCTAAAAAGATTCTGAAAATCTAATCCGAAAATCAAAATGTCTGCTTTTGCTTGCTTTACAATTTTTCTTTAAAAAAAAATCTATTTTTTAGCCGTTTAACAAGGTAATTTGTGCCGTAAAGTGAAGGTGTTCCGTAAAAGGAAAGGCCGTATAAAGAGTGTATTCTTTTTCGTAGCCCATATGATCTCGTTTAAACTCTGCCGCGCAATATTTTTTAAACAATGGATCAGGGGCCTCTAGAGTAGAATCTAGCTGGACTTTAATATTGGTTGCACTCAACAACCTTTCAAATAAATTTTATCCATGTTCCCAGCTTTCTTTCAGCGATTGGTAGCTGCTTGGTGGACTAGTAATGTTCACGCTGCTTATGTGCCTTTCAATTTCAATTTTTTTTTTCTTGATTGCATCTTTTTTAGCGATTGGTCGACCAGAGTGAGGAGCTTCTTTAACATGTAAATTATTAGACCGAACACGAGCAAACCATTTCGCTACGGGTTTTCTAGTTACAGTTATCACCGTCTTTGTAAACAAATTTTTTCAGCAGACCTCCTACCTTTTCCTTTTCTTTAATAGCAAAGAAAAATATGACGATTATGTTCAGAATTTTCACTCGTATTTAAACGTAAATAACTTTTCACAATATAATGCGATTTTAGTAATATCGTCTAACAAAGTGAAGCTTAAGATATCTCTTTTCAAATCAGCTAAAGTGTCGCCTGATGCAATTAGTATTACGTTTTAGAGCCATTCACCGAGAAAATGTAACAGAATTTCACTGAGCAGCCAATATTTACATAATTAAAGTCGATATTAAAGTAAAAAACATGTGTTTTGCTTACTATTCCTCAAAAGGAGGGAGTAAATGTGTGTCTTCATATCAGCAGGCATAACTAATGCCATTGTTTCCTTTTTAGTGCTCTCTCTCTCTCTTCCTCTCTGCTTACATCATTTACTTACCGCTGTTTATTTGTTGTTGCTTATGATAACATAATAAATTACTGAAAAATGTGTATGTGTATGCTAGTCAAAAATAGAAACAAATATGGCTGTTGAAAACAATAGCAAAAAACTAACAACAACAAAACCAAATAAATTTTTTGTAAGCAATTACCGCTCGTTACCTCTCACCTTTTAATTTATTTTTTTTTTCTCACCCTCTTCCTCTCCAACCAACTTAAAAACATTTTTTTGTTTTTTTCTTAAATTGTCGTGTGCGCTGACGAAAGTAAATACAATATTAAACTACACCAGGAGAATCCCCCATTTTCTTTTTTTGTTTTGTTTATTTACATAATCATTGTGCTGCTGATGATGATGATACCCAACCAATGCTGCCAAATTGTTAACATATTGACGGTTTTCATAAACATTTCAAATGTATTTTGTAAACAATTTGAGGAAAAATTTCATTTCATTTTCCTAACGTTTTTATTGCTTCCAGGGATGGTTTTATTTTTTTATTTTTTCGTATATGAAATTGGGTCAAATCAACATGCCATGCTGCCATGCCGTTTTGTTTTATTTTTGTAAATGAAAATAAAATTTTTATGACCAACAACAACTGAAGGAGATGAGCTGTGATGGAGAATTTTTTCTTTCCTATTGTGTTGAAATTGCTCGTTAAATGCAGTTGTGGGTGTGTGTGTATGTGCCGGATTTGAGTATATTCATATGGCCTGCAAAGAATCGTTAACAAAAATAAGTATATTCTGGAAATAATGGGTCCGCCATCTAAAGTTTTTTTTTTTTCAACTAGAGTTTATTTCGTGAATGGTAACACTTAGCTCATGTCTGATTTGACATATGGTTGTGTATACGCTTGAACAACGCTGTGAAATATTGCGACATTACTTTGAAAATTATGGTAATGTTGCAGATGAAGCTCATTTTGATCTTGGCGGCACAGAAAACCCGCACGCATACATTGAAAAGCCATAACACCCAAGACGAGTCACTGTTTGGTGCGGATTTTGGTCCAGAGGCATAATTGGGCCATTTTTCTTCGAAAATGAGCAAGGAGTGGCCGTTACAGTCAATGGCGATCGTTATCGGGCCATGTTGAACGAATTTTTGTTCACAAAAATTGAAGAGGAAGACATTAGCAAAATTTGGTTTCAACAGGAGGGCGCTATGTGCCACACAGCCGAAGCTACACTCGATGTTTTGCGCCCCGTTTTTGAAGATGCATTACCAGCCGCAGAGCTGATGTCGTTTGGCCACCTCGGAGCTGCGATTTGACACCGTTGGAGTATTATTTGTGGGGTGCCGTCAAAGATAAGTGTTACGCCAACAAGCCAGAGACAATTGACGTTTTAAAGGACAATATTCGTGAAGCCATTGGTGAAATACAGCTGCACACAATCGATAATGTGCTTAAAAATTTGACCATTGGACCGATCGTGTAGGCCACTGCATGGCCAGCCGAGGCAGCCATTTGAATGAAATTATTTTCCATTATTAACCGGAAGGATTGTACTTTCAAATAAAAAAAGAAATTTGAGAAAAATATTCAGTAGTTTTTTTTATTGCATTTTCAAAAAAAAAAAAAAAAAAAAAAAAATATTTGGCGGACCCTTTATATGTTTAGACAGAAAAGCATATTTTAATTTTTATTAAAAACTACGAGTGTATGTATATGATTTTTATTAATAAAAATTTTAGTCAAAACTGTGTGGCTTTAAAGGCAAAGCATCTTTTGAATTTGTTGGTTATGTTTTATTAATAGAGTGTACACATGTATGCAAGTGTGTAAACGAGACTTTTCCAATAACTGTTGTCTATTATAGGACTATAATCTGAAAGCGCACAACCGTGTTAGTTTTAACAAAGTTAGACATTTTTAAGTTTTAAACCATGAATTTAGGATAAGTTGAATAAAGAAATCGTCTGTTTGTCTGTATGACATGAAGTGTTAAATATTAATAATTTTTTAAAGCCCTTTTAGATAGGAATGTGGCATTTCAAGGTGACAAAAGTTGAAAAAATGTGTTGGCTTAAATTAAAAAAAAAAAAACTAAATAAATAAATAATAATAAAAAAAATCGTATGTTGTAAGAAAATGTTAAGTAAGGTTTCCAGTGGGATTTTCTTCAATGTCTGCAGAGAAAAAATAATAGTTTCGTTATCAATTAAAACACTTGGGAAACACGATTTATAAGTGGTTGACATTGAAAATTCTATCACAACCAGCCCTGGCAAACAACCCACTGGCAAAAATGTTTCGATTTTTCAATAAAATTCAGTTTCAATTTTCATTAAAAATCAATAAACAAAAAAAAAAAAAACAAAACAAAAAGAGAAAAAACCACAAAAATGGTTTTACAAAAAAATAACAATTGACCAGTGATTTGGAAGAAAAAATTGCCATAAATTTTAAGTAGGCGCCAATAAAATACTTTTTTTTAAATGCCTTAAAGTGTTGATTAGGGTTCTAAGGTAGACAACATTTAAAAGAGAGAAAACAAAGAAACTTGCGTGGATTTTTTACAAATAATTTAAATTTTTTAGTAATAAATATATGTATTGGGTGTACAACTTAAAAATGCGCGTTATTTTTGGCAATTTTTTTTTGCGTTTGTTTTTTAAAGTATTGCTTATCATTATATATGACCTTTTGCCATCTTTCTACTTTGAGAAGAGAGAGGTTTGAGACTAATCCCATTTTCCTCAGATGTTCATTTAGCCTGCAATGACTGGTTAAAAGGCCGGTGGTCAATATCCTCAGGTTGTCTCTGGGCATATGTATGCAGGATTCAAATCTCCTCCTGTTATAGTTACCCAACAAAAGCTTAGTTTGCCTTAGACCCGTACGGTCAGAGTACCCGCCTTCATTATCCTAATTTTTGTTTGTTATACCCTTCCAGGCTTCTCTTCCCAGTCCACAAAAGGTTTCTGGTCCCACCAGTTAAGTAGAAGTTCCCTTTCTGGCTAGTTCATTGGCCCTTTCATTCCCCGGCATTCCTATATGACCTGAGATCCAACATAAGATGACCCTATTTGCCCTGCCCAGCTGGTACAGTTTACTCAGACAATCACAAACTAGCTTTGAGTCAACCTCATAGGAGCCAAGTGCTCGACTGGCAGCCTGACTATGAAATAGTATGGCTATGTTCACTATATTTCTTCTGCAGGTTAAGTTGAGTACTCTCTCAGTTGTATTAACTTCCGCTTGAAATATGCTGGCGAGTTTCCCCATATGTTTAGAATATTCCCTCCTAGGACCAAACACTCCTGCCCCTGTACCACTTTCTGTCTTTGACCCATCCGCACAAAATGGTCCCTTCTCTAAAGGAACGAACATATTAATTTGGAAGCCCTGTTCTGAAGTAAATCATTTTCGAGTTAGAGCATTGTGCTTCGTTCGTAACAAATAGTAGTCCGGCGGGGTAACATATGGACTATAAGGTTGGTAACGTAAAACTTTCCTACTTAGCTTGTCATAGCAACCTGATTATCGGATTCCGGCCAAGCTTAACGTTTCTCGCCAGATGCCTCTGATTCGCGAGCAATCGCAATTTGATCACAAAAATCGAAGCTTCTTCGACTTGATCCTTCTAACCCAGACAAGGTCGACCTCTTCGCCGATCGCATCAAAAATTCGTCTCGCTGAAGCATCCTGCTCTATCCAAGCAACATGACCGAGCCAGCGTTGCTGCTGGAAGTGAATACGCTGAGCAAAATCTACATCGCCGTCAAGACGCGCAGGAAAGATGAATGACATGTAGAATGTCTGTTTCGTCCCGCGAGTGGGGCCTCAACTGCCTACTGAGACCTTGGCCATTAGCCCAAAGTCACACAGATAGTGGAATTTATGCTACGAAGCCTGACTGGGAGTCAGGAGCCGCAAGGAGCCAGATCCCTGTCTGACTATGGTAAGGTTGAAAGCAACATGGTGGCTGTAGTTTATACCGAAATCGCAAGGAGAACGTTAGCTGTATGTGGAGATTCAATCTTAACCGCGTGCCAATACCTATAGATCGGTAGGAGTTTAGACAGTCTCTGACACTTTACCAAAGTTGAAGTCTTATCTAAATAACATGTCTTCGAATTTGGTACTCACATGTGGTTTTTATCATGTGTACACGGGCGTGTACCCGAAAAACTGAACCCTTTTTTATAAAAAATGTTGATTTTCATGACGAAGTTGAAGAGGCTGCATTAAAAGGGGTTAACTTGCCTCAAATCCCGCAAGGGATTAAAAAACCAAATATAGCTACGATACGTTTGGAAGCTTTTGCTTAGAAATAATGATCAGTGAATGCATTGGTTCCGTGACGCCCTATATAATTAGTAACAAAAGAAGTTTGGTCGTAGCGACATCTCTAATACTGTGTTTGTTCTCACAGATCATTGCTCTATTGGTAGACATGCCGAAAGGCTGCGCTTACCTGCAAAAAATTTCTATAGTGGCTGTAGTTCTACGGTGAAGAAAGAGAATGTGTCCCATTACATATGCCAACATCAGGACTATTGTCAGATTCATTAAGCTTACGTGTTGGTTTTCAGTATAACTTAGGGAAGTTGTGCTTTCAAGCAGAGCCTTTGAGCTGATTATCGAGACTGGTGAATACGGTCCTGTTCGACTAGTCCGAGGCATTGTCTTGTCTTATGTGTAATCGCAATGGGCCAATGTGCGTGCCCAAGTGATTTTTGACTTAACAAAGATACCTCTCCCTTCTATGGCTCCAATTCAACGTCTTTGACCCTTTTTTGAGAATGTTTTTGTTATGACTGATATTTACTCTACTACAGTATCATACGAATGAATACGTAAATAAGTTATGAAAAACATAAACCATATGCAAAAGTTACAACTGTTGTGTGAATCCGCTATTTTTTAATTGTACACCCAATATCTTCGTTGTTTGTCACTGAAACCAGTAGGTAGGCGGTAGCAAAAATAACCAGCAATTGAGTTGATTTATTTTATGCCAAAAAGTACACCAAAAATAAAAGGAAGGAGGCTTTTAAAATGTATTTCGTCTTTCATTTCTTTTTTTTTTTAAAGGTGGCAACAATCGAGATCTTTAAAAACAATAGAGTACTTGTGGTGGTACTATTTATATACTTATAAGAAAAATATATATTTTTTTTTATTGAACGTGGGCTTAAAATTTAATCTTAAAACAATATTCGTAAAGAAAAAAATAAAAAAGAAATAAAAGTTTCACTTTCAGCTAAAAATCAACATAAATTTTCAATTTCGACGAACAAATATTTTTACAAAAAAAAAAAAAAAAAAAAAAAATTAAATTTCAATTTAAATTATTTACACATTAAATCGGTAATCGGTAGTTGTATTTAATTGTGCAATAAAATGATTTCATAATTTGTTGTAACCCTTTAACGGCACGTTCAAGTTCAAGATAGACTTTTTCGTTTTATTTAGAAAAACAAAATTATTATTTCAATATAAGCTTTTAATTTCTTATTTGAATATTTAAAAATGGTCACGTAATAGCTTTAAACTTTTTACTGTTTGCCACGGTCGTAAACCATAAAGAGGTTGCTACGCATATGCGTTAAATTCCAACGTTCCAAATTGTCTAAAACAATAAAGTGTACAGTGATTTCATTGCGTTGTTATCTCAAGGGAAATTAAGTATGTTAGGAAGCAAGCCAATGGTTATAATTTTAAGGTGCTCATCGTCCGCACGGTGCTTTTAACATAGAACATGCAACTTCATAACGATTCGATGGTTTCTTTTTATTTTAACCACAACCATCAGAAGCGGAATTCCTATGGATCTTAGTATTCATGTCTGTCTCTCCAACTTCCGGACTATTTCAGCGTGTTTCAGGCCGAAGTGATGACTATCTACCACGCGGTGCTCACACAGCTTATAGCCAAGTAGATATTAGATCTCTTTCGGCTGTTACTTTTAGCTCCAGGCTGGTTAGGGACTTTCGTGATTCCCTTGAGATACTTCCACGGTAGTTTGGTGTGCATCTTAATTGGGTCCCTGATTACAGGGACATTCTGTGTAATTGTGTGGCTGATGAGCTTGCTAAGGCGGTCAAACGCCTCCGCTGTCCTTTTTAAGCTGTCTATTAGGCAGAATTACTTATTGGACACTGATAGATCCTGGGCAGAGGGGGAAACTTACTTCATTGCTAGACCCAACTAGCCTAGATCAGATTAAATGGTAGACGCACCGATCAGTTGTTTAAATTAGATCGTGGGAGCATCTCCTCTACTGTGTCTATCATCATGCTGCATTGCTTTATGGCTGTGCTTACCGGCGAATGGTTTCTGTCGAGGTTGTAGATCGACTTGTGGCCCATCTTATTTGCCAATGTCCTATAGCTAGACGTAGATTGCTCACACTTGGCTCACTCTTTCTCAATAGCTTATCGGGACTATCAAGCATCGATATTAGGTTAATAACCAGATTCATTAGACTGTTTTTCGACTTGATTTGCGGCCTCTGGATTGCTGTCAAGACCGATTAATCCTCACTTGGCGGCTGGCACAGAAGCTTCGCTTCATGTGTAGTATCACAACGGATCACTATTTGTGCTCAAGTGTGCCTCGACTTAATGAGGCTACCACTCCCTCCTAATCTAACCTAGTACGCATGATACTAGAAATAAATCTTTGGTCAGGCTACGATGGTCATAAGGCTAACCAGTGGTAGATAACATCAACCCAGACAAATTCAAAGTGTATTGGCTGCTGCTCACTTGGGTTCAAAGAGTAGGTCCCGTCGTGTTATCGGGTGTTTATTATCGTACCAAAGTACTCGCTGCTCCTGAAGGCGTGAATTTTAAATCTCGTTTCATGTCGGAGAATCTACTGCAACCAAGCAACGACAAGAAGATGTTCTGTTGACTTTTGCTCCTCTTCCTTAACATTGCACCTTCTGCAGAAATCAGTATATGAGACTTCCAGCCTTTGGGCATGTATATCCATCTGCTATAAGATTGCTCACACGAAGTCCGAGCATTTTCATCACTTATTCTGTTCCTTAGCCAGACTTTCCTTATGTGATGACTCCACCATATTTCTATCCAAGGACGTTAAGAGTGTAAGGATTAACCGATAATACATTAATTTGACGCAATAGAGATACAAGAGGGGAATGAAAAAATCGGTAGATTAGCAGATTTAATCTCAACATAATCCCATATTTTACAGTAATTTCACGTAGATTTCCAAATGGCTTCCGACTGTTCCGTTTTACTAGTAAAAGACTAAAAATTTTCTAATTTTAATTCGTCGGCCACGCATGGTCTGTTCCCACCTGCATTGACTCAATTACATAAGATCGGCATTGGTAGGGTTTCGGCACAAGAAATGTAAGAGAGAAGAAACTCATTCATTTTCTATGTTTTTTCTCAAACTGTTCCAAATTTCACCAAATGTTCACTATAAAGCAACAGCCGTTTTTTCTATTCTGTTTACCACTCCCAGCAGGAGAATTTTAGCGATATCACCCCCTACGCACTTGTACGATAGGCTACTGATTTAACGCATGATTGAGCTAATCAAGTGTTGGCCACGCATCCAAGGTTTGTTATGTTATTGAGCTGATTTATACATTTTATCTGCCGTAATTTTAACGATTTTCTTGCTTATTTCTATTTATGACTTAAGAAAATCTCATCTCTCTCTCTGTATTTTGTTTATGCGCTTAATTATTTTACTTTAAAAGTGTAGTTTATTTAAAATTTATTTCATCACGAAACATTATCAAAATCATGCTGATATATCGAGTGTTTATAAAAAAACACGCTTTGTTTACCAAAAAACGTAATAAGAACATTAACGAAAAAGGGAAGAAGTATAATTATGCCATTTAATAACAATAAGAGAGAGAGTCTTTCTCTTTTTATATAAGGTTAGTACTGTTTAAACAACAACAGTTTGGAAACTTATAATATCAAGTAAAAGGAAGTTCAAATAAGTTGCTGAATAAGCCTATTAAATGTACTCATTAACAGTACTATTTTGTATGTGTTTCTGTGTGTCAGTGCATGTAGTAAAGGAAATTTGCTCATATTTCGTATATAAATAGACATTCTCTCTTTATATTTAATAAAACTAAAGATAAAATTTCCTCTAAAAATTCATGGGATTGTTGTTCCTGTTTTTCTTTTAATCAATCAGTATGAGGGAGTTGGTGTGGTGTGTGGGTAGGTAACATGTTTAATTACAATTTCTATTTGTTGTTGGCTTCACTTAATGTTTAAGGAAAGAGAGAGAGAGAGAGAGAGAGAGAGAGAGAGAGAGAGAGAAAGTGAAAGCTGTTATTGCCTTATTTAGAATCATATACTAAAATAGTGAAGTAAAGGCAAATAAAAAACAAAAACAAAAACAAAAATATTAGAAATTTGAAGCGATCAAAACTTAACAGTGTTTAATTGATAATCTGTTATGTATAAAAATAATGATAAAAAAACGCTTTAATGATTACAAAATTATGCTTTAAAGTTTTTTGTTTTTGTTTTTTTTTTGTATTTAATGCAACTCAAATGTTTAGGAATTTATTTAATTTCACATTTATTGTGCTTAAAGTTGTTTAATGGTATTTAAGCCTTAAATGGCTAAAAATATTTCTTTACGCAAAAAAATATAGCTAAGGAGTCATTGATTTAATTTTAAATTTGAAAAAAAAAATTGTATTTGTTATTATAATTGTAAAATTTTCGTTTTTTTTTATTTCTCTTTACAGGTATGTTTGAAGAAAAACCATAAAACGCCATTTTTATTTGTTTAATGTAATTTTTCCTTATCTTATCTGGAAATTGGTAAATATAAACAAACAAAAAGTGAATATTCGTAACTGATTGGTTAATTAAAAAAAATGGTTATTGTTATTATTATTTCAAATAAAATTTATACCTCTACTCTTTGTAGAATTTATAATCTTATCAATATAATAAATATGTCTACTACTTCTACTACTATTACTGTTTGTTTCCTACAATTTTCTAACACTAGCATTTTTATAGCCTATAATCGTATTAAAAACGTTAGTAACAACAACAACGACAAATGATTAATTACAGTTTTTTTTTGCTTAAATTTTACATTATCTACTCGTATTTGATATGTTTACCCCTTAATGTATGCATTTATTTATGTAATGCAGTGTATACATATATATGTATATATTTTTTATACAACAAAACAACAACAGTAATGTTGATGATGATAATAAATAACTCTAAAGTTGATTTTTTATTGGCTCAATAAATGTGTGGTGAATTTTCTACAAAAGCATTTAGATTTTTAATAGTTATCAAGTCTTTGCACAATGGGTCTGGATGCACAATATGCACTAATTTAATAACATACAACTTCGACATTTCTTTCTCAAGCTGGAGAGCATGCATTTTGGCAAATAAACTATGAATTCGGCTACGAACAGCTAATCCACCACTAATTTATTTACTAATTATCTTTAATTTGATAGTAAAATAAAGAAAAATTGGTGTTGAAAAGGCATTTATGGTCTCCATCTTTTCAATTGCTCTATGGCAGAAATTGTATTGAAGCTTCTATGTTTAATTTAATGAAAATAAAATAAAAAAGTTCACAGACAAAGCGTAATATAATGCCAAAAAGAAAAACTCATTCAATTCCTTTTAAAGGAACTTAAAACCATAAAAACAAAACTGAAAAATACGAACACAATAAAATTATATTTGAAAAAAAAAAAAAACAAAAAAAAACATATTTTTCTCTCGCTGTTTTATTAGCGAAATACTCCAATGACCCTATAAATAGAATTTACAAAAAAAAAAAAAAAAAAAAAAAGAAACGCAACCATATGGTCAAACCACAACAACAAATTTATAAATAAAAAGAGAATATGAAACAGTTACAAACAAAATTCAGCAAACTTGTATGAGTAATAAATGACTGATATATGTACATACATACATATGTATTTATGCATGTATATGTGTTTCATAATTTAATACACTTGCAGAACCATACGTAAAACAAAATGCCATAATATGTAATGCTTTAGTATGCCTCCCTTTCTGAACTTTTCTCCTAAAATTATTCGTTTTATTTTTGAAAACAATCACATACACACACATACATATATAGAGCAATATTTTGTTTACAATTTTCAATTACAAATGGTGGATAAAAGAGCTGCTGATTTATCATTTATTTATCGTTATTTGTAGTACAGATATTAAAGAGAAAAAATGCAGGAGTACATACGTATAATAAACACTTACAACATACACATGCATATACTCATTTTTATGTTAATGCAAGCCTCACATGAATACAATAAAAACAATAATAATAACAAACCACAATACAAATATTCAGGAAAACAGCAATAATAATAGAAAAGCATAAGAGAATTTAAGATGTGTTGTTAACTTTCTATGCATAAATACGCTAAAATCGTTAAAATACTAACTTTTTTGAATAAAAAACCAGTATGGTTTTTATTTTAGTACTTTATTTCAAAACATAAGGAAAAAATAAAATTTTGCATATATTTGGGTTTCTGATATGTCACATTCATACATATTTATTTATTTTTATTTTAACCGCACAATCTTAAAATAATTTTTATATGGATTTGAAAATAACAAATTTACAATTAAATACAAAATTAATTTAATTACGTACTTTTTTATTGTAATTTAAAAAAAAATAATTGGAAGTGAACAAATCAAAGGAAGCCACACCCTCTCCCTGGTTAATGTTAATTTTCTAATGAAACATATGTGTAAAGTATAAGCGAAAAGAAAATGCGCAATAAGTGATTTCATATGGAAAATATTTTATTGAAAATTGCGAATACCCTTTAAAAAGATGAAATATACTATTGTTTTACATACATACATGCAAAGTATTCAGGGTTTTTTGTACATTTCTGAGCTAAAATCTTGTTTATTGAACGTGAGTTTCAATCAGAAACGTATTCGCCACTGGTATCTATGACCTTTTGACATTTTTTGGGAAACTTTATAATTCCATGCTGTAGAAGTTGGAAGGACATATAACAATTGAGATTTTCTCTAGACTAGATTAAAAGCATAGTGAAGGGCTTAAGTAAATGTCGAAATTTGTGGCCCTTTTTACTGGGAACCAAAGAACATTAAAAGAAGAAACGATTTTTTAGCCAAAGTCGAACAGTGGATGCATTAAATCTTTCCAATCAAATACAGTCCATTGCCATGATGAAACGAACACAACACAAGAAGGTGTTAACCAATTTTGTTCGCTCTTTCTCGGCTGCTTTATAAAAACGGACAAGTTGTGAGCAGAAGAGATCATAATCGATCGTTTCGTTTAATTGTACTGGATTGTAACGAATATTATATAAGGGGTGGTTCAACCATAATGCACAATGTTAATTGTGAGTCACACCTTAACGTCAAGATTTTGCTCAACTTAATTTGACATTTCTTTGTTTCAATTGAGCAGCGCGTTAAGATTGTTGAAGCCTTTTTCTTGTACTTCGCTATTTTTTATGGTCAGCATAATCGACCAAATGTGGTCACAATAGGAGAATTGTGCACAAATTCAGCAAACCGGTTCTGTAGGAAATGTGGAAGCTCCTGTTGATGCTCGCCCAGTTCGTTCTGCGGAAATCATTGCTGTTGTTTGCGATAGTGTGGCAGAAGAGATGTCAGTCTCGACTCTTCGTCATGAAGATAACTGAGGCGAAAATTGTATAAAAATTTTAATTTACACGCTGACAATGTTCAATTGACTCAAGAGCTGATGCCTGCTGACCATTTCAAGGGTCGTCAATACGCCGAAATGTTAGTTGAACAGTTGATGGAAACTTTACAAAGAAAATCATCTTCAGCGACGAGCCATACTTTCACCTCAGTGGATACGATAACAAGCAGAATTACCGCATTTGGGCAAATGAGAATCCACAAGTGATTGTTGAAAAGCCGATGCATCCACAAAGAGTGACTGTTTTGTGGGATTCATGGGCTGGCGGCCTCAATTCGGCCGTACTTCTTTGGCCAAGTAGTTATCGTGCTCGCTATCGCGAGATGATAACGGACTTATTAGAACCAGAAGTTGAGAATATGGAACTGGACGTTATGTGGTTCCAACAGGATGGTACCACTTGCCATTCAGCCAATGAAACATTGGTTTTTTTCGACGAGAAATTCAATGGCCGTGTCATTTCATGTCATGGCCATCACGATGATGTGATTTGACAACGTTGGACTTATTTCTGCACTGTTGCAGTGCATTACCTTACCCTTTCCTGTATTTACTCTTAAACCGGTTTTTAAAACTTCCACCCACTTTACTTAATTATTAGAAGCAAAGCGTTGATATGGTCCGCACAGGTTTTGTGTGGTCGCAAGTTAGTTTCTTCCGGTTCAACGTCGGTGAGTACAGTATCAGTACAGCATTTTATTTTGCAAACTCAGAGCATAAATATTTCATAATTTTTTCTGTTTTCAGTAAAGATTGTTAAATTAACTCTATGGTTACATTTGACTTCTAACACACGTCATGCACTTGTATGCCCCAGAAGCGGATGACGTGTCTACAATATGCGTAGGCTAACTTCAACGACTGTGTGAATACGCGCAATCAAATGTGCATAACCATAATGTACTTAACAAACTTTTTGTCAAGTTTCGTTCAGTTTCATTCGCTTACGTTTCGAGCAAACCAAATCGCACTGTACGTACGTAAACAGCTGTTTGTGTGTTATATGCATTCATTCGGTTCATTTCATCGTAGCTTGTATCAGTCATGGTAGAAGAGGCAATTACAGTATTGCGGTGAACGTTATTTGCGATATACTGCCTCATTGTGTCAGAAATAAAGGAATTCTTATATAAAAGTAATGCTTTTACATACTACTCCCAGCAACCAATACGAGGGCGGACTGACATTGAAGCTACCTAGCGCTAGATGGCAGCACAAACACAAATACTTTTTCTCTCTAGAAATTACGATCTGTCAAACGTCAGCTGTTAAAATTTTAGCCAAATTCATCGGTTAGTTTATTTGTTGTAGTCGTTTGAAGTAAGCAAGTTTTGTGTTTCTTGGAAAATGGAAAAAAATGAATTTCCTGTAGTGATTAAACACTATTATCTGAAAGGCAAAACGGCGAAAGAGACAAAAGAAAAGCTTGATAAACATTACGGCGAATCTGCTCCGTCAGATTATATGGTGAAATATTGGATTGCTGAATTTAAACGGGCCGAACAAGCACTGCAACAATACCATCAACAGGAAGGCCAAAAGAGGTGGTTACTGAAGAAAATATCAAGAAAATCCTCGATATCGTTATGAATGATCGCCGAGTCAAAATACGTGAGATTTCTGAAATGGTAAACATATCATATGAACGTGTGTTCAACATTTTGCATGAACATTTGCATATGAAAAAGCTATCGGCAAGATGGGTGCCGCGTTTGCTCAATGTTGAACAAAAACGAGTGCGACAGGTCACTTCACAGCGGTGTTTGGACATGATAAAGCATAATCCTGCTGATTTTTGGCGTAGATTAATAACTGTTGATGAAACGTGGGTCCACCACTACAGACCTGAAACCAAAAATCAATCGAAGCAATGGGTGGAAGCTGGCGGAAGTGCTCCGCAGAAGGCGAAGACAGCGAAATCAGCTGGCAAGGTTATGGCCACTGTATTTTGGGATGCACACGGAATATTGCTCATCGATTATCTTGAAAAGGGATCCACAATCACAGGAGAGTATTATCGTGCAATTGGTAGATGCAATCAAGGAAAAACGACCACATTTAAACAAGAAAAAAGTGCTTTTTCATCAAGACAACGCACCGGTTCACACAGCATTAGATACGATGCTAAAACTACGAGAAATCCACTTCGAATTGGCTGATCATCCACCTTATAGTCAGATTTAGTCCCTAGTGACTTTTTCCTGTTTCCAAACTTGAAAAAATGGTTCGCAGGAAAAAGATTCATCTCAAACGAAGAAGTGATTACCGAAACTAATGCGTATTTTGAGGAGTTCCCAAAATCGTATTATTCAGATGGTATAAAAAAATTGGAAAATCGTCTTACTAGGTGTATTGAGCTAAAAGGAGACTATGTTGAGAAATGAATGGTTTTTTAAAAAAAAAAAAAAAAATGTTTTTTTTCCTACTTAGGTAGCTTCAATATCAATCCGCCCTCGTATTAAATCTGTGTCACATGCAAACATTTTCTGAAATAAATTCACACCCAATGGGTTAATATAATTTTTTATACGAGTGAACTTGAAAAGTCTACTTTTAAACACATGTTCGCTTAGTGTTGCCCTATCAACACAATTTAGTGCCAAACAAAAAAAAAAAAAAAAAAAAAAAAAACCGCTAACACTTCGATTCGATTTAAAAAATAGCGTTTAATCAGCTTTTTCTCAATTTTGTCAAAATTATTTAGGTTGCCCTTGTTTATTTATTTTTTTTTTTCAAATTCTATACAATATTATTCATAAAATCCGTTGATTTCTCTTCACATTCTTCATTCCAATAACAAAATTAATTACAATAACAAATAATTTTTTAATAAATCATATCTTCCTTAGTGTAATTCATAATATTAAAGGTTTTATTTATTTGTTTAGTTTGCGCAATCATCCTCACACTCGATGAACAATTAAATATTTTGTTTATTTTTAATTTGAATCTCTAATAATAAATAATTATTAAATGATCTTATCGATTCGATTCTATTATTATTTCATAACGATTGAGGGGTGCATCTTCTTAATTTAGAATTTGAAACTATAGAGCGCATCTTTAATGACAGTCTGTGTCATATTACTGTGTTTTTTCGTCATTAATAAAGGTGACACATTATTAACAGCTCAGAAAACAAGAAGAAGAAAAATAAAAGGAAAACAAATCTTATCAGATTTGTAGAAATAAACAAATGAAATAAAAATTTAAATTAAAATTTATGCAAAATAGCAAGCAAACAGAAAAAAAAATAAATTTAATTGACAATAAGTAAGATTTACAATGAAAATGTGAAGATGCATTCAATTCAAGTAACAATTTGTAATAAAATTTGAATCAGAGTTTAAATTTAAAACAAATTGCATTGCTTTTATATTAAATATATAAAATGACATATGGGGACATATATCACAGCCATTGTCAAATTTAAGTATGATTTAATATTTACTAATGCCAGAGACGATGGTAAGTGGTGACGGTTTAATAACTTGACAAAAAAAGACGGGGAAGAGTCTGCTGTACATCACAACACAAAATTCTCCGTTGTATTACAAAATAATTTATCTGCAGAAGGTTCATGACCAACTACTCCGAAAAAGTAATGGTAATCTGGCCACTTCCAAAGCATACCATTTGATGAACGGAATGGAACGCTACACCTCCCTTTCATAGGATCAGATGAGTGCACAAAACCTCTGACAGTGTATAATTCACACTGTTAGGCAGTAAGTTTCAATTTATACGCCCGTTGTACGTAAAATTTTCGGGGCCTTCAATTACCCCAAAAAATACAAAGCTCTAGGGTTGAACAATATTCACTGCGAGCTACTGAAGCAATCACATCAGATAGGCTGTAAAGTTGAAGGTGTGAGTATTAACATTCTGAAAATCTGTTACCTTACCCAGTGCAAAAACTATTATGTATTAATTAAGTAAATGTCTGTATAAAGGACGTAACCATTCACATATGTAGGTCAGTCTACAAATCTTTATTGAACAGGTCGTTCAGCAACGTTAGCCACTTTAGTTTACTTTCATAGATTTTGAAGGGATTTTGAATTGTTATCATATTATCTTGATCAAAAAGTTCTCGGAATAACCCATGTAAGGCGGTCCCATTGTTCCGATTTGAGTTTTTTTTTTTCTTTTTTTTTTTGTTAAGTTGGTACGTCTGTTGTTGATATTCTCGCTAAATCTTAGCGTCATAGCTTGACATTTGCAAAAGCTAAGTAGCGAAGAGTACATCTATCTCTGTGTTGGCGATTTTTTACAGTTTTGACCGTTGGAATCCGATCCGATCCGATTCATCAAAGGGATCATTACGAGACGTGGTTTTATGAGTACGACACGCAATCCAGGCAGCACGCAAATCAAGTTAATCATTTAAATCTCAATGAATCGTAAATATATTTGTTATATATGTCGGTATTCTTGAACTTCCAAACAAGAGCCTTAATTGTTTAACGCATGTTACAAAGTAGCACTAGGGGCCGTCTGCTCTGCTCCAATTCATTTTGTACAAAGAATAGCGAAAAATCTGTTTACCAGCCTACTACTACTGCTTTATCTAAAAGCTGTACAAAGAAACTATGCAGTTACACTAACTCGTACTAGAACGTGACCCGCGCTCAAGTATTAATCGTCAGAAAACGTATTAGTTCATGTCCCGCCCATATTGGGATAAACACATCGTTGTGAAAATCTGTTAATGACATTACAATTAAACTCGGAGTTCATGGGTCCAAAAAGTGTAATTATTACCTTTAAGTTCTATGATAACCAGCACACATCCCATATATTGTATATCAACAACTTACCTTAGTTTAGGTTTTAGAAAAGAACTTGGCCTTAAAACCGAGTTTTTTTAATTTCAAATGTTAAATTTTGGCCAAAAATTTAAACAAGTTTTGCAATGATAAAAATGTAAAATTAATGGAACTCACATTGTATAGTATGTATACAGTCGTGTTCATCAAAATAGAGGTGGCAAATATATCCATATATGTATGTACTTTGATCCCTACGGCTGGTGCAAAATTTTATTTAAAGCCTTTGTAACGACCATTAGATTCGAGGATAATATAAAAGTTACCAGACTAAATAAATTCACCACAAAAAAACCCTCTCAAAATGTTGCTTCATCTACTATATTATTGAACACGACTGTATTACACGAGTAGTATGTGTACAACAATAATGCATGTGTGTGTAAGAGTGTTTATCGCTTTAAACAACGCTGTGAGAACTTAAAACCGAAAATTGTTGTTGTAAGACAAACAGCAGCAACAACCACAGCAATAAACATGGCAAATATCTTGAAAAAAATTCCACTGACAATTAAAAGTGAATTTTGTTTAAAACAAACAATCCGTATTAATTAACCCACATTTTATTTAAAGGCACTCGTATTATTTTTTCTATTGTTGTTGTTGCTGTTCATTAAATTCCCACATTAAAAAAAATATCACAAAAACAACTACGGCCATAAAACATTTCATACAAATAAAGAACAAATTCATTAAGACATAAAACCTAAAAATAAAATAAAGCTCAAGAGTAAAAGCTTAACTCTTTACAACAACAACAAAAAAAGTTAAGCACATACATACATACGTAAAATAGATTATAACAGCAACATAAGCTACAACAACAACATAAAAAAAGAAAAACCCAAACAAAAAAGGAAAACAATGCAGAAAATTTACATAAAAATCATAGTCACGCAAGGTTAACTAAAACAAAAGTAGTTTTATGAGTCTTTCTGTCTCTAACTCTCTACTTAGGTGTGTAAGAAGTACTATTATCATAATTATTATGCTTTGACTGTTTTTCCTAACACACAATCAAAATAAATCCCTTTATAAAGCCAGTACATACATACAACACACGCTCATATATAACATGGTCTTTATAAAATACTAAACAACAACAACATTTTGTCTTCATTTTAGGATGATAGATGACAATGATGGCTTCTTAGCTAGTGATGGGAGATTAAAAATCATCTTAAATAAAATTTTATAAAAAAAAGTATAAGAGAATGATTTTCACCATAGCATTTATGAGCGTAAACAAAAAAGAAAGTAAAATGAAAACAATGCTTAACAGTTATTTTCTCTACAAAAACAATACAATGGAAAAAAATGGTGTTGAATTAAACATGACAAGAGTAACCAGACTATCTTTTATATGCAAATTATTGAGGGAAAAATTCTTATTGTTTTGAAAAATTAAATTTCCCTGAAAAATTGTTATAAAAAGGGCTGAGATACTTTCTTTCCATTAAAAATATAAAAAGAAAAACATTTTGTTTAAAATAATCGGTACGAAAAACTCAATAAAAATTGACTTTTTTATTGAAATTTAAATTTCAAAGGTACATATCGCACTTGATCAACAAGAGATCAAAGAGATCAAAATTTTAAAATTTCACTGCTTGCGGTTACATTTTAAGAGATTTTTTTATGAAAGTATACGATACAATTCTGTTTCCACTATTGTATTAACTCAAAATAATAGCTTTTTGGTGATATAAATGTAGTCACTACACTATCACGATAATGGCCTCAAATGTGGTTTTCGAGATGAAAGAGTAATCGGAATACATTGAAATTTTTACAGTAGATAGAGATCGATGTTGTTAGTTGATTTCGGGTAAAAAGTGAAATTTTAAAAATTTTAATTTTAATACCCTCCTGTTGGTCAAGTGCGATATGTATGTATGTAAGGGATTCTCAGTTATTTGGCACTTTGTGGTGCTTATGTCCGTATATCAGGTAATAATTATTTGATTGCGGTAAACGAACAACTGCTTAAAGGATGATATTTTGGTTTACTTTTTTTAGTGAAGATATGCAGTTCTGAAATTCGCAGCTGGAGTAAAAAATTAAACTGTTTAGTGCTTTTTTTTAACTGTAAAATAGGAAAATATGCTGTAAAATTAAGAAAATTTTGTTAAGCATACTACGAGAATGTCGTGAGAATGTTGTGTGTTCCCGACCTAGCAATAGTTTTCGCCTTGGCCTGTCGAAATCTCGTTGTAAAAAATGTACATGACTCTGGCTGAGTAAGACCACAGCACAAACTGTTAAGATATAGCGCAAGCACATCAACCACATAGTCATCGATCGATCATTGTTAATTCTTTCATTTTACATGGTTTTAATAAGAATTAGAGTCTCTTAACCGAAGATCGTAGGGGGTGGCGTGGTGTGGGGGTTAAAGGGCACGTCTTACAAAACAAGCGGCCTATGTTCGAGCATCAACAGAGGACGTGATTAAAAAGCTTAATTGTGGTTTCGAATGCTTAATAAAGAAGCTTCACATTCTTTCCAAACAACTCCATCAAAAAAAAAAAAAATATAGAGGAAGATCCCTGATCTTCCACCTTACCTTTGGCGATGCTGACAAACGTCAGACAAATGATCAGGAGGAAAATTGCCATGCTAAGTAAAGCCAAATATATTAACCACTACGCAATCGTATAGAGGGGACTTACACTGTATTAATCATTTACTTGGCTTTAAAATATCAACCTGATTAATGAAATTAAAACAAATTGTATTCTTTGTGAAAAGCCAATATGCTCCCAAGAGTAGTGATGGAGAAAAAAAACCGTAGGTTGTGGGCTGTTCTCAGTTTCGCTACTCTCCCTCAACCATACCGATAATTATGGTACCGTACCATCGACATCGTTCTTGCGTGACCTTCATCGCAACAAGGTGACAGCACTCGAGGAAAGACAGACTGGAACTCAGAAGGAGTTCGTTTTAGAGGACAACCTAGAGGATCATAAATCCGACGAATGAAATAGAGTCTATGAACGAGGTATTCTATGGGCCGACGCTATGGCACTGAATTGTAACATCAAGCACATGACAGCTTGGAAACATTTCAGGAAGGCTGGCTACTCACAAAAGCTCAATATTTGAGGGCTATTTGAAGTAAGAAAAAAAAAATCATGTTCAAAAGCCTGTGATTTTTTTTAAAGTTTCGATTGAAGGCAAACAAGATTGTGTTGATTTTGTGATGGAATTGCAAGGGAATTATCCATTATGAGCTGATACAATTTGGCGATTGGATTAATTCGGATTGCTATTGCTTACAACTTGACTGTTTGAACAAAGCACTCGAGAAAGAGAGACCAGAATTGTCCAGCAGTATTCTTGTTGACGACACACATCTGCGATGATTTAAGATAAGTTGACTGCACCCAGCTGGGAAATTTCGATACAGCAACGCACCGTAGAGCTTGGACTTTACACCATTCGCAAACTTTCGTTTGGATGTCCATTTTGGTGGAGATGAATATCACTTAACCAAGTCTGCATGCTGGAATGATGATGTATTTGTAAAAGCTAACGCAATAATGTCAAAAGGTTACAGCATATTGTGTCAATGTACGGGTTTGAAATTAAATTTAAAATAAAGAAAAATTAAGTTCAAAAAATTACTAAAAAAAATAACCACAAATACCTTATACTCGTACCTATACGACCCAAAAATATTTCAATGTGTTTTTTTGTTGGTATATGATCATAAATGTATGTATGATCTTATGTGCATATGTAGGTAAACTTCACAAGATCAAAATTAATAATTATGGGCGCAATTTGTATTGTCTAACAAAATTTTTCAAGTGGGCGGTGGTTTACAATTCCAACCACACTCTTTTTAGTTTTTTTTTGTTTTTTTTGTTTTTTGTATAACTATTTTTAATATAAACATTTTTTTGTTATGCTTTTTTTAAATTATTAGTTTCGTTTTTTTATATTGTTTTGTTAAATAAAATACAGTGAACAGACTAAGCGTAGGCAACAAAAAAAAAATTTTTTTTTTCTTAAACACGGCACATAGTCAGTCTCCATACGTTTTATGGAGTTCATGACGTGTTGACAATAATACCACCATATTATCTTGTTTTTTTTTTTTTGCCTCAAATTATGTATATTTTTTATTATTATTTTTTTCTATTTGCAACAAACTAAATTTATTAATTTTAAGACAAACCAAACGACGCCCCAAAAGCATAATGAAACTCGTAAAAGACATACAAAAAGAATACAATACCCGGTCGCACAATAACTTCAAATTAAATGAGACGTCACGCAACGTCAAAACAAAAGTGAAAAAATAAATTAAAAAATGACTGAAATATGTACGAAAACAAAAAACAAATCTTAAAAATCTTAAAAATAATACAAATGTATAGACAATGAAATCAGAAAAAAAAAATTCAAATTTGCACCTTATTTAGATATAAAATATTAATAAAAAAAAAAAAAATTATATATAAAAATTAATTTATTGTATAAATTATAATTTTTAAGTAATTGGTTTTCTAAAAAAAAAATAATTAAAAAAAGACAAAAATTGTTCTTTGATATTTTAAAATGTTTTTATTTTTATTTTTTTATATTTTTTTATTTATTTATTTTATTTTTTAATACGCCCACTCTAATGGTCTATGCCAACAATACTTGTTGAAACCAACACTTTTTTTAAAGAATATCGAACCGGGTGAACTCATAGGAACATCTGTTGTTCACTTTTTTCTCATTTAACCAGCCAGCACTTTCAACCAGAGAGCTAATAAAGTTTTTCAAAGTAATGTTCTATAAACCAAAAGTTCTGTTTTATGTCCCCCGATAGCCACGCAAAAGCATAAAAGATACTGCACAGTCTCGTCACTTCCTACTTTCGTTTTAACAAATGCACTGTAAGATATGAAACACGGACAAAAAACAGAAAACAATACGTGTGCTAACTCCTCGGCGTCTCTCCTCGTCCCTAAATGCCGACGGTTTTTCATGGAAATTTCGTATCACTCGAAGGTAACTCTTATATGGGTTCCAGGAGATAGTAATATCGTCCGAAATTGTTTTTTTTTTCTTGAGTCTTGCACTCAGTGGACGGTAGTATGAAAATAGATTGTGGGCAGGAAATAGAGGGAGTAGTGTTTATGGATAATAGACTTGAATTTATTTATGTCATAAGTGGCTGGGAAGACTTTCGCGGGTAGATCGTTTTCAAGACGTACGGTGCAGAAAAATAAATAAATTCTCTCTATAATGCCTTGAGCGATTTATTGGACAATGAACTACAAAGTATGTGCTCTACGAGAAAAACGTTGCTGACTAACTAGTTAGAGCGGTTATGGAGCTAGCAATTTTGATCTGGAACCCTTCATAGGCATTTCAACTGCCGTATTAGGCTGGATATTCTGCGGTGAACTTTTTTTTCTCCGTCACTCCTCTAGGGAGCATATTGGCTTTCCACAAAGCATCTATGGCTTTGTTTCAGTTTCTTTAATCAAGCTAAGTAGATGATTAATCCGCTGTAGCTTTCTCCATATGATTTTTTTTGTGTAGTGGTGAAGATTCTTGCTAATTGGTGGTAATCTTTACTTTAGCATTGTAATTTTTTCCCAGTAGGTAGGTGGTGGCGTGTTTTTCCTGATCATTCGTCTGATGTTTGTCATCATCGCCAGAGGTATGCCAGAAAGGTCAGGAGGTCTTTTTTCTTTATTTTTTTTTTTTAGATGGAGTTGTCTGGAGGGAAGAAAAGTTGAAGCCTTTTTTATTATTAAACGTTCGAAACCACAATTAAATTTTTTCTTCGTCATGTCCTCTGCTGTGGCCCGAACCTGGATCGTTTTTGTTGTTATGCGTGCGCTCTAACCACTACACCACGCCACCCCAACGGTAAATATATAAAGAGGCTCAATTTGGTGACAGCATGTGGACACTTGCGGTACCGGTTGGCTCTGCTAAACCGGGCTAGATAAGAAGAGTACTGATTTTCTTTTTTCCTAAAACGACCTGCTGGAGCTGTGGTTCTGAGAATGGTGATACCATCTTGTAACGCTTAAGTCATTACCTCTATTTTTCTCCGTCACTCCTCTAAGGAGCATATTGGCTTTCCACAAAGCATCCATTGCTTTGTTTCAGTCTCATAAATCAAGTTGGTTTTTCAACCTAAAAAGATGATTCGTTCACTGCAGCTCCCCTCCATATAATTATGTAGTGATGAAGATCCTTGCTAATTGGGGGTGGTAATCTTTACTTTAGCATTGTAAATTTTTTCCTAGTAGGTGGCGTTTTTTTCTGATCATTCGTCTGATATTTGTCATCATCGCCATATGTAAGCAGAAAGGCCATGGGAGCTTTTTTTAGATGGAGTTGTCTGGAGGGTAGTTGAAGCCTCTTTATTAAACCTTCGAAAACACAATCAAATTGTTTGCATCATATCCTCTGCAGGGGCTCGAACCTGGGTCACATGTGTTGTTAAGTGTGATATCAAATTACTCCCTAAAAGTATATAGCAAGTGCGCTCCTAAGAAATAAATTGAATACTTTCATTGCCATCAAGTTTTTAAATAGTTTAGTAGTTTACTTGTTAGATCCTTAATTTCACTTAAATACAGATGTTAATCTTAAAAAAAAATCAATGATCGGGAAGTCCGTTTCAGTATTCTTTGCCAATATTCTATTGTCTAAATCTTATATGTCCTTAGTCTTCCTGATGTAGATATTGATAGCAGTTAGTATTGAAAAGTTTTTTAGACGCAGCCCTTTACAAACCACAATTTATGTTTAAACTCTCAATTAACGTTTGTTATTATTTATGGCTTTTAATTTTATAAAATTATTATACAAATATAATCATTATTTAACCAATAATATATACCCGCTTATAAAACGTAAAAAAACGATTTAATTGTTTAGTTTGTAAAATATATAGAAATAAATTTCAATTGTTATTGTATTCTTAACCAGGTTAAATATGTCATGAAATTAATTTTATTTTATTACTAAGCAATGATACATTTAACACCTTGATATGAACTTTGTTATTTTTTAATTGTATTTGTATTTGTATGTAAAGTAGTAGCAATTAATCAAAATTTAAATCATTTGCATAGAATTTGTTCATTTTAAATGTCATCATCGTACAGTGAATGATTAAAAATATTTTACAATATGATGGTGGTGACTCTGTATATGAGTGACTTGTATTGTGTACATATTGTATTAATAGATTACACAAGTAATTGTTGTCATTAGATCACTCAATTACTTAAGAAACACTAAAACACACACAGGCACTCACACATTATAAATGCGAATGTAAACAATGATTTTTTTGCTTTAACTGTTATTTGTTGTTGTTGTTTTTGATATTTATTGAGTTATTGTTCTATTCCATACTACTCCTTAGTACTGGTTGTTTTTTTTATTGTAATATTTATATCTATTTTTGCCTTGTGGTTTGTTTTTGCCTTCTCTCTTATTTCTCTTACTATTTCGCTCTCTTTTTTCTTTCATATGTGGGAGTTAAGTATTTGTTGCCATTTAAATAAGATTTAAATCATCTGTTGGCTTTATTCAACTAGAAGGACATCTATTATTCATTGCACAATGTTTGTAATTGTTTTTTTTTTCTTCTTTATTCTCATTTTTTGTTGTTTGTGATAAATTTCATTTAATTTTTTTATTATCTCTATGTTATTTGTTATTATTTTTTATGTTAATCGTTTATCTTTCCAAATACTGAATCATGTTTAAACACTTATTTTTATACTTGTTGCCGTTGTTGTATTTTATAATATAAACACTTTGACATTGACACTAATCTTTCTCTTGCTCTGTTCAGATCTGTGCAGACATTTAAGGAGCGAATTCAATAACAAATGTTAAATTGCCATTTTAGTTATTGTTGTTTTGTCCATATGGTGTTTGGCCTCATTAAAAAGTGTCAAAAGCTTAACATTATAACCCAACAAGCAATATTGTGAACCGAACTGTTTGTATTATGCTTTACCTTATTGGCTTTAACCAATAAGTGCTAAAACTTCGTCAATTCTCATCTGAATTTAAAAAATGAAGTATAGTTTTACTCATAGCTAAACATAATACTTTAATATCTCCAAAAATAGTTTGATAAGTATACACAGATTCCTTAAGTTGACTTAAGTAGAGTATACACCTGTAAATCTCTGTTTTTCTTCCAAGAGTTTTAAAATCGGCTAACATTTAGCTGAGTTCTTAGCTTATAAGTGCATGAAGGTACAATAAACCGGTTTATTACCCGTAACTCTAGATTTCGGAGTTGTTACGAAAATTCCGAAATAATTTTTGTTGTACTCAACCAAAATTTCAAAAAAAAAACACACACTTCCCAGATATTCTTTTATGTCGCATAGCTTTTTTTCTTGTGCAGTTTTTTTGACGCGTATAAATAGAGTAGATTTCGTTTTTGTTGTATAACTTCGGTTGTTGTAGGAATTTTGTTGTTGTTTTTTTTAGGGATTTTGTAAAGCCTTCAAAACCTATAAAATATTTAAATTCACTGTATTTTAAAAGGTTGAAATAAAGACTTAATTCTAGAAAATAAGGTTGTACAGTTTCTTTCGACTCTTACATTATATGTGAATTCCCCTCGTTTCTATAAGGAACATAGGACCATGCTATATCTGTTTAATTCCCTTCTGTCTAACACTAGTGCTTTAATTTCACTCTAGCACTCATTTTTACAGGCAGGCTTTGTTTCAATTGAGTTGCGCCATGGAATTCCATTTAATAGCACTAAAATGTGATCGATCCAGCGTCGCTTCCTCTTAGGAATTTGCATTTTATTCAATCTTTACTCCCCAAGACGATACTGAATTAGATGCTGAATTGGATTTATAGAAACTTACATATAGTTTTTGTCCCAAGTAGTTGCATTCCAATACTTTCATCCATAGAAAAGTAAGGGTTTATCGCAGGAGTTGAAAATTAATTGATTTTAGTTCTTCTTGATATGTGTGATGATCTTCATGTGGCGTTTAGGTTGCCAATTGACCACTTGCTAGATTTAATGCTATTCTGTATATTACATACATATATAGGGTGGGCTGTTTAAAAGTTTTTATTTAAAAAATGCAATAAAACGAAAACGGTTTGAAATTTTGCCAAACTAATTCTGTTGTTGTGAAGTACAATTGTTGCGGTATGAAATGAAATATTTTTCATTCATATGGCTGCTGCGGCTGACCTCACAGTACAACATTCGAACGACCAATCTTCGAGAACTTTTTCTAGTGTTTGTGGTCGTATCTCGGCAATGGCATCACGAATGTTGACCTTCAAATGCTCAATTGACTCTGATTTGTCGGCATAACACTTGT